>CM063313.1:5510541-6110541 GCA_032173965.1 Sitta carolinensis | reverse complement strand
CTAACGCCCTCCCAAGCCCCCAGATTAAGATCTATGGAAACAATGTGTGAATACACATTTCGTTTGTTTAATTGCTTTGTTTGATTTGGTCAGAAAAGGTTTATCTCTTCAACTCAAAATACCTTATTTTCACATTCTCTAGTTACCATAATTGTCTAAAATTGGAAATCATGACAAAAAGAAACACATTGAATTCAACATATTCCCCCTTCCCACCCTGCCCAGTCTACAATTTTGGTGGGAAAAAGAGCAAGAAAAAAACCCAACCTGAATAACATCAAAAAAGCTCATGTTATTTTGAGAATTTTAACTCAAGAATCTGACTGCTCACCAAGCTGTAATCCAAATGTACAACACAAACAGTTCATAAAAAGCAGATACCTCAAAGACAAATTCACAAGCTTTTAACTTTTTGCAATTTATTTCCTTATAAAGGTTTATATTAGAAAAAAAAAAAGTCATACTTTTCTTCTTGGTACCTCTGAACCGTAAAACGCCTCTTACAGAGTAAGAAGGAAAAATCTGTTATGAAATAAGAGACCTGCTTACCTCACCGAGGCTTCAACTGCTCAGCAGATGACAAAAAAACTCAGTCTTGGGCTCTGCACTTGGATTACCTCTCTTTTAGCTCTGAATTCCCACTATCAACCAACTCGAGGGAGGGAGACAACTGGAATTCAGGTTGCTACAACCCTACCTTTAATCTAAGGAAAGTATGTTAACGCATCTAGGATGAGTTCTTGTCTCCTCATACCAAATCTCCCTTTGGATCTGTGTCTTGTGCACATTGCCCTGGAGATTATTGAGCTCTTAGGGGATAAATTCCTCCTCCCTTCCCTTGTAACACCCCATATGCTTGTGGGGGCCATGTGTGGGGGCCAAGAATCCTGACAAAGGAACTGGCATCAGTTTCTGCAACCTGCTAGCGAGACTTTGGGAGAACTGACCCTTAGGAAAAAGAAAAGTGATTGAGGGCTGCTGAAGCAACCCCAGCAAAATCAGCTTTAAGTTCGAGCTAAAAGAAAGCTGAGCAGCAAGCAGCAGAAAGGATTTTATTTAACCATTGAGATGCCTGGAGGCCATCCACTGCTGAGTGCCCACATGCTCTTTGCTGGCCTTATTATAGCAAGAAAGGACTTTCTGTTTGTTCTTCTTGGTCCGGCTTGTGTCTGTCCAAGAGGTTTCAAATCTGTCCCATTGGCTCTGGTGTTTTCCCCATACTCCATGTCAAAGGATGCTGGTGACCACTTGCCCTCCCTCTGAGCCTCTGAGCCTCTCTCCCTCTGTTTCCCTGTAATTCCAACATGCTTCACAGTTGGGTCAGGTGGAAACTGCTCCAGAGACAAACTGATATGGGATCATCTGCTGGCTTATTAAGCAGTTTGTCATGTCAGGAGTGTGACACTGCAACGCTGGAAGCGTCCCCAGCTGCTGACAGCCTTGACAGAGGTGTGGCTCCAGACATCCCCATCCCTAGGAAGGCTGGACCAGCCTTTTTTTCCCCTTGGGCCCTCACTTTCTCCTGATGAGTCTGATGAGCATTCCTCCTGTGCTCCCTTCACACCAAGGGCAGGTCTGTCACACCTGGCTAAAAGCTCTTGGCACCAATTATAGCAGGTTACTCTCTTCACTCCAGAGTTTGCCAGCGAAATTGCTCGTGTTTTAGCCAGGATGTTGCCTGACAAGAGAGTCCCCCACCTCTCCACAGCCAAGCCACACAAAAAAAAAATTCAAAGGAGACAGCTGAAATCTTCCCAGCCCTAGAGTTTGGCACCCATGGTAGACCAAATGAACAATTTTCATAAATTGCTGCAAAGCCTCCCAGCATCACCATCAGTTTTTGAGCTTTCTGAGAATCATGAGTGTATTTTCCGCTGGGATGTGCCCCTGAGAATGATTTCTAATGCTGACTGCTGAGTTGGTTAGAATTTTTTTAGTTTCTGGTTTTGTTTTATTTTCCGCAGAGAAGATTTTCAGTGTTGCTGGGGAGGATGTTTCTTGAAAGGATTGTCGTAGCAAGAAATGGCTGCAGCTGGAGTTAGGGCACCTAAAAATAACTATAATGGAAATAAACAATGCTGTCACTCTAGCCACATGACAAAGTTTAGGATAAAAGATCCAAGGATTTAACCTTCTGCTCCCCTCCTGTGCAGGCATAGAGCACTGACCAAAGTCAGGGACTTTGAATGGGACACCATGATTCTCTTTGAGTTCCTCAGCCTCTCCCCACCAAAAATTCTAAGAACTGAATGATGAGCCAGCCAGAATGCCTGTGTTTAAGGGACTCCACCAGGACCCAGTGTTTGAACAGGCTCTGATGAATAAGCACTCTACTGTTCCTTTGGTCTCAGTGGGAATTTTGTTAAAACCTTTCCTGTGACACATCCCTTGTCCTCATCTGCATACCTGATTAGACAAGCAGAGAGCACTTCACATTCTTTAAGAGACATCCACAGAATATATGAACTAGTCTAAAAGCATTTTGGAGACTGCACAGACCTTAATATTGAGTTTCATGGGCTAAGTTCTCATCTTTCTGACATATCTGGCCCTTCTCTTAATACCTTTTGCCAAAAATCATTATTCATCTAAAATACCTTCTTCTCCACAAGGCTGTATAATCAATATTGCCAGGTGCTGCAGGGGCTAATAGTGCATAATAGTTTCTGGCTCTGTATTAAAGTCCAAAGAGTCACTAGTGAAATGAGGTCTTATTTGGTACAAACAAGGACTCTGCCTTGGATCCACCAGATTTGTTGAGATGAAACTTGTGATGTCCATATACAGCTGCCTTTATGTGATCTCTGGATCATACTAAGCACAGATCATTTGTCATGTGAACTTGCTGAAGGCACAAGACACCCCACAGAGGCCGAGGAGTCAATGCCACACACATCACCAAACAACAAAACCTGTGTAACCACCACCCACCGAATTAACGCTTCCTATTCTCCTCTGTGGCAATGCTGACAAAAGACACACATCTCCAGGGAATGAGCTCTCCTCCTTGCCTGACCCATCTGACAATCACAGGACTCAAAAACTGTCTTACAGCTGGATCCTGACAAATCTAATCCAACTTTCAACTAAAGGTTGGAAGGAATCAGTCGTGAAGGACTCAAGTGAAAGATTTCCTCTGGCAGATCAAAAATGGGCCACATCCCCCCTCCTGGAGCAGACCTCGTGCATTCAGAAGCACATGCAGGTATCTCTCTGCTGCACACCAAAAGCATGAAAAGCTATCACATGAAATGCTGTAATTTTGTCAGCCACCCCCATACCTTGCTAAACACATCATGTAGGAAACCAACTTTACACAGCATGAAGCTCCACCCATCCAGATGATGTTGTCATTTCCATGGTAACTAAAGTACCTCAAAGGCAAAAGAACAGATGGAGACTGGAGAAAAAAAAAAAATAATCCAAGGACCAAAAGTGAACATATGTGGTGCAAGAAAAAATATTAAGTTGTGGGCAGCTATTAGGTTTATTATCACTTGCAAAATGAGACCTTGATAAACTCAGTCACGGCTCTGCAGTTAGGAGTGACACAATCACATCAGTTGTGTGACAATACCAATCTCACAGCAGCCCCTGTTCTCACTCCCTTCCCCTTACACAAATTTCAAAGAATAATTGTCCTTGCTCCCTTAATGACTTGTTTTGGTTTAAGGACAAGAGCAGCCAAAACAAGCTGAAAGAATGTAGCAGGTCCCTATGCCTGGCTGCCCACTGCAGGTCTTCAGGATCGAAGCCTCCAGGAGGGAGTGAGGGGTTGTCCCTCCTCAGCAAGGCTGAGACAGCCAAGGGAGCAAAATTGCATGCATACAACACGTAGCTCATTGCATCCCCCTCACCTGGGCTCTGTCTGGCTCCTGTACTTCAAAATTTACATGAGACATCACATGAAGTTGTGTGCTGGCAACTCCACAGCAATTTGGAACATCTTTATAATTGGGTTAATAGTTATGACACAGTCTTTGCTTGACTTCCTCTGGAATTAATCCATCTTTGTGGATTGCTGTCAATCAGACGGGAAACTTGCAATTTACATAGGACAATTTGTTCTGTGTCAACTTTCTAAGACTGAGCAAGGCAAGTGTAATTTGGGAACAGGAGCTGTGATGGAGAGAAAAAAAAAATTAAAAAAAAAATCTTGTATTTTTAGCCTGCTCTCAGTAGAAGTTTCCTGCTCTATATTATATAATTTATTTAAGATGCAGAGTTTCATCAAAGTGAAAAAAAGTTAAAAATGTATCCTGTTTCCTGAACTCTTCACAGGTTAAGCTGGACAGAGTTGGTGTAAACTTCAGAGCATGGAAATCTCATGTATGGACTAGAAAGGCGTGAGCAATATGAATTCAAGCCCTCCAGCCCAAGGTTCCCATTGCAACCCGATGTAAATAATTTTCCTTTTTGTTTTATGCCTCTCTCCCTGTCAGTAAAATAGCAGCACTGGAAAGTCCTGCAGATTGTGGATAAATGTTTTTCTAGGAGATTGTGAACTGCTCAGATCCTGCTGTAAGCAAGGGCCAAATTAGCACCAAAGGTGTCTGCATTCTCTGACAATTTTTTATTGGCAGTGTTTTTTCGACACCCATGCTTTTAGTCTGCATTTCACTTCTAATCAACAGCAGAGCTGCATCATGAGTCTCTCTCAAATGCACATGCTGCTGCATGAGCACAATGTTGTGCAGCTGTAGCAAGAAATGCTTTGTCAGTTGATATTTTAAAACATGACCAAAATAAAATATGAAAAAAAAAAAAAAAACCAAACCCAAAACATAAAAATGCATTTGTCTTTTAAATTCTAAGGACACGAGTGATGAGTGATCCTTTTGATGCTGATGTGGGGTTTTTTGTTTTTTCTTCTCCCCCCCTCCCCCCGCCCTTTGTTTTTGCCCTCTTTTCTTTTCCAAAATTTAAATAACCTTATATAAAATGCTCGAGATTTTGATCCCCTCCCAAACCCGGGCGCTGCAGGAGCCGCTCGCAGCCAGGTGCGCGACCTGCCGGCAGAGGGCAATGCTTCATGGCTATTCACCCAAAACCACCCGAAACTTCGCAAATCACACAGGAGGGTGCCGAAAAGGGCGAGAAAAGCAGGCAAGGCAGTCCTGTAGCCCGGAGGCAGATCCCACCCGCCTCAGCCCCACGCACACGTGTAGGCTCGGGTCGTTTGTTGTCTTTCTGGGCTTGTTTTGTTTTTTTGTATTTAGGTGGTTTGGTTTCGGTTTTTTGGGGTATTTTTTGTTTGTTTCTTTGGGTTTTTTCCCAAAATTTACCTCCATGGTAAAGAAACCGCGATAAGAAAACTTTGATAAATGACCGAGGTGTGAGCTAAAAAGTCACGTCACACTTTCCCTGCAACACAGGGAATCAATCAGCTGCCGGTTTTGCAGACCTGGAATTCCTGGCCTGGTTTTCCCTTGGGATGGAGAGCTCCCTCTGAATCAGGGCATCTCTGCGTCACCCGATGCCGAGGCTGGATGCCACTCTGGGAGCATCAGGAATTGCTAATGGACAAGAGAAAGGGAGAAAAGGCAAAATTAGGTATCCCGAGGCTCTGCCGTGGACCTGGAACTGATAAATCTGCTGTCTACACAACATGCTGCAGCTTGCCATGGTTAGGACTCTAACATCCCCCACTGTGCACTGACCCAACCTGATGCCTGGCTGGGAACAGTGCTGTCCCTGAGAGGAGATCCACCACAGGTGGCAGATGCTCGCTAGGAGCAGTTATCCTTGTCAGATATTGCTCTCTGGCCTTGTGGGATCTCGTTCCCATTGTGCGGGCTGGCAGGGGCTGGCCCAGGCTCGTGGTGCCAAACACCCTGAGGAATGTTTGCAAACTGCAGTTCAAGGGGAGCTCCACGCTGAAATGAGATCCACCTTGTTCCTCGTGTTTCCATCTTCAAAAGTTTCAGATGTCCCACAACAATGATAAATAATTTAAGCCTATAAAGCATCCATGTGTCAAGTTTTGCAAAGCCCTGGGAGGGAAGGAAAGGCTAAGAGGATTTAAATTTTAGATAAAGAAGGTGCATAGGTACTGGGAACAGGTTACTCTCCATATGTATATTATCTATGGATGGATATCCATATGGATATTATCCATTGCCATCTGAAGGATTTTGCACGTTACTAATAGCATGTGAACACGGTCTTTCTTTTTTTTGAAAAGAAAAGAATACAAATACAAATTTGTCCTACAAATAATTTTTGAGGCCAACCTCAGCTCACCCTCTCACTGCTGATACTATCTTATGATCTATGTCTCCTGCTGTGTGACTGGCCCAAGAAAATCATACAGACAAAGATAGAAGCCTTTTTTTTTTATTATTATTATTTTTAATATTTTTGGTGTGGGCTTCATTGGAGATTATTTTTAGGAAGGGTGAGGTACACATATTTTAATAAAACTAAGACCATTCTGTGTTATTTCATGAGAATCAAAAATTGTTAACTACTCCATGGGTCTAAGAACATACTTGGACAAGATAAATCAATAATTTCTGATTCAATCAATATTATCCATTCCTTAAAGAACAGCCTAATAAAACACAGTGTCAGACCCACTCAAGAACAGCCAGCTGTGTCATTCTTGGAGCAGTGGTCTGGAAGACTAGGTTTGGGTACCTGCTCTGATTTAACAGGTTTTAAGTGAAATTACACATCACCAGTGGGATCTAACCATGAAGGCAAGACTGTGTCCCTTTCTATATCAAGAAATGCACTTTGGCTTGGAGAAATTTTCTGAGCCAAATTTTCTGAGCCAGCTTTCAGAGCCAAAGAAAAACTCCCTGGTTTTAAGGGTTCAACAATTTCTTAGGAAAAGCCATGATTTGACCTAACCTCATGGCAGTGTTTCTTCAGTCACTGGATTGCTACTTTCACCCTGGAGTAGTAAGATTTTGCTTGCTGCTACATGGCAGCTCCCACGAGAAATGCACTGTATGCATGTTGCTGTCAGGCAAAGTTCAAGAGACATTTACACAATTCTGCAGATTCATTTCCCAGGCTGCCCAAGCCAGAAAGGAGAATGCAGGACATCTAGGCTGTCTCCAGCCTGTCAGGGTGATCAGGAATTCAGCTTGGATTAGTCTAAAGGATAGCTCTATTTTATTCAGTTAAACTTAATTTCCAGAAAGGAATCCCATATCAAATGCAGAATTGCACCTGGGCAATGTAACCCTCAGCCCCAAAAGACCCCAAATGTTTGAGTGAGGTCTTCCAATTGCAGTGTGTGGACAGAGTTAGAAATTATTTGAATTTGCAGTGGGTAGGAGTCAATTAAACTTTATTTAAGAAAGGTTGAAGACAAGAATGGTCCCAGCCCTCTTCCTTGAGAGTTTAGATACTTATGTCCAGTTCCTTAATATAATTTAATTTTCTCACTAACAAACCTCTTTTCATCTGTAATCAAATACACTTCTGATGGCTGAGCACAACTCTTCAACCTTTGCCCTCAAGTTTTTATTTTCCATTTTCCATTTTTGTTACTCTTTTCCATACCCTCTCCAGTTTTGTCACCATATGTTTTAAAATGTGGCTGTGAGACTCACAGACAGCCTCTAAAATTCAACCCAAGACTCACACCATCACTTTCAGATTTGAGGGTCCAACTCAAAGCTGGCAGTTCCAGGCTTGTCCAGGTTTTTGTTCTGGGTTTGTAAGCATCTCAGCACAATAAAACACATCTGTTTGCCAAGCCAGGCAGTGTTTGCTACATCAGGCCACCCTGGACACTCATTCTTTGCTATTTCAGTGACCATAATGTCATCTACAAATGTCATCAGGAGTAGTTTTATATTTACTTCCAGATCACTGATGAGTAGCATAAGAGGGAACCTTAGTAACACTCTTCTTTGGCCATAATTCTGCATTGACAATTGCTTTCAGAGATCTGTCAGTTAGGCAGTTCTTAACTCATTTCATGTCTGCTCCTGTCCTGAACCCAATTACTTTTGCTTGGCTAAAACATATCTTCTTGGAAGCAATCCACTCTCCAAGCTGAAAATGTCATGAGATGGTGATTTTTACCTATCCCCCTATTAAGCTTCTGAAGTGATTCATTGCTATGAACCTCGTACATCTTCATTTCAATGTGATATTTTCTCTGAATTCAACTTCTAGTTATCAATTCTTTTTATGACTTCCCCAACTAGATTAAACAATTCTTTATAGCCAAAATTCCCAAATAGATCCAGTATTTCTGTTCACTCCCTATCCTAAATTATATAGCTTTCAATTACCTCCTCCCTGTCCTGTCCTGTCCTGTCCTGTCCTTCATTGGCTGATGTTGCATTTCTAACGATGTTTTGTGCTTCTTATTCATGTTGCTGCTACTGTGATAGTTTATAAGCCTTAGATATACAAAAGTATGTATATTGGAGGCTATATGTACATATAGATACAAAACTGTAATCTGTATTAAAACAGTGATGGAAATCCACACTATCATAAGGCAACAGTGCACATAAGAATCCAGGATGGGTTTTGATGCTTATTAGCAGTTAGTTTCTTTGAAGATTTTTTTTTTTTTTTTTTTTTTTAATGAGGGAAAGAATTTCATTCACTTACGAGATCAGAGTCGCTCGGGGAAGGATGAGAAACATCAACACACGATAAGAGCAGTGGCAAACTGTTGGATGTTGAAAGAGCAAATATTCAGAGGGTTTCAAAAGGACACGAGTGTCTGAGCAGCCTGAGCAAAGGGCAGGGCCTGGTGCTCTGCTGGTGTGTCAGTAAGTGCTGCATCACTGAGCATTACAACTTTTGTGCACAGAGAGATGTTTAGACGGCACCTCCACAGGGGTAAAGAAGGATGTGGAAAGATCAGATAGATAAGAAAGCCTGGGTTTGAACCTGACCCTCCCAGGTGGTCATCTCCTGGTTGTTAAGCTATCAAAGTTTTCTCCTAGTTGTCCCGGTTGAGGAATTGGATAAAAAATACTCTTGTTTTTGGACAGTAACCAACACAACACAGCCTTTGTCAGCATCATGAAGATGCTGAGACAAGGGTGTCAGTTCTGAGTTATGAAAATAATGTGCAAGAGAAACGATTTGGGGGTGCTGTGGGTATAAATGCCTTAAATCCATGGAGAATCAAGCAAAACAGAGAAGTTGTGTCTTCCAGTTTTGCACTCGGTTTCCAACCCCTTGGCCCTGTATTTAGATTTTGCCTGCTATTGCTCACACACGTTGAAACTCAATATCAGGCATCAGAAAGGTTTATATAATAAAAGGATAACTTTAAAAACCACTGTTATTTATAATTTGTCCAAACAGTTGAATTACCATTTTTTGAAAGGGAAAAAAAAAGAAAGAGGATTGAAACATGTTCACATTTCCCCCCTGCTTTCACTTGTCTTGAAATACGATTGTAGTGGGATACAAGGAGTTGGAAGCTGTGTATCTGAAATTTTGGTTGTGTGTATTTACATATAAATAGATAAATTATCATAAGATGATAGGTAGGTAGGTAGGTAGGTAGGTAGGTAGGTAGATAGATAGATAGATGGATAGATAGATAGATAGATAGATAGATAGATAGATAGATAGATAGATAGATAGATAGATAGATAGATAGATAGATAGATAGATGAAAGATAGATAATCTTCCATATATGTCTCAGAAATATGCCAAAGCACACAGGAAAAGTATCTTATTTTAAGCAATTTTAATAGTAAATATAAACTATTAATGATCTGATAGTATTTTTGTATCCTATAAAGTTGCCACTGCTTTACTGGGGGACACTCAAGATCTCTTTTTGGTTTGTTTTTTTTTTTTTTTTTCCTGTACCTTTCATATTGACTTACAAATAACCTAATAATTCTGCATAATTTTAATTCATACCTTGAACTTAAGGAGAGTTATATAGATATTTAACTCAGTATGCTATTTATATGAAAATAACAGGCTCATGGCCTTCAATACAAAACATCTGCCTCATGCAGTCAAGGTAATGTGTAGACTGTTAAACACAAATAGGAAACTCATCTCAGGTTTGCTGCAACACCAAACCAACTTTATGAATGCCATCATATTTAATTTTTTTTTTTTTTAAGGGAAAAGAACAAAGAGGAGAAAACTTCCTCTTTGAGATTATCCACTTAGATTGAACTCCTTGACACACAGCAGAGACAGAGGGAGGAGATTGTTTAAAAGAGGGAAAAATTTCTCGATTTAGAAGACAAAACCTCAGGTCAGAAAACCTTTGATGTCAGCACTGATTCACAGTGATTTATGCACACGTGTCCTACACGGTGACCACTCAAAGGGATGGGTCTTTTTCTGTTTATGAAATTTATCCTGGGAGAGTTTGATGTCTACAAGTAAAAGTAACCAGGTGTGATTTTTTTCTTTTTCTTTCACTTATACATATGACAGGCCTGAAAATAACTTTGGGTGAATCACAAACTCCGTTTACTAGGTCTGAGTCTTTATTTTTATTTCTTTAAACTCTGCTATGTTTTCAAAGTGAGCATTAAATAAGCCATTATATCTATTGCTTTATAAATTGAATTCACTTTGAAATTATTTATTGTGGGGCTGCTTAAATATATTTGTTTTTATATATATATTTCTTCTCCAGAAAAAAATAAATACAAGAAAAAAATAGAAGAGGCTCAAAAAACACTTTTTATCCTAAATTTATTGAATATAATAAAAAAAAAATTTCTAGCAAAGGGGGAGCAAACGAGATATCTTTCCTTTCTCCTTTTTTTTTTCTTTTTTTTTTTTTTTTTTTTTTTTGTGTGTGTGTGTGTGTGTGTGTGTATTTGATTCCATAATTTGATTTTCTGTGTTAACTTAATCAAGCCAAATATTTCATACCCATGTGTAAGCTTATTCCAAGGAGGAAGATGATGGTCAGTGGAGCTCTTTGACACAGAGTTCACCTGACAAAAGTTTTCATTTCAAAACTAGAATTCTCAGCAGAAAATGTCACTGCCAGTTCTGCCAAGAAATGTTGAAACTGTTTCTTTTTTCTTTTGTTTAGATACAAAATGACAAAATGTAGCTCCAGTTGGGTGATTTCATTCAAATGAACAAGCCTCCCTTCCATGTCAAAGAGCTGATTGGAAATGACAATCCCTGTTTGGTTTCAATCAGAAACGTCAACATTTTCGGTGTGACATTTCCGATTGGAAAGTTTGTGAGTTGTGTGTTTGTTTGGGATGGAGATGGGGTTCAGTTGGCCGTCATTTGGGAGGCATCCTGTGTATTTTGTTGATTTGTTTTCCCCTGTTGGAGAGAGGCTCAAGGAAAAGGCCACGAGGGAAGGACAGGCACAGCCTTCTGCCCCTCCGCTCCGGTGTCTGGGATTTGCAGGTACCCTGGCAGATGTCAGTCACACGGGCAGATCCAAAGGGAAGAGAAGCTTTGGTGGGTTTTCACCCAGGAATTTTTCCCAGTAGCACGGTGTGGCTGAGGGCACATACTTACCCAGAGAGCTGAGTCTGCTGAGGGCTGGTGAGGGTTGTGCTGGCATCTCATGGGGCCACAAATCTCTTCTACCCCCTTGGTACTAGACTGGGATCTGTCGCTTCTTCTAAAGGGGCAGGGAGAGAGAGCTGCCGTTTTACAGTCTGGAAATGAGAATATCTTTCTAAGGGAGACCTCAGAGCCCTTTCCAGGGTCTAAAGGCACTCCAAGAGAGCTGGAGAACAGCTTTTACAAGGGTCTGGGGTGACAGGACAATGGGGAATGGTTTCAGACTGAAAGCAGGCAGGTTTAGATTGAATATTAGGAAGAAATTCTTGGCTATGAGGGTGGTGAGGCCCTGGCAGAGTTGTCCAGAGAAGCTGTGGCTGCCCCACCCCTGGAAGTGTCCAAGTCCAGGTGGGGTGGGAGTTTGGAGAAGCCTGGGATAGTGGAAGGTGCCCCTCCCCATGTAAGGGGGTGGGACAAGATCTTTAAGGTCCCTTCCAAGCCACATAACTCTATGATTCCATGACATAAGGGATAATGGCACATGAATAAGCCTCCATGGCAGGTGAGGGTCAACACTTGCACCAGCTGCATGCTGAATTCAGGTCACTCAGGATGATGGCTTGAAGCTACCGTCTGTCCCAGAGCAAAGGGGAGAGACTTGGTGTACTTTGAGCCTCCTGAAGCACTCTGGGACAGGGAACCCTGTGGCACCGTCTTTGTAAGGGATCAAACATGCAGAGGAACGCAGTGGGGTATTCCCTACAATCCCCCTCCTGCCCCTGGAATGTTATCTTCATCTGTAAGTACAATTCCACAGCTCCATTCAACGAGCCTTTCCTCTTCCGGGGGCTCCTCATCATCATCTCTGTGATTACTCAGGCAAGCCAACAACTTACTCGTGTGAATAAAGGTTTGCATAGCCAGCAGCCCAAAACGCAGCAACATCATCCAGACTGCTGGCAGAGCAAGGGTGGGAAAGGAAAAGCCCAACAATTTGGATTTTGCACAGCTCCACTGGCCTGCAGCTGAGTTTGTGTTGTGTTTTGGGCACTGTTACTGGTCCATTCTGGAAGGGGGGTGGGGGGGGTGGGGGGGGGTGGATTTGGTCCTTAAATTAGGGGTTTAGAGTCCCTGCTTACCTCCCCCAGCCCCAGAGAGGGAATTCTCAGTGTGGCCTGAACAGCAGTCACTGTACCCCAAAAACGCCTCACACGGGTCACCAGCCCGCAGTGAAAAAAGCATATGGGGCGCTGGCGGGGGGGGGGGGGCAGGCTGGAGGGGGTGGGAGAGATTGGGCTTGGAGTGGGATAAATGGGATAAATAGCCCTGCCCTGAATCTCACCTCCTCTGCCTTTTCTCCCCTGCCCCCATCAGTGCTGCAGTTGTGTCAGGTAGTGGCACTGTTGAGTACATTAACCCAGAGCTGAGCATTGCAGCCACACCGAGAGCGTGTCTGCGTGTGAGTGTGTGTGTGTGTGAGAGTGTGTGAGTGTGTGTGTGTGTGTGTGTGTCTGTGCCTGATCATTACCATTATTCCACACACTTCGCCCCCTCCCCCCGCCCCCAGTGCTGCAGGACTCCGGGAGCGAGCGACAGAAGCAGAGGAAACGGAGAGAGAGACATCAGCCCCCCAGATCTGCTTAACCAAATCGCCGCCCCTTGCAGGGAGGGAGGGGGAGAACCAGACCAAAAAGACAAAATAAAAGACAGAGAAAGGAATAAAATCCAGCGGGGGAGCAAAAAGCCGCCCCCAGGCGCACCCTTTCTCAGCGGGGAAGGGGATGCGGGTGTGTGTGTGTGTTGTGTGAGTGTGCGAGCACCGGCTCCGGCCCCATCAGGAGAAGGGGGTGTTTTCCCTCCGCCTTCCCTTCGCCCTCCCCCGGCCCGGCGCGGGGCGGCGCGGGGGGAGCGGAGCGGAGCGGGGCGGGCGGCCGCAGCCCCGCAGCCCGCCGGAGCTCCGGCACCCGCTCCGGAGCCCAGGGAGAGCAGGGATAAAGGGAAGCTTCCTCGCCGCCGCCAAGCAGCCCTTTTCTCCTGGCGGGGCTTTGCGCTTTTTCTTTCTTTTATTTTTTTTTTTTTCCTTTTTTTCCTTTTTTTTTTTTTTTTTCCTCCTTGTTCTTTTTTTTTTTTTTTTTTTTTTTTTTTTTTTTTTTTTTTTTAATATTTTTGAAACTCCACGCCGGGAAAAGCAAAACTGAAAACGCTTCCCCGCAACCTCGCCCCCCTGCAAAAGGCTCCCAGCCAACCAACAACAACAAGCAGAGAGCAAAAGAGACCCCCCTCCAAAAAAAATTTTAAAAGAAGGAAAAGAAAAGAAAAAGCGAGAGAGCTGGAGACCAGCTCCATCGATTTCAAATCCAGGATTTTATCCAGTGCATTGAGGGGCTTTTTTTTTCGGTCTCCCTTTTTTTTTTTTCCCTTCTTACCCCCTCCTCCTTTCTTTCACCCCCCGCCCCCCTATCCCCCCCTTCTCCTCCTACTCACCCCCCTTTTTTTCCTTTTCATTTTATTTTGGATCCTGCTAAAATTAGCCGGGACTGCTCTGGGTGTTGCGTGTTAATTTGATTTACTCCGGGATTCCGGCTTTCCAAGACGCCATTTTCCCCCCTTTCTCGCTCTATCTCGTTCTATTTATCCCTCTCTATCTATCTTTTATCTCTCGAGATATCTCTCCGTCTGTCTGTCCGTCCATCTCCCTCTCCCCGGTGCCTTCCTCCTCCCCCCGCCCTCCTCCCTCTGCGCTCTGCGTGCGCTGCGCGGCCGGGCGCTCCCCTCATCCCCATCTGACAGATGAACACCGCCATGGGTTTGCCGCAACACAAGCAAAAGCACCTTTGGGGGCTGTGGCGAGGGATTGAAACCGGGATCTAAAAGAGAAGAGACAAGAAGGGGGGAAATCCGAGGAGGAGGAGGAGGAGGAGGAAGAAAGAAGAAGAAGAGGAAGCTACTAAGAAGCCCCCGCTGCCGTTTTGGGGATATGGGTTAGTAAATGCGGGGGGAAAAAAAAAAAAAAAAAAAAAAAAAAAAAAGAAGGAACAAAAATTCTGAGGCATCGAGGAATGGTCTGCCTCGATGATCGGAATTGCAGGAGGATCGTATGCCTCTCTCCTTTTCCTTCCCCCCTTCTTTTTTTTTTTTTTTTTTTTCTTTTTTTTTAATTTTTCCCCCTTCTGCATGCAAAAGTTAATGTCGTCCCTTGTTTTATTTTTTTTCCCCTCACTGTCGTGACTTTGCAATGGCGAGGAAAAGGGCTTTATTTATTTTTTGGGAGGGGGGAATATTTCTCCTCTATGCATTGCACGCGAATTCTCCTCCCCATCCCCTCCGACCCCTTCCCTCCCCATGCTTTGTGCCTGTTTAGGGGCTTGTGTGTGTGGCTGTGTGTGGTTGTCGTGGGGTGGGGGTACTGCTGGTGTGTGTAAGACCGCGCTACTGGGAAGGGGTTGGAATTTTTTTTAGGAGTTCGAATAATGTATTTATTCCCCACCACCACCCCACCCCCGCCTTGTACCCCCTCTCCCGGCCCCCGCTTTGGTAGCCTATATGTGTTTATATGTGTAGGTGGCAGCTATGTGTGTGCCTGTGGAAATTGGGGGGGACACGACCCCCCCGCTTGGTAAATTGCAGGTTAAGTGGAGCTAGAGAGCAGCGCTGTAACCTTACGGGGATTTGTGTGTGAGTGTGAGTGTGAGCGTGTGTGTGCGCGGGGCTCCGCGGCCGCGCTGCGCGCCTGGACCGGCGGGCGCCGCTGCCCCGGGGCGGCCCCGCCGTGATTTGACATTGAAAAGGACGCGCAGCCCCGAAAACCTGCGATTTTGGGGAACAACGAAGTGGGAGGACGGGGGTGTGGGGGTTAGTAATTAGCAAAGCGGGACACCCCCCCGCCACCACCCCCACCACGCTCGGTGGCTGGGTAATGGTTCTTAATAAGCCGGTGATTGCCGCCCCCGGGACCCGGGCGGTCCCCTGCGCCCCCAGCACGGGTGGAAGCGGAGTTCAGCTGTGGACAGGCTGAGTACCGCCGATATCATCGGGCTGCGGGGTGGTTTGGGGGAGAGGGGGCAACACGCAGCCCGCAGCCGCGGGCGGCTATTGTCAACCCCAGCCCTGGCGCAAGGCTCCTGCCCAGCGCCGGGCACTCGCACTCGCACCCCTTCCTCGCCAGGTTTCCCCGGAGTGCAACAGGAAACCGGGTCCCCCGCACCCCTCGTTGCCCCGGGTGCGAGCGTGTGTCAGTGTGAGTGAGCGTCTGTGTGTGTGTCAGAGCGAGCGTGTCCGTGTGTTTGCATCCCAACATCCCACCGCCCCACCGGCACGGCGCTCCCCGCGCTGCCCCTGCCTGCTGTATTTATGTCTCCGAAAGGCAGTTGAGAGAAGGATTTCCGATTCGTTTCCGCTTCAAATAAACGGCCCCGATAATCCCGGGCCTGACGCCTGATGCTCAAAGGGCACTTGGCCGCCGGGAGCCCAACCCGGTGAGGCGAGGGGGAGACAGGGCACACCCGACCAGGACACCCCCGGCGGGAAGGCTCCCCTGGCCTCGGGAGGGGTGATGAGAGGGGCGATGAGAGGGGTTTCGTGCGTAGGGGATGCTCACGGGAGATGAGAGGGAAGATGCGAGGGGAGTACCCACCCATGCCGGTACCGTGGGGTGGCG
Organism: Sitta carolinensis; assembly: GCA_032173965.1. Lineage (NCBI taxonomy): Eukaryota > Metazoa > Chordata > Aves > Passeriformes > Sittidae > Sitta > Sitta carolinensis. The sequence goes on along the minus strand of CM063313.1, from coordinate 6,094,441 downwards.
GTGTCCCCGCGGCTGCCGTGAGCCGGGCCAACCCAGCCGAGCTCTGGGAGGAGTGGGAGGATGAAGGGAGGAGGGCAGGGGAGCCTGGCGGGCTGTTACCCCGGCATACAGAGGTGTTTCATTAGCCGCCGGCCCGCGGTGGCCCCGCTCTGGGGTGGGGGGGACCCTCCGTGTGTCCTTCCATATCCGTCTGTCACACGGCAAAGGATGCAGAGGAGTGGGGAGAGGAGAGCGCAGAACCGGTCAGTGCTCCGCTCTCACTGAGCATCTGAGCCTCCCGGTATGGATAGAATTGTTCCAGGAGGAAGGGGCTGCTGGCAAATCCAGTCCTGTGTGGAATATTATGGGCCCAAATGGGAATGATTGCTGGTTTGGAAGACCCTGCATGCAGGACTCAGTGCAGGCTGCAGAAATGGTATTATCAGGTGTCTAGAGACAGGTAGTGACAGACAGCATGAACCTGAGGAAACAAGTGGACCCTTTATTGTGGAGAGCAGAAAAAATATTCCATTCAGGGAATCATAGAATCGTAGAACATTTTGGCTAGAAGGGATGTTAAAGCTCATCTCATTCCAGCCCCATTTCCCCGCAAGGCAGGGACACCTTCCCCCAGACCAGGTTGCTCCAAGCCCCATCCAGCCTGGTCTTGAACATTTCCAGGGACTGGACATGTTCATGGGAAAATGTGCAAGTGTCTGTTTCATGCACAGCTTTCTGCACTTCCTCAGCCTTTGCTGAGATTACGCCCCTCATCAGAAGCTCCTTCCACTCACAGGAGAAAACTTTTTTTCATCTCCATTTGTTCTTTAGCTGAAAGGAGAAAAAAAAAAAAACAACTGTCCACACAATGGACTTGTACTTTAATCTGTGCTCTTACCTCAGAAGGGTTATGTAAAAATAGGGAAAAAAACAAAAGCAGAAACACTCAGTGAATGGAGACTTCTCTTCCATCTCTTATTGGCTTCAACTTTTTTTTTTTTTTTTTTAAACTTCTCAGACTCAAAGTTTTAATTGAAACCAGAAATCTATTGAGAAGTAACTGAGCCAAGAAAACCTCTGTTTTCTCTGCAACTAGGGATGGGGAATAAATAATTTTTAGCTGATGTTATTTCAAGTCGTTTGAGCTTTTTGATTCCTGCCAAAAAGCCCAGCATAGATTATTAACACATTATCATTTTAGGAGGATGCACTTTTTGAAATGCTGTAAAATGGTGTGTTAGGTTTGTGCAGAGCCATAAACTATGCTGGTTGTTGGCAAACAAAAGAAACAGTGGCCATGATTTATTATTAATAATGATCATAACTGAGCTATTTAGCTTGATTTGATATACACTGGTTTCTCTACTGAGGTTGCTCTGTATTATTTTCAATAATGCACTTTGATTAAGTTGGGAACTGTTCTTGTTTAACAACTGATATTGCCGTATGCTTAATTAACTCATGGAATTAAATGCTCACAAAGGTCCACCCATAGTTTTTTTGGCTTCAGATGCTGCTTAATGTACTCCTCTGCTTTTTTTTGACCCATCCTTTGAGCTCCTTTTCCCCACCACACACATCTTTTGGGTGCAAGTGCCAATTTGCCAACAGGACTCTTGTTTTCCATCACCAGATTTGCCTAATCCCAGTTTCAGTGACTTTTTTTCCCTCTCAGTAGGGCTCAATTGCTCACACATAATCTTTCCCTTCTGTTTTCTTTCCCCTTTGGACAACACCCTCCAGGACTGAAAAACTCTTGCCTCGTGCCCTGAGACTTGCAATTACACAGCAATTTTGACTCTTGACCTAACTAGTAGCAAGAAAGGCTATTGTCTAATGAACCACATAAAAACAGTTCTGGGACCCAACAGATTGCAGTGATGGAAATGAAAGATGTCCCAGTGAACTGATGTCTGATTTGTTTAACCATATGCCTAGGCGGTTTTCCTTGCTCCCCACAAACTACCCATCTCTGGAGTATCAGTGATCTGTGGGTCTGTGACAACATTGAAAGGCAGAATTAATAACTGCCAAAATGCATTCCATGAAGCATGGAGGGACAGATTTTAAGCCCTGTTCTGAAAATGCAGCACCATTTTTGCCTACCACAGCATGCAGGCATGCAGGGTTTTAGATTTGTAAGTGCTGTGTTTAAGTATGTTTCTGGTGATGAGATGAGAGCAGCAAGTCTGTGTGTAAAAATCATAGAATCATAGGGTGATTTGAGTTGGAAGGGGCTTTAAACAACATCTCATTGTACCCCCTGCCATGGGCAGGGACACATTCCACTATCCCAGCGTGTTCCAAGGCCCATCCAACCTGACCTGGAACTCCACCAGGGATGGGGCAGCCACAGCTTCTCTGGGCAGCCTGTGCCAGGGCCTCACCACCCTCACAGGGAGGAATATTTTTCTAATATAGGTGACCTATAAAATAGTAAGTAATCAGAGGAAATCCATGGTAAGGTATAGCCTCACTGCCTGAAAGTCCACGCAACCTTAGGGTAGCATAAATCCAAAGTCTAGAGCTATTCCAAAGTGAGAAAGGTGAGACACTGTGGGAGAACCTTAGTGGAGAAGTTTCCCAGTATTTTGCTGCAGGGCTTGTGGTTTCTACTGAGACTGGTTTTGCTGCTGTTGTAGACTCTGTTCTCATTGCTTTCTCTCTTTCCAGCTTGATAGAAAAGAGTGTTTCCTTTCCCTTTATTATTGCTGAGGAAATAAAATGACTTACGATTTTAGGAAATTGTCACCTTGCTTAAAGATGGATTTCAAAATCCCTCAATTCAGTGTTTGGGCCTAGGGGAACTGTCAGACCTGAAAGCGATTTGCAAACATTCAATATTGGGACTCCTCTTTCCTTCTGATACCTACATGAAATCAGTTTGCAAGTGTGTGTGGTTAGCACCACTTGGAGACTCTTTCTTTCTCCTCCCTATTAGAAGGCTTCCCCTGACAATCCTTCAAAAGTTCATTTTTGGACCTGTTTAGAGGTCTGCTGGATGATGGGACCAAGCACAGCTCTGCAACAGGCACCTGGATTTTGAATTCACATTAGTCTGGTTGTAGAGAGTACAGAGCCAAGAGAATAAACTGCTGGGGGAATAAAGGAAGACAAAATAATTTCTTAAATTGAATAAAAGCAGCCAGAGAATAATACAGCTTATCTTTCATATCTGAGGAAACGAGTGAAGGAAGTAGCTAATTTCTATTTACCAGCTCTTGAGAGTGAGCAGAGTTAGGAGCTATTTTGCCCTTTTGGAGTTTGATTTACTTTGGAGGACAGACTGTCCAAATGTAATGATGAACTTTTCAGTAAAGTTTGGGATGACTGAGTATGAAAAGAAATCTTCTGACATCATTTCATTTAGGGTTTTGTTGTCTTTTATGTCTCTCCAAAAGACCAAGTAGAAACTTTGAAGAACAGGTGACAAAAGAGGAAGGTGGCCAGGGAAATACTCTGGGAATACAGACCCTGGTGCTGCTCACACATCCCCAGGTCAGGTTTACTCTTGCTCATGAGTAGGCACTCTGGTGGGGCTTGTGTACCTGTCCGTCCAGCAAGGGTTTTTTCAGGGAATATAGGAGCTGTGCAGGTGGTGAGGATGAGCCTGAGTTCCCTTTCCTGTCTAGGATTTGATGCACCCTTTTGAAAGCAAGCCCAATGTGTGGAAAAGCCATGCAAGAGGAGGCCAATGTCCATGCAATCGTCAGGTCATAAGGTGGTGACAAGGCTCTGACCTGCCCTGGTGAGCAGCAGAGCATGAGCTAGCCCAGACCTTGGCTCTGCAATGTATTGGGAGGAGCTGGGATTGTGACTAAACACTGTTTTGGGGTCACACATTCATCTTCTCAGTGCCTCTGAAAGAGTGAATTCCTGATTCCGTAAGGGATGCTGTGCAGTTCTGGGCAGACAAGGACTCTGTGAGGATAGCAGCAATGAGAGCAAAGTTTCCTCTACTGCAGTATGGTATAACTTGTAGCAGTGCTTGGGAAATCTTTTCAGAAGAATGTGTGGTAGGCAAGCATGGGGTAACCCAGGACTCACTCAAATACCTCAAATTAGAGATGGGTTAAAGATCGGAAGCCTGAGGTTTCAAGTTACTTTGAAATTTTTGCTAGCCTTAACCTTTAAAATTGAGATATATGTGTATACAATGAATCACTCTCTTTCTTGTCCTGGCATTTTAGCAGATGGAGAAGCCATTTTTAAGATGGAAGGGAGAAAATGATGATACTCAAACCTGCAAGGTGTTACAGGCACGTCTTCCCTCCATATGAAACCACATATCCTGAATGTCCTACTGATGTGATTTCTAAGACTTGGACACTGGCCTAACTTCACTCTGTGTTTCCAGACCCAGCGTATTCTGGAGTGATGCTGTGATCCATGTCTACCTCTCCTCAAGACTTGCTAAATACTTGGCTTTGGAGAATGCAGTGGGGTTTCCACTGAAAGTCCTTTGAAATCTAATTCGTTTCCTAGACAAGGAAATCCTTCCTGTAGATTTGTTTTCTGTTTGTTTTTTGTTTTGTTTTTTTTTTTTTTTTTGGGGGGGGGGGGAGTGGGGTTTTTTTTGTGGGTTTTTGGTTTTTTTTTTTTGTTTGTTTGGTTTGGTTTGGTTTGGTTTTTGTTTTTGTTTTGTTTTTTCTCTGTAAAGGCTTCTGATGGAGATCTATAATGGGGATTCAATAGAATTCTGTACTGGGAATAATTCCCTTCTGTATTCTTCAGTTCTTTTTCAGAAGGGATCAGAGACACAAAGCTTAACTGGGGGAGTTCAGTAAGTGTTCAAACAGGACTGTATACATGTAAAGTGTTGTATCAGGCATCTGGGCAAAGTATTACTATACATGTCCACTGTTCCTAAGGTTGCAAAACAGTTTAAAATATCAACCCATACACTCACATCCTTGTAATTTCCATAAATCTCCAACTAATGGGCTGAAAAACGGCATGCTTTCTCTCCGTTCAGTACAATTTTCTTCCTGAAACGTTGAGTAAAGGAGTAGCCTCCTCAGCTATCAGTTTTGTTTTCAATTGATTCAGAAAAAGTGAGCGTGGAAAAAGGAAAGATTTTCCTTTTTTTAAATTACTCTAACTGCATGTTTTTAAAGAGGATAGATGCTTCTGTCTTATGGATATAGGGCTTCTTGATGGTGTCTGTCGTCTTTTGGTGTTTGAGACAAAAATCAGAGGCCATGGTTTCTGATGCCATGACAGATTAGAGTGTAGACATCCTGAAGTCAGTAGTACTCTTGTAGTCCATTGGTTTAAAGAGAAGGGCACTGGCCCAACAAATCCTGTTGGATAGGAGTCATAAATGGCATTTTTTCATAGGTGTTGATTACATTAGATTAGGGTTCTGTTGGGAGGTACTCACAGGAGCATGAGTCCTGCTCCTCCACATCTATTACCATCATTGAAGAGACATCTCCTCTCAAAACATGCTATCTTCTAGGTGTGAGTCTTAGGACAGAACATTCTCTTCACCCTTAACTCAGCAAACAGACCTCCCAAGGCCATTAAGGAAAATCTTTGAAAAAAAAGAAGTGTAAGCAAAAATTAAAATACCAATAAGCTTACTTCTAGGTAGGAACTGAGAACATATTCAAACCCACAGTCATGTCCAGATGGGGAGCAGCAGCACAGACACCACAGTTCAGGGTTCTCTTGGCCCATCAGAGCCCACAGACCAAACTGGGCTTGGCTGGGAGCTAAACGAAGCATTCAGATTAAGAGACAGCAATCCACGGGTCATTCATGAAGAGAGGTGGTACCCATGACCAACTTGACATTGGATTCTCCTCCAGGTGTTGAACCCATCATAACCTTCAACATCCTCATGGAGTCAGTGGTGTTAGAAGTACTACAAGTGACAGAAAGAGGGGAAATGGCCCCAAGTTGCTTCAGAGGAGGTTTAGATTAGATAACATGAATAAATTGCTTCCTAGAGGGTTGGACAGTCATTGGAACAGGCTGCCTAGGGAAGTGTTAGAGTCACTATGCTTGAAGTGTTCAAAGAAATGTGCAGATGTGGCACTTGGGGACATGGAGTGGCCTTGGCAGTACTGAGGGAATGGTTGGAGTCCATGATCTTAGAGGGTTTTTCCACCCTTAATGATCCCATGAGTCTAAGGGAGTAACAATCCGAAGTGCCGGTCCTGTTTCAATAGGGATTTGAGTGGTGAATCTGGGGCTCCTGACCCTCTGTGCTGCCTTGGAGGGAGCCCGATGTGTGCAAAGAGCACAGTAGAGTAATTGAGCTGGAGAGGCCTTTCAGGCCTGCGGATACTCAGCAGGCTTTTATCTCCTTCTGACTCAACTTCACACAGCACTTCTGTAACCACTTCCTCTTCAGCCTCATTAGAGGCAAAGGTGCTCCTTCTCTTTCCCCACAGCAGCTGTCAGTTATCTTGCCTTTATTCCTGGCCTCAGGTCTTCCCATCAGCATGCTCCCAACTAATGTTTTTGTGCCTCTTGATATCACTGTCCCAGCGCTGTGGGCTGCTCTTTGTCCTGTGTGCATTCAGCTGCATCCACTTGTGTCCTGTGCTGCTTTTGCCTCCTGGTTTTGCCTCTTCTTCTCCTATCTACGAGGCTTTAAGGGAATTTCTTGTATTTCTCACCCTGATACCCTCTTTCCCCAAAAGACTGATGTACTCTGCAGGACAAAACTGACCTAATGCTTTCCTTAAATACCCAAATTATCACTATTCTTCTTGTATGCCCTTTAGACACCCCGTTTTCTCACAGTCCCCTCTTGATGTTGAGGATGTTTGACGTATTATACAGCACCAAGCGAGACACCACTGCTTACTCAGCATGGAAACACTCAGTGCAGTGTCCTGGATGGACAAAATCCAACCTTTCTTACTCCCAGCATCATTTGAAGCATGCAGAATGGAATCCCGTGGGATGTGTTGTTTGTACAGACTCCAAACTGGGCACGATAGATAGACCCTGGACTGAAGCCTTTTAGGTCCTGCTTGTGCCATCACTTACGGCTCTGAGGAATGGATGCTGAGCCAAGATGTGGTGCATTCCCTATCAGATGTGTTGTTAGATTTTATTTATTTATTTGTTTTTCCTGAAGGAAGGGGAAGCTGGTCTATTTGGCACATGTGCAAGCAAAAATGAAATAATGGAGAAGGGGAAAAAGGAAGAAAAGGTGAAAGAAGGAAAGAAGGTCCTGTGGCAGCACCACTAAACAAAAAACGAAGTCTCATTAATGATTTATACAGAGAAATAATTTTCCACACATTTCGTGGTGCAGAGGGAAATGTTTGATCAAAGGGAGAAGAGATTATTGCCCTGCCATGACGGTGTTAGAAGGAGGCTACTGTGTATGATGGCAGCTCTCCAAGAGCAGAGTCAATCTAGGAAAGTTTGGTAACACAGATGATGGAATTGTACAGGGTTTTGCTTTCTGTGGCTGATCTCTGTGCCAATAACCTTTCCCTAAATACCCATAAAACTTTCCATTTGTAGCCTGGAGTAGCTGCTGCTACCTCCAGGATGGTGTGCTTGGCAAGGGCTGGCTGGAACATAGCAAGTATTTTAAGTCCCCTTCTATGCACACTGACACTTCCTCCCAAAGAGTTTTATGGCTGTTGTTAATGGAATAAGTTTTATCCTTGCAGTGGCACACACTCTGCTGTATCAAGCAGAGTGCTTGGGGTGGTCTCTTGGGTCATCCCAGGAGTCACCTCTGTACATCATACTGGGAGTGATGATGATTGGTCTGGGCAGCTCAGGGTGCTGACCTGCCTTAGGCAAATCTATGGGCTTGACTTTTTGTGTTGTAATGAGCTGAGGCACACTTGGCCTCTCTTTCTGCTTTTCGGAGTCCCGGAGGAAAATGGGCAAAAATCACATGCTAGTTCTTGATGTCATTAGGATCAAACGCTACACCTTGAATTCCTAGAGAAATTGTGAATGCCTGGAAGTGTTCCAGGCCAGGTTGGACTTGGTGTTGGAGCAACCTGGTCTAGTGGAAAGTGTCCCTGCCCATGGCAGGGGGTTGGAAAAAGATGGTCGTAAAGGCCCCTTCCAAATCAAACCAAATTTTTGTTGCCTACCTCAGAGGGAACAAGTGGGAGGAATTTGATCATTTTAGAGACCAGAAGCCTCTGTGAGAAGGTGATCACAGGTCTGATGACTGCACTCCCCATCCCAACACACTGAAACAGCTTTAGGTTATGAGTTAGTAGATTTGCAAAACCTTGGTAGAGTTGTCAGGCAGGGGCTTGTAAAAGTCCTTGGGCAGCATGATGGGCACCCCTCCTGCTCCTGCAGATGGGTGCTTTGCTGCACTGGTGGTTGCCACAGCTGTACCTTGGGCAGTATTGCTTTTATTGTCCTTGTGATTTATGGCCATGTCACTTGTTTAATCATTCAGTTGGCCCTCCTGCAAGCCCTGTATGATAGTTAGTTACTTACATAGAAAGGTGACTATCTGATCTAATTATAAAGTCTCAAACCTAATTATGGAGTCAGATATGATTCCATAATCTACTCTAAATGTGTCTATGTTGAGAAGACAGATATGTGTGTGTGTAATGTGCACACTTACATACCTCTGTAATTACAGATGTGCTTAGATTTTCATTTATTTCTGCCTCTTTGTCTTGGGCAGGATGCTTGCACCTTCATTTGGCTGTGACAGATATGTAGATTACGATGCCTTTTTCCCCTCAGTGTGACTTTTTCTGGCTCCTTTGCCAGACTTGAGCACGCTGAGGCACAGCCATCAGTCAGTGCTGCTCAGGAGGTGCAGAGGGATGGTAGCTCTTGGACTCAGCACAATCTGATGGAAACAAGTGAAGATTATATTTCTGGCCATACTAACTCTTCCTCCTTGTTTTCACGTGGATGACTTACATATGGGACAGCTTGCATCCTGTCCCTTTGTAGAAAGACCTCACATAATCTATGCAAAATCAGAGGCAAAGTTAGAAGGATTTGAACAAAAGCAGAGTTGGAGGCAAAGAGACCTTGTGAAGAGGAATCACATTTCTTCTCCTAATTCATTCTATTAATTAATTCCATTATTAATGTTAATTAATAATTATTAATAGTTAGATGGACGAAAGACAGGTGACAGCAAGAGGGTGTTTCCTACGTGATCCATAATGTGGACAGAAAATGGCTGCCACAGTCATTATTTGAGCTCCCTGGCAAAGTTGGGTTGTTCTTTCAGAGGATCATGGCCTCAGGAAGTACAAGAGGCTGTGGTCCAAAGCATCCATAAATCTAGCTCCAGGGCTGTGAGTCGTGGATTAAATACAGTACTGCTACATGATACTGATCCAGTATAAACTCATACTAGTTCAAATTTGCTAAAAACAAAACAAAACAAAAAATATAAAAAAGAAAGAAAAATTGCAGTGATTTAATTTTATCCCAGAAGGTTTTGTATTGTATCATGTTATTTCACTTGTCTGCACCTCGCTGGCTTTATGGCTTACAAGTTTTCCCATCCTCTGGAACTGCCTTTAAGCCATCATGAAGAAAATTTTAAGCCTTATATTGTGTGCTTGCCCATTCCACAGAAGTGTGATCAGATGCCTGTTCCTGATCAGCATCAAAGTCATGCTGCTGGCTATCTGGCAGTGCATGGACAGAGACCACAACCAAGCATGAAACTACAATTTCTTTTTGCAAAACAATAACGAAGGAATAGGCTGGGCCATTTTTGTACTCCAATATGGGTTAACTGCGTTCACTGCAGCTTGTCACATGCTGGGATGTTGGGTTTTTAAGACATGTGAAAAATTCTGAAGTTTCACAGACACTGCTCATAAAAGCAGGTTTCTGACCAAAACTTGCCCTTGGCTGTACCATGGGTTGTCCATTGGCCTCTGGCCCAGAGGAAGCTGCATTTCCAGAGTGTCATATATGACCATGAAAGCAACCTGGGAGCCTTTGGAGTGAAACGTGAAATCTCATCCTTAAAACATGCTGCATAGTCTCCAGTGTTTTGTGGTGAATGGTTTTAGAACGATGGAATGTAAAGAGGGTTCCAGGATTCCTGATATTTTACAGAGATTAGGGATTTAATGCAGTGTCCCATGGGAGAATGGAAGATTTGAAGACAACCTGATAGACACAGAGTTTGAAATGTTGTGACCACTTTGCAACCCCTATGAGCCTCAGACTGATGTCTTAGTTTCCCCTCACCTGAACCTGTTCAACAGACTTTTTTTTCTTTCTCCACCATTCATTTTGGATTCTATGAATGAAATTAAAGCAGTCTTAGTAGTTACAGTGGTATTAGTGTAGCAAGGATTTGGGCAGCACCTCTTAATATCAGTCCCAACTCTCTGCTAGTGTTCCTAGCTCTTGAGCACTTCAGAGGAACTGCAGAAACACTGGGCAGCAGAGCCTGCCTTGTTTGCATGTGTCAAAAAGAATGTTTGCTTGCTCCTAATGTGGTTGCTGTCACACTTAGAATCACAAAATCATAGAACCACTAAGGTTGGAAAAGATCCAACCAAGATCATCGAGTCCAAGCTTAAGGTAAAAGCTATGCCAAGAATTATGTCCACTTTCAAGTCAGGGAGAATCCCAAGCAAGTGGATTTCTGCTCCCTTCTATTGGCTCTCACCTCTGTTTTTGTTGTCAGCAAATTTTTACTTTAATCACTTTATAGTTGTGGAAACTGAATGCTCACAAGCACCAGGTTGCCTGAGGCAGAGAAAGGGAGCATATTCAGAAACCTTAATAGGAGACATCCAGTGTGACCCAAAGAGAGGTCTTGTACTTGAAGGCCTTTGTCTCTAGAAGGGTGTTTGAGGTGCCCAGAGGAGCTGATAAGAAACACAAGCACTATTAACAAGGCTGAGCAAGTGGGGTGTTTGATTATTTCTCAGTACTTATCAGAGGAAGTGTGAATCTCTCCCTAATTAAGAGCTAATGCCAACTTCTGTGAAAATTATTGTCATTCACCTGTGAATTATCCTCCTCAAATTTAACTTGACTGCAGGAAGCCTGCTAGCAGTAACACTTTCCTCGTGGAGCTTAATTTGGATGGTAAAATGCTTTTGTAGCTGCTTATTGATGCTGGTGAGCATTCGAGGCCTGGAAGGGCAGCTTGGATCATCATTTAGAAGTTTAGATATACCTCAAGTCCTGGGTATTTAAAATAGAAATAGAGCTCTTCCAGCAACAAGACACAGAGGAATGGCTTTAAACCAACAGAGAGTTGGTTCAAATTGGATGTTGGGAAGAAATTCTTCCCTGTGAGGGTGATGAATATCTGGCACAAGTTGTCTGCAAAAACTGTGTCTGCCCCATCCCTGGAAGTGTTCAAGGCAAGGTTGGACAGGCCTTGGAGCAACCTGGGATACTGGAAGGTGTCCCTGCCCATGGCAAAGGGGTGGAACTGGATGAGCTTTAGTGTTCCTTCCACCACAAACCATTCTACGATTCTGTGATTCTGCTCGCAGGCACTCTGGAGAGGGAGGTTTCCAGCAGAGGTTACACATTCAGAGGCCTGAAGTGAGGTTTCTTATTAGTCAAAGCACAGGTAGCCTGCCCAAACTAGAAAGACGAGTATGATGTCCCTGCACCCAAGTCATTTAACTATTAACCCTGAAGGAGAGTAAAGAAACATCTAAAACAATGACCCAGTTAATTCTGGGTGCAGCATTTGAGTGCAGGGTTATTTGTTGCTACCTGTGGGTCTGGTGATATCATCTGCAGACTCTTGGCAGAACAGGAGGTCTATATTTTTAAGTTGAGTTTTAAGGTGGATTTGGCGTGAATTCATCTGACATGGCTGTAAAGCTATGACTTTATTTATCTGTTGCTTGTTTCTGCTGAACTGAAGGCACACAGCCAAGCAGGGATGAGTATTTGGACATTATGACCCAGCATTTAGGTCCCACAACCAGACTTTGGAGCAGAAACTTGGCTTTTTATTCACCCTCCATAAAACATTACCCAACCTGAATGACTCCTCCTGTCCCGGAGACATGAGCTGCATTTAAGTTCCCGCTCAGCTGCGCTCCCAAGAGGGCTGGTTCATTGTGCCAGCGGGAGTTGTCCCTTCCTTGCGCCCTCGGTGGCTGCGGGCTCGTCCTGCCGAGCTGCTCCAGAGCTGCTCTTTGCAGCCAGCAGCGAGAGAGGTTAAAAGCCTGTGGGCGGAGGCCGGCACAGAGTGCCCATTGTACATGCGTGCATACCAGAGCGGTAACTCCCTGGAATGCTGCACCACAGAGCTTTTACCACCTTCTGTTTGTGTTGCAGCCCAGGAGAGTGTGTACATTGTGTCCCTCTCCACGTAGATTAACAATGTAAAATGGCAGATAAATATGAGGACTTTTTTTTTTTTTTTTTTTTTTCTTGATTAGGCCGGTTGGAAGAGGAAGGTGTCTCTGACTCCCATCACCTCCACAAGGACAGGCAAGGTGCAAAGTCAGCCAATTAGGTGGAGCAGCTCCTTGCAACTGGGTGGCTTGCATGTATTAATTGTGCTAGTAATTAGCAACAACCACATGGTTCGGGTTCAAAACTATGTAAGGGCATTAAGTAACCCACTCTGCAATGGGGTTGAGGGATTTAAGTGTGATCCTTGTTTCCCGGAGGTGAACTGGAGAGACTTGCTGACCACAGGGTGACTCAGGGCAGGCATGCCTGAGACCTTGGATTTGTTAGTTCCTCAAGATCATCTCAAGCGAGACCAGTGACACTAGCTCTGTGAAACGAGTCTCCCCACTACTGCAACTTAAGTATAAGTGTCTTTCTGGTGTATTTCTATCTCCTGTGAGCTACAAAAACCATCCCTAAGGCCAGATGGCAACTCCAAATTCTCTCTTTTCCATTTTTTTTTTTTTTTTTTTCCTTTCTGCTTGGGTTGTCAGCTTGTTCTATTTATGTGAACTTTATCTGAATTTGTGTCTGCTGGGACCTGGGGGAAGGTGCCCTAGTGATTTCAAGAAGCTTTAGGACTTTCTGCTAGTAGCCATGTATGCCCATACTAGTAATACACAACTACACTCCAAATGTGGATCTATAACTAATAAAAGGCACTTGTGATTACTTCTTGTTGAATTTCAAGCTCCTGCAGGGTACATTTAAAAAGCAAAAAGAAGCCAGTGATACAAGGACATGTGTTTCTTATAGGTGAGCTGTGCTTTACAGTAATGTACACTGGCACAGTTGTTCTTATTTGGTGATAAGTAGCAAGATAATTTTTGGGTTTTATCTCTATGGCATATTGCTGCCAAGAATGACCTGGGAAATCCCTGGCTGTGCTCAGATCTTGATGGCAACTGGTCAAGTGTAGCTCAGCTAATCTAGCAGGGTGCTACTCCTGAAAGAGCCAGTCTGCACCCTCTTGTGCACCTACTCCTGGCAGTGCCTGCCAATTTCCTTCTCCATTTGCCAGAAGTGTTGCTCCTCGGATGCACTGGGAATCCTTTCTCCTAAAGTAGCAGAAAATACATTTATTTATCTCCACTAATTTTGTAGACTTACACTTTTGTGGATTCTTCTGGTGATTTTGTGGCCAAAATTGGCTTGCCATGAGGTGTGTGTGTGTGGGGGGTGGCAAGTGGGGAGTTTTAGGAAGGGTGCATGAAAACACCTTAGTATCTTTTAAAACACCCCTTAACTATTACTTTTAATAAGCTGTCCTTGGGTGATATAACTTTTGTCTCAACTGAACATTCACAGCTTTTCCCTTTAACTGAGGCTTTGTAAGGTACCAAGCAGGAGTGTTTCCTTCTCAAAAGGGTTCAATTTCTGACGTTCTAAAGAAAGATAAAATTTGCAAGGTTGAGAGCACAGTCTGTGCATCATCCACCCAAGGATTTTGCACAGTACAGTGGTACCTAAGGGCATGAGGAACTCTGGAAAACCTTGAGTTTAGTTTTCCTCCATGCACCTTAATGGTGACACGCTCTGAAAGAAGCCCATGTGGAACCTCCTGCAATTCCAGTATCCCATAGAGCATCGTGGGCTGCAGCTGGTCTCTGGTGAATTATTCATCCAAAGCAGGATTCCCCTCAGAATAGCTGACAGCCAAGGGTAAATCTCTCTCACACCTGGAAAGTGAAGAAACAGAGAGTTTGAAGTTCTGCTGCTGATTCAGAGGGCAGCACCATGTTTTCTGTGCTCTGATCACTGGGTTATTGTTTAACCCAAGGCAAGTGTCTGAGTTTACTTTCTTCCCCCACTGGAAATTCTGTGACAGTGAGCATATTGAGGTAATGAGGAGGTTCATGGGTGTGGAGAGCTGGCTGACCCTCATTCATCGCATGAGCCGAGCTGAAGATGTTTGCATTTAGACAACAGTTCTTGTGTTTGTTCTGGTTTTGTTTTGTTTTGCTTTGTTTTGTTTTGTTTTAAATATATATATTCATTGTCACCAATGTAACAATACACACGGTTATTTTTCATTGCTTTGTGATGTCAGATCCAGCCCTCAGAACTGCTGGTGAGCCTTGGTTCCCATTTTGCTTCAAGGAAAGCCCTTGAGGTCCTGCAGGGAAAGCCTGAGTGTGCCCTATGCTCTATTTCAGTTATCTCCACACTCATTTGATATATCTGTGCATGTGCTAACTTCCTTTTTTTTTTTTTTTTTTTCTCCTTTCTTTCGACAGTGGCACATTTGGTCTCTTCTGAGCAACTTGCAGCCTCTGGGTGACTGGGACATTGAATTTGGTGGACAGTTGCCATTTGCTCTCTGGGATCCTATCTGCCCTTGCTTCCCTCACCCCCTCCCGCACTCCCCTTCCCTCTGACCAAGCTCCAGAGCGTTGTGGTACTGCCATGGAGCCCAGAGAGACTTTGAGCAGCTCCCGGCAAAGGGCAGGTGAGGCAGACTTTCTGCCAGCTGCTGTCACCTCTACGAAGCCTTCACCTGTCTCGGGCTGTGCAGGGGAGACGATGCTGTCTTCGTCAGGCGCGGGGAAAGGGATCCCGGTGAGCAGTGAGAGGCTGGAGCCTGAGGAAGAGGATGAGATGGGTTCCGGAAGAGACGTGGATTCCACTTCCAATGCAGACAGCGAGAAATGGGTGGCGGGAGATGGCCTGGAGGAGCAGGAATTTTCCATCAAGGAGGCTAACTTCACGGAGGGGAGTTTAAAACTAAAGATCCAGACCACCAAGAGAGCGAAGAAGCCCCAAAGAACTTGGAGAACTATATTTGCCCTCCTGAGATCAAAATCACCATCAAGCAGTCTGGAGAGCAGAAGCTTTCCAGAACTGGGAAAAATAGCAAAACAGCTAAAGAGGAGGACAGATCACACTCCAAAAAGAAGGTAGGTCCCATTCTTTTACATATTTCCAGTTTCTCCCAGAAGCAGAGGGAGAGGGGATGAATGAATCCTCTCAAACCATTTATGCCCAAGGTATAGCATTTGAGAGGTTTGGCCTTGGAGCAGCACAGGGCAAATATCATCCTGCACTGCCACATATGCATCGAGAATGATCTTGAACTATCCTTCAGATGAACCAATTCAGAAGAGATCAAAAGTTCAACCAGGCCTCTTCTATTTTTGTGTGTAATTGAGTTTTGAGATTAATGATTACATGAGTGAGAAATGAAGGAGCCCACTTCTAAACTGCTTTGTGCCTGAGCACTAATGCTCAAGCCTTTTGGCAGTTAAAGCATTCAACTGCATTTTTAAAATAGAGGTATGTGCATGGTGAACAATTGAATTCATTCCTGTATTCTGTGTGATGGGCTCCATTATTCTTGATTACAGCATTGTGTGAGTAGCACTATAGTTATGCTACAGAAAATACTTCCATTATAAGTCTCATTTTCTTCCAGATGCATATCATTTTCTTGAAATATCCTTTTGCAGAGAAATTTTTGGTACTTTAAGACTGGGTAAAAACTGAACCTTTTTTTTTATTTTTTCACTTATTTGAGGATGAGAAAAGAATGAAAATACTTTCTTCATATGAGCTGTTTTCAGGAGCACACTTTTGATTTGCTGTTGGCTTGATTTTTCTGTAGTGTTACCTACACTTAGTACATAGACTAAATTTATTTTGAGTGTATTAAGCAGCACTGCTGGGGATGCAAATTTTTGGATTAGTGGTATTTTCTGTCTTAAGCATTAGCCAAGTATGTTTGGTCAGGTCATAGTAAAAAATACTTCACCTCTGCCTCCTTAGTAACACATAGGCTTCATGTTGAGTTCAGATAAAACCCAAATTTGATAAGAGATGCACAAGTGTCTCCAAAACTTGGACAACTTGATCTGGGATTTAGGCACCCATTGATTAGGGTTTGGGTCATGGCTTGGTTTTCCTGCTCATGCAGCTTTGATCTCATTCTCCCATACCCTGTACACTTGACGGGTGCTCAAAGGGTTAGGTGAACCCTAGAGGAAGCTAATTGCCACCAGCTCTTCCTGGAGAAATCCTCCTTGGCAGAATGACTTAGAGCAAAATTTTCATGACTCAAAATCACTTTTTTAAGCATTGACATTTCCCATTGACTCAAGGCAAAGCCCAGGGAGATTAACATCACTCACTTTTGGAATACTTTTCTTACAAGCTGAACTTGAAAACAAACCAAAAAAAACCCAACAATTCAAGGGGATTTTTTTCCTCTTAATCTTTTAAATGATGTAGTGTATGGGCATGAAAGTGGTAGGCTGTTTTTAACACAGCAGAACTTTGGCCCTGTAACACTTTGAGAAGAGATTTTCCTCCCTCTTGAAAAGAATGGGCTGC
Source organism: Sitta carolinensis (assembly GCA_032173965.1). Classification (NCBI taxonomy): domain Eukaryota; kingdom Metazoa; phylum Chordata; class Aves; order Passeriformes; family Sittidae; genus Sitta; species Sitta carolinensis. The sequence continues at coordinate 6,077,764 of CM063313.1, read as the reverse complement.
CTTCTTAGCACCAAACAATGTCTAATTTCCACTCTCCTGTCCTCTATGAATGCTTGTAGAGGTCTCAGAGGAAGCAGCAGTTTTATAAGACAATGCTCAGCGACAGCAAAGGTGTCACAAGCAATCCTTCCACAGCTACGTAGAGAGAAAACAGAACTGCAAACCCCTACCTACCATGCATGGACTGTGGAGAATATGACCACACAAAATCAGAGCCTTCATTTCTATTTATCACCCAGTCTGATGGGCATGGAAGGTGTGTTCTTTTCTGTGTGGTCATCCAAAAGGTTGAATAAATAAAGCTAAGAATAAGGAAGTTATGCACAAAAAAAACCCCAAACAAATCCAGTGGGAACAATAGCTAAAGAAAACCACCTTGTAGCATGGTTATGCTCAGGGTGATGACTTTAATTGCAGGAGGATAAGGAATTTGAACGAAATACATCACAGCTCCGACACAGCTGCATCCAGCTTGCACCTGTGTTGCGAGGTCAGAGCTGGCTGGGGCTGTGTTCACACACACCCTGTTCTCAAGCTGGGAGCGCTTTGGGTCAACACTGGTCTAATCTGGCCATTAAAACAAACAAAAAAACCTCAGCACCCAGCAGGTGGGTGCCCTGAGCAGATGGGGAGAAGGCTGCTGCCCCGGTGCACCATTAGCATAACACCCCAACGGCTGCCGCGCGGCAGCTGCCGAGCCGCAGCTGCAGCAGAGATGCCCCCAGCAGGGGTCTGGAAGACCCCAGTGCTGTGATCTCAAGGGGTGCGATGCCTGGAGACCTACAGCCTGCATCACCAGGATGGGGAATAACCCGGGTCCCTGCAGCCGGGGGGATTTCGCACACGCCTGCCCCTCGGCTCGTGGGGTCCCTGGGTCAGGCTGTGAACGCCTCGCATCAAGGGGTGATGGAAGGCACTGCAGAAAGGGAGACTGGGAGTGAGTGGGAGACAGTTCCAATGCTGGCAGAGTGATTTCTTCTATGGCCAGTGTCTATCTTGTGGTGGGTAAAGAAAGTTTTGGGGGGAAGATAACTAGGAGGAAACAGCAAGTTGAAACTCGCATGGAGATAATAGCTCTTAATAGCTCTCTGGCCTATCTGTGTGTCCCCCTGGAAGGGCAGACTATGCAGGAACCCTTGCATGTACTTGCAGAACCATTGAGAGCTGCAGTGGTTGTTGTGGGGAAAAAAAAAAAAAAAAAAAAGTAATTTGTCACATTTAAATGGTTTTGGCGGTTTTGAAATTTCATCGTTAGGCTGTTTTGATTGCCTGTTGCTTTAATCAGCACAAGCTCCAGAAAAGCAGCTTCTGGCAGCAGAAGGAGGGAACACATTTAAAGAGCGGGACAGACCTTCAGCTGGCATCAATCCACTGTCCTTTATAGATTTTTGCCAGGAGAGTTTGGCCCAATGTACACATTTCCCTTGCACGTGGGAGCATTATTTGGGTTTACCACCTTGCTCATGGATGCAGAGGATATACACAGACTGAGCTGCAAGTGCCATTCTTGTGCCTCTGGTGAGTGGGAGTGGTTGTCCTGCACATCATGGAGTAGCACCTAAATTTATCTTTCCCCTGAGGAAGTGCAAACTCCACCAGGACTTGAAAAATCCCCTTAGCTTGTTGCATAATATTTCCAGCTACATCTCCAGCAGTCCCCAGTGCTTTGAAATACCACTTCAGCATTCTTGCAGGAGTTTCAATACACACAGCACAGAGAGCAAGTAATGAAAACATGGAAGCAATTTAAGTAACAGCATGTGGGTACACAAAGGACTGGTAATGCCAGCAATGTAAAAGGGACTGTGAACTGGGGATATAGCATTTATTCAGTGGCCACTTAGGGAGGAAGAAGATATGCCTGTTCCTAAGCTATACACTGCTCTGCTAATTAGGCAATAGGGGTTAGTGCCTGGTTTCTAAAGCTGTGGTCCAGAGAGCAGCAGTGATTAGAAGGGGACTCTGTGGAGAGCCACGATGCTCATGTGCTGAGGCCCGGGGTTTTTGCCTTTGATTCCAGCTGCTACACTATATTAAAAGACATAAACATGCATTAAATACTTTCCTCATGTTGCTTTTCCGTGTGAGCAATCGCCCCAGGGATGTTATACGATCCTGAATGGGAGGGGAGGGAATTCAAGAGAGGATCTTGCTGGGTGCAGTTGCTGATGCCCTGGAGTGAGGAGGGAGGCAGAGGATGAGAGAGTACCAGCGTTGGGAACCTCTACTCTGCTGGCTTGAATGCCTGGCTGCAACCCAACAACTTTTGGGGTTTCTTTTATGTCCAGACCTTGCCAAGTTTCACATCGGCTTCCCTTACTTGAAAAAAAGAGTAAGGGTAGTTTCCTAACCCTTTTCCTGGGGCTGCTCAGAAGCTGAATCACAGCTTGAGCTGTTTCTCTGGCTGCTTGTGTGGCAATTGGAAAGTGCACAAATGTTCTGTAAGAGTTTTGTCTTGTTTCAACCCTTTGGCACCTGGGGATGGAGTGGGCTGAACCGTTGCCACTTATAAACCCACAAATAGCTCTATTTCATTTAGTTTGATTGGAGAGGGAGGGAAGAAAAAAGCCAGGAGCCCAGAGGATGTCCTGCTGGCGTGTTGGCAAGCCCTGCAGCTGCTGCTCTCTCACCTGCAGTAGGGTTGTTTGAGTCAACCACCTCCACAACACTAAAGATGCTTTCTCCTTCAGATAAGGAAATGTTATCATTCTAGAAGAATACTGAAAGTGTGGCACCAAATGCAATGAAACAACCTATCAGCATTCCCTGCCTGCTGTGTAGCACTTAACAAGTCACAGATGAACAGTTATTTCTCTGGCTTGGTTTTATTTCCTTTTTTTGTCCCTTCCCTGCATTTGTTTTTTGTTTTTATATTCTCTTATATCTGTAAACACTTCATTTTTCCACCCCTTCTTTCTTTAAGCACAGCCTGGAAAAGGTTCTTTTTGCAGCTTTCATCATATGCATAGCATCCTTCAGAGGATGTAAGCTTGTGATTTTGTAATTATTACTGCACTAGGGTTTTTTGAGAGCTTGAGATGGGTGAATGCATTTTATTGCTGAGAGATAAGCACAGCAGCAAGTCAATTGGAAGTGAAGGTTCCTTGTGTTTAGTCAGAGGAAACTCTGTATCTGCATTTTCTAGCATTTTTTTTTTCTTTGAGTTTCTGTAGGTGTTTGCCATTTCTCTCCAGGAAGAACTTATAACACTTTCCCCTTTGAAATTCAATTCACAGTCTTCCTTTTCACTGTCCCACGAATGCAACTTTTTCTGGTGATTCACCTTTCCTTGAAGAGTCTCTCATTCACATGCTCTCACCATTGCTGATGTTGAATTGATTTTTGCCTTTTTTTCTTTTATGTTCCTTATTATATTTCTATATTCTTTACACATATATTTGTGTACTCTGTACCCTATCATAGTATTTATAGTTAGCACTTTATCCACTCTATTAGACAGAAAACCAAAATAAATTCCCTCCAGCGTCTCCAGGCTGGGAGTCCAAGGTTAGATTCTTGGGGAAGCCAAGGTTGAAACTAGCTGTCCAAAGAACATTTTCATAAACAAAGTTTAGTTCCTATCTAAAAGGGAGGGAGTTGAAAGAAGGTTGAAACAGATAGGAGTTACCTCACCACTGATATCTCTAACTGCGGATTTTAGTCAGATATGCTAATTTGATAAACATATAAAAATTGTGTATGCGTTATGCTATGCGTCCATCTTCAGCATTCTCCACCTGGTGAATTGTGCAGCTAAGGAACCTGGTAAAGGTAACCCCTTTTTATCACCTAACTGTGTCAGGCTCGTGATTTTAGGACCAGTGAAAAGGCATCATTGCATACCTGCTTTTTCCACAGAAGATCATCAGTGTCCCCCCTCCTCTCCTTCCCCCTTCTTTTTATTGATGACTGCACAATTGCACTTCCCCTCCAGGTTCTCGTGTGCATCTGCAGCTCTTGCTGGATTACCCCTACGCTGGACTCATCTCCCCGGTGATTTGTGTGCATGATCATCAAATTGCTCACCATGCATGCTTATCCCTCTTTGCTAGGGGCATCCCTGTGCAAGATGTCATCTGAGTCAGCTCTTCCTGTTGCGATCCCATCCCAAACGTGGCCCAGGGGGTTGACGTAAGTGCTTGCTCCCTGTGGCCTAGCGAGGAAAAGAAGGCACTTGCCTGTTAGTTACTGCTTAAAGTGGTAGGGTTTGACTTACAGCTTCTATTTCTTCCCCTCCTTCTCCCCCCACTCCCAAAGGATGGAACATTCACAGTGCCTTCAGCTTGGACCTGTTTCTGTGCTGGTTTAGTCCCTGTTTTTCCTGGTAAATTCTTAAGGCAGCTCTACATGATGCTTGTGGTAGGTACCTGGAGCTCACACCAGCAGAGTACAGAGTACAGCTCAGCCCTTCCCAGGTTATGGGATAGTGGCAGAGCTCCAGAAATGCCAGCACTGTGGAGGAGTGTTCTAGCTGCCTCCAAGGCAAAACTGGCTCTTGAGCAGCTGAGAGATCAATGCAGAGCTGCTCTAACAGGCATGAGGCTCCTGGCATTTTTAGTCTTTCTACACAAGCACATGGGTGTAGAGCTGCACAAACTTACCTCTTTGATAGTCATCCCAGGTTCCCTTCAGGCTAGCTTTTCTTTCTATCACATTGTTGAAGGCACAAATGAAACAGCTGCAGTTTGGTGGTCTCCCACCTCAAGTATATTAAGCTAACCACAAAAAAAAAAGAACAAGAATGAACGGGTGTTTTTTTTTTTCTTATTTTGTTTGTTTTTGTGAATAAATTAATTTCTTCACTTAAGAAACCAGTTTTTCTAGGACCTGAGAACCACTTAGGTACATCTTGGTCCATGAAGGCACCTGAGGTGATCACACTGGAAGCTGAGTCATCTTGATCCCCCACAGAGCCATCTGGAGGAAGCTGGTCCCACCTGAAAGTGGTTCAAAGTCTATCCATGAAGAGCTGGAGGGCTGAATCCCGGCTTTTAACCCTTCCTTTTCTTCCAAAGCTTCCTGGAGAAGTGTCTGTCTCACATCATGTCCTGGATATCTGGATGTCTTGTGACAGGAGTAAGGCAGAATGTCTTTTCCAGCTCAATGCTCTGCCTGAGCCAGCTGATGCCCATCCCTCAGCTCTGTCTGCTCCTAAATAATTGCATTTCTGAGAGGGTGTTTTTTGGGGGTTTTTTTGGTTTTGTTATTTTATCTAATCAAGTGGGTGCTAAAGGAGCAAACGTCTGTCAGTGAGGGGATAGGCTGAGGAAATGTAAGCAGGTTTTTTCTGCTGAACATGGAATGCCAAACAAGCAAGACTTGGTGTACTTGATAAGCTGCCATATGACCAGGGCTTGGGGAGGCTGTCTCTGTTGAGGACAGGTTTTGTTTTGCAGCAGTCTCTCCCTCCCACAGCTGAGTTTCGATGGCCTTCTGTGACATTTCCTTGTTTACTTGTGCTGTGCCTTTCTCTTCAAACCATGACAAAATATCCACAGACCTGGTTTGGGATTGAGGAGATGCTGCAAGGAAGCAGCTGGACAGGTGCAGGAATCCAGGTGGAGGTCCTTAGCCCCAGTCACCAAACTGCAGAAGGAGAGGGTGCAAAACCATGGCCAATCCAGTGCATGCACATTTTAAAAGCACCGTGGCATCCAGGCAAACAGAGATGCAGATGTGATGTGCTGGTGTGTACACCCAGGGCTGCAAACTGGTTGTGTTTCCATTTGCAGAGATTTTGGTGTGTCAGGGCTTCATGTACATGATCGTGTTCTTCCAGCATCAGCTTTTGCCTGCAGTGCTTCCTTTCTTCCCCTTCCAGGCATGCCTGACCACAGATACCTTCTGATTTACCTACAGACTTTCCATCTTGACTTCCTTTCCCACACAAATACATACACACACACACACAGCTAGCCCCCTTAGGTCAGGTCTAATTTTTCCCACGCTTCATACCCAGATGGGCTTCTTGCTGGACCCATTCTCCTGCCCAGCCAATGGGACTGAAGGATGGACCCATCTTAGTTCATTTGAAAGGAAAGTGTGTTTTTACTTGGTGCCCTCAGCTTGTCTTTTATTTTGCTTTTTCTAAGAGAACAGAGACTTGTGAAAGTTGGTTTCTGGCCACTTTCCTCCTATGTGACTTCTCTGGTGATTAGTGATGAATGAACTTTTCAGCCAAGCTCTTTATGGGAGCCTCTCAGAATTCCCTTTCTTCTGGCCAGAGAAGAATTTGAACAAAACATATTAGAATTTTATATCCCAAAGATTGTTATTTTGCATTACATTTGATCAAAACTGGGCAAAACATTCAAAAAACATTGAGGAGAGAGGACTGTGTAGGCAGGGAAAGATTTTGTGTGTGCCTTCACATACACATAAACACAGTGTGACCATGTTAGCCTTGTTTCCTTAGGAAACTTGTCTAAAAATATCCAGAATAAACATGAATTGTTTTGTTTTTTAATGCTGAGACTTTTCCAACTCTTGGATCTTAAAATGAATCCATTTCAGATGTGACCCTCGAGGACAAGTCCAGTTAGCTGTGTTTTCATAAGAGTGTTATTTTCCATTTCTTGCCATGACTTCTAACATGAGTTAGGCCAGCAGCTGTTGGCTTCTTCATTTCAGGACATAAAGTGCTATTTCTATGTTGTGGTTATATTTGGACTCTAAGCTGCAGGTGGTTGCTATGAGGAAAGGGATTCTCAAGCCATGGTGCATATACCAGTAGCATGACACTGCTTGCACACAGGATAGACAGCAAACTCTCCAGACTGGGCAGAGTAGTCTCAGTCCAGACTTCTCGTTATTATTTTTCTTTTTTTCTTGGAGCTGTGGGCTAGCAATAAAAAGAACAGCATGAGGGCTGAGGCGTCTTACTACAGGTTGCAAAAGGGACGGTATACCTGAGATCTGTCTTGGACTGTGGCCAAGATGGGTTAGCTGAAGATGAAGACATGGTCATATGGTTATTCAAGATAGACAGTCAACCACAGCTGTGCTTGCAGGACCAAATGGGGTTTTCAGGTGCTGTCCCATGCTGCTGTTGTGCATCCATGTCTGCTGTTGGCCAGTCCTGTACAAAGGAAAGCATCAGGAGAGCCTGTCTTCCTGCAAGAATTTCACAAGTTCTGTAAGAGAGGAGGATAAGTGGAACCATCTTGTCTCTTAGTACAGAATGTGAAATAGAGCAATGAGATTAAGTGACTCACTCAAGGAACCTGTCACAGGCCAGGTTAACACTCAAACCTTTTTCACTGAGCTGTGGTTGCTTAACCATGACACTGTTGAGTCTCCCAGGGGTGGCCTGATCTCTAAGCATTGAGTGCAGAGCCCTCTGGAAACCAGTCCTCTTCTAGCTGTCATTTAAACAGATCAGTTTGTTTCAAAATGGTTAACTGTCTGTGTCTTCACTGCTCACTTAAAAAAAAAAAACCTATCTCAGGGAAGAGCTAGGGTTGGATGCAGAAATAAGAGGGTGGAGTTTTGGAGCCAGCATGCAATCGGTTGACCTAGATGCCCTTAATAATCCCTTCTGGTCTGTAAACCCTAAAATGTGGTAAGAGTTGAATGAGGAATATCTACTGGAGGACTCATTATCTTCTCATCAGTTTCTCATGGCTCTCTCTCACTTGGGTGGCAAGGTTTGCAGAGAGAGATGGTATCTTTTTATTGACATCGTGTGTTACAAAAACTCTACCACTATAAACTTGGGTGGTTCATTGAGGAATTTCAGTACTTTGCAGCATCCTAACTTCATGTGAGCTGCTCTCCCTCCACATGGCTGAAAGATGAGAATCAGCCCTGAGGGAAGTCATGGGTAATTCTGACTTGCCCAGTGCTCTCGCTTTTGGAAAGAATGTGATGGCACAAGCAAATGAGCCAGAGGACATGTCCCCCCTCTGTCCAAGCTGAGGACTCTGACAAGGAGAGGGCCAAGCACTGGACTCCAATGAGTCACCACGATCACACCCTCGCCTCACCGCAGGGCAAGTCACTGCTTCCCCAGCCGGTGCTTCTGTGAGAAGGCACTTCTGTAACACAAACATTTCCCACGAGGATGTGTAGGAAACAGTTTCCTCATTCCTCCGAGGTAGAGCTTACATAGGGATTACTAAATAGATTTTTATCAGCAGTCTCCCTCACTCCTCACAAGAATATTGTGCCAGCCTGGGTAGCTTCATCAAAATTTTACCTGCTTTATTCCCAGATGGGTAATTTGATGTAAGGTCACCCTAAGACTAAGAAAAGTAGACCTCAGGCAGGTTTTTTTTTCGGCTGGGGAGCAGCAGCACTAACAGGGTCTTGATCAGCCCTCATTTCTGCCTCCTACCAAAGTCTATTCAGCTGCAGGGACAGTCCCTACATTAGTCACCTGTCTAATCCACACTAACAGGGAGCTTGAAGGCACTTCTTTATTGCATCTTCCACTGGGAACTGATGCTGTTGGATTGACAAGATATTCTGGTTCTTACATCCCATGTTCTGTGCAGGTTAGATGGGGGTAATTAATTTGTCCTGTCCATTTTCTGACATTGTGTCCACTAGCACGCAGCTGGAGAAGTTCTCTTCCCAAAGACAGCCTCTTGCTTTCCATGGGATACTTTTCTTCAATAATTTATGCAATCGGCAAGACAAATACCCTCCAGTCTTTTCTCTCTCTGGTCTTAATTCCATTGCACCACTTGTCATTATATTCCTGATTCGAACTGGGGGGGTGGGGGTGGGAAAGCCAATTTGCTTCTCTGACTACAGCACAGCCATCACAGGAGGAAATGGGGAGAGGGTGATGGGGAGGGACTCATCTGTCCTTAGGTCACCATCTCTGGGCGTGGGCAGGAGCTGCTCTTAGTCACTGGGGGACAGCGATAGCCAGCACGCTCCTTGGGAATGTGTGAAGGACAGGGCAGTTCAGCGGGAGGGCAGCATGCCCTTTGCTGCTCCCCGTGCTTTGGCTGGCAGCTGTGGTGCACAACCGAGCCATGCTTCATCCTCAGAACCGGCTTGGGGCTTTGGGATGTGGAGCTCTGGCCTGTAACTGGGGGGCACTTGAAGAGAGTGGGAGTTTGGCTGCTCATGTTATCCAGAGGTTTTAAAGAAAAAGGAGGGCAGCTTGTGATACACTGCTTCCATGTACCAGATGCTCAACCTGAGACATTTGAGTATGACAGAAGGGCTAGCAGTGACTTACCCTCGGCTTTCTGCATTTGCTGGAGTTCATATCACTGATATATATGCAAGACTTTGGTAAAGTAGGACTGTTGCAAATTACGCTTTTAAACATGTTAATTTGGCCACTGAATTTCACTTCGACCTTATTAGATGGTGTTGAGGATTGTCCTAAGGTGTTGAAAAGGTGGGAGATGGAAACCCTGTCTCTTTTCAGTCTATCTGACCTCACTTAATCTAATATACTCAGCACGAGCCGTGGGGTAGAGCAGCTGTGTGCTGGAGATAGAAGTCGACTCAGTCCATCTTGGCCACATGGTTTAATAGGCCTATGAAATCCCTGGGTCAAAGGCCAGCCACCATGCCCATCTTTGTCACATCTCAGTGATGTGTATCCTGGCAGGTTTTTCTTTTTGTTCCTCCCCAGCATGGAAAGAACCATCTGCCGGGTTGGCTTTCAGAAGAATTTTGAAAAATACCAATTTCTCTTTGTTGAGTGGGGGGTGTGTGAGGGGGTGGGGGCACACAGGACAGAAGGAGGAAGGAGAGCCTGACCTAAAACCAAGCCAGTATTTTCAAGGATTTTAGAATAGCTTGTATTGTGTTTCCTACTCCCCAAGGAAGGGTTGTCCTCTTTCTTCTTTTCTCTTTGATTCGATTCCCTGCCACTCTGCGGGCAAGTCAGAAGCTGCAGCTGCTGCTGTCAGCTGGGAAGGGAGTCCCCTTGTTTAAAAACCATGTGTTAATCCCTGGTTAGAAAAAGTAGCAATGCTTTATGCTCCCCTTAAAACTCTCTTTCTCTCTGTATCTTGACTGCCTGCCCACAGACTTGCCACTTGTGTGAAAACAGATGCAGGTTGACACCAAAGAGACTCAGCAAGGACCAAAGGTAGCATGAAGATCTGTAAAAAAAATAAGCCTAAAGCCTGGACAAAGTGACCAAATATAGTTTTGAGAGTAGAGTGGGAGTCTGAAAGGACAAGTGAGTTTTAAAGTCTAGGGAAAAATTGTGGAGACCTTTAGGAGTAAGGGGAGCTGTTTTTGTCATAGCTGTTGGACACAGATGGGTAGAAGTGTTTGCTCAAGGGGCCTGTGCTTTGTTCCCAAGGAAAATCCAGCAGCCCAGTGGGAGAGGAATTTAAACAGCGAGGTAAGGAGAAAGGAGGATTTGGGCTCTGCCAGATGGAGACAGCCATGCAGGCAGTGCTGGAGAGGGTCTGATGGATAAATAAAACGCCCAAGGGGCTCGGAAAGTTTACCATCAGGTGTGATACCACAGCATTGATGGGTGAATGCAAAAGGTGAGGCCTGAGGCTGAAAGAGGAGAGAAAGACAGGGGTTTGATTTTGACCATCAAAAACACCCTACTATCTTTCCTAGTAGAACAAGAAAATGAATCACCACAAAGGGAAAAAGGACTTAGATGACGGATGGTACTTACAGAAAATTGAAGGCAGCGCCCTGTAACTATTACAGATCATAGAATGACTTGGGTTGGAAACCCTCACCACGGGCAGAGAAAACTTTAGACCATGTCACCTCTGACTACTACAAAAGAACGCAGGTTTTCAGCTCTTTCCTAAGGTTTTGAAGGAGAAAACTGAGGCGGACAGAGGCGTCTCACCCGGGGCCACTGGAGGAGGCATCCCACCACACGCTGACCCCGCTCCCACCGCACGGCTTGGTCATTGTCCCTCCACGCCACGGATCTCCCGTCTAGCGGCTCAGGGGACAGCAGGGCTCCCTGCAGGCTTTCCCTGCCGGCTTTCCCTGCCACCCTCCCCGCCCAGATGCGCGGCCGCGGGGCCGGCCGTGCCCACCCACCGCGGGCGGCAGGCAGGTGGGCCGGGGCTCGGCGCCCGGGCTCCCTCCCGGCACATTACCCGCGACCTCTGCCCCGCCGTTCGGGGCACAGGAAGGAGCCGGCAGCCACGGCCCGCACCCCGCGCTGCTGCCGTGCCCTCCCCGCCGCGGCCCCTCGTTAATAAAGAGGTGTAAGTAATTGGGAGCCCTCCCTCCAGCCCGTCTGGTGTGAGGCCATTTGTGTGCCGGAGGAGGAGGGGCAGGCCCGGCGCTGAGGGGGGGAGGCGGCGGCGGCCGGAGAGGGAGGGAAATAGCCTTTGTTTGTTCAAGTAATTTAGGCCTCAGATGTTTTTTTGGTGGGTGTTTTTTTTTGTTTTTGTTTTTGTTTTTTTAATTTGTCCTTTTTTTTTTGTTTTGGTTTTTTTGGGGTTTTTTGGGGGGTTTTTGGGTTTTTTTGGGGTTTTTTTAGGTTTTTTTTTCTGAGAGAAAAGCGAAAGGAAGGTTGTGTCGTCGCTGTCAAAGGTGCGCTCCTGGTGCTTAAAAAAAAAAAAAAAAAAATCCCCTCAGGAACGAAGTGCGCCAAAGAAACCCAAGAAGTGTGGATTTAAGTGTTTTGCGTCTGCTTCTAAAGTTTGCCAGGCAAGATGCGAATCTTGGAAGAAGACCAAGCAATAACAAAACAAACAAACAAACAAACTAACTAACTGAGGAAAAATAAAAATAAAAAAAAAAAAAACAAAAAAACCCCAAACCAAACAAGCAAACAAACAAACAAAAAAAACAAACCAAAAAACACCCCCCCCAAAAAAAAACCAAAAAACAAACAAAAAAAAAGAAAACCCAAACAAACAAAAAAAAACAGGAAAGAAATTTGGTCTGCTTAGCTGGGCTGAAAGGAAGCATAGGAGAGTTGCTGGGCTTTGCAGCCAGTGGATTTTGCTTCTGTTTTATATGTGCTAGCACATAGCTTTTGGAGTCAAGATTTTCTCCTTCATGTGCACTAACACACTGCCTTTGGTGTTAAGATTGCAGCTCTCCTATGCCTCCCCACATCCCATCAACCTTGTCAGACGCCTCTTTTTTTAAATGAGAATAGAAAATCAAACAAAACAAGTGACAAACATTCTTCTGTCCATTTTATGTTGAAGTAAAACTCACATTTAAGCCTCATTGAAAGGCCTAAACTAAGTTGAAAATGTCTGCACTGTGAAGGGTGGGCTTTGCCATTGAAACCCTTGTGTTTCAACTGTGTGAAAGTTGCAGAAAAGTGCGCATGAGATATGCAGAATTTAATTTTTTTTTTTTTTAAGTTAGAGAATAGGGTAGTGGTGTGAAAGAAAGAATTAGTTATGGCAAATCTTATTAGTGTCCATTGTAAGCAGAGAAGCAGAGACATATGGGACCACTTGCAAAATTATTTCTTGTTTATTCAGCTTTGTAACCGAAGCAAATTTTTTTGCATAGTGTCATTTACTTGGCAGCTGGAGGGGTGTGGAAGGTGTGTGTCTATGAAGCAAAAAGGGGGGAAGAGGGAACACAGTATTGGTATTCCATTAAAACTGATGCTCAGTGCTTTGTTTGTCAGGTTTTGGCAAGGCTTTTTGCTTTGAAAGCCATTCAGAGAGGATCGAAGCAGATGGCAGGGAGATCCTGTTTGTGTTATTTTTGGACATTCCCATTGAAAGTCTCAGATTGTTGTCCTTTTTCCCCCTTCCCCACTCGTGCTTGTTTTTCTTTCTTCCTTCCTTTCCCCTTTCCTTCTTGAGAACATTTTTACTTTTTTAAAGCATATACTATTAATCATACAGCATCACCTAAAAGCTGGGTGTGTTTCTGATGAACCAAGCTGTGGCTAGTTTATAGTTTTGTCTGTCTAAAATCAGATAAAGCGGTCGGGGGACTGTCTCCTAAAGCAGTACAAGCAGAGTTTGGAGAGCGAGCTGGGAAGCCAGACGACCATTTTGAGGGGTTCAGCTCAACAGCAGCACATTTCCCTGGCAGACCAGCGGCGGCTGTATTAAGCTCAGGCAGCAAGTTTACATTGAAGGTGTTTGATAAAACGATTTTGTGACCCCCATCCTCTCCATTGTGGAGGAGAGAAACAGCTGTAGATAGACTGGAAAACTGAACTAGCTCCTGGCTCTGTGGTGGTCTCCCCATGTCACTGGTTGGATTTGTTGGTCTCAGACAGCCCAGAAAGCTTTTGTTCTGCCATCAGTGCCCAGATTGTGGTAGAGAGGGAGAAAACTTCATTGCCTCACATTGCTGGTATAAACAGCTTCCCTGTGCAGTCATTTAGTTTCGAGTAACACCGCTGGAAACGTCTTCAGCGCTTTTCATGTGGAAGTCTTCACAGAAGCCCTTCTCAACCTTTGTGCAGGCAATCCAGGAAAGCTGAGCCTGGTCCAATCAGTTAAAGCACTTGGCTAGCCCAGGTCTATCAGCGAGGATGTGCACACACAAGGAGGATGGGAGGTCTTGGCTGCAATCGGTATCCAAAAGTTCAGGTGATTCACCCGAAGCTCCTCCAGATGATTAAATCTCTTAAGCTAAGCTGGAAATCTCGAGGAAACAAGCATTATCATGCTCATTCTGTCAGTGGTTATTCCCAGATAGAAGCAGATATTTAAATCCTCAAATTTTTGCATCAGGTGATATTAGCAGTACTTTGGCACAGGAAAATGGTTTACAAGGACATAAAGCTTTGGCCCAGAAAAATAAGCAAATGAACTTTACAGGTTTCACTTTTACTACTGTAAAAAGTACACTAAAAGACAGTTCAGTGCAGGTTGTGTTTGAGTTCAAGATGATGATTCATCTTGGTTTTTAGATTGATTGAACCTGTATACCCACATCCTCAATCTTTCTTTCTTTTTTTTTTTTTTTTTTTTTTTTTTTTTGTAACTGGTGCACTGAGGAAACCCACTTCAGAAACTCTCATTTTGTTCTTAATTGAGTGAACATTCTGAAGTCTTTCATGTGCATTGCAGCACCTGAGTTTCAGTGTTGTAGTTGTAAGGTGGTAGTGGGTGACCCATAATGTGTGAAGTGATGTCTCTTGTGGTGCATTTGGCTGGCTGCAATAAGCTCAGGAGGGAAAAAATTAAACCAAATCAATCCAATCTTCACCTTTCTCTCACTGTTATCTCTTGCTAGACGATGAACATCCCCTTGGCAGTATTTTTGCTCTGCAGTGTTGACTTTTATGCCTGCCTTATTAAAGTTTGGCAACTCCTTCATGTTACCTACTGGACAAGCCTTCTGCTCAGAGGACCTTCCCCTGCTGCTGGGGTGGCACGGCTGCTCTGCCCAGTGAGGATTTCCCTTCAAGAGCTTCCAGGGATAAGGGCTTTCCTGGTCTGGTGCTTTGAGAAAGGAGCCAAGCAACAGTCTCAGCCTAGACAAAAGGCAAACTCGACCTACTATTTATGTAGTTACTTAAACATGATTTAACCTAAATAATGCACACTGTGACTTGGCCAAGGGAGAGGGGGAAGGGGAGAAGAGGAGCTTGTTTCTAATGAGCCGGGAGACAGCACAATTAATTACATATGAAGGACAGATAACTGACAGCAAACTGTCTACAGTAGAGAGAAACAAAATACCGATGTGAACAATTAAAGTGTCCATGTGACGGAAGGGTCAGCGATTTCTCATAGAGCAGGCGGCTGGTCACAGCCCCTGGAGAGCCGCAGTGGATGCTCGGCTGAGCGGGAGGCCAGGTGGGCAGAGATTTTGGGGTCCTCCACCATCAAGGCTGAGCAGGCATTTCTGAGGCTGACAGGCAGTGCTCTGGGCATTATTTTCATCGAATGCGCTTTTGACAGCGGAACTGTTAGCTACTAATCTCAGCAGCACGTGAGGCAGGGAGGAGAGTGGGTGAGGCAGCAGAGCGAAGGCTCCACGGGCAATTAGGTACCTGCCTCAGGATGCTGCCAGACACATGAAGGAGAGCTGAGATGATGGAGGTTTTCCTTCCCTTCTTTTTTTCTTAAACATTTTTAATTTTCCTCACTGTCACCCAGATGTGGAAGAACAAGTCTCAGCTTCTGGCAGTTGAATTCTTTGAGGAGCATGGTCAGAAATTTCCATCCTCTCTGCTTACCCTCCCTAAATTGCAATGAGATCTGGCATAACTTATCACTCACAATACCCCTTTCATCCTCCCCTCTCTGCTGGCCCATCCTGCGGTCAGCCTCTGGCTGTAAAGGTTTGAAGGTAAAGGCCGGTGGATTAGCCTAGGGAAGGGCCAAAGGTTAAATGAGCAGGGCTAGCAGCCTGCAAAGGGCTACGATTGAAATATTTGCTGAATGCTGACAGGCAGCAGAATAGAGGCAGACAAGTGGCAAATTCCTGTTTTCTCCTCTAATTGAGAAAATATTTTGGGTGGTATTCAGGCAGGCTGCAGATCAAGACAGTGAAAATCAGCCAGCCAGGGAGGGAAGGATAGGAGGACTTTAATAAAAACACTATTCCCACTAAACCTCTTTCCAGAAGCTTTGCATTTATTCTTGCGGAAATCCCTGAAGCCTGGGGCTTGTCTTTTGCTTGGTCATTTTTCCCATGCAACTGCAGAGCCAAAATGCTGCCCTCTGAACTTGACATGTCTCACAAGCAGAATTTGACCAGGATTTGACTCGATTGGTTTGCAGCTACAGAAGTCTTTCTTTCATTAATTGCAGAAAAGTTTGGGTTGGAAGGAGCCTTCAAGATCATCTCGTTCCAATCCTCTGCCATAGTAACCTGGCCAGGTTGCTCCAAGCCCCGTCAAACCTTTCTTTGCAAGTCTAGCTTATAGCATGGAGGTGCTACCGTGAAAAATCCAGATGTTATGAGAATCCATCTCTCATCTTCTGGACAGGAGATTAATGAGATTTGATGGTGTATTGATAAAACATGACGACTACTCAACCATTGATTTTATTTGCTTGTAACATGGATAATACCCAGCTGTGTTTCAAGCCCTGGTAATGCATGCTGCCCTTGTGACTGGACAGGGCTATTACAGTCATTGTGGAAGTGAGGAGATTGTGTTTGTCTGGTGCATCACACACAGGTCAGCTGCACTGATTTCTGCCTTGGGCCAGCCCTCTGGCATACCTTGCTTGCTCTTGTATTTGTGTGGGAAGCTCTGGTGGCATTTGTGAGGGGGAAATTCCAGGTTGATGTGACCAAAAGCAGTTCGACTGGCCTTTCACACCCTGACATCTTCCTTCAAGGGGTCATTTAATCCTGCAAATACCCTCTGCCTTAAGCCTTCTGCTTTCCTCTTCCCCAAATGCTCCTTCAAAAGCTGATAATGTACTGAGAAGGTTTCAATTAACGCAATTTCCTTCTTTCTTAGAAATATGGTCTTAGTTAAAGAGTCAGGGAGTAGGGGAAGAAAGATGTAAAAAGAAACAGCTCCTCAAGCCAAAAAGCAGCATGAGGGTCAGCAAAGTTTACGTTCCCTTCTAAATGTTCTTGTCATAAAGCTGGGAGGCTGACTTATAAAATGTTTTCTGGAGCATGCCATAGCTGCAGCAGAGGAAAGTTTTGGCAGGAGTGTACACAATTT
The DNA here is from genome assembly GCA_032173965.1 of Sitta carolinensis. Classification (NCBI taxonomy): domain Eukaryota; kingdom Metazoa; phylum Chordata; class Aves; order Passeriformes; family Sittidae; genus Sitta; species Sitta carolinensis. The sequence goes on along the minus strand of CM063313.1, from coordinate 6,061,233 downwards.
GTGGCCAGCAAGTTGTGTTGCATTTGGGCTCTTGGAATCTCATGTGCTCCTTAAAGATGCCCAAGAGGCAGGCAAGAGATTCCTAATAGTCAATATGAGCTTGGTTAAAGCTTCAGCATTTATCAACAGCTCCAAAACTTTGTTGTTGAGCAAAAGGAAGTAAAGCTTGCCTGGCTTTGTGGATCAGCTTCCAGTGAGGCATACTGAGGGCTGCCAGGGCCCCATTCTGCTGGCCTTGAACCACAGTTGCTCCTGGAAAGCAGTTGACAGGACTGGGGCAATATTCCTGCTGCTGGAGCAAGGCAAAGGATGATTCTTTTCCTGTCTGTGGCTGGGAAGCAGCTGGTATGTTGGTTGCTCAGCACTGCATATTTCTGCCTTGATTCAGGAGGCTTGTGAAGGGAATAAAGCAGCACAGTCAACACCTTAGAGTGGGGAAACTGAGGCACTAACAGAGAGTGTGCCCAGAGAAGGGAATGGAGCTGAGGAAGGGTCTGGAGCCCCAGGAGGGGCTGAGGGAGCTGGGCAGGGGCTCAGGCTGGAGCAGAGGATGCTCAGGGGGCCGTTGTTGGCTCTGCACAACTCCCTGAGAGGAGGGGACAGCCGGGGGGGTCGGGCTGTGCTCCAGGGAACAGGGACAGCAGGAGAGGGAACAGCTTCGAGCTGTACTAGGGGAGGTTAAGGTCGGATATTAAAAATTTTCTTCACCAAAAGGCTATATCAACACGCTGTGAGGGATTTAAAAGCCACGTGGATGTGGCACTTGCGGGTATGGGTCAGTGTGGCCCTGGCAGTGCTGGGGGAATGGCTGGACTCCACGATCTTGGAGGTATTTTCCAGCCTAAAAGATTCTACGATTTTCTGCCTCCCTCTGCGTAATGCTCTGTGTCAGCATGAGCTGAAAGTGAAGCCCCTGACTCATTCAGTCATCAAACCATCCTCCTGCCTTTAAATCATGGGTCTGTCTTGACCTTCCCTTACCCCCCTCAGTCTGTGACTGGGTTGCACAAGGGAGAACAAAGTGACACTTGTTTGCCTCATCCAAAGAGCTCACTCAAGCAGGTGATTGTCTTGCCTCCTTTTGCAGTCCCAAAACAAAGTGTTGAAGTGTTGTTCTGGGATGTAAAACATCTCATATATTCCCTTGGGACTGGATTTTTGCTTTCTGACTGCAAGTGGCACTGAAAGGAAAAGAGGTCAAAATTGCAGGATAAGGGAAATAATTCCCAGGTGCTGAAATTAGGAGAAAGATGTGAGCACTCATCCTCTGCACTCCTCACAGTGCAGGGAGCAAGGGAGCTTTAACAGCTTTAGCTGCGGTCTCTGAAGAGCTGATCCTTCGTTTGTAACCCTGCCAGGAAAAACAAAAAACAAACAAACAAACAAACAAAAAAAACCCCCAAAAAACAACAACAAAAAAACCAACCCCCCTCCAAAAAAACAAAAACAAAAAAACCCCAAAAAACAAAAAAAACCCCACAAAAACCAAAAACCAAAAAAAACCCAAAAATCAAGCAAGATGAGAAGTCAATCAAATTCATTTAAAAACTTGTCACTGTTTATTTCTTTTGGGGTTGTTAAGAGGCCAGCGCATCTGAGATCAACACAAAACTATGTCTTGTAACAGAACAGTGTCTTGCAGCGAGGATCATGGTTCTGAGCCACAAGCCCCTGTTCACCTCCAAAAGGGGAGTTTATCCCTTCTGTGTTGAGCAAGGGAGGTTTGGTTTTATTTAATCATGAATATTTTCAGCACATGTCCTGCTTCATGTTTGCATGGAGGTTTGGGGTTCAGATTCCAAAGGGTTTTGGACCTCAAAACCCAGGTGTATCCAGCATGCAAGCCAAGGAATTGGAAACATAGGTTTTGTGCTTAAAATGAAAGTTAAACTTCCTCTGTTTTGATCTCCTTCCGTCTGAATAAAGGATATGACAGCACACGCCATCCTCTGTGAGAAAAGAGTTAGATCTACAAAGCACTTTGAACCCCAGAGTGATATCATTCATTTTATTTGGTCTGTTCTGGTTCCTAGTCAAAATGTGAGAAACACAAAAAATATCTTGAGTCAACACTGCTTTTAGATTTTTGTTTAAATCTGAAACACTAAAAATGAAAGGGCATCAAGACAGGAAATATAAACTGAAACTAAAAAATAGACTTGAAGAAGCCCAAGAGAAATGGAAAATCTAAACTTTGCTGGGGTGTCTTCAGCTGTAACGACCTGAAGGCCAAGCTCACCCCAGAGTGGGAAATTGTACTTTTTCATGCAACAGAAAGAGAAGTGCTTCTCTCAGGGGACTGATGAGTCTCGTCACTTCAAAAGTTCTAATTTCTAAAATAATTCCCATAATATCAATTTTATTACTATAGAGGGGTGTTTTATTGTTGTTGTTGTTTTGGAGTTTTTTTGTTGTTTAGTTTTGTTGGTTTGGGGATTTTTTGGTTTTTTTTTTTTTTGTTTTGTTTTGTTTGGGTTTTTTTTGTTTTGTTTTGTTTGGGTTTTTTGTTGTTTTGTTTGTTTGTTTGGGTTTTTTGGGTTTGTTTTGTTTTGTTTTGTTTCTTTTTTCAGGAAGAGCCAGACCACTTTGGATATTAGTTTTCAGGGGAAACTGAGGCTCACAGCTGTAACCTGAGTTGTCACAGGTTATTCATACATGGCATTGCTGTTCCAAAATGCTTATATTTCACAATTTCCAGGCTAGTGCTTTATCTTTTAGGCCATAATATTTCTACAGGGTTGTCTACTCAGTTGTTCAGGATTTTATATCAAGAAGAACCAGTTTCTGACCATAAGTTTACAAATTTGCCTTCTTCACAAAATAAGTGTCTTTCCTGGGTTTTTTCCTCACTGTGTGTGGCTTCTAGTTCTCAGCAACTCATTTATCTGAAAGTTAAAGGACACTCCTACAAGCCCCATGACACAGAGTTTCAGTGGAGACCAAAAACAACTGTGTCTGAGTAAATGTCTTGTTTGGGTGTTTGTAATCTGACTCAGCAGCCCAGACCTTGATTTTTATCTTCTCAGAGGATTGGGTGGGAGGAATGGGTAGTAACAGTTCAAAGCAATGCAGTTCCTAACATCTGGGGCTAAAGGGAGGGTTGGTATTTTTCGGTAAGGGCTATCAATACCTTGATGTCATCATTCAGTTGTTTGCCCTGATGTTGTAACATTTTATTACCAGAAAAGAAGTTCAGATCATCCATACTTCCTACAAGACACTTTGCTTGTTTGGAATATTTTAGGAATTGCAAATACACTTTGTCCTTCCCCACTGATTTTGCTTGTAACACCTCAAGAAAATACAACAGCCAATTTTTGGTGAAAATGAACCTCAAATGTTAGAAAGATGGTGTTAGAAAGATGGAGCTCTTGCTCCCACACGGGTGGGAGCTGATAAATGTGATAAGTTTGGTTGGAAAAATCTTCCTCAGACTTCAAATGAAAATAAAAACAGTCCTTGTCCTCCCCAAAAATGTAATTTTTCTGTCAAAGAATAAAAACGCACAGAAATTGGAGTGTTTTTTTGGACTTCAGGCATTCTCAGAAAACCCTGCATTGCCTTTAGGGAATTTAAATGAAAATATACATGTTTCTTTTGGCCACATATGTCTAGATAAGAGATGTCATTGGGAATTTATGTATGAATGTATGTATGTATTTATTTATTTGCTTACACCATTGTTAAAACAAGTCCAAACTGAAGATTTCTAAGCATTCAAGTTCCTCCCGCTGCTTTAATTCAGGCCTTTGAAGCTCCAGGCAGGCCAAGGAGGAGGCTGGAGCACTCTGCTGTTCTGCCTGGGCTGTACCCAGCCTCTGCTGGGAATTAAAGAGATTTTGGTTGTGTTTTGTCTCCTTTGAGGCAGAGTAGGCTGCCTGGCCAGCAGCTGGCTATCTCCCCATGCTTGCCACTGATTTGCATGTGACCATTCTGTTTTCTGTAGTTTTAGATCCAGCTCTAGCAGCAGCAGAAAGGCGTAGGTTTAGGTCCAGTCTTACACAGTGGATTTGTGGCCCACTCTGACTCAGAGCCTTGGGGTTTTTTTGAACTTCCAACACAGATGCTGAGACTGCTGATATGGGAAGCTGGGGGTGGCAGATGGCCTTAAAGCACCCCTAAAGTTGAGAGTCTGATAAGACACACTAGTTAAGACAAGCCTGGCAACCTTGCACTAACACCCGTAGGCTTCATGGCAGGGAAATGTAGGACTGTCAGGATAAAGGGCTCAGGTCTTCATAGTATCATAGAATATCCTGGAATGGAAAGAATCCACACGGATTGTTGAGTCCAGCTCCTGGCCCTGCACAGGACACCCTGAGAAATCACACCATGTGCCTGAGAGCATTGTCCAAACACTGCTTGAACTCTGCCAGGCTGGTGCTGTGACCACTGCCCTGGGGAGCCTGTCCCATTGCCCAACCACCCTCTGGGTGAAGAACCTTTTCCTGATACTTGACCTAAACCTCCCCTGACACAGCTTCATGCAATTCTCTTGGGTCCTGTCACCAGAGAGGCTTCAGACTCCTCTCATATCTTTGACCCTTCCTCCTGATGATGTGATTGGGTTTCTTTGGCCAGTGAGTGTCAGCTTGTCACAGAAATAGTCCCTGAGTATGTTTCCCCTTTTGCCAGCATGTTTAGGCATGCTATGGCACTGAGGAAGCTCCTCTTTGAAGGTGCAAATTGTCCTTTAGTCCTTGTGAGGCCAAGATTGTCAAACACCATCCCTTAAATTTCACCTGCTGCTGGAGATGAATTATTCAGGTATAGATGGATTCCATATGCCTGTATTAATCCAATATTTGGATGGGAGAGCTTTGAAGGTGTTCAGTTCTGTTGTATAAATCAAGGAGTCACAATTGAATATCTCAGGTATGGTAGACTCGAGATGATCCTACTGTTGGTTTGAAAAACTACTCTCAGGCCCTCCTATAATGAAAAGATTTCTTGTCATTAAACATGAGAGAAGGAAAGGAACCAGAGATAGTGAAAGCGATTTTTAAAATGCAAAAAACTATCAGAGGGAAGGCAAGTCAAGGACCCCAGAGTTTCTCAGTGTCACACCAAAAGCATAGCCGTGAGAGGACAACATCATCCCTTATTACAACCTACAGATGCAGAGTATTTTGAAACCTCACTACAGAGAGTAAATGTGAAATGATGTGCTTCTGGGATGGCTTCATGCTCGGGAGCTCCAGTTAGAGAGGTGAAAGTTGGTACTTGCTGCTCCTTGAGCTGCCACAAATGGCATCCTATGAGTGGGCACATTGGAAGGATGTTCTGGGGCTTTCCCTGAGGGCTACAAAAGTTCCAGTGTCCTCATTCTCTTCCAGGATGAATTGGTTGGTTCTGTGGAAAACTGTGACCTCAAAGGGGATGCAGTGTTCAGGACTAAGCTTGGATGCCATTAGCTCGGAGTTGACTGCTCCCAGCTCACACATTTCAAGACAAAAGTACAAGAAAAAATAACCCTCTTCTTCCCAGTTTTCCATGCTGCACCGCCTTTCCATTGATTTTATTGCAGTTCATTGTTATCCCTAATGAGAGAATTCTGATTTAATGGCGTGTTGGACAGATTGTAGTCAGCACAATTCCTCTTTCCTTCCACCCTATTTCAGTAGAATAATGTAATATGATCTTTAGCAAGTCCCTTTTTGTTTAAAGGAATATCCAAATGGAGGAATCTGATTGATTGCTATCTTCATGTGCTTTTCTGTTCTCTGGAACACCTTCCTGCAGTGGTAGCATCAAATGTAAAGACTGAGGAACTTGACCTGGCAGGTGCCAGCTCTTGGGAATACAAATGTTGAGCTGTAGGAAATATCTCTGTTTCAGCAGCACTGTGGAAGTAATTAGGCAGAAGATAATGGATGGGCTGCACTAAGATATGAGGGAATGACTCCACAGAGATGCTTCATGGTGAGATCATAAACTACAACAGGGGAGCAAGGATGGACTGGTGATGTCAGCCAATACCTGTGGTGAAATTCGTCTCCTCACAGAGGACTTCTGCCTTAGCTCTTCCTGCTTTTATTGGTTTCCAAATCTGGAGGCCCCTCTGCAGGGTGACTGCAGCAGTGTTAAAGATCGGTTGTAGTGAACTTCTGGTTTCTGTTTCCACTGTTACAAAGCATTTTGCAGTTAGAAACACTTCATCCTTTCTGATGACTGCAAGTGGGCTGTTTGGGTGGAGAAGAGTCATTCTCTAGTATCAGGCACATGATGTGAATCTTGGGGTGAATCTCGTGGTTGTTCTGTGAAGAGCCAGGAGTTGGACTTGATCATCCTTGTGGTTGTGTCCTTCCAACTCAGAACATTCTATAATTTTCTGATTCTGTATTAAGGACCATGATAGCAACAGCTGGAAAACTCAATGCAACTTTGGGACAACCCTTTCCACACTCTGCATGCTGCTTCCCCACATGTACAGATGCAGGTATAGATAAATGGAGGTCCTAAGACTGACAACATTCATGTAGATTAATGCTTGCAAGCAGAGTGATCATGAGTGAAAACATTACATTTCTTCAGTTTTTTTCTGTTGTTGAGTCAGACTGCAATGGAAAAACACATCCTTGAATCAGAAGGTACTGCCTTCAGGAGGATCATCTCCTCTGCTCTGTTTGGGAAGGACTCAGATGTAAGCACATGGCTAATGGAAGTGCTCCTTCCCTAGCAGTCTGTGCAACACCTTTCCTTCTGGGCAGCATCTGTGCCCAAACACAACCCCTGGAAAGAAGAGGTCTGCTCTTCCCCCCCAGCCACCTCTCCCTGCAGGGGATTCCCCTGCATGATCTCATGCAGCTCTAGTGGTAATTATCATCATCTCCTGGCTCTGTGGGATTTGCCTCCAGAGGAACCAGCCGTATGGCTTTTGACACCCATCTCCACAGGTATGCAATATGTCATTGTATGTTAGGAAAAAAAAAAAAAAAAAAAAAAAAAAAAAAAAAAAAAAAAAAAAGCAAAGGTGTTGAAAAAGTAGTTTTCTTACTCCCTTTTTCACACTGCTGTTTAAACATCTTTGTAGTTGTCTTGTTTAAAAAACTATTTCTCAGGTTAATCTATTTTTTTTTAACCTTGAAATTTTCATTTCAGCTTGAAAACCAAACATAACTTCTGTTATACCCACAGACTTGCTCCCACCCTGCCATGAATGTTTAGTAACAGCAAGCTATGCAGTTCCTTGAGCCAGCCTCTTTTTACCTTTTCAAAAAACAAGAACAAAAGCTCTCTGCTGTCTGCACTTTCCAGGGATGATTTTTATTTTTTTAAATGAAGTGTGGAAATAATGATGTATTTTAGTAAAACTTTTTTTTTTTTTTTTCTGATCTCTTTATTGCCACTTTCTTTCTTTCTTTTCCTCTGGTTTTGCAGGATCAGGAGCTTGGGAAATTAGGATGCATTTTGATGCAATGCAACTTCCCCCCCACACACCTCTCCTTGCTCTAGCCTGTGCTACTGTAGGAAAAAATAAAGTGACTCTAAGTCAGTTTTCTGTGCTAAGAAAATCTTAGCACAGCATCACAGTCATCATGTCCTGAAGAATCTGCCAGCCCAGTTCAGGAGTTGAGGAGCTCCCTTTTCCTCCTCTGGCTGGAAGTCTCTCAGTGGGAATCTCCTTGCTGGAGTGTGGTGCCTCCTTGCCAGGGGAGCAGCACATAGGTTGATCTTCTGTGAATAGGTTAAATAAACAGGACTATGTTTGGGTTAATTGTCACTGGTTCTACTGCTCTCCATTACTGATCTATCTGGGAGTCTGGCCAAGGAGCAGATGCGAGAGAGCATCACCTCCCTCATCGTCTCCATTGTGTCTGATTTATCCTTTTTCTTTTCCTTATCCCCCCCCCTTTTTTTTTTTTTTTTTTTTTTTTTTTTTTTTTTTTTTTTTTTATTTTCTTTTCTTTTTTTTTTTCTTTTTTTTTTTTCTTCAGTATTTTTGTTTTTCTCTTTGGCTGAGCAAATAGGCCAGATGGCAGTGAGGGGAACAGACAACAAGTGAGCCATGGCATATGGGCAGCCTGTTTAATTTCAACTCCTGTTGGGAAGTGGCTTGCAGGGAGATAAGTTACAAAAGCAGAAGAGGAGGAGGAGTGTGTGTTGCAGGGGAGGGGCAGAAGGAAGGGAAGACCCTTTTTGAGATGAAGCAGCCCAGCTGAGTGGAGTCCGGGGCATAGGGGACTGAAACCTTGGCTACATTCCTGACACAAAGCAGTAAATTAGCTGTTTCCGTGTCAGTTGGTGCAGGAAGTCTTGTTGGCTGCACATGGGAAGGAGAGATGGGAATGTCTGCCTCAAACAAGGAGGAGGACATGTCTCCAATTTCCGTCTCAATCTCCCTGTCCCAGGCAAGCTCCAGCCAGGTTTAGGACCTGGGATGTGGAGATTTTGCCCAGCTGCAGAAGAGGAGTCATGCTGCCCTAGATGATTTTTTATTTACAAATAGGATTGTGTATGTTTTGCTCCTATGGGCATCAAAGTGAGATCACACACTAAAAAGTCCTTTGAAGCAAAAGGCATGACTTTTTAAGTTTTGAAACAAAACAAAAGTAAAAAGTTGACACAAAACAAAATTAAAGGCAGCTCAATAACAATGTAGTTGACAGTGATTCCTCTTTCCCTTCTCTTCTGTTCTGGCCTTCATTTTTCTCTGTCTCAATTTGGTTTTTGGATTCAATATGCATGCTATCAGCTTCTGGCTATATCTATTCATATCATTCACATCTATTCACATCATTCTATCTATTCACATCATTCATGCATTTTGGTTTTGGCTGACTGAGACCAAAGGGATTCTCACTTTAAATGTGTCTCAATGATTTAGTAAAAAAAATTAGAGTGAATTGCAGTAAATTATAGATATGTGAGGCTTCCTGAGTTCTTTTGGAAGTACTCAGGCTTTGGGAGAGAGTGAGGAGAGGGAGGTGTACTTTCCTTACTCTTTGTCAATGTGTTGCTTTTGAATCTCAGCTTCATTGAAAAGTAGTTTAAAATGGCTACACAATTTAGGAACTTGAGAAGTCTTATTCCTGCTGATGCTCAGTGGCTTTGATGTTCCTTGGTACAGGCTCTCCTTAATCCCTAAGGCTTTCTTAAAAATCACCAATTTTGTCCAACAACATCATAATTTTGTTCTATTTGCTCTTCTTTGGTGAGAACAAGCATAGAATCCCAATGCAGTCATCACACACATGGACCATTTGGAGCTCTGTGCGTGCTATCAGCATCCTCACTGGTGGATGGGACTCCATCTCCACGTGCCCATGTCTGAGATTCAGCTGTGAGCTCCGTGCTTGTCCTTGCCAGGGTGGGAAAACTCTACACACCAATTAGCTGTGGAAATCCTGATCCCGTTGGCAGGATGCAGATGATCCTGGGCTGCAGATGCGCTTTAAGCCTGCACAAAGAACTTTTTACATGGCATTAATTCTGCAGAGAAGTTTTTATTCACTAGAGATTCTGCAGAGAAATGATTATGCATCACTGGCTTGGTGGAGCAGAATTTTAACTTACAGCTCAGGCACTCCACCACTGATTAGTTTTAACATGAAATAGAAACACAAGCCTGTGATTTATTGGTGAAATATTTAAGATAGATTGTTAAATTATTTAAATAGCAGAGTTTAAAGCAGGCAAGAAAAAAAAAAAAAACACAAAAAAGACAGTTCACCCAAATAAGAGCTAAGCTTTCCTAAATTTGAAAACCTTACATTTAGACTCACTAGTTATCTGACAGAAAGTTTCCACTTTATTACCCTCACAAAAAAACCTAATCTTGAATCTTTTTCTATTTGATTCCTGTAAACTCTGTTTCATCTGCTGTGCTAGGAATTACTGCAGCCTTCATCATTTCCTGCCACTCATCTGGCATGTATTTGGGCACTTGTCCAGACTGGATGCAGTTTTCCTTTCTAAGAATGCTAATGGAGAGGTTTTGTTTTTTTTTACTTACTGTTGATAAACCTGGTGAGGACTGCTCCAGTCTTCTTGCCTGGATTTGGACATCACCTCATCTTGTCTTGCCCTTGCAGGTGACCTTCCATCCTACCTTGAAGAAGCTTGTTTGCATCTGATACAACTTGTTGTTAAACAGTTGCCCTCTGGCATCTGTATGACATTACCACAGAGTAAAATTAGAGATATCTTCTCAAAGGAGGAGATAGAGATCATGCTCGTGGACTTTAAGGCCTTCAGAGTGGTGGCAATAACAGCGTAGACTTGTGACAGTGTGAATAAAGTGTGAATAAGCATGAGGACTTCTTTTTGGACCCTTAACATTCATTTCATAGAATCACAGAATAATTTGGGTTGGAAGGGACCTTAAAGATCATTTGGTTTCAACCTCCTGCCATGGGCAGGAACACCTTCCACTGTACTAGGTTGCTCAAAGCCCCATCCCGCATGGCCTTGAACACTTCCAGGGATGGAGCCTACATATATTTCTAAAGAATTTCCCTAATTTTGAGACAAAATACATGAGACTTGCTGCATCCTAAGGAGTGTTTAATGTTTTCAGTTTCTGTTTGTCTAAGATTCTCCAAATCTGAGAGAGCATCCTCACTTCCTCAGCCATGTCTGTTCTCAATATCAGATCAGTATGACACATGAAAAGCAAGGGCGATTAGTCTTTGGCATGTCTTCAGTAAAAACTCATGGGAAATGTGCATCAAGACCCATAGATAGCTTTGAAAATTTCAGTCCTTTCTCTTCATCTACTCACATTTCAGTAAAAAAAAAAGAATTATTTTTCGAGTCTGACCTCCTCTAGCAAACCCTTTGGCTTGGGCTGTGCATCCTAGAATGAGAAAACTTTCAAGGTCTGATTCTTTCAAATGTGGCAGGTGAAAAGAAGATAATTAGGACAGGCAAATCCAAACACTACTTTTGCAATTGTTTTTTTTTTTTTTGTTTTTTTTTTTTTTTCCCTGTGTATGTCTATATTATACTTTTTCACCTGCCTTCAAAGGGAAGCTGATAAAAAGGATTTGCTTGGCCTTTTTGTGGCTGAAGGGGGAAGGGTGCCATTTTTGTGTAGTGCTGCAAGACAGATTCTGCAAGTGAAACTACCCCAGCAGGGGCAATCTTGCCTGGAGGGGACAACTCCAGGGACTGAAGCAGGTTTTCTTTTTTTTCCTTTGCTCTCCATTGTGAATTTGTTGTGCTCTGGGACCAGGTCCTTTATGGCATGTAGGAGTGGGGTTTATGGAGCAATCAACTCCATCAGCAGTAGCGGCAATTGCATAATGCTTTGGTCTTTTGTAATAGATTTTGTGTGTGTGAGCTGAAAGTATGGCCGGGAGGGAAGGGGATGTGAAATGTTGTCCCTTTTTTTTCTTCTTTTTTCTTTTTTTTCTTTTTTTTTTTTTTTTTTTTAAGTTGGAAAGAGTCTGTCTGAGTTCCTTTATGCTTTTCAGGCTCAGGGATGAGAGAGAGCATGTGTACGTGTGCGCGTCTGTGCCCATACAGTCGCTCAAGTGGGAAAAAACCCCGTTTGCAGTTCACACAGGAGGAATTTCTGATGGAGACAACAGTGCTAAGCAGAAAGGCACATCCTGATCTCTAGCAAGTGAGGGGCACGCTGGCGGACACACGCACACAACACATACTCTCCGGGCGCTCTGCATAATACGTGCAAAGCGCTGCCCTTTAATGAACGTAACCTATGGTGGCTGGGATGCAGCCGGCCAGACCTCACCATTAATAAACTGGGAACATTCTTCTCCTTTTTAGTCCCTTTCAATGCCAGCCCTGCGTTTTGATCTCCCTTGAATGCTGCTCCCCCTCATTTGGGTCTCCAATTCTGAGAAGATTTGGCGCATTGTTTGAGGTCGCAGGATGTCGGATTGATTTCGGAGCTTTTGTATTGACTCCGGGCTCCTGAATGAAGCTGTCATGTGTGTCTGTGGTTGGCTAGCAGGCTGTCCGGCTGCAAGCTGTGCCTTCCTTTGTTGTTTAGGCCTCATTGAGCTGAGGGAAGAGGCTCATTTCAGGGTGATTTACCACCACCCAAACACCAGCTGTCTGTTGTACTGCTGCTTGCCTCCACCTTGGATTCAGTTCTTGTTTCCCTTCCTTTCCCCCCCTTCTCTCCCACTCTACCACTGTAGGCACTTGGGTACTGGTTCTTCAAAATGTGTGGATCACCCTGACAGAACAGCAATAAAAACATAACAAACACTGAATGTGTTGTTCTTCCTAATGGCGTTTATGCAACCATGGGGATTTTTAGAGTTTGCTGTTGCAGTGCTATACGCAGACTCAAAGAATGATATCCCATATTGGAAGGGACTCACAAGGATCGTTGAGTCCAGCTCCTGGCCCTGCACAGGACAGCCCCAAGGATCACACTGTGTGTCTAAGAACCTTGTCCAAATGCTTTATGGACTCTGGCAGACTTGAGGCCTTCCCTGGGGTGGTTCCAGTGCCCAACCACCCTCTAAGTGGTTGTGCCAGCTCCCTGGGGAAAAAGCTGCTTCCAGTGCTTTCAATTGCTGTTGCTCAAAAGAGAGAAAGGCTAATGACAACCAAGCAGGTTAGAGCCCAGCTGGACCTGTCAGCTTCTGCAAGGTGCATGGCACAGTGCTAAGCCAAGCCCACCTCTGGAGCTGAGCTTTCCAGCCACAGACTTGGAAGGCAGGATACTACCATTAATCCCAGCCAGCAGCTCCAGAGCACAGAGCCTGGCAGCTCCCTGGAGGCCAGCCGGTGCCATGTGCCTCGTGTCTGACTCCTTTAAACGGGGCTGGCAGCTCCACACGGGACGGCTCCGGGCAGCGCCGCAGTGATTTGTGTGTGCCCTGCGCCTCCCCTGGAGCTGCTGGAGGGAATCGAGTTGTGACCGACCCTCATTTGACTCCTGGGTGATGCAGTTCAGTGTTTCTCGACCACAGGCTGTTAAAACTGGCAAGTGCTCAGCTCCTGTCACCCGTGCAGCTGAGATAATTAAGCCTGTTACTATTATTAAGGTTTTTCTTATTTTTCTGCAAACTTTGGCCAACTGCTGGAGCTCATACTGCAAGGAGGTGGGTAAGGCCAGCCAGAATCCCTACAAGAGGTGGGATAGTAGGACATATGTCAAGGAGCCTTCTTGTTCTTTTGCCTTGGGAAGGGTGGTGTCTGGCAGTGGATGTGAGCCAGCAGAAGGCAAAGCAATCTTCCCTGTTGGTAAATTTTGTGCTTACCTACTTCTAAATAATAGCACCTCATCTTATTAAAAGGCCAGGAAACATAGAAATTATTCTTTGTGAATTAAGACAAAACATCTGCACCCAGTCAGATGATGCTCCTCTCTTTGTGGTGTTCTCTCCTTCCCCTGTGAGCATCAAGCACTGGTACATGAAGAAAGGAGGGAAATACTAGGAGGCAGCAACCACAGCAGAATAGCCCCAGCGAGGTGTTTTAATTTCTTAACAAACTCCTTGGGCACTAGAAACTGTAAAATAACATACAGATAAACAAACAAAAACTCACTAACCCCTAGCACCCTGGAGGGCTCTGTTTCAGATCGCTGAATAAAAGCTGAAGTTGCACATGCATGTTTAATGTAACACAAGGCGTGTGCTGTGGAAAAGCGTGCTTTCCTCTAATCTGGTTCCAGACAGAAGCATCCAAACAGAAGCCCCTTTCCCTATCCCCACTGAACTGCTTGGTGTATGTGAGGAAACCCCTGAATGACAAGGCCTCCATCTGCTCTGGAACAGAGTTGCGACTGGCTGCAAATGTTGTCCATATGCTTTTTTTTTTTTTCCCTTTTGCCTTTCAACTTAGCTGCCTAATGTTAGACACCTATCTGCAAATTACGCATCTGCTCAAAAGAAGCTTTCCTAAAATAAGGTGGAGGTAGTACCTCATTCATCCAATGCACATTAAGAGAGGTGCATCTGCAGCTGGAAAAGGAGGTAGGATTATTTATCCAGTGCATTGCTTTCATTTGGGTTTTCTTAGGGAATTGAAGAGCCTCTTCATTCTTGTACTGTCAGAGGAAAAGGAAAAGACTCTCAAGTTTTGGGTTCATATTTCCCTTGTACACTTGATTTTTCAGGTGGTTATGGGCAACATCTTGTGATTTCTCTCTTAAAACTGGTGATACTTGGACAGGAGAACATGGCCGTAGTTTGCCATGAGCTCAGGTGGCATTAGACCCCTTGAAGGGTCTAAAAATGGAAGGTTTTTTCCTTGGCTTGTGGTTAAAACAGGGTTGGATTATCTTCTTTGGCATAATGGCTTTGCAGTGGACAGTGGTACAAGCAATAAATCAACAATACAGATGTAGATATAGTTTCCTAACCACAAGTGTATGTTAATGCTATAGCCAGCTCAAGGTATTCAGTGGCCTTTAGGGAAACATGTGAGTCTCTCTTAGGTCATCTTATGGCTCCAACTTGTCTCATATTCTGTGGGGTGTTCAGAGGGTACTCTGTGCTTAGACAAAGGGGTCTCTCCCTGTGCCTCAGTTTCCTGTATCCAACACAGTATTTTAAGACACTTGCTTTAACTTATAGTTTAATCACTTCTTTCTGAGACAAAAAAAAAAAAAAAAAAAAAAAAAAAAAAATTTACTTTAGTATATTACTGGCCAGTTGTTGAAGGATTATAGTAATGGGGCAAGTGAAACCCCTTTGACATGTGGGAGGCACCTGCAGAGGAGGCCAGGTCGAAGCAGTCCTGTGAATACCTCATAGTTTGACAGTTTATAATCAGCATCCCAAACATGAGCCATTGGGTAGGTATCAGAATCTGTACAGTCTTTTCAGTGTCTTAGTTTTTTACCAGCTTCTCTTTTGGAAAGAGAGAAAAAGGTATTTTCTGCACATTATCTGACCTTGCCAGGACTTGTGAGATGCTGAGCTCACCAAGTAAGAGACGTCCCCACACCTGGCAGGTTGCAGGCTCTCCCAAGGTGACCAAAAGTTTTTCTGCCTGTTTTTAATTCCTGCCACCAAGGGTCACCTCTCTGAGCAATGGCTGCAATTCCTTTTAATTGTGCACTTTCCCTTCCTCATCATTTAGTGCAGAGTACTTCCACTTGGTTAAACTTGCTAACAGTGTTGGGATCTCCTTTTCTATATAAATTAATCCAGCTGAAATCTCATGACTGTTCATGGCTGCACACAAGCAGATTCTCCCCTTGTTCCCCAGCAGATGCCAAGAGTGTTTATTTTTCAACTGTGGATAGCAAAAGTCTGAAAGTAGGCAATGTCTTTGTGTGCATGCCTATGGAAAAAATAATAAATAGTGATACATTTGTGGGGACTCCACTGGCTCTTTTTGACTCCATGAAGTTTAAATTCCAGCAGAATTTTGACCAAGTCTGGAATCCCATCTACTTTCTGCCATGGTGATTTATCAAGACGTCCAGATTTGATAAGCAGCAAAAATGCTTTGGTGAAGAACCCAAGTGACTCAAATAACACCCCCAAAAAAAAGCTTGTTAACATAAGGAACCTTGCTGCTTGGATCACACTCAGTCAGTCTGATTGGTTTCCAGCAAAAATAAAGGTGTCTGAGCTCAGCTTCTCTCTTCTCTCTAACCTCTTGGTTACAGGTAAAAGTAGAGTGAGTGGACTCTGTTTCTTTGCAAATCTCTGTTGGTTTGAGCATCAATCCCTGGAAGTGTCCAAGGTCAGGTTAGATGGGGCTTGGAGAAACCTGGTCTAGGAGAGTCGGTCCCTGCCCATGGCAGGGGGTGGAACTGGGTGATCTCTAAGGTCCCTTCCAACCCAAACATTCTATGATTCTATGCCACAGACATTGCAGATTCTGTACCAGCAGTGATAGGTGAAAGTATTCTCTTGGATTCCTGGCATGGGTTTACCAGGGGTGATGTGGACCCATCGTTCTACTGAGAGCAAGTCTCTCCTGAAGGCTTTATTTCTCCAACTCTGGGCACATTAAGAGCAAGTAGGCATTAACTTGGTAAAGGTGAACAGAAAAAGTAGTGTGTGAGCTTTTCCTCAAGTCACTGCAGTTCGGTATTGGTACTGTCTGAGCATGCTGGCCATGTTTCTTTTCCTGAAAGTGTGTAAAAACCATGGGTTAAAATAACATATTTCTTTTCAGCTTTGCTTTCCCACTGTCTTTTCCCATACACTTTGCTTTCTGTCTCCCTCTGTGTGACTTCCCTAGTGTTGTGATATTATCCTTTGGGGAAGTCTTGGCAGTTTGGGAGCTTCCCCTCTGAGAAAAAGAATCTCCCAGCAACACAGGAACAGTCCACAGGCTTCCCTAAAGCCCTTTCTTCCCCTGCTCCTGTTCACAGATACGAGCCTCTTGTTCTTCAGTGGTTCAGATTGTGCTGATGTTTTTCCTTCCTTATCTCTTATAGGGAAAAGTCATTGGAGATGCAAAACTGCTTATGAGTTGTGGTTGCAGAAAAGGGAAAAATTCTCAAGTGAAAGACTCAGATCAGGTCAGTCAATATGTACCTTATCTGGTGAAATCTAAGTATGTCTTAATGTCTGGTGGATTTGATCTGTGTTGTTGCATATCAGAGTTCCTGGACACAAACAGAATCCTTGGCATGATTGACAATGGTACAACATTAATGTTTTTGTGTTTATTTGTAGAAAAACCCTCGAGCAAGATCGGGGATTCATTGCACTAGGAGATGTTAATGCCCTAGCTTGGCTTTATTCCCATCTGGTTTATTTATTCATGAATTCTGTTTCTTTATAAAAATCCACTCCAGGCAATGCCTTTCTTAAAGAATATTGCATTTCCTTGCTGGCTAAATGCATGCAACCTTTGGTCTCCTACTGTAGCTGCCTGGATGGGTGGTAGTTCATTGCATGCTTTTGTTCTGAAGTGACACCATCACAAGGACATTCTTTATTGGGGTTCCTCATGACAGACATGTAAAAACTTGTTCACAAACCAATGGCCAAGTTTCAATATTCATTACTTGGAATGAATGGCCCCTTATTCTAAAATTGGTCAAATTGACATTGGTGGGATTGCTGGTAAGGTTCAGTAATTGCAAGTGAGATGGACTGTGCTTGGAATAACAGCCAGCTGGTGGTCTCTTCCTTCCCCCTACCACTTGGCACTTATTCAGACTAGCCAAATTCATCCCTGACTTTTTTTTTCTTTTTTTTTTTTTTTTTTTTTTTTTTTTTTTTTTTTTTTAATTCTTATGGCTCTCCTGTCTTTAGATAAAGATATGTCTGAATCTGGAAATTATTCTTTCCAAAGGTGAAACAAAATTTGATTTGAGCATAAACATTTTATAAAATCAGGTCACTCAATGTTAAATGTGACAGAGTGAAGCAGTTGGTCTCAATTAGCAAATAACTTTGCTCTCTAATGTACCTTGTGTACAACCTGTGACTTGATTTAGAGGCAGATTCAAGCTGTGTCTATGAAGCTCCAGAAAATCTTGATAATTTCCTGAAGAGATGAATTTTCAGGAGGAAAGGTATTTTTCACCTTCAAAATGCATGTTCATCAAGCTTAATTAAAAAGTGTCTCTAAGCCTTTTTTTGTTAATGTTTGAGATCTGAGAACAGATCTATCTTATCTATAAACCTGTCCATCCATCCATGAACCTGTTCTGCAGTATTCTCTGTTGTGAGGAATATTGGTCACACTTACAAATTCTTCCTAGAATTGAGTCTTTCATTGATTTGCTTTGTTTTGCTTGGGCGCTTTTATTAGCATTTTCAAATTAACAAATTTATTGTCATTAATCGACATATGTCATGTCATATATCGTCAGTTTACCATCAGGATAAGGATTCATATTACTTTTCTTTAAAAGACTAGCTTCCCATTCTCTCAAATGCAGGCTTAATATTCTCACTTTGAGGTTCTAACACATCAGGGGAAAATTAATTTATAAATAAACACTCTTACTAATCTTTTGTATATTGATGTTCTATGGGTGAATCGCTTTTAGTTTACAGGGGGACCGGAACACCATTATAGCACTGGTAGCATAGATTAGAAATAAAGTTGGAATGTCTTGATTGCAGAGAGGTTTTAGATCACTATCTCTAATAAACCCTGGATAGCAGACCTCAAATTCACAAATGGCAATATTTCAAGTTGAGTGTCAGCAGCAGTTTTCAGAGGGGGAATATTATGCCATTCTCTTTGATGTTTTCTGGAACAGTGATAAAATATTGGGTTTTTTTCATTCAGTTTCTTCCTGAAATCTATTTTTTGATGCCTGATGATGTGTTGAGCATATCAGTACCTCTTTATTTGTTGTCTCAAACTATTGGGCAAGTGCTTGCTTCAGAGGCTGTAAAGCTCATTCGTCATGCCCCTGGCAGGGTCCTGTCTATATTTCAGGGGATAGGAGGTAGATAGGGGAGGAAACTAGTACAGGAGGGTGGGTGGCAGTGTGGAACATTTGTCTGTGAATGCAGGACCTCAGCTCAGCTTATAAATTATCCCCTGGGCCTTGTAGATAAACACAGACTTCTATGGTGACATCGGCTGGGAAAGGCAAACACTTGCCGATGATTGTAGGCTAATCCTCCAGGACACTAATTGCCAGAAAACCAAAGAAGCATTATTTTAGGAACAGCTTGTTTCACTTTGTGAAGGGGAAAAACAGTGCACTGGATTTAGTTTTGTTTGCAGAGCTCTACCCCCACCTCTTGCACCCTGTCTCAGATTTTAAAGATTTACCTTCATTATTGTTATTGTTGTTGATGCCTTTTTCTTTTTTCTTTTTTTTTTTTTTTTTGCTCCTACCTTGCTTTGTGTTTCGCTTTGGTGGCTCTGTAAAGTTTAGTGAAAATGCAACTTAGTTTTCATTTGCATGAATGTATATATAAATAGGTATGTGGGTTTTATATTATTAGCTATATAAAAGTTCGGTTTTAAAGTCACCAACTACTTTTCAGATGAATTTTTTATGAAATATGGTTATTTGCAAAGAGTTTATTTTTCTTTCATTCCCTCA
Organism: Sitta carolinensis; assembly: GCA_032173965.1. Taxonomy (NCBI): domain Eukaryota; kingdom Metazoa; phylum Chordata; class Aves; order Passeriformes; family Sittidae; genus Sitta; species Sitta carolinensis. Next base: position 6,042,320 of record CM063313.1, on the reverse strand, counting down.
AGTCAATTTGGAAACTGGATAAAAATCCTGAACACACTGCCCCACTAGGAAAAATCCCCAGCTGAAGCAAATCATAACCTCATTGCCAAGGATTTAATTTGACAGCATTTCTTACTTCAGCCTGGAGGAGAGGAGACTGAGGGAAGACTTCACTGCAGTTACAACTTCTTTGTGAGGGGAAGAGGAGGGGCAGTATTCATCTCTTCACTCTTGTGAGCAGAGAGGACTTGAGGAAACAGCATGAAACTGAGCCAGAGGAGGGTTAGGTTGGATATCACGAATAGGTTCTTTCCCCACAGGGTGGTGGGCACTGCCCAGGCTCCCCAGGGAATGGGCACAGCACTAAACATGGCAGAACTCCAGGAGCATTTGGACAATGCTGTCAGGGACAAGGTGGGATTGTTGGGGTGTCTGTGCGGTGCTAAGAGTTGGACTGGATGATCTTAGTGGGTCCCTTCCAACTCAGAATATTCTGTGATTCTCCAGGATGCCTCTAGAAACAACGGCACATCCTTGACCTGAGCCCTGCTTCCCTGAGTTTGGCAGTCAAAAGACACCAACTATCTGCATGACATTTTCCATGGTGCAAGTCACCAGCGTGTAAAAACTGGACCTATCAAGGGCAGAAGTCCAAACAGGCTTACACGGGGCTGGGATTTCACAACAGGCACAAGGAACCCAACCTTCCCGTTGGATTCTCACCAGACCAGGAGAGGGACTGGTGGTCTGTGTTCTGTGGCCTCCCAGTCCAAATCAAACCCTGCATGATGACATGGAAAGGTAAACAGTGCAATATAAATCCCACAAAAGCCATGAAAACTAGAAGGAAGTAGAGCTGAGTGGACTGAAGAACTAGAGTAACATGCCCTAACGATGGTCTCGAGCTTTGGGTCATTGGAGCAGGATGACAGAGAGGAGTCCCCAGATAAGACCACCTCTTGCCAGCAAAACCCCCATGTCCTTGTCTGCCACTGGCACCATTGCTTGTTGTTTGTGTGCTTTGTGGGAGTAAAATTTATCCATGCTTTGAGGCCCAGAACCAAGTCTCTGCACCACAAGCATCCTGCTATAATTGTAAGGTTCATATATGCCCTTTGGAGGGCTTATTTGATTCCCATTAGTTTATGCTTCCCCATAATGTTATAAAGTTATAATGTTGCTTATTATTTGAGGTGCATTGTTATTTAAGAATGACAATCCTGGACTAAGATTTCCCAGTGCCAAGAAGCATACTAATGCAAAGAAGGAAAGATGTTTCCCAGGGAGCAATTTCATTTGTGTTCTTTCTGAGGAAAACAAAAATGTAATTTAAGAACAGGAGGGAAATGTGTGGGTGGGCAAATAATGTGCATATTAGAGTTATGCATAAGGTTAAGAGCCAGAAGTAGCAGAGTGCTCAATATCCTCAGCACGTGCAGCTCTGCCTTCTGAGGGTTTAGTTTTATTTGCTCTCCATTGCTTCTCCCAAAAGGTGGATGACTCATCAGTGTTTAACGGCTCTTATCCTTTGATTTGCAATTGTTTTTGTGGTAGGGGTTTTTTGTCTTTTTTTTTTTCTTTTTTTTTTTTTTTTCTGTCTGCTTAACTTTTCTGGTGGTTCCTGTGAGATCAAATGTTATTGAGAAGTCAGATCCCATTTTCCTTCTGTGTGTTTGGTCTTGGTTTTAATATGACAAACGTATGCCTCCTCTGGAAATGGTATCCATGCTGCAGAGTAATTATTTAGTGAATGGTGGATCCAGTTCATGTTGGCAAGGATCAGATTAATCATTATTAATCATGACCCCTCCGACAGTAACCTCATCCTTTGCCTAAGTGCTGCTCTTTATTAAGAAGTAAAAGCTATTAGAGAATGGCTGAGCCACTGCTTTCGTTGCACCAGCACAGGGCTCAGGACTTCTGGCAGGAGGCAGAGGAACTCAGTTCAAAGCTAAAAATAGGTGCACATGGCCCATGTTCCAGAAATGAAATAGGCAGCTTCCCCTGTGGGCTGCTTCGGCCTCATCTGAGTGTCCTCCTTTCCCCTGAAGCCTCATGAGATTTTGACTCTTTCCAAAGGCTGAACTCAGTGTTCGGGTTTAAATAATCTCCCTCAGTCTCTCCTTCTTTGTCTGCTAATTTGTTTTTCTTTTTAAATTGAAGTAGGTTCCAGTATAATCTAATGTTTGTGCAGTCCTTGCAAGGATAGGATTTTAAATCCATTTTAAGATCCTGGTTGCAGCAGGATTCACCAGCTGGTGAGACTAACCAAGATCTTAGCTCTCTGGGACTTCAGTTGCACCAAGAAAAGCCTAAATCTAGTACCCTTTCTGAGGATTTATGGATTCCTTGAAGAAAACACTACACTGTTGAGGTGAGGCATGCAGTGATGTTCATCTTGAGCAAAATGATTGTGAGAAGTCAAACTTCTCTCTCCAAGTCACTGGACTGAGGTTTGCTGACTTATATTTACAAATATATATGCTAGAAAAGAGCTTTCTGTCACCAGAGATCTGCTGAGAACAAACAGTAGTTTAATTCATATTTTTTCCTGGTTTCCCCAGCAGTTACAGGTTCTTTTTAAAAAGATGGGGAAGTGCTATCCATTGATGTTGTCATTGTTTCAGCAAAAGTACAATGACTTAAGTATTGGACTGAAACAATCTCCACAACTTTCCCACCTCACAAAGTCCACTGTAATTACTTTTTAAAATGTTTTCACTGACTGCGTGGAATTCTAGGACAAAATCCTTTAGGACAGAAAAGGAAAGGAAAACATCTTTTGTCTCCATCTAGCTCTTCATTACCTGGCTGGTAACAGTAGAGAATTGGAGCAAACCTGCCATGTTATTTGATCTTTGCCAAAGTTGTTGTGGGAATAACACTGTTTAATGATTGAAGGAATTTATAGAAGAATAAAAGTAACAGCTAAGTTGAAGGGACTGATACAAATTGTCTGGTAAGCTGCTGTCAAATTTTACATGTTCAGGGCTACTGATAATTACCCTTTTTTAAAAAAAAAAAAAAACAAAAACAAAAACAAAACAAACAAACAAAAAAAAAACAAAACAAAACAAAACAAAAAAAAAAAAAAAAAAAACCAAAAAAACCCCAAAAAAACAAACAAAAAAAACAAAACCAGGGTGGGAGTTTGTGGGGAGGAGGGTAAAAAGTGTATAAATAAACCCTCCTCTTTAAATTTCTAATTGGCCTGGGCTGAATTTTGTTAGAGCTAAGTTCCTTTGGTAGCCAGCACTGTAATATCTGCTGAGGGTGTATCAGAGGACTGAGACCAAGTTTTGGAGAATCTGCCTTAGCCTTGCTGGCTTTCCCTTGCATTCTTCCACTTGTTAGCTAGAAATGCACTGAGGCATGAAATAAAGGAGTGCAAAGGCTTCTGTACTTCATCTGAGCAAATCTGGACCACACCCCCTCAGTTAATGTTTCTCTCTGCTAAAAGAAATAAGAGTAATAAAGATAAGTGAAAGCATTAGGCTAACTTGGAATTACATGGGTGGAATGAAGCAGGAGGAGAGAATGGTAGCAGTGATGGTATGTTCCCCACCATCTCCTGTGCCCACATTTATGGCAGAGTTTGAATCTCTGTTTGAAAAAAATCATTAGGTTCTACACAGGTTGTAAAGACCTAAAACAAGAAGTAAAATTCAAAGAGAGAGGCCGTTAAATGTCTGAGGTATCTGTGCAGTAAAGGGCTATTAAAAATACTTTGCCAATTTCATAAAGCAGGGTAGGAGATCATACAAAGAACTTGGACCTGTGGGAAAGTGTTCCAGTCATTGAGAACTCATAGGAGTGTTATATATAGCACCACTGATAAACACATCCCTTTTGGCTCTGGTGCCTATTAAAAGCAAAACTTACATCTCTGTCATTATGTTCATCTAACCAATTAAATTTTTAATGTTCAAAATACTCATGTAATACTTGTACATCTTGTTCTTCCTTCCACATCAGAGTGTTTCACCATTCCATGATACAGGTGTTGTACTTAGCAAGATGGATCACCTTTTCTTATCCATTCACTTGCTGCTGGTGGTTCTCTAAGGGGAAAGAAGTTTCACTTGGTGAACCAAAATGCTGCAGAAAATTTAATCTCAGAGATGTTTTATAAAAGCTGGAATGCGCTCATTGGGATCTGCCTGGGGAGAAGAGGTGTTTGAACAACAGATGCCCCAAGATGCCTTTTCTCAGGATGTCCCAGTTTCATTCAGCAGTTGTGTCCAGGTAATTGCTAGATCTGCTGCTGAACCATCTGCATTTGTGGTGTCTGGGAAATTTTTTTTTTTAGTTTGACTCATCTGTTGGGAGGAATTGAAGCAGTTGTGAACTGGAAGCCAGGTGGATTAGTCCACATTCTTCGGATTTATATAAGTTTTGAAGTGATAATATTATGAAAGAAATTTCCTAAATGTAAACTTCTGCACAAAAGAGATTGAAGTTATGGGTGTCCTCTGCAAGTTCAGCTGTGGTAGGTTTGTCTTGCAGTGGGTTACACCTCCCTTCACACAATGCCATTTGTAAGCTGACATTTCTAATGACCTCTTATAATCACCTATTTCCTTTTCTGACTCATTTTATGAATAGTCTTGTACTCACTTCAAGAGTTTTGCACCTTGTGGTCTTCTCTTACTGTTCATATTAATTTCAGAGTGGGTTGGGCTTCCTGTAAAGCATAGCACAGTGTAGACTGAAGTTCAATAGAACCTTTCCTTTCTACAGGAAAAGGGAGACCAAAAAACTCATAGTGCCCTTTCTTTTTGTTGCAGCAAAGGCTTCAGAAGTGCAGTGAGCAAACTGCCTTTTTTTCTTTTTCTTTTGAGGCGCTTCTGAATGTGTGCATTAACACAGCGCCCTGCCCCTGTTCAAGACGTAAAGATTGGGGCTCTGACCTTTTCTAGTGAGTGATGAGCCCATGGCACTTTCCCTCCTGAGTTGGAGCTGGTGATGATGTTTTGTCCAGGCTCTCATTCAAGATACGCTTTCTGCCAACTTTACTTGACCCTCTGCCTTCAGTGGGACATAGAATTCTTGACTTCCTGCCCTAAATTGCTGTGTACTGCCACCTTGCATTGATGGGTCCTTTGTTCCACCTTGGAGGTAGGTTCATTTTGGTGCTGGATGAAGTGAAGCCATACTGTTTTGAAAAGCCATCTGAGAGTCCTCTGAATGAAAAGTGTTGCTCACATGAAAAATATTATTGTTATCAATTGTCATCCCTGGCCTCAAATGCTGAATTTGAAAGGGTCGTTTATTGCCCATTCCTCAAAGGCAAACACGCACCAGTGTGTTAAAAGAGAACTAAAGCAGCTGAAAAAAATGCTGTGTTGTGGAACTTAGGCTTTGAAATCCCAGGGAGAATTAATAACTATTTTGTTGTTTTCACTGATCTCTCTGCATGGATGGGGAGGGAAACAGTGATCCCATACCCTCTCCCTTAGCAGCTTACCTGCTGCCAGGAGACTCAGCCAAGGCAGGAACAACATGCAGATGGATGAGGAAAAGGCCTGGATGAAGGTTTGGACTTGTCCATTTCATAATGATAGAGCAAGGATCATTTTCCTCATTATTCTCTGATATTCTGGCTGCCTCTCATGGAATCACAGAATCATAGAATATTAAGGGGTTGGAATGGATTTTAGAGACCATCTAGTCCCAGCCTTCCCTGCCATGGGCAGGGACACCTCCCACCAGACCAGGTTGCTCCAGGCCTTATCCAACCTGGCTTTAAGAACTGCCAGGGTTGGGGCATCCACAACCTCCCTGGGCAACCTGTGCCAGTGCCTCACCATGCTCACAGCATAAATTTTCTTCCTGATATCTAACCTAAATTTCTCCTTTTACAACTTGTACCCTTTACTCCTTGTCCCATCACTGCAGTTCCTGATGAAGAGCCTCTGTCCAGCCTCCCTCCGGGCCCCCCTCACATTCCAGAATGTTGCTATGAGGTCTCCACACAACTTTCTCTTCCCCAGGCTGAACAGCCCCACCTTTACCACACTGTCCTGGTCCCATTTTCCCCTTAACAGATGCTAGCCTGTGAAGACATCACAGCAGGGTCAGCCTCAGGCAGCCACCTTTTAGATGACAGATGCCACGTGAATCCAGATCCCATTTCCTCTGAGGTTCATGCAAACTGAGCAGCCCTCTCCGAGCTGCTGAGAGCTGCGAGGTGCAAGGGAAGTGCAAAGGAGGGTGGCAGATGGAGAGCAGGACCTGCCTCCTTGGTTGGAGTGTCGTGCTCGAAGCTTTGTGGAGCACTTCACGCCTGTCTCCGTCAGCATGGGTGCAAAATGCAACCCAAGCAGAATGGTGGCAGTTTGCACCCTCCGTTTGCTGACATTGCACCAGAGTCCATGTCAAGACAATGACATTCAGGTCCTATATTTCAGCAGGTCATCTGCCTGGAATCGTACCCAATATGTTTGCTCTGCATTCAGCAAATATTTGGTTCTGACACTTGTTATACATGGAAAATGTATTTAGTTAAATTTTCCATCAGCTCGGGCTCTCTTGGGGAGCTTGTTCTGCTCTTGTTGGGTTGATCATGATGACAGGAACATTTTGCATTTTGCTCCATTCAAATAGGCCTTTTTTTTCCTTATGTCCTTTTACTCCCTACTATATCCCACTAAATGGGTTTCTGTTCTTGCACACAAGTCTGGTTTGGTAAGTGACAGTAGATGCATGTGTACCTTGGGTTGAAAGCCTCCTTATATAGGCCAAACCAGTTTTTAAAACACTACCTCCTGGAAACCACTCAGAAATCTCTGTCAAATAAAACCGTAACCAAAGTGTTCTTTGTAGAAGAAAAAAAAAAACAAAAAAACAAAAAAAACCAAAACAACCAAAACCTTCATGCAGGGGAGAAATCATTCAAGCTGTAGTTTGAAAGTCTTTAAAGCAAGTGGAAAAAGAAGAGGTTCAGTGCCTATGGAGTCAGCTCACCCTTCAGAGATGCTCAGTCTGTCACAGGTATCCTACACAACCAATTGTGATTTAATTCCTGCAAAACCTCATCTCTCTTATAAAGAAAGCAGTGAAAGCAGCACTGATATCCTTCATGTTAAAGACTAGGGAGTACTTGGATATTGGCATGGGGTAGGGATTGCCTGAGGTAGGTTAACTCTAGATTGCAATATAGTACCGCTCCTACTAGCCTCATGACAGAGGGATGTTTTATTCTTTTTTCTTTTTATGTTGTATCTTAAAAAGAAACAGACAAAATTGTGATCTAAAGTAACTGGAAAAATAAAAAACAACAACCCAAAAAGCCATATGATTCGCTGCAGGAATAAATCCCCTTAGCAACTGGTCCCAGCCTGGAGAATAAATTCACAGCTGGGTTATAAACCCTCAGAACCAGCCAACATAACCTTAACTAACACAACATTACTAAGGCACTGCTGTAATAGGATCATTCTGCTATGGCTCCTGGGCATGTTTTAAGTGTCATCAATTTAGTCTACAACTGGAGGCTGTTAAGTGCAAAACCATTTTAGCAACTGCATCTTACATGCAAGAATGATTGAATATTAATGGCTTTTCTTTTGTTGAGGAAAAACAGAGAGAGGAAAGTGAAAATCCACAGGAAACCTCACTGTCTGTCCTTAAGTAGTGAAGTTCATCTTTGGGAGACAGCAGGATCAATCTAACAGCTGAGTATTGGAGTAGGAGGCCAGGAAATTGACTCTCATTCCCCAGCACTGATCTCCTGTACAAACTCAGCCAAGTTATTTCACCTTAGTTTTCCTTCTCAGCCTAATCTCTTCAAGGAGGTGAGATATTTGACAGAGTAGTTATTTCACTCCCTTTTTGGAAGGAGTTAGACTCTACCTGAGAGAGGAAAAAGCTGTGAGGGATGTGCCCTGGTGTTTGTCCCAACGAAGATGTCAATCCTGGTTATTTTGGAAGTAGATGTTAAATGTTTTAGAAAGAGCTGAAAATTTTTTGCACCTGAGTGGGAAATATATTTGCCTCATCTCAAAGGTGGGGTCAGAACAGATGATAAAATTAACTTTGCCAGCCTTATGTGCTCCTCAGTACCCACTGGGCTGCTTGGTCTTCTACCATTATCATGTGTTCCTCAGGGGAAAACAAAAGTTTTTATTTGGATAAGGATACTTGTTTTTTCTACAGTGTTGTGGTACAAAACTTGTGTGAGTACCCTGAGGCTGCCTGAACATCTTCGTGAACAAGGTCACAAGGAGGTGGCAACGACTTTACAGAACTTTGTGTTACCTGGCTGCAACGTCGGAGCTGTTGCAGGATTTTTGCAGGCCACTCCTGTGGCTGGACTTTAAATGACTGGCTGAATGAGGTCTTGTCAAGGCACCCATGTCTCCCTGCAATGGCACTGTTGGGAATTGAAGCTCTGAGTTCAACACTGGCTCTCCTCATAAGGAAGTTAATTGAAATCTCTCTCAATGCCCTACCAGCAGGTCAGCAGTTGGGCTTAGAAGACTAGGGAATGAATAAATATCATAATACCTGATGCAAAAGCTTTTATGTTCTCTTTTATCATTATCAAATCATGCTGAAGTGAAGAAACTCTCAAGCTGCATTTTCAAGAAGCTGTTAGGATGAAGACAGGGTGTTTCAAAATCAATACTGAAGCTTGTGATCCAAAGAGCAAAAGGGAGAGTCATTATAAGCTGCTTTTCTTCTCATCTCTAATTCCCCATATTCATAACTTAAGCCCTGTCATTTGGATTTATCCTCTGTGGCCTGCAGTGACACTAGGAAAAGTCCTTTTTAATTCTGTGGCAAAAAAAATAGCAACGCTGCAGGGTAGGATCATATCCCCCCAGAAGTTTAGGGCTGAAATGTTTTATGTTGGGCACCAGATTTTGCCATCTTCTGCCTCTCCTGATAGTTCCCCTCCTCCTTTTTCTACTGTTGTACATCAATCATCCTCTTTCCTAGAGGCTAGGATACAAACATTGTAATCCCAGAGAGAAGGGATGCTGATAGAGCCAATCCTGCACATGGCTGTTGCTCTGTCCTTGGAGATGCCATCACTAAATCTAATGACAGGATTTTGCTGATGGGAGTGTTTCAGCTGGGCTGGAGAAAGCAATAGGGGCAAGTAATCTAAGAACCCAGCTTTGCCATTGCTGGGAGATCAGTTCTACCTCCACCCACTTCTCTTTTATAAGTGGCTTTCTAAACTTCTCTTTCCTTTATTACTTCTTAGTTTGTCTTATCTTGGAACTTCTAGCATCATAAACATTTCTCTCACTGGTAATATTTTTAATTATGACCTGGAAATGAACCTTAGACCTGACTCAGCCAACCCAGTTGAACAATTTGTAACACTTAAAGGTTGGTGTTGAATAAAGTAATTATTTTTAAATAATTAGGATACTTACATAGGTGGTTGTTTGGACAAAATACCACAACCTCAAATGCTGTTCTGTTTAGAGGCCTTCAGAAGGAGTGCTGGTGTTTGTTGGAGTTTTCTTTGGTTTCAATCTCAGAAATTCGTTTAGAGTAGGTGATGTTGCTTGCCTCTGGAAAAATCCCAACACATACATTCAGGAGAAGCTGCTGAACCATTGTACACTTCTGCAAAGTCCAGGAAGAGAGTCCAGCACAGTCTTCCTGCTCCTGTATTTGTTGAACCATACTTGGGATCACATTATATTCTGCTGGCAAATTTGGGAACAGCCTTCGGTGGGAACCCAGCACTTTGTCTCATCTGCTAAGCCCTTAATAAACCCCACTACTACTTTTTCTAACTCCCCTCTGGACTTTGAATTACACTGCAGTGAACTCAGCACACGTGAGTAAGAGCTTAAGGTCTTTCTCACTTGGGTGGTCCCATTAAAAAGACCACGTTTGCTGTCTTGGCTCCAGAGCCATTCCAAACACCACTGTTATTTTTCTTCCCCCCTCATTTCTTTCACCTGCCTTTTTTTCTTCTTTTTCTTTTTTTTTTTTTTTTTTTTTTTTTTTTCTTTTTCTGTGCCAAATCTATTAATATATATTTTAACCAGTTAACTTTGGAACCAAAATATTAGCTGCATAAGAGGCAGGTTTATAAAATATGTATTGGAACAGGGAAATAAAATGCCCCAAATTTTGTAGCAGAAAAAAATGTATAAAGTGCTGAGTGAAAATTGAGAAGGACCCAACTTAAATCTTTGAAAATCACTGGTGGTTCCTATGTGCTATATTTATTTTTACTTGGAAGGCTCAATCCAGTCCAGATGAGGTCATTTGGTTGGGAGCACACGTGTCTGTGCAGAGCCAGGAGGCAGGGAAGCCTGCAGGATGCTCTGGCTCCAAGGTTTTGAGCTGCCAGGGTGCAGCGGTGGGAGCAGGGCGGGCAGACCATCTGTGTGTTGATCCTGGCATCAGAGCATGACTCTGGGATGGAGGTGTTGTAATGTTTGAGTTGATTTCTTTTTAAGGCAGGCGGGACAGTGTAGCCTTTGTGTCCTCAGCTGTTGGCTGGATGGGGTAAGTGGAGGCAAACCTGGGGACGGGGGAGTATATTTAGGTAGGGGTGTCTTTGGTTACTCGTTCATATGACTTTATGCAACAGAGACCCTGTTATTTTGTTTGTCCAGCTCTATCTTTGGGCTTGTCATGTTCAGCCCTTGCCTTCTCAGCACCTGATACCTGCTCAGCACCATTTTACTTTCTCCTCCTTCTGCTCCTTCTCTTTCCCTACTCCTCTCACCAACCAAGATTAGTATCTGGGCCATCTGTGTCTAAGAAAAATCCCTTTTTTCTCTTGGAGCTCCATCTCTGCCACTCGCTCGGTGCTCCATCCCAGCAGGTGGGGAATGTCCCGTGTCCTCCCCAAGAAGCCTTGTCTGTCCTGCTGCCCCTCTCCCCACCTCCCTGCCAGCAGCCTGTTTGCCAACACTTTGCACGAGGAAGCTGCCTCTATAAAAATAAACCGTGCTGAAATCTGAGAGAGAAACCACGCCAGCCTCACACTTCATTATTGGTAATGTCAGCCTATTTGATTTCCATTTGCAAACAGTAGCCTGCATATGTTCCTCACCATGTACTCTGTCTCCCTGTGTCTTATTCTATGAAAATTCAGGTTCCCCGTGCATATTGCTAAGTCTGCTTTGTGGCTTGCTTGCTCTGTGCCACAGACACCCCTGTTTCACAATTAAAGTGTGGGAAAAGCCTGTTAAGTCACTGATTTAATTGCCTGGTTACTCAGGTCTAACACAAGGTTGCCATCTGCAACAGGCTTGAGCCTCTTCTCCCACCTCCTCTACCTTTATAAGATTTTACTCCTCACAGCTGGCTTTTATTGCTGATTTACAGCAGAAAAAGCCGGCAGAGACAGACCTGTATTTCCTGTTTTTAACCCCAATGTGGACTGCCATATGGGCATTGCTTGGGGAGGGCTGGACATGCAGACAACTCTCCTGCACCACCAACATTGCCTGGGTGTTACAGTGTCTGCCTGGGTTGAGAACTTAGGAAGAAACTCGATTTTCTGAAGAGGTCTCTACTAAGAAACGACAGAAAAAAAAGGAAAAAAAGAAGGAGGAGAAAGAAGTAAGACAAACCAAGCTTTAGGGTAAACACTGCATTGCTGCCCTCAAAACCCCAAACCCTGAGTTGCAGGTCCATGTCTCCATTTCACACAGGGATGAGCTCTCAGATGGGCCCTACGAGTGCTGGCAGCAACCAGAGGCCCCAGGAGGGTTCAGGGAGGGGGGATGTACCCTGAGCTTGAGGAGGAGCTGCCTGTATTGACTTTCACTCGATTTACTGGAGCAATTGAGTTTGTCAGTGAAATGTGAGAGGGGCTCAATCAGCTGTCACACTGAGACACTCCTGTCACTACTGTCAATAGCTTCGAGTTTCTGATCCTTTCTCAGATTAGCTCTGTGCCAGAACATCAAATGAAAAGCTGTTTGTGGCATGGGGAGGGGAGAAACTCTAAGCAGTTATCTAGGAATCAGTTTACAGACTTCAAAGCACTGCCAGGTTTATTCTGATGGCCTATAGCAATGTGTTGGGATCCTTAATGCATTTGGAGTGTAATGTAGACTCTCCTCTTCAGCCCCATGTTCACCCATGGACTGGGAGGCTGGAATGGAAGAAAAAGGAAGGCCTCTCTTCCAGTGAACCCAAATGGCATGCAAATGGGCTGCCTCCTCTGGAAGAACTGCTCTTTAGCTTGATAGAATAAGCTGCTTCTCTTACCTTTCATCCTGGAGGACCGCTCTCTGTTTCTCTCAGCACTTTTTCTGGTAGAGCTGGGTTGTGTAAAGGCATCACCCCCAACAACAGGACAGGGGAGAAAATAAGTGGGACAGGTTTGCCATGCTGTAAGAATGAAGAGAAAATGAGGGAGCTAGCCCACCTGAGCAGATTTTAGCAGTGTTTGGCCTCGAGTGTGTGCCTTTTTTACTATAACATGGCAAAAGCTTTGTAGTCCATGAAGTTCTTCCAAGACCTTGGCCCTGAGGTTTCACTGGTTGGCTCTGAGACCACCTTTATTGAGAGTTTTTCCATCATGAGATAGGTGAATATGAATGAATGAATGAATGAATGAATGAATGAATGAATGAATGAATGAATGAATGAATGAATATGTCTCTTTTTTTGTGGGAAAAATAGGCCATCAGGAGACTTCTTCTAAAAAAAAAATAAAATTCAAGAATTTGAAAACTTTTCTCTGTTCACATGAAAACAGCTTATGGCAAGGAGAACTCACCCATTTGCACAGAAGCAAAGAGGGTGACTTTAATCCTATTAGAAAAATATTCTACCACCAAAAAACTAATAATAGTAGGGGTGGAGAGGGAATCTTTTTTAGGCCAATTCGCTGATTAATTCCTTTGAATTTACTCTTTTCTTCTTAGGGTTGCAATGTTAAACATTTTGCTATCAATATATTAATTATAAAGATTACTATTTTCCTTTCACATTTCAAAAGAAATTAAAGAAGAGAAAAGCTACATTCTAAAGTTATTGATAGAGTGTTTTGTCCTTCAGAGAGTTCTGCTTTTTGATAAATGTTGTCTCAGAGCGAGGCAGTGTCCATAGAGAAGGTTATCCATGTACAGATCCAATCTAGATTTTTTCCTTGAATGTAATTTTAAAATTCCCATTTTTCTCCCTTGCTAACTCAAATGCATTAGTAGGTTTCTTTTGACTTCAAAACATAAAAAAAATTCATCTACTCTTCATTCAAGATCACCACTACCCTTCCCAAGAAGAAACTGCAACTGGATTCCATTGCTTTATATTTAAGCAACTCTCTGTCCAGAGCAAGGTATACCTTCTCTCCTCCTTGAAAAAGAACTCAAAACCGACCCAGTTCAGAGCATGATCTTTAATACCAGAGGGAACCCTGCTTGATTCTCTTGTTTTCATGAATGTGGAAAGGCCATGAATAAGTATGAGAAAGGCATTAGTATGGAAAAAAAAAAAATTAAAAACCCAAACCCTCACCACATTCTCCTTATAGAGTATTTCAAAACAGAATGTTGGATGCATACCTTTCCTTGACCTTTTCCTTAGATTAGTGCTATAGGCAGCTGTTGTGCTTGTATTACACATTCCAGTGCAGGGACTGAATCTCCAGCAAGGTAGAGGGGGGGTTGGGGTGTGTGTGTGTGTGTGTGTGTGTGTGTGTGTTTGTTACTCAACCTGTTAGCCAAAGGTCTTCCATGTTGGTTTTAGCTCTCTCTGGTTTTGTCAGTTTCCAAGGGGGGTGTGGCTGTTTGTGCACTTTGTTTATGTTCGCAGAGGACAGGAAACCTAAGAGCTTTTAGTGAATTCAGATATACTCTGGAAGAGGTGTGAATCTCCAGCCATTTGGGTTTAAAAGCTTTCATTAAGTCTGAGAATAGAGGAAGAAAATAAACATCTCTCTGCTTTCTAGCTGCAAAGGGATGAAAGGTTCTCAGCCTGTGGGCCCCCAGGATGGAAGCCTACAAAAGGGAGGAATTACAGGAGAGATAAAAAAGGCTGGAGTTGAGGGGGGGGGGAGGGGGGGGGTGGTGCAAGGAATAAATCTTAGCGCTACTGCTGAAGTTGTATTTGGTCTTCATTTTACCGAGACCACATCGAGCAGTTGGCCTTGGTAAAACCCTGATGGATCATGCACAGAATGGGCTTCATGGGAGGAGTGATGCCTCTAACAAAGGCACGGAGGCGGCTCTAACAAAGGCACGGAGGCAGCTCTAAGGACTCCGGCTAATTGCACCCACCCGCGCAGAAAGGCGCGCTGCCGGGGAGGATGCGCTCAGCCCCGCCGCTTGACCTCCCTCGGCTGGGGCCAGGTGGGCGATCGGGGACGGGCTCCCGTGTGCCCCGAGCCCCCCGGCCGAGGGCTGGCCGGCCGGCTGGCTGTCCCGAGGCACGGAGCGAGAGGGGTCATCCTCCCGTGTCCAGATCCTTCCCCCGCCTCCGCCCATCCGCGGGCTCCTTGGGGCAGGTACTTCCCCCAGATCGCGTGTTTGTGCAGTGCCTAATTGCAGATGCGAGGGTAATATAAATAATAAGGTTAAAAGTCACTCTTCTTGAGGGGAGGTGAAAAGGGAACGGAAACGGGGCTGCTACTCAGCTTCCCGGCTTTTCCTGGAGTCAAAAAGGAGAGTGCAAAGGGTATTGCAGGATATGTCGGAGTATTTAGTCTTGAATCATTTGCCATCCTGTTTTTATTCCCTTGCAGATATATTTCAAAGAAAGTGTTTAGATGGAGCTGATGACCTCTCTTATAGCTGAGGTTGCCACTTCCTATGATAAGTCCCTCATTTGATTGTTTGGGCTGTGGCAACCCCCAGTGTTTGAGCTGAAGCCTCCCCTACTACACGCCAGACTCCCACCGAGTTCATTTCAGAGGAGGGGGATTTTCAGCACACTGCTAAACCCTGCTGGCTTTTATCATTTGGGAAGAGGATTCCTACCTTTTCATCTCTGAATCTTTAAAAAGCTCGTTCCAGGTGTGCTGTTGCACACCAGTCCTTAAAATCGAGGGTAAGCTGTGAGATGAAGTGGTCCCACATGCTGGGCACTTCCCAGGGTGCTGCCTCCACTCCTCCCTAGCCTAAAGTTTCCCTGAGAACCAGCAGCAGTCCAGCCGTCCTTATCCTGGAGAAAAGAAGGCTCAGGGGAGAGCTCATTGCTCTCAACTGGGAAGGAGGTTTTTGTCAGGTGGGAGTTCAGTTCTTCTCCCAGGGAACAAGTGACAAGGCCATAAGAAATGGCCTCAAGTTGCAACAAGAGAGGTTTAGGTCAGGAAAAAATTCTTCACTGAAATCTTTGCCTTGTCCACACAGGCTGCCCAGGGCCATGGAGGGGTTCCCCATCCCTGGAGGGATTTAAAAACTACGTAGATGTGACACTTGAGGACATGGGTTAGTGGTGCCCTCGTGCTGGATTAACAGTTGAACTCAATGATCTTAGAGATCTTTTCCAACCTAAATGATTCTATGGCTCCCTCTGCATATGGCTGTGTCAGCATGAGCTGAAAGTAAAGCCTAACCTTAATCATTCTATGATCATTCTAGCAACAACAGTTACCATGGAAAAACCCACAAATTAGCAGCAAGAGGAGTTACAATTTTAGGACATCAGAGGACATGAAGGCTTTGTGTGTTGCACTGTTGGTAGACACAATCACAAGTCGTAGTGATGTCATTCCAAGCCTGTGTTTAGGTTTTCCCTTATGTTCCAGTGATGTCAAGTGATGATGAAACATCATTTTGACAGATTTTTCTGGAAGAGTAAATTATCCATTTATCTGGGTTTTTTTTGTTTTGTTTTGGGTTTTTTTTGTTTGTTTGTTTGTTGGTTTTTAATGTGTGTAGGATTGCATGAAAGTTCTTGCATTTTGTTCAGTACTCATACTGTTACTGTTGATTCATTATCAAGCAATTACCAGAAGAGGAAGTCACTGGCTCCATGGATAGGTACAAAGATTCTGGAAATTATCAGTGTCTGAACAGCAGTCTGAATATGGCCATTGCTCAGGTTTGATGGCAGCAGTGGTGTTGTTTCTGATTCCAATCTTCTGTAAACACCATCTGGGTGTTACAGAAGTTACACTTAGTTGCTGGGCATTACAAGTAAATAGTAATTTACTCAAAATAGAGATTACTATTTCTATTTTTCAGTTCCTCCAAGCCTCTTAAACTGTATTTCTCCATACCTTGTACTGTGGCATCTCAGTTGAACAAGGGCCCTTACGATTCTTCTGTAGCAATAATGAGGTTATTTGTTCTGTACTCATTTTCACTTTCCTTATCTATCCAAGATGATGAGCCAAATTGTTTCCTGCTTAAATCTGGTCTTTGCTGTCACGCTGAAAATCATTTTGAACTCTATTTCTCTCCAGCCTTGCTGAGTCATCCTGAAGCTTGGCTCTGAGTTCCTCATCTGATAAGAGGCAGTAGAGGAACTTCCTAATCTCAGAGACTGGTGCCAGGAGAAATCCATTAGCAATCATGATAAGAGATTCCAGTTATTCCAACAACTCAGGCCTTATAGCTATTGAAAACAAAGCTTGTGTTAACTTATCTATATACATAAGTGATTTTGTCTATAAGATTTAAGACTAAAAGTGAATGAACTTAATTTTTTCTCTTGAATAATGTAGTTGTCCAATGAGTGTTAGAATTTTCCTTCACCAGTGTTTTACTTACTGCTGTGGAAAAGATGCTCAAACAGAGCTTAAGTGAAGATGGTTTTTCGTACTGAAGAACTCATTTAGTTTTGCTTCTAGCTGTCCCCTATTGGAAATGTGCAACTGTCTTCCTGTCTCTCTTCCCTCCTTCACTTCATCTCCAACGACAGTAGCAAATTTTCCTTTTGTACCCACCAACATTTAACCAGTAATGAAAAAGGTGGCGGAACACAGTTTAAGTTAAGTTTCCACACTTAATATGTAACAGTGAAAATCTTTCCATTCTTGCTCTGCCAAAGTTCCAAATTTTCCCTATTCGAGTTTGCCCAAGCATCAAACTTTGAATATTTACACCTTACATATGTTATCCACTTAGCACTCAGCTGGATCCAGAGGTGGAAGAACTATTGGTTGGCATGGGCTGAGTTTTTGTTTGGGACCTCCATAGCCAACTCTTGTGAATTTTAAGAACCTTATGATGTGAGGTATGCAGTGGTTTGTATTTTTCTCCCCACCTGCATTTTTGTGTTTTGGGGTTTTTTTTGTTTTTTTTTTTTGGTGGGGGGGGGGGGTGTTTGGTTTTTTGTTTTGTTTTGTTTTGTTTTTTTAATTTTATTATTTCTGAATCAGTGTCAGGGAGTGATGAGGCTTCAGTTACAAAGTCCCTGAAACGCAGAAGGCACATAAATAGAATCTAATTTGCCTGATTTTAATTCAGTTTTTAAGGAGGCTGATCCACAATTCTCAAATATTTTGAATTTAGCAGTATTAGCAACTCCGGTTGTAATGCTGCTGGAAGTGGCTCACATATAGTTATGATTTTTAATCCTAAATCATGTACGATTCAGTACCAAATAACTCTCTCTTCCATGTCTACAGCTGCAAGAACATTCCTTTGAAAAGCTGGGTCTTCTTCCAAAATCTGCAATACGTACATCGACCCATTTCTCTTCCTTCCAACACTCCCAAGACCACATGTTTAAAAGCTAAACTTTCTGCTTAGTGGTTCTGATGACCTCACCTGATCTTTCATATTGCATACAAATAGGGGGTTTGTGCCATGTAGCTGTCTTTTCCTACAGAAAGAGAAAATTACATTTTCCATTCTCACATTCTCAAACAGCTATAAGAATACCTCAACACCCGTCTCTAAGACACTATTTGAAGCAAGAGTGACCTCAGATTTTAATTTTTTTTTCACCCAGTAGCTCCAAATGTACTTCTCTGGTTTGAAAATTGTGCTGACATTTGAATTGAGGTAAGCACAAAAGGGTCTTTCAATTTTCCTGCAGGATTCTGAAATAGTGGAAAGTACTGGAGTTGCATTTTAAAGATGTTATCTTCAGCAGCGAGGCTGACAAATCATCGCCTGACGCAGGCAAGGGGACTGTAGATGCAATAAATTGAAAATTGATGGGAAACCCGTTACATTTGTGAGAATTAGCAGCAGTTCATATGATTTCTTAAAAAAACCAAACAAACAAAAAAAAAAAAAACAACCCTGCCTGCTGAGTAGGCATCAGCCCCACCAAACGAGATGGAGCAGCCTCAAGCCAGGTGCTGACAAGAATTTCCTGATCTCCCTGTGACCCCCGTTGCGGGAGGTGAGCTGGTAAGAGGAATTAGCAGGGACGTGGGGGGACGAGAAGATGGTTTGTTTATTTCTTCTTGCTTGGAAAATGTGTGTGGCTGTCAGGGCTGATGTGTTTTTGTGACACTCGAGCTGCCTCTCCCGCACTGCTCCTTGTGGGCTACATACTCATCTTTTATCAGGAGGATGGTGGCATGGTGAGAGACATCCTCTTCACAGAAAGTCAGCTCAGCATTGCTGCACAAGCATTTGGAGGGCTCAATTACTTTTATTCCTCCTCTCTGAAGAACACTTTGCCCACATAGTCTTTTTTTTTTTTTTTTTTTTTTCTTCCCCTCCTTCTTTTCTAAAGACTGAGAAATGCCTCAGGAATGCACTTGCTCTCTCTCCTTTCCCAGACTGGCTCTCCCAGTGATGTATTAATTAGCTGGAGCACTGCACACTAACGAGCAACTGCAGGCTGATCTCGTTAAACATTAATGCTTAACTAGAAAAGCAAGAGCTGTTAAAGATACGCCACTCAATGTCATCCATGTCCAAATGTAAGAGAAGTCAGAGGCTGAGCTGCTGGCACTTGTGTTTCCAGAGGGAGTGAGAAGGGACAAGTGGCAAACTTCTCTTTTCCAGAGCCAGATGGGAGCACCTGGACCACAGAGGAGTTTCCATGCTGCTTTGACTAACCTTAGCACAGAACCCAGCCCTTTACCAGGGAACAGCTCTCAGGGAGTTAGGTGGGCAAATTCTTATGCCCACGCTGCTTTTTCAGCCTTCTCCATACCTTGTTTTCAGTGGTCAGCTCCTAAAACCAGCACAGGTCTGCTCCTTAACCATTATTTAACCACAAGCAAATGTTTCGGTCCTGTGTTTTCAAACATGAAAGTTTCATGTCAGGTAGTTACACCTCAAACCAGTAATCCATATTAGTGGTTGTCTTCATTATTATTGACTTTGCTGGATATTTTAGGCAACACCACTGGAAAATATTGACCTTATCACCACTTAGTTTCAGTTTACCCTTGGAGGAACTTGTTAGAGCAGCGCTTGATACAGTGGGGCTTTGACTTTTCTCAGGGAAAACATCTTGCCTACCTCATGAGGGGTTTTCAGTGTGTTTTATTTGATCGTTAACCAACTGGAAACACTGCTGATGAAAGTGGATCAAGCCTGAGCCTCCTTTCTGAGGAGCCCTGCTCTTCTCCAGGCACATGCCATTACAGCCCAGCTGTGCACGAGTACTTGCCATCAGTGGTTCTGCTCTTCCATTTGCATAGGCAAAACTGGGATTTTTTTATGCACCATCTTAATGACTGCCACATGCAAATCAAACACTGAGTTTTGCATGAGTATCTACGCTCAACTTACCATGGAGTTGCCTATTATAGCTGGAGTACAAGGTATGTTTCGGGATCTGTAGCAGATGCAGCAGCCTCGTAACTCTCTCTCCTTCCACCTTCTCTCCAATATAATAACAAAGACACAGCAGCCAGTATTTTTCCTTACTGTACAGCTCTTTGCATTATGCAATTTGATTGCAATTGATAATTCATTAATCATTTCTTATCATGGTTAATATTTACCCGGCTCGCTACTGTGCAGTAAGGGTGATGGGAGGGGCAGGAGCAGAAAAGTGAAAGATACAGTCAGGGAAGCACAAAGTGTGTGGGAACACAAAGTCTTGAGAAACAGACCTTTCCCTTCCCTTCCCTTCCCTTCCCTTCCCTTCCCTTCCCTTCCCTTCCCTTCCCTTCCCTTCCCTTCCCTTCCCTTCCCTTCCCTTCCCTTCCCTTCCCTTCCCTTCCCTTCCCTTCCCTTCCCTTCCCTTCCCTTCCTTTTTCTGACACCAGCAGTTCTAAGGGGTTCATCTCCATTTTTTCAGGACAAACCCTCCTTAGATCATCATCATGGCAGCTGCAGCCATATGGAAAAAGGTTTTTTGGTGACTCTCTGAGCAATGCCCTTTTCTCCCTGAGGAAGTGAAAGGGTTACTGCAGCCCTATTGGGATTTTGCTGTTGGGGATTTTTTTCCAGTCTCCTAGCATGATGATGCTCCCTCCAACTGTGCTTAAAAGCCACTGTACTTGATTTCCCCTCTAATGGTGTTAAGGCTGGAACTGGAGCTGCCTCTGCTGCCTGGTCCTCCTCCTGCCCGTGTCTTCAGACGTTATGTCACAGCTCCTGGGGTTGCTCGCTGACTCCAGCCAGCCTCCCCAGGGGATGTGGAGCAGGTTCCCTTCCCCGTGGCAGCAGCAGTGCCCACATTTAAGAAGCTGCAGTGCTGAGCCGTGACTGCATTAGTTCTGCTACATTAGAACAGCAGCAAAGAGCTTAATTTAATTCGCTGGCCTGTATACCGACACCTGAGGGCCACTAATTCACTGTCACGTATTCTCAGTGAAACCAGGCTCTTTAGTGTTCACATTTTTTTTTCTTTTTTTTTCACTAGAGGAGAGCCTTGCAAGGCAAATGGTCATTTTCTAGGGCTGGAGAGAAATATCTCCTTCCAAGGATCATGGCAGGTCAGAATGACTCACTTTTGCCCATGTCCACAAGGGATGGAAGATCACATGTCTCTTTCTCTCTCTTTCTCTTTCTCTCTCTTTCTCTCTCTCTTTCTCTCTTTCTCTCTCCCTTTCTCTCTCCCTTTCTCTCTCCTTTCTCTCCCCTTTCTCTCTCCCTTTCTCTCTCCCTTTCTCTCTCCCTTTCTCTCTCTCTTTCTCTCTTCTCTTTCTCTCTCTCTTTCTCTCTCTCTTTCTCTCTCTTCTTCTTCTTTCTCCTTTCTTTTCTTCTCTTTTTCTCTCGCTTTCTCTTTTTCTCTCTCTCTTTCTCGTTTCTCTCTTTCTTTCTTTCCTTTGAAATGTACAAATTGGTCTCTGTTCTGTCATTTTATTGTTAGCACCATCCATTAAAAAGTTGATTCACACTGATATATGAGTGGCCCTAAAACATTTATTCACTACAGGCTGTGTTTGGACATTATTTAAGGACTTTGAGCCTATTAGACTCTTCAGCCCTCTCTGTCTTCTCCAGTGATAGCATCAAGTCCTGTAGTAGCATTTGCTATGCAGTAACTTCCAAGAATCAAGCCTTGCCAGTGTTGTTTGCGCATGAAGACCCATTAGGCTAAATTAATCCCAAGGGTAAATGTACAGACTTCAACAGAATGTTATCAGGGATAAATTAGGCCTATTGATTTTTAATGAGGTTCTTACCTGAATAAAGAAAATAGAGTTTCTCTTCTGTTCTGGTCTATTGTTCTGCTGCAAGCATCACCAGAAGCACTTACTTTGATCCTGAATTTTTAAACCTGGAAATTTTACATTTCTAAAAAGGATTAGAAAACATTTTTTTTTTCTTCCCTGCTAAATGCGAGCAATGCCATTTGCAATGGAATACATTTCCCAGAATTTACACATCTTCAAGTACCTTTTTCTGAAAACCAAGTGAATAGATTGCCGGAAAAATTACAGGCTTTCCATATTTTAATGCTGACCTCCTCCTTCAGAGACCACCCTCATCACAAGGGGTTTAGTCCATGCTAACGAATTTCTAGAGAAATAATTTTGAGAAGTACAAAGTGATTTTCTTTTTTCTTTAACTGATCTGGCTGAGATAATTCATGTCTTGCTGTTTCATGCCAAGGATTTCTGGTGTCACCCCACTGTCTGAGCTCCCAGGTGGGTAATCTGGGGGTCACTCCACATCACCAGTGGAGACACGTCCATTGACGGCCTGGGTAGAAACACATCTCCTGAGGATGTTACAAATCCCATGATGTTTCCTGGAGGGTGGTACACAGCTGATCCCAGGTAGGGAGATTCACAACCAGGTATCTGTCTTGGCAGGTGGCTTCTCTCTGTCATTGTCACCACTGCCTCTGCTCTCCGTGGGAAGACAGAGCAGGCAAATTCTTGAAGTCTCTGTGCCCAGAGGTTTGAAAAGAAACCATTCTGTGATTCTGAACAGTGACTCTTCAACCAGGTTGTGGTAGATTTTAGTACAAGTGTTGCTCCCAAAGCCACTGTCCCTGCTGAGGTCTGCAGAGATGGGAGCATTTCTGTGGTCCATTGGTGGCATCCAAAAACAAGTAGGGCTTGTGTCATCACAGCCCTGTGGTGTCATGCAAGGCTGCAGAGAGTGCATCTAGGTGCCCTTTTAGGTGTCCCTTCACTGCAGGTCCTCATGTAACCAGATTATAGACTATATATATATATATATATATATATATATATATATATATTTCTGCACTGCATGGTTAAGGAAACTTTTCCATTACACCCAAATCTCTCTAGATGCACAAAAATACTGGGTAATTTGCATCTGTTAATTTAAACTTTTATCTTTCAAAATGAAGAAGCATTTGTTCATTTCCTAAAAACTATTACCTATCTGTTGGGAATAGACTTTGTTTAATAAACGGTTGGCTTGGCTTTCACCACTGATCTAAATGGCAACATGTCTGCAGACTCTCAGATCATCAGTTTATATTCCCAGATGTGCCTTGCTAGTGGAAGAAATATTTATATTTAATAAATATAAATCAGAAATGCCAACAGAGGTTGCCTGTGCCCTTCTAGCACACATGATGAAGGCCAATGGCTTGAACGCTGGCAGTACTAACTTTGGATAAGGAGTTGTGCTTCTTGTTATTTTTTTTTAACTCAAATTTTCTTTTACTTTTTAATGTATTTTCATATACATCATGTAGAAGGGTATATGGGTCTAATGCAGAGGCTATATGAAAGTTGCCCCCTTCCCATTTGTGATCTCAGGTCTGTACCTTTATCTTGGTAATCCCCGTATTTCCTGCACTTCCCTAGACTGTGGAAGAGAACTGCAGTTCTCTAGTGCTTTGCATTGCAATTCCTTCTGTAGCATTTCATAGGAAAAGTAAAAGGAAACCCAAAATGTTTAAATTGGAATTTTCCTTGGAAAAGCAATCATACAGGAATATTCATGCACTGCCTGTCTCAGGCCCTTATTTAAGTAACACAAAACACCAGATGTAAACTTCTTACAGGCTTAAGCGTGGGATTTGGAAAGAGATTCTTCTTTTTCATGAGCATGTCTTCCTTGCCAGAAAACACCACAAAACCCTTCACCAAACCCGTCAGCAGCAGCAGAGATAAGGAATGCTCCAATGCAGAAACATACCCTAAAAAGGGAAAGGCCAATATTGACTTGCAGTGAAGCTTAAGCCCTTTAAACTCACACCCTGGACAAGCAGAATCGATGTCTCTTGTAAAAAAAAAAAAAAAAATAGTCCTGCTACTGTTATAGAGCAGGCTGTTAAACTATGCTAACAGTCGTATATTTTCTATTCAAAACTGTACCACTGTGTGTGTAAACACGGGAAGGTTTTGTTGCTGTATATGTCCAGATTTTTGACATGCGTAGGTGGAGCCGCTGTAGGAGAGCCTATTCAGGAGTTGGGAGCAGCTGCCCTAATGGAATATTATTGACTTTAGTTACATCAGTGGCTAAATATAGATCGAGCAGCAACGTACACAGGGCTGTGTCTGACAGCCAGGACAGAATGTGCTGCTCGACGGACAGACAGATGGACATTGCTCCTGCGCAGATCCTCCTTTTAGGTCAGGGAGCTCTCCTGGGCTCTTTCACCCGGCGCCACGGCCCCTGTGGGCATCCTGACACTGGCTAGCCAGGGCTGTGGATCTGGCTCCAAGGGGAGGAAGTCTTAGTCTGGGTTTGGACACACGTCCTGTAGGTGCCTGTTGGCAGGGCCCCCCCAAGTCAGAGGGGTTGTGTGGTTTATATGTAGTAAGGGACTGACACCAGCAGCTAAAAAATGATGAGGAGTAGTTATATCGCAAGTAGTTTGCCCTGGCCTTCCTCTATTTTCATCCTTAATCCCTCTGCTCCATCCTCTCTCCCATCCAGCTGCACTTTTGTGCTGTTTAAAATTTGTGATGGGGTCCCCCCTTCTGATCTCACACCTCCCTGAAATTTTGCTTTTGAAGGTGAAACCTGCATATCCAGCAAACATTCCTCAAAAGCCCTTTCCCAGCCTGGACTTTAAAAAAATGATCCATGTGTGCCACATCTGTGCACTCAATAGGAGAGTCTGTCCCTCTGCTAACCTTCATGGAGAAGGAGCATGGAAAGATCATCTGTGACATTTCATCCTGTTTCTTTGGGGCTGGAAAAGCTAGAAAGGAGCCTGTTCTTTCTCTTGCTTGAATGAGGAGGAAGCCTTTCTAGGAAATTGGATTTTAATCATTTTTTTTCTCCCCGCCTCCAACCCTTTACTGCTGTTTTTAAGCTGGGAGGGCACTGGTATTGAAAGGGGTGTGCTTATCCTGACAGGATTTATAGAGGAGCATCACAGGGCTTCAGTGCAGCTCAGTGCAGAGGTGTTAAAGAACTCTGAAGACCTGGCAAGCCACGGGGCTGCTGAAGGCAATGCCCAAAGTGCCCAGAAGTTCAGACAGTCTTCTGTATTTTCCTTTCTGGGAGGGAAAGCCCAAGGCTCTTGTTTCATAGGAAGTGACAGTTTTGAAGTGAAGTGGGCTTGATAGTCCAAAAGCACCAGATTTGTGACTCTTTGGAAGAAAAGGAGTGTGAACATTTCCCTCAGTGCTGTTTGATCCTGCAGATTTAAATCCAGCTAATATGCACAGACAGGACCTGTGTGGTGTCCCAGGTGGTTTATGGCTGCACAAAACATTAAGGCCAGAGCTAGAGAGAATCATCTGCTCAGATGTGCAATCATCTACATGAACCAGTATTTTTTATGGGAAACCATTTAAAGGCACTAGGGTCATAAGAAACCCTACAGCAACACGAGGCAGGGATCAATCCAATTTATCAGACTCTATTTGCCTTCTCCTTTACAATCGGTAAGAGATCTAGAATATTGTACCTTTGTTTTCTCTCTTATCTCTAGTCCCTCCGAATTCACTGAAAATACACACAACACATCAAACCCAGGCTATGTGGGAAAGGGCTGCACATATTATTCTATTTGTTAAACTCTTATTAGAGACCCTTTTCAATGCTCTGATCATTACAGACTGTACATTTTTGATACCTGCTTTTGATAGTCTGTGGAGTAAAACTGCACACTCCCTTGCATTCTGTCTTTGGACAATAATTTTTTTGTCCAGAGTATGAGGAGGGAAGCCAAGTAAGTACATTGTCCTCCTAGATTTATAGTCCAGGAGATAGGTCACAACCCTTAGCCACTTTAAAAATGATCTATACTTCCGAGGCCTGCGGGACAAACATGGAATATATATTGTATTATGCCTCGAGCTGGGCTGTGAAGGTGGGGAAGCCCTGCTTCTCTGTACTCAGATTTCCAGGAGTGAGTGACCTCTGTGCTGTGATGGGAAGGTGCCTTTGGGTCCTCCACAGCACGTTCAATCCTCTGGGGACTGACAGCATCCACTATGTTGAACGTGGAGTATCCAGAATCATCTGCTGCTGAAATATTTGGCCCTTGCAAGCATCAAGCCCCATCAGGACTGACCCTTGCATGTCCCAGCCCATTATATTGTGGGAGCACATAGGTAACCTCTGGATTAATTTTGTTTCTTCATCTTGGAAGCAAGGAAAACACCAGTTAAAGCTGGAAATGGAGAGAAAAGAGATTAAATTTTGGAGGGTTTTTTCTAGCAATTGTTTGTTCCTCTTGTCAAAAGCCCTGAGACATGAGAAAATATTATCAAGAATCCTTTCCTTGCTGAAGCTGTGCTATCTTGTGATCTGTATTTCTTTCCCTATCTCTCTTATATTGCTCTTATCATCCTTTTATCAAAGGGCTTCAAAAGAGACCAGCAGAGCTCAGTTCTCATATCCCCTTGAATTCCATTTGGAAGGGTTACATTTGGTTTTCTAGGAATGACAGAAAAGATTTAAGGCAGAAATAAACTGCTATGGATTTTTATTTTTTCCCTTTCTTCTAAGCTTGTTTTATTTTCTGTATGCAGGGAGTGGGATTATTTGAAGGGCTCAGTAAGATTATTTGAAGGACTCAGTACTGTATTTCACTGCTGAAGAATGTGGTGAACCACCCATCTTTCCCAGTAGTGGGTATAGATTCATGCAGGACACTCTCAAATATCCCATTCTCATCTTTCTACTTCAAAACCTGACCCTTAGGTGAGATTATCTAATAGAGATTTCTTGCATCAACACACTTCACCACAACAATGACTGTGTAAACCTCATGGTTACACACTCCACTGTGCCAGACTACACACACACATAATTTTCTCCTTTCCTCTTCCATATCCATCCACACAGACTCCCCTAGCCCCAAGCCATGGCAGAAGATAGAAGAGCTGGTGTTGTCTGCTCTCCATCACCTCCTCCTCTCTTTGTCTTCAGCCCCCACCTCCTCAGATGACACCACTGTTAAACGAGGCTGAATGGGACCAAGATGTCAGGGAGAAACAAAATCTACAGCTGTCATTGTGTTCTTTCTACTTCTATGCTCGCTGTCAGTCCCACCTTGTGCTTGCTTCAGACATTTGGAAGCTCACACTGTAGGATGCCCTGCAAGTTTTTATTGCACCTTGCTCAGAAGGACATTTTATTGACTTTAGGCACTCATGTCATAAGCAAAGCATTTGTAAAAATTAAGATATGATCTTGCTGCTGTGTTGTGGGTTACTCCACTTTGCTTTGAAGATTACGTGCTGAAAATCATTCCCTGACAGTCACATAACTGGTGCAGCTTGTAAGGGCTTCCCCAGTCTTAAACACTGGATGTTGTGCTGGAACACAGCTAAAGCTGGAGTTAATTGAAGTGTGCCCATTGTATTGAAATCTCTGTGGCCTGTGGCATGATGCAATACTAATTTTGAGGTGTTCCAGATGCCCTTTAATGGTTAGAGCACCCTTAATGCACCGCAGCTGCTGTATTTTGGAATAACTCTTGTTGCCAAATTCCTTCATGTGTAAAAGCAAGGGTGCTTATCTGGTGTAATGGGAAAAAAAAAAATATTGCACTGCAAGTATGAACTGAAAGGATTTATGAATCACCGTCTACTTTTACTTAAAGCTTGATCATTATCTTTTTCCTTTCTGTGTCTATAGACATATCTCCCTGTGACATTTCTCTAAAGCAATCTATGTTCACGTTCCTGCAACACACAGAATTAAGTAAAAGCAGCTGACATCCTTAAAAGCTCCACAACTGGACAGTCCCACTTTTAAATGTGTGGGCAGCTGATGTGCCCGTTTGCCATCATTTCCACTTTCCATCACATTTGGCTTGATTCAGAGAAAAAGTCTGCTGCCAGGATTTCTGCTGGCTGAAACAAGGGTGAAGTTCTGGCCTGATTAAAATCAATGGCAAAGCTCCCAGCAACGAGTAGGAGAGCAGACTGTGATTTGGAGTACTTGGAGGGCATACACAAAGCAATCACACATAGCAATATAATTGCGGCCATTTGATGGATGCTAAAGTTAGAGATCAACAACCAGCAGATAAAAATAGCAGTAAGTTCTGCTGATTCCCAGTCCTGGTTTTTTTTGGGTTTTTTTTTGTTTTTTTGTTTTTTTGGTTTTTTTTTTTTTTTTTTTTTTTTTTTTTTAACTATTGTTGGAAATCAATTTCTTTGCAGCCTTTCAGGACAGGTAAAAGCACATCACCTCCCACAGTAAAACTTGAGAATTTTGCTGTCTTGGAACAAATACTACCCTCATAACCATGCTGCTGTGTTGGCATCCTTAATATTTTCCACACGTACATGCAAGACCTGTTAACATGTTAATGGATTTGTTTGCTTGTCAGGGAAAATTTTGCCCCCCTGCAATGACAGCTTCAAACTCACACTGCAAAAGGGCAGGGCAAGCAGTCACTCAATGGACAAGCACAACACAGTCCTCCCGGTAATAAAGGCTTCGTATTCGAGACGGGTGCCTTGCCACTTTGATCTGCAGCACTGGTTTAATCATGTTAATGTGCTGTCTAATTATGGTAAACACTGCATATTATTCAAATTAAAAATGTATATTGCTGTTCACGTAGTCAGCCTGCAGACGTTTTCACGCATTAGTGTTTTCTAAGCTGAATGCCCTTTGGTCAGCAGCAGAGGCTGTGTGTTAGCCCATTAGTTAAAAAGGGAGGTGGGTGATCAAATATAGTGGCCAGATGACTTGGACCATGTTTTTCTTGGCATGCACTTGGGAGTGAAACAGTTTCTGTGAAGCAAAGCTGTCACCGAAAAATCCTATGTGAGGTGTAAATCTGAAATCAGCCCAGCAGCCTCTTGAGCAATATGAAACTGTGCCCAGTGTGGTCTTGGATGTATGAGTTTGCCTGCCTTGGGTTGCACCCACCTTAAGAAAACAGAGATTTTCAGAGTCAACAGCTTTGAGGATTCAGGCATTGTTTCCAGCCCTCATGGTGGACACCAACTCTTGCTTTCCCAAAAGTTCATCTTGCTTGGTGGCATCATATTGGTAGGTGCCAAACTCATAAATGGGTTTCATCAGAAGCAACAGTCTCTCATTGCAGTGAAACGAATCCCATTCCTGGTTACTGGTCTGGCAAGCCTGTGATTATATATCCAGGATATTTCATTAGACACAGAAGTTTCTGAAATCGGCCCAAGGTGAAAATTATTCCCCTAAATCTAGATCTGCAATTGCTCTTTGTCTTAGATCGTTGGGATCATGTCGTACTATTCCATAACTAATGAAAGCATCCATAAATAAACTTGTGATTTAGTGACCTTGTTAATGATAGATAAGGAATTTAGCACTAATAATAACAACAATAGTCATAACAATCCCACTCATACTCCTGTTGCTATTATTAATACTATAAGTAATAATGTCATGTTGGCTCTTGCTGGTATCAGATATCCAATGTGGCTTCTCTTGTAAGAGTAGTATCATTCAAATTATTTCACATGACTATTTCACTGTAAAATGTTTACTTAGATATATCAGTGCTTGCCACATTTTTATGCCACGGTTGTGGGTTACAGAGGAAGCTGCTGGGCAGAGTGAAAACATAAGAGTACTTGATAGAATTGCTTAACAAGCAGGCAATCCAGAAAAGCTTGGATAATGCAATATATATCCGTAAAGATAAGTGCTTACATGGCAGATTTATTTATTTTCTGTTCAGAAATGGGAATTGTGCATGCACTTAGAGTTATGCAATTAGACCTATAAAATTCTTTTTCCTTGAATTAGGTATTTATATTTTCTTTTGTGGAGGTTTCTTTTTCTTTTTTTTTTTTTTTTTTTCTTTTTTTTTTTTTTTTTTTTTTTTTTTCTGGGATGCAAGTGTGGATGCTTAGACTTGTATGCTTAGCATGCTTTTTTATTCTTTTATTTGCCTTCCCATTCTTTGTTCACCAAGGTCCAAGATAGAAAATTTCAGAAGAAAGGACCTCTGTGCCTTGGAATTTAATTATTTTAGGGGACAGGAAGAGTTTCTTGAGACAAATTGGATTATGATCCAACTGTCCCAGGTCGTTTCTTTGTTTGTTTGTTTTCCGTGTTTGATTTCTTTCAGTTTTTGGGAATTGTTCCCTGTCATCAATGCCTCGTAGAGGTGAAATGGATAGGAGGAGCTGGAGGAAGACAGATTTTCAGGTTGTGAATGCCACATTCCTGGGAGTTTTTTGGACATCTTGGTCTAATGGAAGGTATCCCTGCCCATGTCAGGGGGTGGAACTGGATGACCTGTAAGGTCCCTTCCAACCTAAGATGTTCTATGGTTCTATAGATCTTTTTACTAATGAATTCTTTGTACTAATAAACACACTGAGTAATTATCCTCCACTTATTTCAAAATGAAAAAAGCTGAGCATTTTGTATAGGTGAATGTGACAAAATGGCTCTTCTTGAGTTTGTATGTTGGGAACTCTGCCAGCAGTCATGTGCAAGTAGTGGCTGGATGAGGATACAGGTTTTTATAAAAAGAGCTTCAGGAAAGAACTCTCTAGGTGCTTTTACATGATGGTTTGTTACAGAAAACCCTCATCAGACTACATAACTCTCAAGAAGCCAATTAGTTGACATGCTTATGTTTTTCTTGAATTTTAAAGATAATGATATTTATAAATTGGTTATTTGATTAAACTTTAAAAATATATTTTCATAGATTTGGCCACATGTAGTGGAGGTGAAATTTAGGATTAAGTGGCACAAGAAAAGGGATGGGTGGTGTTCTGATCTTCAGACAATAAGACAAAATTTGCTGCCTAAGCAAATAAATTAAAGAGCTGTGATGAAATGATTTCATGCTGGATATAGCTTTTGTGCAGAGCAGAGGGAAGGAAGTTGCTGGAGGCACTTTGCAGAACAAGTAAGATACAGCATCCTAGTGGATGTATGGTAAAGGGAGGGGAAGAGCATCAGTTCATGTGCTCCAACCCTGGGCTGTACAAGGCTCATCCCTTTGCTGTATTTCCCCAGGGAAAGGGAAAAGGGGCAGAGATTCTACCATGTGTCTCATACACCTTGTTGCAGCCCCACTGCAAATCATTGCATTCAGATTACTGGAATTTTAGAAAAAAAACATTAATTCAGAGGTTTTTTATAATCCTTCCCGCTTTTGATCATCATCTTGGCAAGCAGCAACAAATCTGAGAAGTTTAGGGGGTTCCAGCAGGATCACAGAATCACCCACCTGTTAGGTCAGGCTGCTCAAGGGCCCACCCAGTCTAACGCTGATGCCTCTGTGTATCACTTTGGCAGTGTCTGTCTCCATGTTCCCATCCCTCCCCCTCCTCCCTGCCAGATCTGTGGTGGAACTGGTGCTGCGTGGCTGGGGTGCTGCTCAAGGTACTGTGCTGGGCTGGGTTCTGCCCAGAATCCTCTGGCCATTGATCAGGACAGAAAATAACGGGTGCCCTGTTCTTCAGGAAGGAGCAGCTGCCTTCTTCCCCAAGGTCCCTGGCTGTGGAAGGGGAGGACAGGCTGTAAATTTGACTCATCTCCTGGAGCAGGAGGCTGGATGCTTGGTCACACTTGAGTGTCTGGTAGAGTGCCAAGGCCCTGTTTGTTCATGGGGCACTTTTTGCACTGGACATGGCTAAGAGGTTTCCATTACCACATGAACAGGGCTCGTGGGAGCTGGGTCTTCCCTCATCCCCCACCTCTGACTCAAGGTGTGGGGCAAGCTGGTTTAATGCACCCCAGGGGCCAGAGGACTGAGGACACCAGTGCTGCAAGAGGCACCTGAACATGAGCAAAAACCAAAACAGATTTCAGGTGCTTTCAGTTTCCACCACATTTCTGAAATTCCAGGGTGGCTCGAGGTACTTGTTGGGCCCCATCTGTGACCTGAGATCCTCCAGCCATGGCCCCTCCATGTCCAAGGAGGAAAAGATGATGGATTCATTCACTGAAAGCCTCTTCTAGTTCCCAGCAGCAGAAACTGTAGCTTGCTGCACTCACTTTAAAACTTGCTGCACTTGAGGATTTTATAATAATACCTAAAAAAATCCCTAAGTCCCAGATCACAGCCCAGTTGAGAAGATACATCTGTAGGAGGGCTCTCACCCTTGGCATGACATTTGCCCTTCCTTGGATGCACATTTTTGGAAAGCTAAAGGAGGAGTGGGGCCTAGAAAGTGTCAGTCATGGCAGCTAAGCTTTGCTTCTTTCAGAAGTCTGTTTAGGATTGAATCTGTACCTTTTCTGGAAGCAAACCCATTAATATGGAGACACTGAGCAATAGGGATGGTGTGATGGGTTTGCACCTACCTCGGTTTGTGGGCTTGAAAACCAGGGGTGAAAATTTATCTCTAAAGATGAACCTTGAGTATGGTCCAAACACAGGACACAGGGAATGCAGGTGAAACCACTGGTCCTGCTTTGTCTGTCCCAGACAACAACACTGCAACTAAAGTCTTCATCCCTTCATGAGTATGGTGATGGATAAAACGAGCAAACATACAAACAAACAAAACCAAAAAAGCTTGACATATGAGCTTTGTGATGGTGGAAACTGATAGCATCTGACAGTGAAGGAAGGGGGAGAAGGACAAGGTCAGTGAAAACTTGCTCTGGTCAGATTTCTGGATGAACCATTAGTTCACCACCTCCTTGGGGTCCTTGTTAGAGAAAACTATCTCAGTGCATATGTTTTTATTAGCTTGTCTCTGTGGACATGTGAATGGTTTGATTTGGTTTCCAGAGTTGTTGTCCTTGCTGCTTTTTGATTATTTTGTCTATATAAACTAGCCTGATTAGTCTTGAAGCCTCCAAGAGTTTCCTCAGCATTTTTGTAAAAAAATTTCCCTTGCTCTGTTTATTGCTGCCAGGCTGTTCAGGAAAGAAAAGAAAATGAAAAAAAAAATCAGAAAACAAATCACTAGTATGGGGGAAAGAAAGGAGAAAAAAAAATCAAAATAAACATGGGAAATTCAGCTTAGACCATTAAGAATTACGGAGAAAAAACAATGACCAAAGGCCAACTAGGGACATGGGCAAGGACAAACAAATCTAGAAGAGTCTGTGGATTCAGAGACAGGATGAGTGAGAGCCTGGATGTATTTTGCATCCAAATACAAGGATGGAGGCAGAAGTGAGGATTGCAGCTGGATCCACAGAGCACCCTGCAGGGGCTGGAGGACACTGTGGGGACCCCAGGGCAGGAGCTGGAGGGGTCCAAACACCCCACTCACATTCTCTGAGGTTTTGCTCTCAGCCTGGGCCCCACATGTGGGGGGAGAGCAAAGCCTCTCCCTAGGAGACAGCCCCTTCAGATGATGCCTGGGTCTCTGGAATGATAGATGGTGTTTTTACAACCTCTCAGAGGCCTGTTCCTGGGTAGACGGTGAAAGGCAATACCTCAGGACCACTGGGTTACAGGAGGTTGTAAAACTGCTCCTCCCCATATATATTTTTTTGACAATGCTTTCACTGAGGAGTGTTTCCTCTTTTTTATTTTCTTTTTTTTAATTTTGTTTTTATGTTATTGCCGTGGCAAACAGTCAGTCTTCTTTTTTTTTTTTTTTTTTTTTTTTTTTTTCCCTCTTCCCCCCTCTCATCCTCCTCTTTTCACTTTGACCTATCAAACTGTAAGTCTTATTTCAAGCTGACACGGAGGCATTAATGAGTGACTGGGCCACCAATTTAAGGGAATTGATGATCTTTCGGGCTTACACTCTCACGGGTCAAATGATAATGTTGCCCTTCAGGTTAAATTCATACATTACATAGGGAAAACCAGGAGCTTAAACTCTACCCAGGGCCAGAAGGATGCAGGCAAAGTTTGGTCATAAACAATCATTTAAAAACTGGTTTTGAAGAGGACAATGTAGGGATGTATAATTTTTCATTTGTTTCTTTTTTTGTGTGTGTGTTTTTCTCCTCTAAATTTCTTTGCAACTCTACAGGCAGCCATTCCTTGTGTTTTGTAAACTTTCAGGTAAAAATATCAGTACTACAGTAGACAAAGATAGATACGGACATAGAGATCCAGATGGAGTGAGAGATAGAAATACAAATAGAGATGGACATAGATTAGTATATTCATAGATACAGATATGATTATAAGTAATAGAGATACAGATAAATATATAATTGCATATAGAGCTAAAGATACTTAGATGCATTTTATTGTGTCCCAGACCATGGGTACAACCAGAAGCCAAAGGCATGAGGTTCACAGGTCTTTGAGTCTGATTTATTGGCACACCAGAGCAAGGCCTACAACTGATGTCATTATACTAATTATTAATTAGATTTGCTGCCTTCCCTGTTTATTATAGACTCTTTTCTGCCCCGTCACGTTCTCTCTATGTAAATCTCTCCAATCCATTGCTATTTCTCTTCCTTTTCCCTCATAGTCCTGCTACCACATACCAATGACCAATTACATTTTGTTCAAAATCAAGTACCTAAAGCTACCGAATAAGTGGGAAGAAATTACTAACCCATCCCATATTTTTTTTGTTCTGGTTTGCATTCTCTGTGGAATCATAAAATATCATTGTTAATGGACATTTATTCCTCTCTGCACCCATGACAGATGAGATTGACATTTCAGGTCCTTAGCTGCTAATGGTTGCAAAATGGTTTAAAACCTACTGGGTCCATTCCTGCAGTTTCTTCTACAGTTATAGATTTTGATAAATACATTCTTTTCTTTTGGGGAGATTCTAGCAATTCCAAAGACTTAAAAAAACCCCAAAACCAAAACAACCAAAAACAAAAACAAAACAAAAACAAAAACAAGCAAACAAAAAACACACACACAACAAAAAAAAAAAAAAAAAAAAAAAAAAAAAAAAAAAAAACCACAAAAAAACCCCATGAAATTTTGGCTCATAGATGTAAATGGGAATTGTCTGTTGTGTGAGAGAGGACATTAAAGAGAATTGATAATAATGTGTTTGTATTCACTTCTCTACTTCATTCTCTTGTAGGTCAGAGGAACTGCTGGCTCAGGGCAGTGAAACATGGTCCCTGCCATGGCTGCACAGAGCAGAGCAGTGCCAGGGGGATTTTGGGTTGATCCTTGCAGTTGTTTTTATGGGGCAAGGAGGAGGAGAGTAGGGAAGATGCTGTTAGAGGGAGTTTGGCTGCTCTCCAGTGGTATTTTAGCTGAATTTATATCTAAATGTAAGTTAAAGATGGGGACTTAGCTGCATGCTTGGCCACACAAAAAGGGGACAACTCTCACCTCAGTGCAAAGAGCTTAGGTCATGTCTCTCATCTAAGAAAACATTGAATTGCTTGAGCTTTATTGCAGGGGTAGTACTGAGACAGATACTTAACAGGTAGTATTCAAGTGGGGAAAAAAAAAAAAAGGACATCTGTGTAAACTATAAACCCATACTGCTTTCAAATATGTGGCTTGATATCATTTTCAGTGGCCTCACATTCAAGACCAGCCAGAGGTCTGGAAAGAGGACACCAGATAAGCATTGCTGCCCCAGACAGGCTGGGGAGGTTTCATCTCTCAGCACAA
Organism: Sitta carolinensis; assembly: GCA_032173965.1. NCBI lineage: Eukaryota > Metazoa > Chordata > Aves > Passeriformes > Sittidae > Sitta > Sitta carolinensis. Next base: position 6,007,208 of record CM063313.1, on the reverse strand, counting down.
TGTGCCTGTCATTTATCAGTCTCCATTCAGGACCCAGCAGGGACAAATTCCTCACACTGGCACCCCTGGGAGCTCCTGTCCCTGAGGCTGAGCCCACCATGCAATTGCTTGAAGGGGGTGAGATGCTGCCAGCTCTGGGCTGGGCTCCCAGGATTTCCTAGTGGCACCTCTCACTGGGAATGTTTCATCAGGCAGTGGGGCAGAAAATGACTGCATCTCACTTTTCATAACTAGAACTTTAAAATATTTAAACTGGATAAATATTACACTCTCTCTATATAATATAATAGTATACTATAAATGCAGAGGTAGGTGAAGCAAAAAAGAAGTTAAAGTAATTGTCAGATGAGACCACCCAATGTTTAGAGCCAGGACATGAATGGTTCTATGCCTATGATATTTTGGGGAGCTTGAATATAATTTCTTCCCTCCAGGCTTCTGAGTCATCTTTGTGGAGTTCAGAAATCAAGAGCTAACTATTTTCTCTGAAAACAATTCAGTTTCCCAGTCTTTACATGTTCAGGCTGCAGATACCAATGAATTATTTGTGAAGGTCATGTTGAATTTGTAGGACATCATTAACAGTTGCCTTCAAGGGAAGCAAGACTTCTGTCAGGAAATTTCTTTGAGAAATTGATTATTACTGCTATTATTTTCGTGGAATGTCTGATTCAGTGATGCTGGGTAAATGCTGGGTTGGTAGGTTGGATGTTTGTGTTGGATATTTCACCTTTGGTAATTACCAGCTTTGCATTAGGAGACCTTCAGTGTGGACACATCTGACAAGGAAATACATCTGATATTTCCCAGTAGCACTTTGCAGTTGTTTCAAATAAATAAATGAGGGCTTCCCTCTTCCCCAGATCCTGTTGAGGTAGTCAGCAGCTTGCAGCAGTTAGATAGATTGCTACCTACACAGAAATGACAAGTATCCCAGGCCCAGGAGAGGGAGATCACTTACAGCAAGGACGATGAGAGTTTGTGACCTACCAAGGAATAAATATTCAACACAGAGTTCTCCCAGATGTAACAGACACGAGGGGGTTTTGCCTCAACTTAAAAATAAGGGAAAAAAAAATCTTGCTGATTATTATGTTTTGTTTTCCATCTTTTTAAGGTTTAAATGTAACAACTTCTAAATACCAGTGAGTTGTTTATTTAACTTTGAATTATCATGTCACAGAAACTTACCTTTCATTTCAGGCAGAAGCCTCAAAACTCAGAACCTTGATTAATAAAATATGAAGAGTTTATACTATCTGTTTCTCCTAGTTTGAAGTAACAATTTTTCTGCTACTGAGAAGACAGGTAGCATTACTAAGAAAAATAGATTTTTTTTCTCTCTCTCTTTGCTCAAGCATTGTACTAGGGAGTGAGATATGTGGGCAGAAATCTCAACTCTGACAGAGACTTTCTGGGTGGTGTTGGCTGGATTAAAAAGGCATAACTTTCCACACCCTGGAGTCATATCATATTTGAGAGAGTCACTCAAGGGCTTTCTAGGAGAATTCTGGAGGTGCTGGTTTGTTCTCTATAAATGGAGTCTGGAATCAGCTGACACTTGGATGTCTAAGGTAGATAAAACAAACCCTTCTCTTCATCCTTCTCTTTGTAATTTGGTCCATCTCCAGATTCCCTCAGTTAAATGGGCTTAACAATCCTTCCTTTTTAGCCATGCTTCTGGAACTGCCTCAGGGCTTTGTTGTCTCAGAAATGCTGCCCAGCACAATGATATGCTGATTCTGGTACAGGCCATGAGTTCTCACTTGCATTTCAGATAATAAAAATAATAACAACAACAACAAAAATAGTATTAATTTTTATAATAATTAAAATTTTTAAGTCATTAGTGGGATTTTTTTCATGTAATAGCTGTATATCAACCTTGTCCATGGCAGGGCGCGGTGAGGTGGAATGAAATGATCTTTAAGATCCATTTCAAACCAAGCCTTTCTGTGATTCTGTATTTTACATCTCTATTAAACATGCACTATGTACAGTGCTAAAATAATACTGCCTGAACATCAGTTTTGATGAGTTTTATGCCTGAAATGTGAATTATAAAGTGAATGTGAACATCTAATCAAAATCTAGGTATTATTTGGCATCCTGTGGTATTTGAGAACTATGAAGACAGGATGCCTGCATGGATGTACAAACATAAGGCACAGTGGCATGACACATAAAAATTAAGTATGTTTTCTGATTCTGACGTATAAGGTGTTATATCAGAGGTTATACAAACCTCCTTCTGCTGTTGGAAAGACAAACACAGTTTTGTTTTTATATGAAGTTCAAGATCTTCAAGCAAATGAAAGTCTCCGGAAAGTGTGAATTTAAGGGAACAAACTCATTCATAATGACAGCATAACAAGAAGCTAGAAGTTCTGCACAAACCTAAAGTTTGGACCTGAAAATGCAAAACAACACAAGGAACAAAGCTTTCCACTCACTTTTCCAGGGCAAATGAAGAACAGGGGACATGCAAAGCATTTGGTTTTAATTTGTTTGTTTGTTTTGGACTCGTCCTAATCAAGGGCTTCTCCTGGCTGTTCCCTTCCTCCCCCGCCTCCCCAGACCTTCCAGACTTCCTTGTGCTGCTTCCCTCTTTTATTTTATTTATTGAATTTTTGAAAAGAACCGAAGGGGGTCCCCAACATCCCATCGCCTTGGAGAGCTTGTTTCCCTACAGGGCTGCAGATGCTGGGCAGAAAGGGCTGAAACAGGCAGCAGAGAGGCAAGGAGAGTGTTATCAATCATTCAGGATCTTAAAAGAGAAGAAGGAGCAAGAAAAAGAGGGAGAGAGAAGGCGGGAAGCAGGCTGGGGGGAAAGAGCCTGGGCTGAATTGGAGGAATTTCCTCCCCCGGTCGCTGAAGGGAGGTTTTTTGGACATCTGCCCAGACACATGCCGAGTCAAAGAAGCGGGATAAATTCTGGAAGAATGAATGGAGGGAGAGGAGGGGTCAGGAGGACAGAGGGGAGTGTGGGCTATGGGGGGTGATGGCAGCTACAGGGACAAAAGAGGTCTGTGGGGGAAGGCTGCAACAACAGCATGCATGTGTGTGTGTGTGCGTGTGTGTGTTGTGTGTGTGTGTGTGTGTGTGTGTGTGTGTGTGTGTGTGTGTGTCTTTCGTTTTTTTCTTGTGCCTGCTGGATGTTTCAGACATTCATTTCTTCTAGGGAACTGCGTATAGCAGTGAGACCTCTTGGTTTTATGGTAAGAGGCAGCTTGGTGTCTCTTGGATCTCCTTGTGCACTGCCTGGGACAGACCAGGTGCAGGAACAAATAGAATTTATAACCTGCCAGGCTGCATCAGGGTTGGTAAACATATCCTGAAGAGCAAGGGCACTATGATTGTTTGAGCAAAACTCGTGGTAGGCTCTCTCCATCTTCTGCTATCTCCAGGCAAGGTGGTGTAGTCTGAAGGATGCATTGAGCCAGACAATTTCTGACTGTGAGTCAGGGCATAGGTGGGCAAATTGAGTGGTCAGCTTGGACAACTCAGATGAAAGGTCAGATAAATCATTCTCTGTAGCAGACCTGGGATGTGTAGGTCATGCTCTGGGCAGCTTGTTCCCATGCCTTGTCCATCCCTGAGGTTTCAGAAGGTCACTCCCTTGGCTCTCTCAGTTTAGCTGTTCATCCAAAAGATCTCTGGATATCTTGTTGGAGGACGGATGTGGGTTAGGACCTGCTCAGATCACTCGGAGAGTCAGCCAACAAAACTGGGCTGGCAGCAATCCCTGTCCAGAAGAGCCAGCTGGACATGGATTTATAGCAGTAACTCCTTCCTCATGCCTGATTAAGCCAAAAAAATTGTGTCTGTCCACCTCTTAGGCCTCTGCTGGCCTTAAGAACTATGAATCTGAGAATGTCTCTGAATTTGCTGATGAGTCTGTGAGACACCTTACGTACCCCAGGCAGACAGTCATCAGGTATTTCTGTGAATGTTCTTCCAGTCAATGGCTCTGGTTAAGAGCCAGTTTCATGACTCTCACCCAAAAGAGAATCACAGCCCTGTGCCCTTGAAGCAGCTTCTTGCTGTGGTTGAATCTTGGTCTGATTGTGCCATGCTTTTCTTGTGTTATTTTGATAATAACAAATTTATTAATTTGTTAGTTTCTGATTTTTTAAAAAAACTTTACGAGTTCTCTATTGCACTCATCTGGGGTGACCAAATCTTAGCCAGAGCTTGCATTATTAGGGCCACCTAAAGAACTGAGGAGTAAAGCCTCTGTCAGCTCAGAGCCTGCATCCATAAAGCTGTTTTGTTCCAGCTGCTGATGAAAAACTTGCCACTCGTGTGAGAAAGGATTTCATATTTGAGCCAGGTCACTTTTCTGTCATAGCACATAATTATGCAACAGTAAATGAGACCTCCCAATGTGAAGAATTCATAGAATCATAAAATCATAAAATATCCTGAGTTAAAAGAGACCCACAGCAATCATCAAAGTCCAAATCCTGGCCCCGCACAGGACGACCCCCAGAGTCACAACCACGTGCCTGAGAGCATTGTCAAAATTCTTCTTGAACTCTTTAAGGCTTGGGTCTGTGACCACTGCCTTGGTGAGGCTGTTCCAGGGCCAGACCACCCTCTGGGAGAGGAATCTTTTCCTGATGCTCAGCCTAATCCTTCCCTGACAGAAGTTCATGCCATTTTCTTGCGTCCTGTCACTGGTTACCAGGGAGAAGAGTGTCTGCCCCTCCTCTTCCTCTTGTGAGGAAGCTGCAGACTGACTGAATAGGCCTGGGCAATTCACCTGGGTTACTGATTTTACAGAACAGAATCATAGGATCACAGAGCAGTTTGGGTTGGAAGGGACCTTAAAACTCCTTCAGTTTCACCCTCTCACCACAGTCTGGGATGCCACACACTAGGTCAAGTTGCTCAGGGCCCCAGAGGTGTAAGCATATTCTATCATCACACTACTGAGACACCATAGCACTGGCATTCACTTGTGCCAGTGTAATACACAGATTTCCAAAAAGTCTTTGGTAAATGAATGGACTAATTAACTCAATGAAAGTCCAAACTACCTGGGAGCTGCTTTTGATCAGATCCCAGACTGAAGGTTGATCTGCTGTGATGGCTCTGGTCAGCATATGTCATTGTGATGAATGTTCATCACACTGCCTGCTCTCTTTTGGTCCAGAAAATGCTCTGATCATCTGCTACCAAGGCTTTTCTAGAGGCAGCAGCCACTACAAGGCTATTTAAGATAAAAAATTATCTCATATTTTAGCAAGTAGAAGACTCTAAAGTAAACTTGATCCATTTGTTATAATCATTGCCATTGTCACCCTCTTGCTGTAACTGACAATATTATTTCTCTTGGTACAAAATGTAGTTAAATTGGCTTGGTAGAAAGTATCTTTCTTGCCACCTCAAGAAGCAAATAAACAGAGAGGTATCCCCAGAGCAGTTTCAAATATAGCATTTTGATCACCCACACAGAACAAACACTGGTATAATTAATTCCTAGATTAGTTGTTCTAGCCCCTAAAATAAGCACAAAGGTGATAAGCATGAAAAGGAAACAAGAACAAGGCTTGTGTCTAGAATAATTATTATATTAATTTTGTATTGGGATGCAGTGGCTTTAAAAGAAGCAGTGGATGACAATACTTACATTACACTGCACTTAGCCTATGTTGAAGCTTGCACAAGTATATTAATTCAGTTATTTCATTTATCTTTAGTGTTGCAACCCATTCTTGCTTGCAAAATATCCAATCAACCCTATTTTGCACAACTAAAATGCAGTTAACTTGCCAATACAAAATCTGATCTTACAAAAAGCCTCCAGCTGTGGTGCCATTGGGAACTTTGAGGATCCAGACGAGCCTGTTTTTGTGCTTTATCACTTTTGTGAGTAAAGTGATGTTGGTGAGGGACAATTTCTATTAGAATACAGTCAAGGATGGCACCAGATGAGCAACCTGGTCTAGTGGAAGGCATCCCATGGCAATGGGACGTGTGTTGGAACAAGATGAGCTTTGAGGTTCCCTTCCCACCTAAGCCATTCTAGGATTCTGTGACTTGTATGTCAGTGTTAATGGTGGAACATTCCTCCTTGGTGTTGTGATTGTTGCTCTGCTTATAGACTCAGGGCCTGGTTCCTCCTGCTGTCACAGTCCCAGTGAGCACGATTTTAAAATCTGTGTATATTTCTGTTTTGAGTGGAATGAGAGGCTTGCTCCCTAGCTGTTCGAGTGCTCAAGTTGAAAGTAGGGAAGCACCCTGTGGGTTGCACAGCTATGCTGTACCACCTGCTGCAACCTGGGAGAGGAGTCCAGCCTCCAGACTTGCAAAATTGGCTTTGTATTCGCTTCAATGTGATAGAAAAATTTAGAGAAAAAAGAGAAAATAGAGAAGAACATTCAGAAAAGTCAACTTAGCTTTAAATAAATCACTTACATAGCTACCAGTCTTAAAAGTTTTACTTAGAACATGCACTACAATGTTTTTCACATGCAACATTTGAAATGCTGGTCTGTATAACCCAGTACAGATTTTATGCCAGGACAACATCCCCAGGTTTTATCAATGTAATGTAACAATGGCAAGTCATATGACACCTAGATTACACACATTTCTGAGAATTAAGATGCATTTAAAGATAATTTCCCCCCTTATTTTTACATAACTGCAGTCTAGAAGCATTGTTACTTCAGTATAATGTTATCCATGTAATAAAAGCAGTGTAACTTCTTCATGGTAACTAATCCTTATCTATGTAAGTTTAAGGCAGAGATGACCACCTGTTGTCCCAAGGTTATATTAGGACAGCAGTGTGTTGTTTAACTGGTGCCAAAGAGTTTTAGTGATCAGTGAATGTATCCACCAAGGATTTTGTGGGAGAGGTGTGCATAAGGCACATGTGTAGATCCAGATTGCATCTGCTTAAGGTTTACTGTCTCATCACAGACTGATGTATACTAATCTGGGCATAAAAGTAGCCCATAACAAAGCAAAATTTGTCATCCCCTCAGAGCATTGTCCCAATGTATCTTCTTTGTACAGTCCTTGAGTATTAGTCCCTGAGTGGAGCTCAGTGTTTCCAGACTGAAATGATGCTATCATCATAAATGAGTGTGTATATTATTTTTCCACTGTATTTTCATGTTGTCTGGTTTTGTCTCACAAAGTCAGTGTCCAGCTCTGTCTAAATAAATAGATATTACCTTATAGATCACTCCCATAGTGGATGAAATCATACACACAATCCTGCTGCCTCTTTTTCTGTTGATGTTTGGCCCAATGATTGAGACCCAACCTCATGTTTACCAGCTGCTTCTGATATTAACTCAGATACAGGTACTTGGTGTAAAGAACAGTCTGACTTCTTCACCCAGCCTGGAGATTGACCTGTCAGCCCCGAGACTGGGGTTGACAGTGTCCTTTGTTGAGCTCTGATTACAGCAGTGCTGGCAAAGCCACCGTTGTGTTTGGCACTTGAGGGTCTCTGATTTGCTCCACAGCGCCGTGCACTGAAATGAAAAACATCTGGTCAGCTCACACGCTCTGCTTCGACTGGTTACACAAATGCATGAGATTATGCAACCTGCGATCCTATTTCCCCCTCTTCTGAAGCTTTTCATGTTTTGCCTTTAATCGCATCGGACAGGCAGCTGGCCGTTTTCCAGGTGGCCTTTCTCAGATGGCGAGCCTCGCTGCTCGGCCGTGGGCACAGGTCAGCCTGCCACCACCTCCCTGTTCTGCAAGGATGCCTTGTGTATTCCCTGATTCCCTTCCTGAGCAGTGGGAGCTTCTGCCAATAGACCAGCTGTGGAAGCTGGTGGAGATCTTGGAGTGCAAGGAGCTTGTTCAGGGCAGTGTGTTGAGCTCTCCTGCTCCTTGGGTTCCTCCTATCTGGAAGTGTGGGGCTTGCAGCAGGCAGGACAGAGCTGATGACCCCCAGCTCCAGGAAAGGCTGCCTGTCCCCTGACCCTGGCAGGAGATGATGCATCTGGGGAAGGAGTATGGTGAATGGCAACAGAAGTTAAAAAAAGGATTCCTGATGGCTTTGCTCTTATCATCCTCTTTGGTGATAAATGGCTCAAACATGCATTTCACTAGGCTGCCTCATCAGCTCCTGAGTGAGGAGGTTTCCTGTGCAGAGGGTTTATGAAAAGCTCAACCCTGGAAAATGGTAGTGCTGTCCAACTGGCTTCCCACCAGGCTCACGGCAGCTGAAAATCAAGTTTAGTAGCGTAAGTTCAGCTTTTAATTAAAATACATAATTTAATGTTAGAGACCTCATTCTCCAAGAAGGGTACCATTATAAATGCCCACATCCGACCTGGATTGCTGGAAATTGGCATAGTGCCTCCATTACGTTAGAGATAACAAACCCAATCTGACTTATCACTGTAACCATTTGCCAAGCAAACAGAGGCACTGTCTTCATCCCAGATACAAAAATATGAACAAAGGGTCATTGGAGTTGACATATTGTGCATGTAAGGCAACCAACATCCCAGTGTGACCACAGGGAGAGCTGTAGATTCTGAGCACCCACATTGAATCATGGCCAGGCTGCCTGCAAAGGGCTGAGTGGGGATGGTGCTCAGCAGGCTGTCCCAAATTCTGTCTCAAGGCTCCCCCAAATTGCAGTCACTGCCTATGGCATCTGAACAAAATTTCTCCTTTTTTGTATATGTGTTTTTTTATGTTTTCACATAAATAAAAAGCAGGTAAATGAACAGAAAACCGTGAGTGCCCCTTATCTCAGGAGCCCACACTGATTTTTTCTACTGCCCAGTTCATGCCTCCTTTATAAGTTTTTCCTCTTTATCCTGCAGTAGACTTTGCTATTCCTGGGCTTCACCAGCTGAGATTGAAGAATGGCTTCTTTAATTTGCTTGGAAGTGATCCAGTCTTTGGAGCCTGGATAGCTCTTGTTCATATCTTAATAATTTTCATGCCTTTGCATGAATTTTTAAAATAGGAAATACCCTGGTGAGCCCCTGGATCTTGCTCTCCCGGCTGGCAGCTTCCCGTCTCCATTAAGGCAGCCAAAGAAATCTCATTCTCCAAAACCACAAGAACCTCCTCTTCCACAGAGGGAGAGGAGCCTGGGTTTTAGCTGGGAGGTGCATGCACAGACGTGTGTGCAGACGTGCAGGCACGCACTGCTTGATTCACTATTCCTCTCGTCCCCCTTTCACCTATTAGTGTCCTCTGAAGGATCAGGTTACCTTGCCAGTGGAAATATATGAGCTCGTTGTGTGATATAGCATAACTGCAACAGCAGATCATATAATTTTCCCCCGAAGGCTTGTTGCAGACTATGTCGAGTCATTTGTATTTATGACAGCTTGGGGGTGATTTAGTACGACCTCACTTTGATAAAAGCCATTTAGAGCTCATAAATATGGGTGACACACTGCCTTCTCGGCTGGGATTTTAAATGGAGAGCTGCATTTGCATTCCCATTGAGCTTTTATTGTTTAGGGGGTAAGGATGGGAACAGATGAGGTGAAACAGGAAACAGGACAAGTGGGCAAAAAGCAAAAGGGCCCTTGAGGAACTAAGGATGCTGCTGTGCTTAGAGTACCCCAGCTTGAAGCACCCATGGTGATCTTTCCTCCCCACATCTCCTCCTGGGCGTGGGGCAATTTGGAATTCTGCTCACCCCAAATTGGTGAGTAGGTGGGAGAAGGGGATTCTTAGGTTTGGGGACAATATGGGTTTAGTGTTGAGTTTTCATAATAAATAAAAAAAAACCTTCTGCATGCCAGCAGATTTCATTTTAGCTTAGTTCTTACTGTTGTGTGCTGTGATTTTTACTTAATTTCAAAGAGTCATTTACCAACTATATATATATATTCTATGCTCAGATTTATAAGGAAGTTGACAATTTAAGGCCAACAATAAAAGATACTTAAGCCAAACACGAAGTTGTCAGATTTTATACACTGTGCTTAAATTCATCATTGATGGAAGCAAGTAGGAAGATTGTTCTTGAAAAATTATTCTTTTTTCTTTTTTTTTTTTTTTCCTGTAATTTGTGATGCCCAAAGGAACTTAAGCTTCACAACTCACTGAATTTCTCACAGAGATGAAGGTCTTACTTTATAAAAGAGGACTCAAAAGATGAAGCAGTTTTCATCTTTGCAGTCACTGGTAGAGGCAGGACCTGAGCCTAGGTGGGTATCTTGACCATCAGGTCACCAACCAGTTCATTCCCTGAAGCCGTGAATTGTCCTGTCCTCTGTTTTTCTGCACTGCAGGTCAGTAGGAATACTGGAACCTGTTCTTGGTGGCTGGAGACTTATCTAACACATTCTTGGTTAGTTCTTAATGGTGTGATTACTCACTGGAGGTAGAAGAGGACCGTGATACTCAGTTTTGTGTGTAAAGCTATCCTGTTCATAGCCTTGATGCTTAGGGCTGAGGGTTACCAAATTCAACTAACACAAATCTCTTCAGGAGTAACCTACAGATCCATCTTTTCAGAGCTATATATGTATAAACACTTTAGATTTTGGTTTAAAAGCCTGAACAATGTCACTTCTGAAGATTACCTCTGAAATTTATTTTAGCATATACCTGCGCATTAGAAAATATCAGAAAGATTTAAGCTGCTCAATTTTTAAGCTCATTTTAAGCTTTTTGGAGTGTTCTTTATGTATTATAGGGATTTTTTGAACATTATTTTTATTTTTGATGTCTAGCAGGATAAAGCTGTCACAAAAGCAAAATAAATCTAGCCCACCTTTCAACTCATTCTTGTGGTGCAATATATTATTGGAATTATGTACCAAATTATTTAATTTTATCCATAAACTTATCAATTAACTGTGTTGAAGTTATTGTTGTCCTCTGGGTTGGATAATGTTTACAGGTTGCACCTGCCAGCTCAGTTTGATGTTTACAGCAGCAAACCCAATGCTTCCCTTCAACCATTTTATTACTAAAAATTATTTGTGTCACAACCTGATTATATATATATAGAATTAAGGAGTCTTTAGAACTGCTGGTGGATGGTGGTGGTGTGCCAGCACTACCCAGGCACTGACTCAGAGGTGGGGTTGAATATAAAGAAAGGTGCTGAGGCTGCAGCCTGGCTTTGCTTTATCCTCTGCTGGCCCATGGATACACGTGGCACAGCCTCTCGTCTGTCCCCCTGCTGCTCCCATCACTGGGGGCTCCCACCTAAAACCTAGGCAACAGGATCCAGAGGAATTAAAAGGCAGTGTGCTTTTCATTAAGCAAATGAAAAGAAAATCACAGTGCCTGCCCTGAAGATTGTACACTGTAATCAATGGCAGCATTAATGTGGAACTTCAGTGCACTCTGAGGAACAGTAAAACATGCATGATGGGACCCTGAAGATGAGACAACCAGTAAACTACTTACTCTGCTTGAGCTTCATTAGCCATTAAAGCAGGATAATGGCACTTACCTTACCTCGACAGAGATTAGTTAGTCATCACTAGCACAAAGTTATGCAGGGGAAAAAAGGGAAAAAAGGAACATCCCTCAAATTCTTGCCTTAGTAATGCAGGCAGCAGGTGAGGATGGGACCTGGGTCGTGCCACATGGTTCTGGAGGCCAGGTTGGTTCTGGAGGGCAGGGATGCTCATGTATGGGCTCTGGATCAGCAATAGCAGCATTCCTGGGCATGTGCAAGCCCTGGGCTGCACCAGCACATGCCTTCAGTTGTGCTGTAAGATCCCTCTGGCTGCTCCAGTGCAGGACATGCCATGATTCTATAATCCTCAGCAGGAGAGAAAGAGTTGATTTGGCCAGCCTGACCTTTCACACTTGGGGTTCAGATGTGGAGCAGCTCCCAAGTGAGTCTTCTCAGAGACCCCGAGGGCCACCCTGCAGGCATTTGGCTGCTTTGTCTAGAGCCCCACGTGGCTGAAACCTCCCTTGTCCATCATGGGACCTTTCCATGGGTGATAAAAGGGAGGCAAGGAGCGTGCCTGCCATGTGGGCAGGGTTGTGCAACACCTGTCCACACCATGCCTGGAATGAGCCACTGCTGTTTATCTTTGTAAACATTTTTATTAAAAGTAGGTCCTAGAGCAAACAGGCCTCGCAGCGTGGCTTTTTTTAAATGAGCTTGATTTTGTCTCTGCTGACTCAAAAAGCCAATCAACAAGCCTTCTGAATCTTTGATCCATTTTTCTACTTTGCTGTTCTCTAAAGACTCAATTTCCTCTCCTGTCATGCTTTTGAGAGGGGGGAAATACAGACTAGTCCCCCAGTTATAATACAATTATTTAGTGCAAGGGATTTTTTTTTTTCACTTGAATAAATTAGTTGTTAATTAAAGCTTTTTGATGTAGTGCGAAAGGAGTTATATTTGATACCAACAGCTGTATGCTGTTTGATTTATAGTCCTTTGGGGTGTTGGTTACAGCGATCCATTTCTCCCCCTTCCTCCACAAAACACACACACACACTCACTTCAAAGACCATTAAGTGGTACTGTGTTTTCAATTAGAAGGAGAATATTTTTTGCTGTTGTTTCCACTTTTCTCTGCATCATTTGAAAACAAGAAAGCAATGATTCATCCCCTTGGCCATTTTCCCCAGCCTACAGTCCTGTGGCAGGGGCTGCAGAGACAGTTGTGACACTGCCAGGGTAAAGACTGTGCTTGAGCTGATGGGTTGACCCTGAACGTGGCTCCCTGGCTTAACACATTACAACTGCAAATAGGAGACACTGGGAGAGGATTTCCTCTGGTTTCCGCTTCAAGCAGGTTAAATTCCCAATGTGGGAAATGAGCCAAGCTTCCAGGTAATGCAGGAAGTGTTTGGAAGCTGTAAGATGTCTCTGGGTTGAAGTATCACTGTGGCCTTCAATCTGTGCAGAATTAGGGACCTGGGTAAATTTGAGCAGTTTGGGTTTGATTTCCTGATGGGAAATTAGAGAATGCAATGGAAAATGTTGGCAAAGGCTCTGGGTGAGATAAAATTTCTTCTAATCCTCTCCAAAGAGTAGATTAATGCAGTGTACATTTGGTGCTCTCGCTTAGTTGATCAATTTACCTGTCTCTAATTTCTTAGAAATTACTCAACACTCATCTGCATAGCTATGACTGTTTCACACCAGCAGTGCAGGGACCACATCCCAGGGGTGTTTCCAGGAGGATGTGGCATCCCAGAGGGCTGTCCCATAATCCCTTGTCTCCCATCCTCACCAGTGAGGTGAAGAATGACCTAAGGAAAGTGCTGATGGCTTTTGTCAGTTTAACATGGCAGTCTCACACAGGTTAAGGAAGAGATTTTCCCTACATGGTGTTGTTTTCACTCAATTCCCAGCACTGTGCTCTTTATCTCCAATGGAAGTGGCCAAGCAGAAATTCTTCATGCTCTTTTGTGTTTGGAGTTCCATGTCTGGGAAATGGCAGTGGCACTTCCTAGACTTGTAGGATAACGCTTAGGGCACCTTTTAGAGATGATCCAAGCTCAGATGAGCAAAGTAATAGGATCAGCTTCCTGTGCAGACAGCAAGAGAAAGCCCTGATTCTCCAAGAATCCCTATCCCAGGCAAGGTTGTCCTACTGCTGCCATTTAATTTGCTTTAATCCGATGGAGGGGGGGAATGGGTCTTAATTAATTGCCTTCTACTCCAGGCTCAAGTGGAAAACCTGCTTTGGAACAATTTAATGCAATCAAAATCTGCAGGTTGTAAGGCTGCTGGCAGAGTTCCCTGTTTGTGAGTAAATGAGTGCACATTTCCAGCTCTCAGCGACGGGCGAGGCTTTTCTGAAAGAAAGTTGCTAGAGGTGTGGACTTCTGGTGAATGTGAAGGACTGGAAAGTAGAGTGGCTTTGTCCTGCTCCCTGCTTTTCCCAAGGGAAAATGACTGCCACTGTGCCTTGAAACTTTTCCATAACTGTTTAGTGTGGATCAAATTTAAAGGAATCAGAGGATGGTGGAGAACCTTTGTTATGAAGAGGGTGGTTGGAGAGGAACAGAGATGTCCATGACATCTCCCTCAATCTCTCTCCTTCTCTCTCCCTCTCTCTCTGTGAGAACTAGAATAATTTTTCTCTTCCTGCTCCCTCTTCAGTAGTGATGGAAGCAGCAATTCCTGCCTACTTAACCCAGTTTCTGGAGTCCCACATGTATTACATAGTTATTAATACATTTCTGGAATGCTCATGTGGATCTTTGTATGGTTGGATATTGTGGAGTTTCCAGGAGGGGTTCTAGGCCACTCAGACTGCCAGCAGACTTGGGAAATACCCTTTCATTTTGATGTGATGGTGATTGCTTTCCATTTTTGCTATTACATTACTTGTTCCAATGACCTGCTCTGGGAAGAGCTTATTTATCTAAGGATCAATTTGATATTCTAGTTCTCAGGGCCATAAAAAATGTGTGTTTCTGAACTGCTGAGAGACTTTCTGTCTGTACTACAACATGTTGTTTTAGTAGAACCTACAGAAATACACTATTTCAAATCCTTAAAGTAATCTGACATTTGAGGATAAAAGGGAAAAAAAGTTCATGAGGAGTTTGATCTATCTGCCAGTTATTTCACAACTTTTGTCTCTATGTTCTGCTTTGCCTATTTGAGTTTAGTTGAAGACTGAACAAAGAGTTGGTATTGAATGAGGAAATGAAGATTTTGAATAAATACAGAAGAAAATACCTGTTTTCAGTTGTGTGCATGTTACCCTGCTGGAAATCAGGATAGATATTTTATGGATATCTGAGTTTGTCTCATTTTTGCATCACCAATTGAGGACTTTGAGCAAAAAAATATCTGGTTTTAAGTTAATGGAAAGCAGTATGTGCTCAAGAACTGCAATAACATCTTTGCCAAGCATACAGGCTTGTGGAGCAATCAAAAGTTAAATGAGTTTGAAAGGGTGAAAAGAGAAAAACAGCATGTGAGGAGTGAGGCAAAAAAAAGAAGGAAGGGTGTAAAAGTCAGCAAAAAAGACAGCTTTAGCACAAGGCAAGTGCCAGAGAGGACTTGGCCACTAAGGGGCTGGTGAAAAATTGTCAGCGTGGTGGGGACAGCAGGGATCAAGGAGAGGGCCAGGGAGGAGCAAACAGGGATGGGGAAGGGAAACCCTATGGTCAGAAGTAGGTCAAACTGTGTGCAGCCACATCTGCATAAAGTGTTGGATGGATTTACCTGAGGAGAACAACTTCCCAGCACAGGAAAGGCATGGACCTGCTGGAGCAAGTCCAGAGGAGAGCACCAAGATGCTCGGGGGAAGGAACACCTCTGCTACAAGGAAAGGCTGAGAGAATTGGAATTGTTCAGCCTAGAGAAGAGAAGGCTTTGGGGTGACCTTATTGTTGCCTTCAGGTACCTGAAGGAAGCCTGCAAGAAAGATGGAGAGAGACTATTTACCAGGGCCTGGAGTGACAAGTAAAGGGAGAGTGCATTCGTACTGACAGAGAATAGGTTTGGGCTGGATATTAGGAAGATATTCTTGGCTGTGGGGGTGGTGAGGCTCTGGCACAGGTTGCCCTGAGAAGCTGTGGCTGCTCCTGGATCCCGGGAAGTGTTCAAGTTCAGGTTTCATGGGGCTCAGAACAACCTGGTGTCCTGAAAGGTGTCCCTGCTGGTGGAACTGCATAATTTTTAATGTTACTTTCTACCCAGGCCACTCTTTGGTTTTCCCTTTCCTGAATAAATAGCAGAAGCAGCTGGTAGGGGCAGAGTAACAGGGAGGTGGCAGTGGCTCTGTATTTGGGTAAATTAACACCCCCCACTGTAATATGATTTCATAAATTTTGGAGACCACCTTGTTTTCTTCTTAATAAAGACAAGCAGTTTTATATTCCTAATGTTTTTGATTATCAAACTTTCCAACAGGCTCCTTATTTCTCTGGATTTTTATTTATTTTAAAAAAACCAAACAGTAATATCTCTATTGTTTGAAAAAGAACCTTTGAATTTTGGCAGGGACAAAAGCCCTGCAGCCGAAGATATGCCTTTCCCTTCTCCCATGAACCACCCCTCTGTTCTGGCTGAGTTATGAGCTGTGCAAGATCAACATTCCCCATTTATGCCTCATATTTCTCAGGAAAATTTTGGCAGCGAGTCAGGATCATTACTGAACACGAATCTTCCGCAGACCTGGGCCCAGAGCGCTGCCAAAGCAAAAATAGCAGCAAGAGAAATCCCTCAGGGCTCGTGGGGCAGGTGGAGCTGGTGCATCACCCCCTGCTATTTCCCACTAGCAGCGGTTGTGGCAAATCTTGCCAACCCTAGCAGCGTGCACCTCCGGCGATCCTTTGCGAAGGGAAGGATGGTTTTGGTCAGAGCACGCTGTGTTCAGGCTGCTGAATCAAACAGCAAAAGAGTTAGGAAGTGTTGTCCTCACCCCCATGTGTCCAACCATGATGCTGGCTGGGGCACCCATGTCAATCCCACAGTGACCTGTCCTCCCTGCCACGGGTGAGCGAGACCTTCGCTGCCGGAGCGCTCTGCACTCACTCAGGCAGAAAATAAGTTCGCACAACTAGCTGTGAAAGTTTTTTGACGCTTTCGGCGTAAACATATTTCTTATTGCAGTGGCCAGTGTAGTAAACAAAGAGAAATTGTGTACTTCCATGCACATATGTGTGCACATGTCGGATGACAGGCATCTGGATGGCCATGCAAGCATCACCATATGGGACATATTCGTGTTTAGACTTAGAAAAATAGAAACAAAAATTTGTTTTGCAGCAATACAATGTAGAGCAGCAGCAGAATCCCAGCATATTTTTTTTTTTTTTTTTTTTTTTTTATTTTGAGGGGAAACCTAATAAAAATGCATATTTGCTGACAAACACACGAGAAAACCCACTTTTGCATACACACACACACGAGGTGCCGGCACATTGGTGACGCTTGTCAAGCCGAGGCGGCTGCAGGCATCTGCATTTGCTCCCATACAACCGTTTTATTTCCTTTTTGAATAACAAGGGGCTTTCCCCGCCTGCCCGCCCCTTCCCCGGAGCTGTGTGCTCCGTTTCTGACAATGCACGGCTGCGTGGCTTGTTGGAGCGCCTGTCATTAAGCAATGCACTGATTATTCTGGCAGCTCCGCTACTCAAGTCCCCATGGACGAAGTCAGACATGGAGAGAATTGAATTTCGCCAAGGATGGGGCTAAAGGTCGTTCCATGCAGTGGACAGCTGTGTCTAGTCAAATCGAAACTATTGCTCCAAGTGTTACCAACAGAATAGCTGATAGCTCTGTTGTCAGTTCATTTACACTTGCATCCTGTTACAAATTAAACTGAAATTGTGGTGTGCTGAAGGAGCAGAAAGTCGGTTTTCTGCCAAGTGACAATTCCTTATATCACCAATTTCCAAGTGCAGCCTCTATAGATCATTGCTAAGGGTTTCTGTGATTTCCAGAGATGAAGATTTAGGATTCTGATTTTCTGCCATGGGCAAAATTCCCGTTAGCACCTGCTCTCATCTTCTAATCCCATAGGTTGAAAAGGAAATGCAAAGCTCTGGTAACTGGCCTCTTTTCTCAGCTCTGTTCACAAAGAAAACCATGAAATTGAGAATTGTTTCATGACTTTTCCTGTTTTCCAAGCTTGCTTTTTTTTCTTCTTCTTTTTCTTTCTTTTCAATTTACTCTTTTTTTTTTTTTTCCTCTTTTCTCTTTCTTTTTTCTTTCCTCTTTCTTTTCCTCCTTTTTCTTTCCTCTTTCTTTCTTTCTTTTTTCCCTCTTTTTTATTCCCTTTCTCTTCCCTTTCTTCTTTTTTTTTTCTTTTTTCTTCTTCTTGTTATGCGTCTGCTTCCTTTCCTTTTCACTTGTCCTTTTCCTTTTTTCCCACTTTTTTTCCCTTTATTCTTTTTTTTTTTTTTTTCTTCCTCAATTAGGATGTTTTAATTCATACACTATGCAAACTATGAAATGCTCTAATTCTGCTACAAACTCTCCTGCACTGAGGCAGGGTGTAGCAGTCAGAGCAACTTAAGATCACTGCTTATATGCCAATATTCATCTCAGCCCAGAACATCTTCGCCTGAAACACTCCTAAATCTCTCCATCACCAAGACAGAAAAATGCCTTCTGGGCAGAAACACAGCCTCTCCCAGGATCCTCAATGGGTCCTAGCAACCAGGCTGAAAGCCTGGGACTTGACCACATTTGGAATAAACTTGCCCAAAAACATCAATGCTAATTAGCTCATGTTATGAATGGATTAAGTGAGACACCAGCTGCAATGGGGCATTTTGATTTGGGTTGTGGCTGGGTAATTAGATTCACATAAGCTGGCTGGGGAGCTGTCAGTCAGCAAGCAGCAGCTCTCTTTGCTGTGTTAGGAAGAAGAGCTTTTCTGTGTCCCATCATCTGTTTTGCTGTGAGCCTTTGGGTGATGTACCAGTAATCAAGCACAGCGTTGAGCATGAACTGAAACCCTCCCCTGAGCCACAGCCATGCAGCTCAGTGACTTCAGAAACTCACTCCTCGTGCAGCTGAGCAGTACTGTTTTATTTACAATGCAAAATACTCCTCGTATTAGGGTGGCTGCTAATGTACACACCATCCTTCCCTTTGATTTGTGCCTGCTTTCCCCCTGAATTCTAAATTGTCACTGGTGCTTGGAACAAGGTCTGGGGAAAAACATGATTTATATTGCCATGAAATGACCTAGAACAATGGTGACTATAGAAAAGTATGCAAAATTTAATTTATAGATGAATGAATATGTGCAAATCATAGAGTCATAGAATGGCCTGGGTTGGAAGGGGCATTAAAACTCATCTTGTTTCAAATCTTCTGCCATGGCAGGAACACCTCTCACTATCCCAGGTTGCTCCAAGCCCCATCCAACCTGGCCTTGGACACTTCCAGGATTGCAAGGGCAGCCACAGCTGCTCTGGGCACCCTGTGCCAGGGCCTGCCCACCCCCACAGTAAAGGGTTTTGGTGGTTTTTTTCAATATCTAATTTTAACCTACCCTTTTTCTGGTGGTGTGAGTGTCTGTGCTGTTCTGACTCTCTGGTGCTGTGATCTGTGGTATAGCTGGCTTAGTGGTTCTGGGGTCCCTTTTTAACTGATGAAGAGAAATGGGTAACTCCAGGGAGATACACCTACTTCAGACACCATCTGTGTTTGAAGGAGAGGATTCACAGTGAGGAATCCCCAATGATTTGTTTAGATGAAGTTGTTTGGTTTTCAGACCTCTATTTTTAATGGACGAAACAGGAGGCAAATCCTCCTTTTCCTCACAAATCTGGAGCATTCATGGAAATAAAAAATCCAGACAACAACTTTCTTAAATGTGAAGAACAGCAGGAAGTAAAAAGGTGGCTTGATGCTCCTGACATAGAGCCTTTATCAGCTCCATAAATAAAGGACACATGCACGTGATGGCTGACTGCATCTCAGATTGCAATACCAATGTTTTAAAAGCCTGCTGACAGAGCATCTGCTTATTTCATTGCTCCTCCAATGTCTTTGCAGGTAAGTCATGCATTATACAGTATCATCTCTAGCAGTGCATGAACAGAGGGGTCAGAATGGAAAAATTCTGGATGGTCCATCACTTTCCCTTACCTTCCAGGAGAGGGGTGATGTATTCAGGATGATGAATTCAGTTAATAGGCAGAATTAGCAAAATAAGACCCTATTTTTAGTGAGCTAAGATTTGCAATTTTTTAAAAGAAAGAAGTCTATCATGTTTCTTTTGGGTTGTCTAAATCCACAGCAGAACAAAGATCATTTTCAGTAAATTCCTCCTCAGAAAACATACTGGGGGGGATCAGTATTAGTCAGGGGAAAAAGGACGTGTCATGCTTGACTGGAAAACATACAGGGGTGAGTTTCAAGAGCTTATGGTGAGCTTTGACACTGCTAGACTATTTTGAGGAGCACAGGTACAGATTCACCCTGGCCCTGACTGTAAGCTAATCTGCCCTGTGTTATCACCACCAGTGTTATCACCCTGTCAGAGGGTTAGTGGTCCCACTCTTCCCTTTGGAAGCAAAATTTGAGCC
This sequence comes from Sitta carolinensis, assembly GCA_032173965.1. NCBI lineage: Eukaryota > Metazoa > Chordata > Aves > Passeriformes > Sittidae > Sitta > Sitta carolinensis. The sequence continues at coordinate 5,987,264 of CM063313.1, read as the reverse complement.
AGAGTTTGTAAAATGTGACTAATGGGTGAAGAAGAACAAATATCTCCCCAGGTGTAGCATTTTTAATCTGCAAGTTCATGTTATGTTCATGCTGTGTCTCACTGTTGCACATCCCAAATGCTCTCTCTGCTTGTTGTTGACTAAAAATATTTGATCTCAGTGCCTTGTTTTTTCAGTAAGGGGTGGTTCTCTCAGCCATGAGTGCCCACTTGCCTGCATGGCACTGTCTTGGCTCAGGCGAGCCCATAATCCACCATTCCCAAGCACTCAGGCATGCAAACCTGAGGGTGTCTGCTGCCTTTCATTTCAAATCTGCCTCCCTCCCTGGCCATGTGCTTTTGAGCCAATGTCCACGAGTCTGCTGTGTTTATGTGGATACCCACTGGGTTGTTTACAAGCAAAGACATAATCCAAAAGCACTTTTGCCACTGAAGGAGGAGGTCTGAAAAGAGTGCCATATAACACTGTGGTACATCATTGGTCAATCAGATATATTGGCCAATCTATATATATCTTCATATCTGTAGTTGGTGTTTGGGGTTTTTTGGTGAGTTGGTTTTTTTTATTATTATTATTTTTTGTTTGTTTGGGGTTTTTTTGTGGTTTTGGTTGTTTTGCGGGTTTTTTTTTTTTTTTTTTGTCAGAGACAGCAAAGATCTTTGAGACATCAAGATGCTTATGTAAAATGGGTTTCTGGCACTCTGTCCATTTGATACCCACAAAAAATTCTTAGAAAATGCTCCTATATCCAGCAGAGTAATGGATGAAGATGACAAAGTGAGCCGTGGAAGTGTCTTTCACTCCTGGAGTACAGGAGAATGTAGGCAGCAAAATAGTTTTAGCTTTATAGGCTTTCTTAATAAGCATCCATCACTGAGGAAATGCCACAAGACATTTTCCACAAGTATTCATTAGCTGTTGGGTTTTTATAAGCTTGCTTAGACTTTGTACACTTTCTCCCACCATCCTGTCATGTTTGCTCTTGACAAATATTCCAGCAAACATGTTTGCACGCGGTACTGTTTGTGGAGGCTGTAAATACTGGAGAATATTCCTGAATAGTGCCTTTAATATTCCCACTGAAAACCTGCTTCCAGAGATCGTAATGTCCCTCTGTTCAGGAGACAAACACTGCCGTGTCATGCAGACATTTAACAGCCCATGAACTGGGAAAAGATCAAGAAGAGTTTTTAGAAAAGAATTTCAAATGCGTATTCTTAGGCAAACAGCAATCTGCCAGTAGTTCACAAATCAGCACACTGAATATGTCAAATGCCTGTCTGTTCCCATTCCTGGGATTTAAGGTCATGAACAAATTTTGAAAGCAAACCCAAATATTTTATTTGCTATTCTCCTCAGTTTCAATCTGTGGAAGAAAAGAGATATTTAAGAAAAAAAAAATCTAAAAATGTGTTCCTTTTAAAATAGTTTCCATAACAGTTTCTTATTGACTGATCTCAAAATAAGAGACTCTTGCTCTTGACTCCTGTTTAGATGAATTACTTCTAAGGCTTTTCTTTTTGTGACAGCGATGAATTGGTCAATGTTTGTATTAAGCTTTTCTAAGTGCACTATTAGACAGGAAAAACTTCAACAATAAACAGGCTGAGTGACTCAATGATAAATTGAAAAGAGGGGAAGGTGTGTATTTTTAGACAGAAGAATTATCATGGAAATTGCCCAATTGCCATGCATTTTGAGAAGGGCCACATGGAAAATGCTTCGATTAGGTACCAGACAAGAAATGAGCCTGCTGTTCAACAAATGAGAGTGCACTTTGGAAAAAATCCCAAAAAAACCCAACAAAACCCCAAACTCATCTCACCAGTCTATCTTGTCCTAAGGGTTTTCTAGGATATAAATATTCCTGGTAGTGTTGGAAGTAAAACCTTCAGGCTTCCTTTAAAAATCATTTAAGTTCCTCTTGTCAGCATGGCTGTAAAGCAAGCTTGGATACTTTACCCTTATATGAGAAAAATATATGGGCAATGAAAAATGAAAAGGAAAGGGAAAGAATCCTCCTGAACTGCTGTCTTGCTTTGAGTTTTAAATAATAAGAGTGGGGTCAGTGTTGTTGTTAAAAACTGAGTAAGGACAAATGAAATCCCAAGTTTGCCACATCAGAGGATCATCAGTGTGAAGGGCTGGTTCAGGAGAGGACAGATGGCATTTTCATGGTGTTCTTCTAAATGGGTCTTAAGTTCTCTCTGTGGGTCGAGGTTCAATCCTCTGTGTTTTCAGTCTGTCAGGACATCAGGGCACGCTGGCAGTTCCAGGAGATAACTATAAGCTCCTGAAGTTGCCAGGCACATCCCCACATCCATGGAAAACCTTGTGATATTGAGCTGAAGGTGAGGCTGCAGTGGTTTCCAGCTCTGGTGCTGGCTGGCTCCAGCCCTCAACAAACCTGCACTTCTCTGAGCTGTACAAATGAGATAGCAGTATCTGTCTCACAGGGGGTGTTAAGAAGCTTAATTCATTAGTGTTTACAAAGTGTTTCTAGATCCTCAGATGTAAGGCTCTATAAACAGGCAAAGTATTACTAATTGCCAGCTTATACTGAATTGTAAAGTGAAAATAAAGAGGGTTGGAGGAAGGAGGTGCTGAATTTTCTGGTAAGCTGAATCGGTCTAGTGGCGGCAGGTTAAACAGTTTAAAGTTTGATTTTACATTACTATCATCTGAGAAATCTCCATTTCTATAGGTGTAATATTTGACCTCCTGTTTACTTTGGGGAAAATAGGCAAGTGGGGCCTCCCATGTTAAAGAATAAATCAAAGGCTTAATTCAAGTAATCACTCCTGAATATGTACCATGAGGTTGCATTGCTTTAAATGAAACGAGTCTTGCTTTACAGAATGTGACTTCTATTGTGCTGTCCAATTTAAACCAGAATATGTCAGAAAAACTACCTTGCACTTCTTTATGGCCAAGGAGAAGACCATGGTTCCAAATTTAGAGCTTTTCAAAGCATATGAGTGGATAGTTTTTGTTTGTATGGTTTAGTTTCATGGGTTTTATTTTTTTATTTTTTTTTGTCCTCTTCATACAGCCATGTCAGGAAAAACAGACTACTTTATTTAGTTCTTCCCACTTTCTGAATTTCCTGCAACGCCACAGCAATATCATGCTTGGGTTCCTACTTAACTTTTTGTTGGCATTTTGGAAGGTATGAGGAATAGGAATAAGTTGTCTAACTTGTGCTGTTTGTACTTATAAGTTGTGTTATTTATATGCATTTTTCTGCAAAGCCTGATTTTTTTAGAACCATCCCCTCTAAAAGGTTGCTTCAAAAATGTTTCACTGTAATGGAAAGAAGCTTAGTTAGTGCTCTTTCACTCCTTAAGAAACACCACATTTCATGTTTTTCTGCCTCAAACCACACTGTTAAAAAAGTAGTGGATAGCCATTTCCCACTTGGCCTCCAAAGGGTGAAATCCTCATCTGGTATAAATTGGCATAGCTCTATTCAAATCAGACCAGCTACATTAATTCATTCCAGCTGAGGCTCCAGCCCTTAAAATGCCAGCAAGGAGAGCGAGTTTTGCACAGGATGGATTTTCAGGCTGGGTGGAAGGTTTTTTCTGTGCAACTTAGCTATGTGTCTAGGCTCAGGGCTGTGGGAAACTGTCTGTTTGACATCTGCAGCATACGCAGCAAATGCTTTGGCAGTTTGAGTTAATGCCTTTTGAATTCACAGGTTGTTTACTTTCAGCTTGAATGTGGATTTGCTTTCAGCCTCAGTGGGAAATCTAACACAAGAAGTAATAGGACAAGCCATCTGTCCAAAAAAGCTATGAGAATTCCTGGTTTTGAACCAATAACAGAGATCAGGGACAAGTTCACCCCATGTGTAATCTCTGCCAAATTATTGGCATGCTCCTTGGATTTCCAACCTGGGACCCGATCCCTCTGGTGCAGCATGAACACGCGTAGGCTTAAGGGAGCAAACCTGCAAAATGAGCACGGTCAACATCCCTTTCCAATGGGTCTCTCCTACAAACAAGCATTTTTCCATCCCTTTCTTCCTCTGCTCTGATTTACAACCCATTTTGGCGAATACGCTGTGCACCTGTGAAGCGGCCGCCCTGCCGTCGCTGCAGCCCCTGCTCCTGGGGGAGCAGTAAGCAGCACGAGTCAATGGGAAGCCCCAGCTCTTGCCAACATTTCCTGCAAGTAAATATCAATCCATGTGTTAGTCACAGGCCAGAGAATGGTGTAATAACTGGATCGATTGGGTCACTTTTTTCTAAAAAAGCTCAGGGCCAGATTTCAGCACTCTTGAAAGAGTCCAGATTTTTTACTTTCAAGCCAAAAAGCCAAGTCTCTCCCCCACTGTGTAAACTAAGAAGCTGCACAAGGGCCAAGTTTTGGGGGAAAAAAAATAAAAATCAGCATCCTGCAGCATTCAGCAGGAGACAGTGGGCAGATTTTACTAAGAGCACAGCATGTGACAGGTAATGGAGCTGCTCCACATTCATAGATGGGGACATGAAAGGGAACTTGGGCCTCCTGCACCTGTCTTGGTCACCCACAAGAAGTGCCATCACCTTCAGTGAGAAAATACTTAGCCTCGATGTATTTTGCTGTCTAGAAATCTATGTCCTTATTTTGGAAGCCTCCATAGTTTAAAATCTTGGTCACAGCTTTTCCTCTGACTTTGTCCATTACTTCTGTTGACCTGGATTAAGTTATCCATATTTGTACCAGCTAGAAACATGAGTCTTGGACTCTAAACCACTTGGGTGAGCTGAAGATTATTGCTTGAATATTTAATAAACAATAGGGAAAGCAGAGAAAAAGACAGCAAGAAATCATTGGAAAGAGCATCATCTGGTCTCTAACAGCAAAACCTCCTCTGCATTGTGAAGTGAATCTTTGTGCTTTGAACCTTCACGAGGTGAATGGCTCAGGAGAACAGGATATCTGGCAACATCCTTAGAAGCACACTAGCCTGATTTCAACCTGACCTACACACTGAGCAGCATTAACTCAGATAACCTGGTGTAAATCCAGCCAGAGGCCAAACCCAGCCCTGCAGCAGCCCTGTTAGTCCAGAGGACTTCATCGAGGCAGCGCTATTCAGCATTCACTCCAACAGCACCAGGCTAATTTATCTCAGTCACACCTGGATTTCTGTAAACTGCAGTGCCCCAGATCATGTTCAGACTGTTTTCTTTTGTTCTTTGTCAAATCAGGGCTACTGCGGATTGAGTGGGGAAATAAGAGTCTCTTCAAAGTTCTTTTATTTTTTTTGTTTGTTTATTGATTCAATAGTATGTCATGACTAATAACCACCCCAGACTAACAGGCTCATTTGAACCAGGAATGCCGTGATCTCTTATGCTATTCACTGTCAGAATAGCCAATTTACAGATAAGTAATCTGCTAAAGGTGGGAGTACTCAAGGCTTGTAGTCTTTTCTTAGGGAAACTAGCTTATTTTTCTGTTAATTTTTTAGGGATCTTTCGCTGAAAGTTTTCCATAGAATCATAGAAGCTTTTTTCTTTATTTCCCTTGTACCTGTGCAGTCATGAGAACAAGGACGGCTTGAAATTAAAGTAGCACAGTTCAGACTTCAAATTTGAAAAAATTCATTAGTTTGTTTTTTTTCCTTGAAACCAGAGGCAGATGAGCCAAAACACTGCATAAAAGAAGAAGAAAGCAAGATGGTTTTGTTGTATTTTTGGCACGGACAATGGCTCTCAGAGATACTGGAAGTCATGCAAGAAGAGTGTGTTCTTCTAGCCCTGCTCTGAAGACTGAGGGCTTTAGATAAGCGTCTGCATGCGGGGATCTTTATCCAAAACAAACCACCCAAACTTGTGTAGCTCACCCGTCACTAATACTGATTTCCTCCTCTGCATCTCTCTGTGCTGTTGCTCACACACACAAGTTCTTCAAGGCATCCTAAAAGCTTTTCTTTGCCCGTAACAATTTAATTGCCTCTTGGCCAAGATTTTCTCCTCCGTGAAAAAAAAGAACGTGATCAAAGCACCCTGTGCTGCCCAAAGGATTTCCTCTCCTCAGCCTCACTGCACACACTGACACACTGGGATTGTTTTCCTCCCCCTCTTCTTTGCCACATCTTCTCTGCATCTCGCATGATTGTTTTCTTTTTTTTTTTTTTTTTTTTTTATCCCTGCCTGGAAAAATCCAACGTCTCCTCCCCCTCCCCTGGCAGCATGGGTGACAGAGACTGAGAAATCAGCACAGTGTCAGCAAGAGTTTAGCCCTGCAGCTGGGACCTGAACTTTCAGCAGCAGAGCACAGTGCTGGGTCACTGCACTAAAGCAAGCCAGATTGATACAAAGTGCTTGCTCACCCTGGAAAGGGAACCATCAGAAGCCAGTTGATAAAAATCTTTAGGCTCCCTCTATTGTGAGCTTATAGCGACAAAAGCTGTTTTTCCTGGGAAAGATGACCATGGAGTGTATATTCAGTGTCATGGCCCCCAAAGTGATGCAATATTTGGGTGCTCTCTGCACTCGGGGGGTGATATTGCATTGGGGCAGGGTGGGTTTTAGAGCTGTTGAAAATGGAAATGGAGCGTGTGGACTCAACATGCTGCACACGGTGTGAAGTTTTCAGCTGTGAAGACCTGAACGATCGCTTCTGCCAAGAGTTAATGTGCTCAGAAAAAGGATGCTAAAAATATTCCTTCCCACTCCAGTTTGCAACTGAGAACTTGCTAGCCTGTAATATCTTTTATTTATAGCACCTTTTGACTCAAAGGATCTGAAAGTGCCTCTCTCTGGGAGTCACTTCAATGATACCTGCAGGCAGGGGTGTTTCTCTGCAGGTTACTCCAGCTGAGGTGTCAGGGCCTTCTTTGCATGGACACATGTAAGGGACTTCCTCAGCCTTGCCAAATGCCAGCACTTAGTAGTAAGGACTGGAGGGAAGGGCAGAAATCTGCCCCAAGCCTCAAGGATAGCAAACAGAGAAAACAGACCTATGAACTGTATGGCAGAGAGCACTAGGATGGTCATTGGAAGCAGACACTGGGAGGAAGTATGGCCAATGCTGGATTATATCCATATGCAAAGAGCTCAGGACAGTAAAACCACAGCTCAGGAGAGGGTATTTGGTGGCTGTACCTGGATAATACTCCACCCAACCAGATCCAGCTGTGCTGTGGTGGCCTGGAGAAACTCCAACAGGGACCCTACAGAGGGTGTGCATCCCAGTGGTGGAGGTGCTCCTAAGGAGACAGGCTGGGTTTGAACCCTCAAACTCACACATCCCTTAGTGAGCACAGTCACAGCAGGGCATTCTGCTTATTTTAAGTCAACTTCAACACCTGCCCATCAGCTTCTCCCCACTCAGCAGCTGGTGGTGGCCAGAGGACCAGCTCCTCCATGTGACTCCTGGCAGCTAGGGATGTGCCACCCTGCCCTGTGCTATCCCTGCAGGGCAGGGAGGCAAAAGTCAGGCCCAGCTGATGGGTTTACAAATCAGCCCGTGCTTTCTACTTCATCCACAGCCAGGTGAGATTTTGCCAAGATAAATATTAGGCAGCTGCTCAGGATGCTGCTGTTTTGTCTGTACCACCCCGAGCATGCTGCCTGCCTGCCTGCCTCCCTCTCTGCCTCTGCGACCCCCACATCAAGCTGGTTGTTTTGCTGTTCCCTGAGGTGACCAGAGCATGTTCTGCAAGAACCAGCCTTTTTCTGGCACTTCTGCTGGGTGTCCTGAGGGATTTGCCACAGGGAGGGAGTGCCCATCTGTTTCAGCGTCCTCTAAGCCTTGTGTTTTCTAAGGAGCCCTGATATTTCTCAGTGGACAAAGCCATCCAGGCAGTCTCATGAAAAGCTCCAGGGACACCAGTGGCTGCTTATGGGGCTGTCCCCTGCCCTGGGTCTCCAGCCAGGTTTTCAGATTAATACACTCATGCCTCCATGATAAAATCCTCGGCGCATCTCTCCTCCCTCCACCTCTTTCCCAAGCCATGCCCAGAATCAGCATTATTATATATTTTTTTCTCCAAATCTCTTTCCTCCAGGCACCAGACAAGGTGTATTTGATAGCACTTTATCTCTGTCATGCATATGTCAGTCTCTGAAACTCTGGTTTAATAGGAGTCACATCACTGGCTGGAAGTTGGCTTTCTCAGGTCCTTTCCATGGGGAACATGCGTTTTGCCTCAGCCTTTCTCTTCTTTCCAACAAAAACTGACTCCTCCCTCCTTTGAGGAGGGGGCTGGGGTGAGCACATCCTGACATGTCCAAGAGTTGTGTTGCCTGCTTTCAGGGCATCTCTCACTCTCTCCTCCTCTTCCTCAGAGAGGAGAATATTCTTGTCTGTACATATGAGGGTTTTTTTCCCCTGTTCTTGGTCCATTGAGCATTACGTCATGTACTGCTTCCTATGGTGCCCCTTCCACACATGCTGCTTTGGATTTGGGGGTGGGAATGGGAAGGAGTCCCCCCAGAATCACAGAATCATAGAATATTCAGGGTTGCTAGGGACTCACAAGGGTTACAGAGTCCAGCTCCAAGAATCCCACCAAGTATCTGAGAGTGTAGTCCAAATGCTCTGGCAGCCTTGGTGCCCTAGGGTGTCTCTTCTAGGGCCTGACTGCCCTCTGGGGAAGAAAACCTTTTCCTGATATCCAGCCTATACCTTCCCGGTCAGAGCTTCACGCTGCTCCCTCAGATTCTGTCACCAGAGGGATGGTGGTAAGCACATGGACAATCCCTGTCTCTATGGAAAAGCTAAAAGGGAAATAGGAAAAAAAAAAAAAAAAAAAAAAAAAAAAAGGAATAAATATTTGGGAGGAGGGCGTTTAAGAGGAGAGAAAAACAAATGAAAGCTGGTGCCAGGCTGGAACCAGCAGCTGGTTGCCAGCACAGCAGGCTGAGAAGTTGTTGGTGGAAGCACTCAGTGCCATGTTTGGGTTGCTTAAAAAAATACAGCGTCCCTCCCTTGTTATTCTGCTTCTGCTTTCCTCCTGGCCCCACAAGCAGGAGGAGGGACTCGGCTGCCAGACCCAGGCTTGCGTTGGCAGCAGTGCCAAGGGATGCAGAGCATGTCCTGCCCTGTGCACACACCTGTGCGCCCCAGAGCGCCGCGCTCGGGCACTCCGCGCTGGACCGGACCTGCCGGTGCGGGTGCAGGGCATTGCACCCACCGCGGGCAGGTGCCTGGGCATCGGCAACCACGGCACGATCCCTTCTGCCGATGCGGGAGAAGGAGGTGGGAGGGCTGGGGACGGAGGAGAAAGGGAGGGTGGAAGGTTGTAACGCTTGGCTGGAAAAATTTAGCGGAGTACAAAGGAGAGCGCGATGAAAAGGGGTGGCGGCGGAGAGGGAGGCTGTGAGCAGGCTGCTGCCGTGGAGGTGTCAGGAGATGGATGCTCCGAGCGGCTGGGATGGGAGGGATGGGGTGCGGGCAGGGCTGGGGGTGCCGCGGGGAGCCCGACAGCCCCGGCGGAGAAGCAGCGGGGCTCGGTTTCCTTCCTTTCTTTCCTCCTCCCTCCACTGGGCGTTCGGAGGAGAAGGCAAGACAAAAAGCTGAACCGGTGCCAAGAAGGAGCTGCAGCGACTCGAAAATGGCACTCTGCGCCACGCTAATATTTCGAAGCTGGGCTGTGCTGGAGAGCGGGGAAACGTGTCAGGAATGAGAATGGCGGAGACCGTGGGGCCACCGGCCGGGCTCAGGAGTGTCCTCCCTCCCTCCTGCTTCCCCTTCGCCTTTTAAACGTGACCCTTTTCTCCTCCAGCTTACCCACACCCCCCGTGATATTTAGGAGCTCCGGCAAAGGGGGGCGATCTTTGCTGGGGACGTGGAGTGTAAAGGGGCTCATCCCCCACCCCCCCTTCCGTCTCTGTAATGGGGAGGGATTTTTATTTTTTTTAATATTTTTTTTTCCCATAAGACGAAAAATAAGACTCTCAGGGAGTTTTCCGACTGTTTTCCTGTTGCCCTGCCCCTCCTAGTCGCTGCCCTCCTCCTCCTCCTCATTGTGCCCGTAAGGCTGCTGTTGCGGCTCTGTATCGTGATGCAAGGTTACTTGTAGGACACAGGAGTCTCTGCTGCAAGGTGCAGCGTCGCCTGCGTCGGTGTTTTCCTCCCTTTCTCATTTGCGGGGAGATGAGGCAACTTCCAAGCGGCTCCACGGCTCAGCTTAGCTCCTGGTAGATGCAGTGGCACTGTTTGGGTTGCAAAAGCCCCTTCCTGCAAAAACCCTTCTGGATAAAACAAACAAACATGTAGGGCTGACACAGCATCGTTTTGCGATGTTGGTTAATTTACAAAAAAACTGGAGTTTGTAAGGGCTGGAGTTTTGTGGTGATTTCTGTCTGAAAGGGAAGGTTTTGTCCTGTGCTGATCCCCTTGTGATTCCATTCAGAGTCAAGGACCAAACCAAACCAAACCACTTCTATCTTAACAGAATTTTGATTCATATATATATATATATATATATGTATATATGTATATGTGTGTATATATATCTATCTTTAACATTTTAAAAATTATTACCTGGTAGTTGTTCAGCAGTTAAAGTGCAAAGATATTTTTTCCCCTACCCTTTTCAGATCATTCAGGAATTTGTATTTGAAATTTTGGGTTGTCATTACAGAAACTAGAGACTGGAGAAAGGGAAAACCCCAGTCTCTGGTTTTGAAAACAGGTCTAGATCCTGTTAGAACAGCAGTTTTAGCCCTCACATAGTCAGCAGGTCAAGTTCAAGGAGACCTTTCTAAAGCACGGGCAGAGCCTCATTAGCTTGCTGCATCTCAGAAGCTTGTGGATTATTGGGTTGTTAGATTGGCCCATTTTGTAGTCTCAGGCATGGGATGATCCCCGTGACCTCTTTCTCACCTGAAAACTGTGCCCCAGTACACATTCAAACACACTTCAAACCTCACCTTTGGTCTCAGACTTGTAGACCTGGTTTGGGAGCACCTACCCCTGCCCGGGAAAGGCTTTTGGAAACACTGTGATAAATAGGGGGGAGTTCAGGCAGACTTAAAGATGTTGTCTGGCATGTTTCTCTCACCCTCTTCTTCTCACAGCTCCTTACAGATCAATAGTCCTTCCTCTGTGGAGGATCAAATGCTCTGTCCCAAATTAACGCTGTTGGGAGTGGCACTCATTTCTAAGTTGATGCCAGCAGATTTTGTATGGAGTAGGATGGATAAAGCAGCAGATCCCTCGCTCTTCCTCACCCTCAGCTGTGCTTTGTACACTGTATTTGCTGCAGTTCAACTTGTGCAGAGAAGGTGCTGCCATTTCTTCTTGCTCTTTTTCTTTTTTGCAACTGCAGGTTGCGCAGTGCTTGGCCCAGGAAACCTTGGTTTCTTCACCAAAGAAATACCAACAAGAGGGTTGGACAAAGAACCTGGAGTGTGTTCTTGTACCTCCCACCCAGCTCTACCTGTTTTTTCTAAATAAAGGACATGCATAAAACTTAGTTTTAATGCAAGCACATGTGCATGCTGCTTGGTTTTCAGTCATCTTTTTGGATGTCATGAGTTGAGCTGTTTGAAATACCATCCCCACCCAGGGCACACACCATGCAGACCTTGCCTGAATTTCATAGAATCACAGAATCCTTGCATGGTTTGGGTTGGAATGAGCCTTAAAGCTGGTGCAGTTCCACCCCTGCCATGGGCAGGGTCACCTCCCACTAGACCAGATTGCTCCAAGCCCCATCCAGCCGTGGAACACTTCCAGGGATACAGGGCAGCCACAGCTGCTCTGGGCAGCCTGTGTCAGGGTTTCTCCACCCTCACAACTTAGAATTCCTACCCAATATCCCATCTATCCCTGCTTTCTGGCAGTGGGAAGCCACTCCCCCTTTTCTTGTCACTTCAAATCCTTGTCCCAAGTTCCTCTCCAGCTCTCCTGGAGCCTTTTTAGGTATGGGCAGATGCCCAAGATCCTGGAATCCTCTCTCCTCCAAACTGAACAATTACAATGCTTCAGTCTTTCCTGGTAGGTGAGATGTTCCAGAATTTTCCAGATGTTCTTGCTGACACTTTTGGCTGTAGCTACACCTGTTCCTCTGTGCAGAGCCTCCTCTTTTTAACCTGAGATCTCTGAGGATGGGAATCTCAGGGATCTGCAGGATTCTAATCTGCAGGAGAAAGTGGGGGTGAAACGTGACCAGAGGAGACCCTGGTTCTGGTGCCAACCCACCACACACTGTACAGACCATTGCTCATGCTTTTAGATCTGGAGCCAGCTTGTGTTTACTGCTGATTTAAACTTCTTCAGTTTTTAAATACTGCAATTATCAAATAACAAATCCCAACAGATTAAAAGAGAGGATCCCAAAGACATGGACAGGCATTAATGTGGAGTGACTGTATCCATGTGCTCACAGCAGCAAAATAGTGTTTGTCATTCAAGAAGGAGAACTGGGAACAACAAATGAAGAAATCTTCATAAATCTTGTTATCAGTGGGCAGACCTCTTTCATTTCTTGAAATTTTTAACATATGGGAGTTTGTGGAATACATCTTGTCCATCTTGGGGCAAAAATGTTGCTCTTGTTCTTTCCAAGTGGTCAAGTCAGACTTCTGGGCATCTTGGTCATGCTTCCCAAGAAGGGAAGGCTTTGACAAGGCTTTTTTGTCTTTTTTTTTTTTTTTTTTTTTTTTTTTTTTTTTTTTTTTTTTTTAATCCCTGTCTGAAAGAAATGTCTTTGGATCTATTCTCCAGAAACGTGGTGTCTGATGTGTCTCAAGTTGCTTCCTTCAAATCCTTCATCCTTTTAGCACTTATTAATGAGAAATATTGTCTACTTGGGGTTGTTATGAGGTGACTTGTGTCTGGAAGGGTTAATCCAAAGGGCTCTCCAGAGTGCTGTCTTCCTCTCCTTCTCCCCACACTTTCCCCACTCCCAGTCTTATTTTTTTGGACCTGTAACCTTACATTTCTGTAATCTAAATGTGCAAATGCTTTGCAGTCACGGTCCAGTAGCTGGGTTAATCTCAGACCCCTGGAGTGGCAGATGGCTGATTTGTTGCTGATTCCAGTTATAGAGAATTGTGTCACCTATTATCTTTGCACAGACTGATGCTTAAAAGGATGCCTTTGGCAAAATCAGTGAAAAGCAAAGCAAAGAAAAGCAAACACTCTGATCTGCATCACCACAGGTGAAAATGTGAAATATTTCACCTTTGTGTGAAGCGTTGGAGAGGTGGACAAAGGAGAGGAGATGGGAGGGGAGGAAGGGGAGAGGAGGACCCCATTTTCATACCAGAAGTACCAAAGCACAGTGCAGAGCACGTTTGCCATAGTCACATTGCAGAATCACGAGCACTTTACTCTGTTTTTAATGGCTTTGCAATGTGGAAATCCTTGGCTTCAGCTCCCTACTTTAACTCTTCTACAAAACAGGTGGGTTGTCTTCTTGCGACACCTTCCTGCTCTCTTCCCGAGTTTTCTAGCACAGATTTTCAGAGGAATCCACGGCATCACTCCCTGAGATCACTGCTCATCATGTGCCCCACAGCTGTGGGGAAAGCTGTGGTGGCTCTGTCATGCCAACAGGCTTACAAGGGACACTTGGGAGGGGAGGCTTACACATCTGTGTGGGGTGAGGGGAAGCTTGGGGGGCCTTACAGAACACTGAGGGACCAAGGGTGGACCCCAGACTGGGTGCTCACAGCCCCCAGCTGGCAAGTGGCGGTGAAATCTGTAAGGAAATTGAAAGGGCAGAGCAAAACTCTGGATGTTTGTGACCATTTTTTACACAGTCATCCTTACAATCAAGGTTTTCTTTTTTTCTCTTTGCTCTGGGAAACACCACAGAGTCAGATGAAGAATTTGGGAAGAGAGTGTGGGTTCCCTGTGCAGAGTCCAATGACGAAATCTGTGACTAAGGTAAGAACAAGGATATATGGCTGTGATGATTTTTATTTCCTCCTTTTCCCTTTCAAACACAATTTCTCAACACAGGATTTAGGTATGTGCACCACAGAAACTGATAGTCCAAGCACTAAGCAAATGAGTCTAAAACGTTAATTTGGATTTCTTTTAATGCATGCCATTATGATGGTTTGGGTTTTAAAACAGTTTGTATTGTATCCAAATGATCTATGTGTGAATAATTGTTACCAACCTCCTGACACCAGGACCTAATTAGGAAGTAAGAGCTTTAAATAGGCCATTTGCCTAGTGAGCTTCCATATGTCTCCTTGCACAATTTATTTGCTCCACTCCATTGAGATATAATGAGAATGAAACTCTTAGAACTGCTTTTGACTCTGAGGCTCTTCTCTTCATGTCCTATGCAGTTATAGCCCCTATTAAGAAAATAATATCTGTTTCCCTGTTTTCAGGGAAAAAAAAAAAAAAAAAAAAAAAAAAAGCAAGGGTACTGCTACTTTCAGTCCAGATTGTCCAAGCTTCTCTGTTTCCAAGTTTCCAATGGAAATGGAGTGAAAAAAAATACAAAAAAAACCCCACATGCAAACTGAAAATGTAATGCCATTAAAGAAAGCAGAAGAGTCAGGACAGGACAATCTTGGGAGAATACTGCCTATCCTATCTCCCTCACAACCCTGCTGAAAGCTGATGCCATTGTATTTCAGCTAATGTATAGATGCAAAGAAAAGATGTCTATGGATAGAAGCAATCTGAAGAGATTTGAATTGGTTTTGTTTGGCTTTCTTTCTGCCTGTATGTGAGGAAGGGGGAAAGGTTGGTGCAAGGTGACTTGAGTTTTTTCTTAGTTTTTAATATTTATCTCAGTCTGAACCAACATCCTCCCTGGGACTCCTTGTTCATGTTTAAATGCACAGTATGTTCTTCAAGTGTACTTCCAGAATATATCCTTTATTTCCAAACACCCTTGCATGCATGGCTTCACCTTACACTTCATGTGTCCCACTTGATTCTTTCACTCTCATCATTCTGAAGTTAGAAAAACTTAAATCTAGGATTGTCATTTTCTTTCAGGATAAACTTTAAAAAAATTCTTAAGGACTGGTTTGTTTGGTTTTTTTCACCCCCAAATCTGGATCTTGTTTGGTTTCCCAGTGAAAGAGAACTCCACTTGCAATGATTTTGTTTATGATAATTCCACTTGCATGTTCCCTTCCAGGAATTGTCATTGCCTTCCAGAAGAGAGGTTAGTGCTAGTCCCCTTGCAGTGATAATTATAATCAGACCTGTCAGCCTTCACACAGTCTATGCTTATCACTTGCATTTAGAAGGATTTTTCCTGAAGCCTATTACCAGTTCTGCTTCTTAGGGAAAAATAGTCATGATTTTTTTCTCCTAATCTTTGATGGCTCTCAGCTTTGAAAGCATGGAGAGGAGCAAAATGACTGCCAGTTGCAGTTAAAGAAACTGTCTGTTGGTCGTGGTATAGAGCTCTGGAAAGTCAAAGAGTGGGCAGATAGTCTGGGAAATGCTGAGGGGTTTAATTTGTTTGTGACAACATTCCAGGTGTTCTGGGAAACAAAAAACAATTTCCCAATGGCGTTGCTCACAGGAAGTACCTCTGCAGACCCACTAGACACGGGCTTCAGGGGGGAGGTGGATCTGGTCAGTGGTGCCCTCTCTCCCTGCTGCTTTGGGCAGCCATCCCTGCCCCTGTTGGAAGCAGGATGGCCAGAGAAGTGGCTGCAGTTCCTGTCACAGTTGCCACCACCAGCAACCAGCTGGGCCAGGCCATGGTGCTGAGTAGGATGTGGCTCAGTGTTTTATTCATCCCAGGATGCTGGAAAATTGTCCCCCCTCATGCTACTCCCTGGGAAACAGATTGATCAATTTATTAGATTTCCCCCCTATTTTCACTCCATTATTGCTATCAATGTGCTGATAATACCCCTTTTTTTACCTTTCTGGTTTTTACTAGCATGAAGACAAAAAGGTGCAAGTTTTACCATTTCATTAGAACAAATGAGTTATATATCTTTAAGTCCTTCCTCTGTTATTACCATTTTTTTTGTAATTTACTCAGAGATTTGGGCTCCCGTGATTTTGGCAGAATCTGAGGATGGTCAAAACTTTATAGTTTTTTTTTAGCAAAGGATATGGTGGGAAATTGGGAATTCTTCTGTTATGTGCAGTTTTATCTTTACAGGGAACAGGGATATGATTTGCCTTTGTTTTATTTAAATTCACTGGGAGCTAGCGATTTATTTATCAGGTGTCATTCCCTGAAGGATGAATAATACCATAAAGAGAAGACTTCATCTATTATACAAACAGATTTGAAGGCTTTGCTATTACATTCCTCTGCCTGTTGAATGGAGCAAAACAGCCTTGGCTGAACAGAGACAGAGTGATACTTAGCAGTAGCATCTTATGACCTTTTGATCAGCTGAGATCTCAAGCCATATTAGTGGACAGATTATGATGTGATGGAAAGAAGGCCAGGAATAGCCTTTTCATCATGAGATCTTTTCTGTGAATATCCTTCTTGGGTGTATTCAGGTGGTTAATCACGGGGGCCAGGGCAATCATTTGGAAGCAGGGAAGTGAAATGCTGATACAGGCAATCCAAATTCACTCGGGTTTGCCAAATGCAGCTGGATATTAGAGCTAATAGTTCCTTCCTAGTATTCGCCTACCCTCCTGCTTCTATCAAGGCTGAGGGTGACCTTGTGGGTTTTTTTCCGTCTCTAATAACCCCATTTTGGCAGAAAGAGCAATACAAAATGAACCTTGAGTCCTTGGACCACAGGGGAGCTGCAGTCCCCTAATCAAAGGAATGCACATGGTGAATATGGATATCAGACTGTGAAGGGAAACTCACATGAAAATGTCTCTGTCATTTTGGAGATAATAACAGTAGTGCTTAAACCTATTTCAACCCTTCCAAGGAAAAAAGAAATAATGCAGGTTTCGAAAAATGCACAGCCCTGATAATATTTCTCATTTTACAAAGAGTAAAGAAAACAAACAGAGTAAAGAATGACTTTTACTTTATCTTACCTCCCTGTGCAGAATTACTCCTTAAACTTTGCTCTAGCTTTGAATTAGCCTCCTTTTCATCTTAATGGCCAAGAGGAATCTGCAGCCTCCTTGAAAATCAAACATTAAAAATTGCTCATTCACTGCTGACTCTGCACATCAATAGCAGTTGTGCCAAAGCTTGCCAGGTGCTGTGGTCACTTTTGGAAGGAAAAGGGGCAGACAGGTGGGTTTGGAATTCCTCTGGGTCTGTCTGAACTTGATTATATGCCTGGGCAGCCCATGCTGGTTATGGGCTATGCAGCATCACCCTGCACATTGTTAGCACAGGGGTGTCCAAGTTGCACACGTTTTTTTTTTCCCTCCTGACCCAAACAAGCTGCTCATTCCAGTGTCAGGGAGAAGAAGGGCTGGCAGTGTGAGAATCCCAAACCACCATTGTAGTGGGGATGACACTGCACCAGTTGTGGAGAACAATAGCTACCACAGCCCTGTGGAAACTCTTTGAAAATAAGGAGGTTATGGAGGTGGGAGAAGTGCACAGCAGGACACCGGCTACTCTCATCTCCCTCAGCCTCTTCAATCAGGTGCCTGCTGGGCTTCCCACTCCTCCTGCCTTTTGCACTAGATCACAGGATCATAAGGCATTAGATTCTGCTGGCATGAAGGAACCTGCCATCCTCCTGGCATTATTGCTTCCTGAGTCAGGAAGCCACCATGAAACATCGAGGCTGGGAGCCCACATGGTGGCCTTTAGCTGCTTCTTCCAGGACCACAAAAGGATCCAAACAGGAGCTGGGAGATGGCACCAACTCCTGACACAGGTCTGCACCATCAGGGGAAAACAGGCAAAACTGCAAAAGGTGTTTGGCAGCCTGGGTGCTGTCCACAAAGAAAGTGCTATTGCTATATAAGCTCATCAGAATAAGGAGCTCACCAGGATAAGGTGCTCCCTCCCAAGCTCTGTCTGCAAACTATGAGCAGGTTGTTGCACAGGTGATTGTTAAAAGTGTCCTGTGCTAAACCATTCAAAGGAATGTGTTCCTCTGAACACCTCCTATATCAGAGTAAGGGTTTCTGATTTGATTTCTGATTTGAAACCTTTTCACTGGGAAGACTTTGTGATGTGTGTGCTGAAGAGTGTAGTCATGAACTGTTTCCTCTGCCTCCCTGCTCTGCCTTGAGTCCCTGTGGGGTGTAGAAGGGTGCCAAGATTTGGGTGACATGATACCAAGATCTTCCCTCTTAGTTTAGGATTGCATTAATCCTGGTCTACCTTCTGCTAGATGGCCTTGTCTTGATAAAATCAAATTTTCTTGAAGTAAAGAGCTTGCATTCAGCTTCTTGTGGCTCAGAGAAACCCATGAAAACAGACTTGCTGTGCCTCTTGCAGGTCAAGACAGAAAGTTGCTATGGGACATCTAATGGTATCCCAGTTGTCATGGTTTAGTCCCAACAGACTAGTTGTTGGGAGTTTCTCACTCATAGTTTCTCACTCACTCTCCCACCAGCAGGATCAGGGAGGGAATTGGAACGAAAAGAGCTGAAAAACCCATGGTTTGAAATAAAGACAGTTCAATAGGGAAATAAAAATCCATGCATGCCAGCAGAGCAAAAATGGGAAAACGGGAATTAATTCCCTGCTTGCCATGGGCAGGCAGGGCTTCAGTCACCTGCAGAGAGACAGAACCCATCACATGTAACAGAGACTTGGGAAGACAAACACCATCACTCCAAACACCCCCCTTCCTCCTCCTTCCCCCAACTTTACACACTGACCATGGTGTCACAGGGTCTGGGGGATCCCTTTGGTCACTTGGGGTCCCCTGTCCTGGCTGTGTCTCCTAAACTCTCAATCAGCCCCTTCCCCTCCCCAGCCTGTCAGTGCAAAAAGCAGCAAAGGCCTTGGCCCTGTGCAAGCAATAACAAAAACATCCCTGTGTTATCAACCCTGTGTTCAGCACAAACCCAAAACCCAAAACACAGCCCTGTAACAGGGCCCTGGGAAGAAAATGAACCCTGGCCCAGACAAAACCAGCACACCAGTGGAGCACAGTTAGACCATATGGCAAGTACTTGAGGTGGGATGCTTTTTTTGAGGGTGAGCAATTTAAAAATAGCAAACTTTGTAGTATCAGGCAGATGTCAGTGATGTGCAGTGGGATAAGGAGGACAGTGGTTTGTTTATGAAGTTCATCTGTCCATGCATAACATTTTTTTCACTTTAAACACCACATCTGGTTCCTTGCAAATATTCTTAGGTCGCAGACAGCAATAAACATGCATCCTATTGAGTAAGAGTGATTCCATGAACCAGCAGAAGGATTATTGTCATAACCAAATTTACAGACATACAATGCCCTTCTCCAGGCTGGAAAGAAGTAATCTTGATCAGGAAAAGAAATATGTCATAACAGTAACTTAAGCAAGTTAAACAGTATCTGGGAACGTTCACGGAAATGTAGCTGGGTATACTCAAAGTACTAAACCAGTTCTCAGCACACTTTTGGTCCAACTAGCAAGCTCCTAAATCATCCTTAAGCATGGATTAGGGTTCACCCCTGTGAGCTGTTTGCATTTAGCTGCTGTGCTAGGAAAGCTAAGACACAGTTGTGAGCAGAGGTACAAACCTCTGTGCCAGTTGGCCTCCACGCCTGGGAATTTCTGGGCACAGTTAATTACTACTGGCTGAAGAGGCTCAGGCCCAACTGAGAAACTGGATCCTTCACTCTAAGCTCCATTTGTCAGTAGTGGGACAGGGGAGCCACCACCAGAAACTGATTCAGCCTCCCTTGATCCTGACCTGTCCAAATTGTAGACTGTTGCTAAGGCAGCTAAGCCTGCAGGGTTTAACCTGCTGATAGCAGAGAAAAGGCTAAATTATCCCCCAAAAGGCAATGTATAGTACATTTCCTGCATATTACTAGTCACCTCCCCAGTCTCTTCAAGCTCATGTAAAAATATTATTAAGTCATTGAAGTGCTCTTTCCTGCAACAGGGTGTGTGACCCATTATTTTAAATTTTCTCTCTTGCTATAAGGGGTTTCCTTTTTCAATAAGTTTCAGCCATAAGGTAGATGTTCTATATAATTTGCTTTCAACAGTTTGGTCCTTGATAATTAAATGTGTCCCTAGGAGACAATTGTAAGCTTACACATAATAAAGAATCTCATGGAAGGATACAGCATTATGTCTTTCAAATGTAGGTAGACCATTTGTTTAATATAGAAAGTTTTGAGTTCACCCTATCAAAATATATTTACAGTCATATATAGGTACAGGTATCTAATTTTTCTCACTGAGTTAAAAACCTCATGGAAAAGAAAAAGCTCTGGCTCAGCTCCTGCAACCACAGTGTAATGTTTCATTATCTTTCCTTTCATTGAAACTTTCTCATGCACAAGGCAATCTGATTTAATACTTGTTTAAGCATATCAAACAAAACATCTTCCCTTCAGGAATACCTCAAGTGTTTGGTCACAGTAAGGATGAAATTATTGATTGTATTTGGCACATATTTGGAAACGTGACCTTAATCTGATGATTTCAGGTGGAAAAGGTATTTTCCCCAGGTAGGCAGTAAGTCAGATAAGTAAATTATACTTTTGACATGTTAAAGATATTCCATTTTAGAGGAACATCTTTAAAGGAAGTGATATCCCAATTGTGTCACTGAAACTCAATGTCCTGTGCTGCTTGTTAACAGCTGCACATTTGTTGTTTCAGTGTCCCAGTTTGCTCTCAAGTATAAATGAACTGCTACATACCAAATAATCAATAGTTCTGCCAGCTCTGGAAATATAATATTGCTATTAATATTGATCCACACGCCAGAAATCAAGGCATCAAATTTTGCAGGCATTACTTGCCAGCACCCTGCATTTTACCTGCAGAGTAACCACTTGAAAATCACTATTCCCCAGGGAATAATGTTTTATGCTCACCCTCATTCCCTGTGTCATAACAAGCATAAACACCAGGGACTGGGACACAGGTGAGCAGAAGATAGGGTGCATATAGATTTATTTCAGCCTTTTGTGGTTTCTGGGTGCAGCAAACCAATGAAGCACCAGTGAAAACAATCTGTACTGACCCTGGTGTCCATCTCTAAGGGCACAGCAGACAGCCTAGCTGGCCAAAATAATCAGTGTCCTGGACCTTAGGCACCTTTCTAGTGCCTAAAGGGACTCCAGGAGAGCTGGAAAGGGACTTTGGACAAGGGCCTACAGTGACAGGACAAGGGGGAATAGCTTCCCACTGCCAGAAGGGAGGGATAGATGGGATATTGGGAAGGGATTCTTTCCTGTGAAGGTGGTGAGGCCCTGACACAGGCTGGCCAGAGAAGCTGTGGCTGCCCAATTCCTGGGAGTGTTCCCAGGTTGGATGATGCTTAGAGCAGCCTGGTCTTGTGGGAGGTGTCCCTGCCCGTGGCAGAGGGGCTGGACTAAATGGTATTTAAGGTCCCTTTCCACTCAAATCTCTCCGTGGTGCTATGGGAATGGTGAGATGGTCCATGGATGGCCTGAGGCCTCTGTCAGCCCTCTCCATGCTCTGGGAGCACTGTCAGTAGTGAAAGCTCATGGTTTTCTTGCAGAGGTGATTTCAGATTCAAGTTATTGGATGGGGAAAAAAAAGTTCCTGCAACATTGAGTATTACTGGCAGCATCAAGAGCATCTGTTCCTTGTTCTCCTGTCCCCTCCAAGCTGCCAGGTTGCCTTGGGAGGGAGAAAATGCACTGCTCCTCATTCTCACATGTGTGTTCACACACACCTCTGTGAGTTTGGTGGGTTTTGTCATATCTGTAAAGACTTTGGAATGAAGCTGTGAAAGAAAGTTTGGCAGACTGGTTTCAAAATTGTCAGCCTTCCCAGAAGCAGCCCAGAATTTCATTAACTGAGGTATAGGCATGATTTCTTATAAGCTCTTTTCAGATTTTACTAGATCCAGATAAATTAAATCAGTATTTTATCTGTGTGCCATCAAAATTAGTTGTCACTGATCTCTTCATAAAGTAGTACTGTAGTTCTGGTCCCTTATGTTTGAGCAGCAGCTGCACTAGATGATGTTCTCATTTTTTAATAAGTGCCAGTAGTTCAATGAGAATGATGGGAAATAAGAACCTCGGTTATGAGTAAAGCATAATCTTGGTGAGGATAAGTGGGTGAAGTAGGAAATTTGAGAGGGAATGGTCATGCCATGACACCGTGTCTGGGTAAAGGTGCAGGACAGTGGTGGAAGTGCAAAAACAGGAGACTCATATGGCTGGAAGGAGTCCATGAGAAACCCTGACAGGGTAAGGGAGGAAAAATGAAATCTTTCCTTTCACACAATTTAGGAAGAGGCCATCAGAAGAAATTGTACCCTCTGCAATGCCTCACTCCTCTCCTTGAGATGGTGGCCCTGATGATGATTCAGTGTCATCATGACCTGGTGTCCTACCAGCTTAGTTTTCTCTCCTAGGTGACCTTTACCCACATCGTCCCCTGGCTTCCAAGGAGCAAATTTATCAGCCTTATCCTTCATCAGAGAACTTCAGCTTATCTCCTGCATGAAAAGCCATTTAGCACCTGTGAGATGAAGCTCAAGACAACATCTTAGGAAGTCTACATGAGGAATGAGATTTGTATTATCTCTTACTGGGAGCAATCAAGGTCAGGATTGAAGAGTAGTCAGAGTTGCAGGGAAAATGAATGCAAGGCTCTTTATCTACTGGCAATTCCTAAGACCTGACTTGATATCAAAGATTACATTTCTGCACTCTTTATGAGGCAAGAAGCTAAAACTCAGACACTCAGCCAGGAGCAGGTATGACTTAGGGCTGCTTCTTTGGAAGAACACGGAGGTAGGGCTGAAGTTGCCATCAGCTGTAGCTGTGTAGTGTCAGCAAAAAGAGGAGGTGCCATGATTGAAAGCTTTCAAAACACTTCTCCCCCCACCACTATCACCTCTTCTCTGTACAGCCCCCGCAGCTTACTTCAGCTGTGACTGAAACCACAAGTTATGTCATTGTATTTTTTGCTCCCATTGGATAGTGAGTGTATGGCCATTTTTGCCCTTATCTCTTCTTTAAGGTAAAATGCCCCAAAATGCCATAATTGAAGTTCAGAGGTCATCGGTGACTTTAAAATCCTCTCCAATTGTCTTGGATCAAACCCAAACAAAATAAAAATCCATGAGAGAGTCAAAGGGTCAGGACACCAAAATAATGTGTCCAAGGCAAGCAGCTTGCTGGTTTCAGAGTGTTTCTGGCAGCCATCTGCTCGTTTGAATTTGAGGATGTGATGCTTTTAGAAGTCAGAGAAAAAAACACACACTCAGACCCACAGTTTTCAGATATTTTACTTGATAACCAGATTCTCTTTTTTGTGCCTGTTTTCTTGCAACCTCAAGAATGTCCTGTTTTGCAATCATACTGTCAGCAGGTGTCTGTAGTGCTGAAATACCAGGATGTGTAATTCTCCAACTAAAAAAAATAAAAATCTTTCTGAAGCCTTGGAACATTTTCTCTTCACTCCTCTTCCTGAATAAGCAACAGAATGGGCTGTGTTGCTAAAACTCAATAGCCATTCATTTATTTACATGGTTAATGATTATCCCTTTTTAACTAAAAAGATACAGTTTTTTATCATTCTACTCCTATTTCAAGTCTGTGGTCTCAGCCTTGTCCTGTATAACAAAGAAAATGGTCCTTTCATGGACGGTGTTAACTGAGACACCAATGACAAAACCACATTTAAGAGCTAAATTCCCCTTTTATTCTCAAAGGTGATCAGAATCAAAGCACCAAGAGTCCAAAACTGAAGAGAGAAACTTGAACTCCTGGTGTATCCTTCCTGTGAACAAATAAAGACATTATAGATTCCCTTGTGCCAGTGTGACCCTTTTAATCAGCAGCATGGCCACAGTTATGAAGATGATATTGTGGCAGTCCATAAAATCCCTGTCATGGACAGAGCATCATAAAGCAAATATATTACTATCCTTGTCCCAAACTGTATGTGACAATAAAAGGTGAAGGTGGGAGCTGAAGAACCCACAGAGGCAGGCAGGAGTGGGAAAAGGCTCTGCAGATCCCATTGGTACAGCCAGCTGTGGCCAGATGTTGATAGGGTTGCATGCTTCTCACTGGGAGAGGTTTGCAACAGGACTGTGGGCAAGGCTGGTGTACTGAGAGCCTTTTCCTTGCAGGAGTGACAGCCTTGGGGAGGAGATGAAGGTGTAAGAGCAGAAGATGTTTACTCTCTTACTTGGCACTTGCTTAGGGAAAACATTCTTTCTCAATTTAAAAAAAAAAAAAAAAAAAAAAAACACAAACCCCAAACTAAAATGAATAAGGCATTCATAAACTAATGAAAGCTTCATTTTCATCTGTTATAATGGACTTTATTAAATTCTGGACATTCACCACATCACAATGTTTATCTGCAAAGCAGTATTTCCCCATGCCTGATGAAAAGGAACAGCAGGAGTAACTTAGCAAATTCAACCCACTTCTGGCATCTGGTGTCAGGATTTTAATGGCACGCACATTACCTTGTTTTTTCTGTACTTGTTTTTTCTGTTTCATTTTGCTTTAAGTGACAGTACTTAATTTTGATGCCATGCTTTTCACACATAAATTTCAGTGTCTCAGTAAGCAGGGCATAACATTATTCCTGTTTCAGGAAACAGGAAAAAAACCTGAGTGAGGTGATTTCAGTTGTGGCCACAGAGCAGAATAGACCTTGATTATTTAAATTCCAGGAGTACATTGCAGCTCCCACAGGAAGATTTACCCATGAGTAGACAGTGTCACATGGGATGTGAACCAAAGACTTACACCAAACTGGGATGAAGAGAATGGCCATGTCTCCTTTGGCTTCTTGTGGTGCTGGATTGCTCATCTCCAGACTCTCTTTCATAGTCAAGAATTCTGAAGCGGTAACTGGGAGGGAAAATATTCAGCTTGGTAAATAAAGCAAATAACCTGAGGCTGCCTGTGTTTTCCTTCCATTTTTGTCACTGGCCATTGTCAGTCAGCCCTTTCTAGTGGGATTTTCAGTAAGTCCTGTTTGGCATAGAGAAGCAAAGAGCTGACCTCCTCTGTGCTTCCTGTTTGTTTTCTTCAAATTTGCTTTGAGGGCAGCTTGGGTTCATTCTTCTTCTGAGGCTCTGTGGGACTCACCAGGTCCTGTGTTGGTGTCTGTCAGCAGCAGCAGCAGCAGCAGCAGCAGCAGCAGCAGCCACTGGGGGTGCCCAGAGTCATGAGGGCAAAACTGGAAGTCCCTGCAAAATCTAACTGTGGCACTAGGCCACACATAATTAGCCAATTTTTTGGGCGGGAGGGGATGAAACACCTGTTTGTTTTAAAGTGGTCCAGTTCTTCAACTCTGTGCTTCTGACAGGGTCCTGAAAGTCCTGGGTTAGGGCTTTAATCCTGAATCCATCCTTCTGGGCTCTGAGTTGGGAACACATGGCATTCCCAGATTTGTTTGCTGTACTACAGGTGACCTT
The DNA here is from genome assembly GCA_032173965.1 of Sitta carolinensis. Taxonomy (NCBI): domain Eukaryota; kingdom Metazoa; phylum Chordata; class Aves; order Passeriformes; family Sittidae; genus Sitta; species Sitta carolinensis. The sequence goes on along the minus strand of CM063313.1, from coordinate 5,961,889 downwards.
ACTGCAGGCTTTGAGGAGCCATGCTTTGGCACAACCACATTTGCTGTTGAAGAGCCATTGTGTCCCTTCAAATCATCTGGCTTGTTCTTTGTTGTCACATGCCACGTCATTTTGAAGTGAGGGTTCTTTTCTTTTCAAGAAAAACAGGAAGATTGATGTCAAGCAGCTCCAGAAATCTATGGGAGCTGTGCTGCCAAATGTCCTCTCCCTTTGGCATTGGGAGTCTCCCAGCATGGCACTGCTTTTGATTTACAATGAAAGGAGATGTGACAAACGAGCCTCTCTGGTCTCCCTCCTCCTTGAAAAGAGCTGTAAAACCTAAATGGGTTATATCCTAGTGAAATCAGCTGGTGAACAAATCATAAGTGAGTTCAGAAATATTCCCTCTGCTTCCAGGAAGAACCCAGAAATTACTCCCTGATAATTGAGGAACCATCTCTCTGTATGGATGCAGAGCCACTGCTACCATGGCATTTTCCACAAGGGCAGCCTGTGGTCATGCAGCTCTCAACACACTCAAAGAGAAAAGAAGGGAAGTGGGCAATTCCTCCACAGCCTTTTCCATCCTACAAACTCATTTTCTGGCCAAGGAAAGAGCTTGTTATTCCTTAGTTGTCCTCTAAAGGGCAGATCAATTGGCCAAGGTTAGGCCTAAGGAATGGAGGAATCTGTGAATCAGCACCAAGCCAAGCTTCTTTTTCTCATGAAAGTTTAAAAAAGCACCATTCCCCAATTTCATATGCCTTGAGATCCTGGCTGCTACCTACTGTTTAATGATTTTGTGAAGCTTTTATAAAACATTGGGGAAAACTAGGATGCCTCTGGCTGAAATTTCCTTGTTCTTACAGGCTTGACCTGCAGGGAGGAGTTGGCTTTTTGGACAATGGTTCATAGGATGAGGACAGTTTGGCAAGAGAGTCTAGCAAGCTAAGGGAGACGAGCTTTCTGAGCACAGACACTCAGCCATTGTTAACATCTTGCTGCCATCCCTGGCACTGTTCAAGGCCAGGGTGGTTGGTGCTCTGACCAGCCTGATTTATTGGAAGGTGCCCCTGCCCATGGCAGAAAGGTAGAAATGAGATGGTCTTGATAGTCCCTTCCGACCTAAACCATCCCATAATTCCATGAAATGGTGTGATTAATTGGCCAGAGGGAGCTCACAGGAACACCTCTATGTACAGAGAAAAGAATTTTACCTATATTGTCACTAAAGCACCAAACCCAATCTTTGCTGACATCAACACATGCAGTTTTTACCCCTGCACTTAACTCACAGTATCTTAAGTACTACAATTTGGCAGTGCCAGAGTTGAACTTAAAAAGAACTGGGGTAACAGAGAGATTGAAATGATTTAGGTGAGACCCATTCTTCTCCATATTTCCCTTGCCTTGCTTGGTCTGTGCAAAATTTCATCCCCTGTCTCATAGCTGATGGACAGAGCCAGGGGAGCACATCCAAAAGTTTCTGTCTGCAGACACAGGCCTGATACACTCCAGAAGGACAAAAAGAGCAATCATCTAGATGTGAACTGAGCCAATTAAATGTCTGAGCAGTGTTTCGAAAGCGAACATGGGCGGCATCAGAAATTTTCCATCAGCTGTAATAATGCCAATTACTTTGCCAGTTGCTGATTCCACTGTGATTTGTTTAGTGCAGTCATGCTTCAGCTTCTTGCCTGGGCTGATAACACTTTGTTTATGCTGACTGTTCATTTCTTTCTTTCCCTGGTGTTTTTTCTTTTCCTTGGGCCCATCTCAGAGTACAGAATAATCCTCTTCCCTCTTGCCCCTGCCAGATGGGTCAGAGTTTCCTAAAATGGTGACAAGTTTCTTGGGAGCAAGAGATGCTGCTGTTGTTCCCAACTACTTTGTAGATCATCTTCTCCTTCTGGACTGAGTTTAGAAAGCAAAAAAACTCTCCCAAGAAGTCAAGGAGCTTCTCCAGGAGTGGGCTGTTGGGATTGCATGGTGATGTGGCTCTGAAGCTGATTGCTTTTATCTCAGGTGTAGAAAGAGGGATCTTGTGCCTCTCCGTGTGACAAAGGCACACAAGGACATGTGCACACTCATCGTGAGTCTCCCTGGAAAGTTAGCTGGAGTTTTGCAATAGTGTTTAGTTTCAAGTCCATGGAATTCTTTGGGTGTCCCCACAGCCACTTTGCACCAGAGCTGTGAATTTTTCCTGCTAATTGGGGAAGAGCACTAATAATGGGCATTAAAGGGATGCATCTGACTGGCAACTTGAATGTAAAGTGCAGCAAGATCTTCCAGAGATTTTAGAAGCTAGTTTAATTCCCTTTTCAGTCAGGTCCATACTGGGGAGTGTGGGATGACATTTTCCTGTGTCCCCTGTCAAGAGATGCCTAGAGGTAGCTTGACTTCCAGGGTGAGTAAGGTCTTCACCTCCTTTTCACCCTCCCAGAGCAGCTATTGCCATCTCCAGAACCCTACTGGTGGTGCATTTTGCTGATACTAGACTTGCTGCCATCTTTCCTAGTACCCAATCTGAGCCTGCCCTGAGGACCACAAGCACATTTTCACTAGGATGCAGCAGGACTTTTTTTCTCTCCATCCCTGGGCCAAGCAAAGGAGTCCCCAGAAACATGATCTTCCACATGAAGTATCAGCTAGAGATGAGGCTATCAGCTCTATTCATACCCTGCTATCACTTTCAGCTTTGCAGCTGACTAATATATGTGACACACTTTGCTGCTCACAGCCCTCCTTGTCACCAGGAATTGTAAAAGATCCCCTGGACGTGTCACAGTTCATATCAGCCACAAATAGACACAAAACAGACAAGCTGCTGGCTCGTGTCAGAGAAATGTGGCAAAGGGAGTTTGCAGGGGAAATGTTTAGTAACACTAAACTGAGAAAATTTAGGCAGACTTTGGCTCTAGGAGACGAACACACTGGGATGTTGTTCCTTTTCCCAGCAGTGTCATTATGGTGGACCTCATGCCCAATTGCCTGGCAGTTTACAAAAATTGCAGTCAACAGAAACTGCAAAATGTGAGGCTGAAATCTTCCCTTACAGAGTCCAGAATTAAAATTTCTTGTCCACTCTGTATTCACAGGAGCACATCTGCCATGGACACCAGCAGCAAGTCTTGTTTTCTTTGTGGGAAACCGAGACACAATGAAAAATAAGTTTTCCAGGTCACAAACCTACTTTGAGAAATAGTTAAAAATACATGAGAGCATCTCCTGTCTCACTTGCAGGACAGTCTTGCATTCAAAGATAGTTTATGTGTGAGTGTTTGTGGAGCAGCATGTGACTCAGTAGTCACTAAGCCCATACCACATCCAGTTAACCCTCAACTAAAGTGATCCCAGAACAGAATCATAGTCAGTAAGGTTGGAAAAGACCTCCAAGATCATCAAGTCCAACCTTTGATTGAATACCACCATGTTAATTAAACCATAGTCCCACTCCCAGTCATTTTTTGACCTCCAGGGATGGTGATTCCACCACTCCCTGAGCAGCTCCTTCCAATGTTTAGCAGCCCTTTCTGTGGAAAATTTTTCCTGATGTCCAAGCTGGATTTGCCTTGGTGCAGCTTGAGGCCATTTCCTTTTGTCCTCTTGTTTGTTTCTCAGGAGAAGAGATCAGCCCCCACTGGTAATTTTTTACCTTCAAGGTAATTTTAGAGAGCAAGAAGGTCTAAAAAAATAAAATACTCTTTCAGATTTTGGAAGTAGCCAAATATTTTCTTTTTCAAAATGCAGACAAATCAAGTTCACATAAGACTGAAAAGCCACTAACCTTTTTCTTTATTTTTCCTAGTCCTCTGTATTCTTACAGGGTACTGTTGTAGGGTCATGACATACTTATTGTGTATGTGTTGCAATATAATAACTCATCTGGAGATTTAAACTAGCAAAGGGATTATAAAACTAGAGGCTGCTCTGTTGGTATGGCTTGCTTGGTGTTTATTTTAGGGAAGGATATATTATCTCACTGTGTTGGAGAGCTGCCCTCAGAGCACCAACAATTCCTGCCCTTCATTTGAGGTCAAAGGCAGGTCTCTCTCCTGGTGTTTAATCTGACTCTTTTTATGGGATCATCTCCTGGGTTTTAGCAATATTTAGTAAAAGAAATAAAGCCAAATTTGTCATCAGCCTCATTAGGGGAACTTCACTGTTGGGTTACTGAATAAAATCCAGTGGGGTCCCTCTGGATACATTTTCTATCACAGCACAGGGTATTTAATGCAACCCTTATGGTGAGTACAGCAGCCTTTGGTTATGTTAAGCCTTTGGAGACTTGCGAGTGATTTCTCCTTTGGCCCATACCACCAGAATATAATTTTACTCAAAAAGAAAGGGAGAATAACAGCTGATATGACAGGAAAGGGCACAAGGTGGAGAACAGGTTGCAAGAAGATGTGCTGTCTAAATCCATCTAAAGTCTCATTGACACATCTGCATGAGTATATCCCCATCCATAAAATGGGAAGATTAGTAATTCTCTATCTTGCAGAGAGCTAAGAAGCTAAATTAATTACTGTTTGTGGAGCTAATTGAGATTCCCAGATGAGTACTGTTTGGAACATTTTAATTCTTATTATTATTATTTCCATTGAGGTTTGCCTCCATGTAATTAGTTTGCTGTATCTGCAAACAGGTATGTTCTCTCAAGCTCTTTGGAGGCATTCCTCATGGGACTGGCCCAAGCTGTGTGGCATGAGGAGGCACTGGCAATCAAGGCTGAGCTGTCTTCCAGCTCTTCTACCTCACCCCAAACCCATGTCCATCTCCTTGTATGGCTGTGCTCTTTAGAAAATCACATCTCCTCATGGGAGCAGAAATACCTTAAGGAAACCAGCCTGATTACAAATTTATGCACCATTATAAATTACTATGGTAAATTATACTTTTCTGTGTGTGTGTGTGTGTGTGTGTGTGTGTGTGTAGTGGAATGAAGCCTAGAAGTGGATTCTATCCATTCCAAGAAGGAAAAACTGTTTTGCAACAGGATTAAAGTGTGTCTAGGTTTGGCCATCAGTTTCTATCAGGTTGAAAATTAAATAAATTCTCACACAGTGTGTACCAGTCACCTATTGTTTTAGTTTATATTCACAAGTGCTGTTTACTTCAGTAACTCCAAGTTAGCTCAGTATTTTCAAAAAAGTCAATAAAAGCTGCAGCTGCCGTCGCAGAAGATTCACATGTCAAATACCTGTCCTACTTTTAAGAAACACTGGAGCAGTAGAACAAAAAGACATACTAAAACGGTGCCAGATTTAAAACAAAACAACCCCTTAAGATTATGTAAGAGCTATAGGAAGTATGTTGTTTTATTTATGAATGTGGAACTTTGTCTATTCATTATTTCGTGAGTCTGGGCCGGTGTGTTTTGCTTTTCCTTTCCTTTCATAAATAAGCAATAATTGACATTGAGACAGACAAAGGAGTGAGTTTTAAGGATCTTGAAACACAAGAGGCAGTTTTGCCAGTGGTTTCATCCGAGAGAAGCTAAGTCAGTAAGAGCTGGAAAGCTTGGGGAAGTAGACAGAAATAATCAAGTCAACATGTCAAAAAAGGCTGTTCAACTTAGACTGGAGCTGTGCTTGTTTACCTTTCTTGTGCATAAAGCTTACAGGAGACAGGCTCGGTGCTGGGAAAATGGTTTTAAGCCAGCTGAAGTACTTTGTGGTGTTCACATCTCCTTTACAATGGGAACATAGAGGCAAAGGCATTTCTATTTACTTAGCAAGTCAGTGAAACCCTCAGTCTGATACTGTGTCCAATATAATCAATTTTAGTGTTGTGATTTTTGTGTTCCTGTAATCCTGGGGCAGTCCTTCAAAATCCATATTTGCCAAGGCAAATATATTTGGCCTAAAGGGAACTGGGAGATTCCTCTTTTTTTTTTTTTTTTTTTTTACATCCCTGAATGAATAAGAGGCTATACTCAATTTTTAAGGATGTGTTCATGGACTCTGAGACACCTGAATGTTTTCAGAGATCTGCCACTACCTCTGAAAAACTGAAATAATCATTGCCATTGCTGTCTCCTTTGGCAGGAAACTTGTGGTTAGAGGGAGTGAGTTAATATAATAATTAGTTGTTTAATCTTCTCTGTGTCCAGCTTGAACTCGCAAATAGTAGAAACACAGCCAGGGTGATTTTGCTGAGTGTTTCACAGGCTTCCCCCTTATTATCTAATACAGCACTGGAAAGAACTGAATTTTAGACCTCCATTTGCAGGATTCCCTAGTGTTGCTATCAGCAACCTCCAAAAGGGATCCATTCAGTTGGTCCTTTGATGTGCAATTAAACCCAGGAAAAAATAGCTTTGTGTAATGTATAAATAGAAGAGAGCAGAGATAAGGGTGGTGTTGAAGTTGCTGGCTGACAGCTTGGCATCCAAACGTTAGAGGTGAATGCCACTACCACTGCTTAAAAAAAATGTCTGCTCCTTCCCAAATTCCAGCCCCCTGAGACTTAGCCTTTATTTACCTTGTACCTACTTTGGTCAGTTGGAAAGAAGAACAAAACAAAACAAACACACCAAAAAATATCACAGAAACCCTTTACAAAAAAATCCAAAGACAACAAAAGGTCTTTGAGGACAACTTGTCTTATTAGCAAAAATAAAAGTTTTTTAGAAGAAAATATTGTCTGCTTTCAAGGACACTTTTTTCATTAGATGGTTTTTGTCTTTATCTCCATAAAAACAGCATTCTTTCAGGAAGCCTTTAAGTTTACCCATTCTAATTGATGAATAATTGGCATTTGAAATACAGACCTCTTGTTATGCTGAAAAGTTGTGAGTACATGGGCTGTTCTTGGAGGGTTAAGGCACCCAGGCACATTTTGATTAAACTGACAAAAGTGTGAGAAAATCCAGGTGTAAGTGAGAGTATTTGAATGAACTTCAGCAAGAAATTCAATTTCACCTTCTGAAAGAATGAAAAATAGCTGGTGCCAATGAATAAAAACAGCCATTCAAATTCAGGACAATGAGGATGAGTATGTGGAGAAAACAAGGATGGCAAAGGAAGTGATAATTACCTGCCTGAACCAGGTGGATGTCTAGACCCATATGGATTTCCAGGTTGAAAGTATCTCTGTCTTATTGGTCTCACACAAGCCAAGTGAGGTCTTCCCATATTTTGAGGATCCCAGTGGCCATCTGCTGCATGACTTCCAGCTGGTTGCTCTTCAGCCTGCTGAACTACTAAAAATGTTTGAAAATTCAAAGCATCCTCCCTGATAATGTCAAAACAAAATCATAGAAAGGTCTGTTCTAACAAGGCCTACTCTTCTGGTTTTGGTTTGCTTTTTTTTTCATTTTGGGCTTTTTTGTGTGAATGATTTTTTTGCAAAATTTTTTTTTTTAAGGAGATTTTGCCGTGCATGATTTTGTGGCTGCCAGAGGAAAAAGGTGTGACAACATCAGCTTGTTTACTTCTGTGGCTTCTCTAATGAAGATAAAAAGGCAGGTGTCACCTTTGCAACAATAAAACTTGAGAGGAGGTTGATAGGGAATGGTGAGAGTCAGAGCTTGGGGCTGAACTAATTCCTAGATATGTATGCAAAGCAGTAACACATGAGCTACAGTTTAGTATGGAGAGGGCACCAGATCTTCCAGCTGCTCCATTAGGACTTCAGACCAGGCTATTTAATGATGCCCTGACCACCTCTTTTAAGCAGATTATCACAGTGACACACTGACTGCTGTGCCCTGCCAGAGCCCTTGGGCTTTGCTCCTCTGCTCACAGTGACTCTGCTGTCCATGGAGAAGAGGATGAGGCTGACAGGGGGGTTTGCTATGGGCCAGGGGTTTCCCTGGATTTTGTCTTAGATTAATAATAATCAACAGCAACAAAGAAGTTGAGAATTGTTATGTTTATTTTTAAGAGCATTATTATTACTTAGTAATCTCCTCAGGTTGTCTTTGCTGGGTGCAGCTCTTTGAGGAAGAAAAAATTCCCCTCGTTGCAGAAAAGCTCTTGGTCCATGCTGCTGGAGGTGAGCCATCTCCCCAGGGCTCTCTCTCCAGAGTGTTTATTTTGTCCCATCACAAGCTCGTCAGTTCCCTGTTGTAGTGAATTTCACTTTCTTCTACTTTTTGAGAGAGAATAATAGTCCTTACAGGGCTTTGAAGTTTCATGTAGGTGTTGGGGTCACAGATGATAATACAACTGTTACAAGGACAAAGGCAGTGAGAGTGCTAGAAAGACATGGGTTTATGCTTTCTGAGTGAGAACTGCTGATGTTTATCTAGGGTTTTTTTGTATTTTTAACCACAAAATCTGTGAAATAAAAAATAGAGTGTTTCCCAAATAAATGGTCCCACATTGGGGCTAAATTCATCCAACAATTTTGGCTCCAAAATTAGAGAGTGGAATTCTGAAAAGAAAAAAATAAAGTTTTCTTATTGAAAGGCATACATTGAGACAGATGGAGAGCAAAAGAAGGATGAAAGAGAGGAAACATAAGTGAGAAGATAAAAAGAATTGGACTTTCTTTTTTTTTCTTCCAGAACATGAGGAAATGCACTTCCTGAGATATTTTATGTAGATTTCACCCCCACAAAAATACACTGTCCTTTCAGTTCTTTTCCTAGATTCTGTCATTAGATCCAGTCTGGAATTGATATGTGACCTGCAGCAAGTGACATCTTCTGTGTGACTTGGCTCGCCCTTCTGCAAACCTGGGGGTTTAATGGATTTTGTTCATTAAACCTGCCCAGCTCCTCTCCAAGCTGGAGGTGAGGGTGGCACCACGTACATGCCAAGTCTGGATAGAAACTGTCAGTCCTGTCTGCTCTAATGAGACTTTTCTCCTAAGGAGGACATCAGTGTGTAACCCATCTGCTACTGTCATGTACACACAGCTTGCCATATATGCTGAAAAATATTCCTGGAGGTGTGTTCCTTCACTCAGCTTTTTTTGTCAGCAGTCCTCTGAAGATAGCAGAGTTGTGTTCCCTTAATGAAAGCTGATGGTGAAACAGCTCAAGAATTTTGGAAAATAGAAGACAGTTTCTTTGCATCAATGACAGGTGTCTAATTCAAGCTCCTGCCTACTACATGATGCTTCAGCCAGGCAAGCAGGGAAATCATTGCCCCCACAGAAGGAGCAGCACGAGATGGGCTATTTGGGTATGAAATAGGTGCTGGAGTCTATCACAGCAATGGAAAGCAGCAGTCATACATCACAGTATGACATAATTTTTCATCATACTCTGCCAGCTGAGCTGTGATTAACGTGTTAGCAGGTTTGTCAATTGTCAGATCATAAAGCTGATCATTGGAGCTGCACTAAAATGTGCAAGCCTTTGAAAACAGGCCAGGCTTTCAGGCTGTTCCAGCTCTGAATTTGCCTGCAAGTTTTAGTTCCCTCAAATGGAGGGAGATGATGTACAAGCAATACCCTTGTTCCCCACATGTACTTTCTGTGTGCAGTGTTTCCATGCTGCATAAACGTTAACAGCAAGGTGTCCTGTGTGCTCCTCTTCATCCAGACACCCTTCAGCTGAGGCCTCTGATGGCATCTTATCTCAGCAAGGACAGAGATAGATGCACTTTGGGCTTTCAGGTTTCCCAACCCATCCCTCAGTGTTGTTACTTTAGCACAGAACACAATGACAACGGTTATGTGTAATGGGATTTGATAACTAACTATGGACAAAACAATGGTTACTTAAACGAACAAGCATGAGAAAAAGAGAGCTGAGGAGCGTGACCTAGAACAGGAGAGGAGCGAATAACAGATGTCTTTGCACAGCATTTTGCTGCTGCTTGTAATGAAAGAACACTCAGACATTTGGAGAGTAAGCCAAGACTTGCTCTGGTCAACGGAGCCCCAAGGTGTTTGATTTACAAACAGCTAAAAATGCTGCAAAACTTTGAAAGTGTATTTATAGTCTTTTTTTCACCCTGTCTACTTGCTGGCTCCTACGGAATTACGAGGGAATGGTTTCGGTTGTTACTGTGGTTTTACTCTTTTACAGTTGTTCCATGCACCATTTTTTCCCCATTTTATGGGTCCCTAAAGATCCACAGGCCACCCCTTGAGAACCAACAGCCTGGAAAGACAAGGTGGAAAATCCGTGCTTTGGAGCACATTCATTAGAGTTCCTTGGTTCTACAGGAGAGCCAGGAGGAGGAAAACCACAGACTTTGGGTTCATTGCAAAAAGAGCTGTCTTGCTGTGACAACAAAGGCTTTTCTTCAAACAAAAGTAGGCAAGTCTGAAGTCGTTGTGCAGCGAGTTCACCGTGCTCCCAGGGGAGAGTGTCGTGTGCTGCAAATGCACCCAGTGCCCTTCAAGGCAAAGACTGTGCAGCCAGCAGGCTCAGTCCAACCCTCCCACCAAGACCAGTCCTACAGGCTTGTCCATCATCCCCCAGTGTCTCCCCAGGGAATGGGAGGCAACAAGGTGCAAGGATGTAGCATTAGCAAGGTCACCCTTCCCTTGACATGCTTCTTTTTTTTTCCCAGAAGGATGGGTTCATTGAAGGGAATAAATGTGTTGTTAAAACTGTCCTGCTTGGCACCGAGCACCCCATTCCTTCTGGCAAAGCTTGGTTCTCTGCACACTTCGTGTCCACTGTGCCATGTTATCCCTGCACTTTCCATGAAAAAGTCAATCCTTGAACCACTGAAGCGAGGTGTTTTTGGTGAGGTTGAGTTACATGGTGACCACACAGCTGAGGAATGTAGGTATTTGGGACTCCTCTGGAAAGACCCTGCTGAAAGATCTCCAGGGTGTACTGTACTAAGCGTAAGCCTACCACCCCCAGGGTTTGGAAGAGAGCAAATTCCTTCCAGGATTATAGGATTAAGAAGTTGAAAAGTGATTCAAATTCTTCATTAAACAGGAAAAAAAAAAAAAAAAGAAAAGAGAGAGAGACATGAGGGGAAGCTCTTCAATGCATGCATCACTCGACGTGTTTTCCTTGTAATTAAAGGAAGTTATTGAAAAATATTTGAGGGGATTAAATGCTCAGAGTATATGTGCCGATCAAATAACACAAGAGTCTGCATTCTTCTGAGTAATCAATGGAGTGACTTGAATGGGGAGGTTCAAAAGAGCACAGTTATTGTTAAAGTGCCATTGTAGTAGTATTCACCATACTGTATGGCAGATGGACAGGCCCAAGGGTTTCCCAGCAGGAAAACCTTGCTGCAGCTGAAAAAAACAAGGGTCTAGAACTCATATGTGGGTGTTTCTGCATCTGCTGTTACAATTTCAGGCAAGTTTTTCTTCCTATTGTTCTCCTCAAGCAGAATGTAGAAATAAATATTTCTACTTTCTTAATTCCCAGTTTGAGGAAGGCTTCTTTTTTGACTGAAATTATGTTTCTCTTTTATTCAAGGAAATGAGATATATGCCCACAGACTATGTGGACAAGAAAGGTGTTTAAGGACTGAGCACAGAGCATAAGAAATGGGAGGTGCCCCTGTGGTAAACAGGGAATTGTACTTACCATTATTCTTTCTTCTGTCTTCTGACAGCTTAATTGTTAGTGGTCATTATTTAGCCATTAATTAAGAGGTCATTATGTCCCAGACACCTGGTGTCTAGAATAGCCAATGTGTCCTGCAGTTTGTACACAGCTCCATGACCACTGTGGTGTTCTGTGAGTGTTTGCACATGTGTGTGACAGAAATGTTTCTCTATCCAGAGATCTTTGTTTTATTCTGACTTTTCCTTTGGGTGGTTCGGTGCTGAAAAGGGCACAAACAGCAGTGGGATTAGAGAAGAAAGAGATTCAAAAGGTGTTTGAAGACCATGAGGCTATAAGATCCTCTGTCATGTTACAGCAGAATACTGGGAATCAAATTTCCCTGAATTACCAGTGTCCTGTTTCCAATGCTTTTGGAGGAGGAAGAACCTAACTTTAGATAGAATTTGGCCCCAAGGTTGTACTTTCACCCTTGTTCCTGCTCTGCCATTACATTCTGTGGGAAAAAACCCTCACCTTTTTAGCTTTATCTGGATTTTGTAAATGAGAAGATTAATGGCACCCCCTTAAATTCTTGGATTTAATTAAAAGTGCTTTGAGATCTCGATGTGAAAGATCCCATAAAACTGTACAGAGGAAGACAATATTTATTCCTCTCTCAATGTCTCTTTACAAACTGGTCCTCACACAATGAAGAGACCTCTCCTCTCTCCTCTCCTCTCCTCTCCTCTCCTCTCCTCTCCTCTCCTCTCCTCTCCTCTCCTCTCCTCTCCTCTCCTCTCCTCTCCTCTCCTCTCCTCTCCTCTCCTCTCCTCTCCTCTCCTCTCCTCTCCTCTCCTCTCCTCTCCTCTCCTCTCCTCTCCTCTCCTCTCCTCTCTCCTCTCCTCTCCTCTCCTCTCCTCTCCTCTCCCAGGATGCTTTCTCTCTAGAGCTGTTCATGACAGAATTCCTCCCAGATCTGTTCATGACAGAATTCCCCCCAGATCAGGCTCAGGAGGTCACTGAGTCCATCTTCCTCAAGGCAGGGCCAGCTCTATCCTAAACTCATTTGTCTGATTTGCTCCTATGCAGGTCCAGCAATGCTGAGTCCTTCATCATCCTGCACCAACAGGCAACTCTCCCTACCTTTTACTTGTTTCCTTAAATGTCTCATCTATATTTCCTCCACCTCAGTTTAATTACCTAATTTCTTGTGCTACCCACACCAAACAGTCCCACGTTAGTTCCTTTCTCTGTGCTTAGGCCACTTACATTAAATCAGTCAGGAATTTGATCCAGTCAGGAAATTAATCAATTTCAGATGTGCCATTATCCTCATGCTTTTGCCTTGCCAGAAATGTCCAAATCAGGATGACTGTTCCTTAGCCAGTCACTTCAATCCTTTTTAGGCACTTAAAAGTAAACTTTCTTAGAGAGAGACTTAGCACACTGAGTACTCAAATTGAAGCTAATGGATGCTCCTGAGAGTAAGTCCTGTTTATTTTGGCATCTTTCTGCACAAATAAAAGTTTGATTATCAGTATCTGCATAATAAAGTGAAGACAGAAGGACTACAATTTCTTTTATTTTTTCAAATATTTTTCTTTTATTTTAAACTACTTGGGCAAATCAACCATACATCTTCTCACTTCCTCCTTCTAAAAGCTAACCAGACAGCATATGCCAGCATCAAAATTTCCCACTGATGCTTTGTTTGTCACTCAGTCACCCTGAGCATGTAGTGGAAAGTTTGAGCTGACCCTCGGGTATGGTATTTGTTAATAACCAAAAGCATGATTTGACCAAGTTGCCATTTAAAAAACTCACAGTCCAGTTGACTTTGTGTAATGCCACACGGTATCAGTAGGTGCTGAAATACAGCAGAACTGTGTACAAAATGGGCTTTGAAATCTTGTGTCTCATGCCCTGGGGGCTAATGGAGTGGGTATTTTTCTAACCTTACAATTGTAGTTAATAAAATAATGGATGAGGAATGGGTGAAAGAAGTTTTTTTAAATTTTTTTAATTTATTTTCTTTTGGCTCCACAGATGTGCTTAAGCAAACACAATCTCTTGATCGTGCAAACGGCAGTTCCCTTGGCAAAATGGTTTGGGAAGGCTTTGGATAACTTTAGTTAAAAAACACACTTGCAAAAAAATAAGCTGTCAGAGAGTAAATATTTAACTTTTCCATTTGTTTTCTTTTTCTTGTGGAATGAACATGACAAACCTTATTCATAGCGCTAATGTTGTAGTTAATGTCAACAGAGTTATAGTTGGAAAGGAAATTACCCGGACTGTCATGATTTCACATCCTTTTTGTAATTCCTTCTCTGGACAAATTGGTTGTTCATGACGACAGACACCGAAACAGATTAACCTGCCAGCCAGCTCATAGTGACACACTGCAAGTTTTGGAGCTCTATATAAGAAAAATTACCCATGGAAAGTAACCACCACAATGAGAAAAACAGAACAAACCCACTGTCCAGAAGTTAAAAACAGCACAAGTTTACAATAAAGAGGTAAAGGTTTAACAGATTAAAACAAGATGGTTCCTGGAGGCTGGTTGTCTTGGGAAATGAGATTTTTAAGGGTGTGTGATTTATTTAAACTTTGCTACTCGTGAATGAGATTGTTCTGTCCCTCTGTCCCTGTGCTCAGGTGGGACCCCACCTGCAGAGCTCTCTCCAGCCCTGGGGTGCCCAACACAGGAAGGACGTGGAGCTGCTGGAGCCCGTCCAGAGGATGCAGCAAGGTGATCAGAGGGATGAGCAGCTCTGCTGTGGGGAAAGGCTGAGAGCACTGGGATTGCTCAGCCTGTAAAAAAGAAGGCTTTGGAGTGATCTAATTGCAGCCTTCCAGTACCTGGAGGGAGCCAAGAGGAAGGGAGAGGGAGTTTACAGGAGTCTGGAGTGACAGGACAAGTGGCTTCACAGTGAGAGAAAGTAAATTTAGATTAGATATGAGGAAGAAATTCTTGGATGTGAGAGTGGTGAGGAATGGTTTGCCCAGAGCAGCTGTGGCTGCCCCATCCCTGGAAGAGTCCAAGGCCAGACTGGATGGGGTTTGAAGCAGCATGGGATAGTGGAAGGTGTCCCTGCCCATGGCAAGGGGGGTAGAGATGGATGATCTTTAAGGTTTCTCCCAACCCAAACCATTCTGTGATTTTTGGATTCTATGATTTTATGATGCAGGGATATTGTTGTGTGCAATCTACAGGTGCTAAGGATAGATGAAGCCTCTCTCACTTACTTTTCAGATCTGCGGTTCATGGAGAGACTTGTTTCAGTTTTCTCTCAGCCTCAGCTTGGCCCACACAAACTGGGGTCCTGGTGGACACTGCCCTACATCTTTCAAGCATGGGCACTATAGAAAACACATGCACTTTGCAAGCAAGGCATCTCTTTTTCACTGTTTTTTGCACTGGAATGAGGCAGTGTTGAATTAAGCCAGGTGTAAAGTGTATGTGAAAACCATTAGGCAAAGGCTGCTTTAAACAATGAGACTTATGATAATAAGTGTTAAACTTGGTAGTCAGTAATAACAGGGTCAGCGCCTTGGAGAGCAGCTCATTGCAAGGCGTCAAGGAAAGGGAAAATGATTAGCTTGAGTTTCCAAGGAAAAATGAGCAGTCCACAAGTTCAGTGCTAGATTGTCTGTAGTCAGGTTAAGAGTCTTTGTCTCTCTTCCCTTCAGCAGTGGGATCAAAGTCCCAGTCTCGGTGTGTGCCTTCCCTGTTGCTAAATCCATTTATGCTGGGATTTGCTGAAATTTAGAGGAAACTCAGTGATCTGAGCAGGGAAGAAACCCAGGATGTCCTGAGTTCTCATGCTAAGGCTTGGCAAAAAAATTGGCTCCTGCCATTTCCTCTTCTCCCTGCAAAGAGTTTAATTCAGTAATTATTCTAAGAAACAAGATCTCTGCATGCTTGGCGAGAGGCCAGAGATTCATCCAAACTTGTGGGCTTACTTCACTGATGTTCAGGCCAATTGGTGCACTCAGGCTGCACAATGAGTTGCAGATGTAGTGATCTCATGTGCTTCATTGGTGAAAAGCACTGAAATGTTTACCCTGTAGTCGAATGTAAATGTAAAAAGATGGTTGCCTGAGACTGCAATCTGAACATCCCAAAACGGCATCACACCAACCCTCCCCCCAATTTAATCCTTTTCTTTGTTGCCTCATCTCTCCCATCTGTGAAATGGAAACAATTCCACTTCACTTTGTCCTGCTTTGCCCCGAGGAACTGGAATGAGCTAGACCTTTCAAAAGGACTTTGAAGACAGATTATTGTTTTTCATTACTGTGTGCAGCACTTCTCACCATGAAGTGATATTTCAGAATAAAGGTACAATTCCGCTCTGCCAAGAAAGTAATGCTAACCTTCCACCAAAAACATCACTGTTTTGTTCGATGAAAATCAGCTGTGTTTGACAGAGTGATTTGTAAACTTTGCCAGTGCTCTGTGGTTCTGCATGACCAGCCTGGACCTGGTGTATTTTATTTTTTCCCTTACTTTCTGGGGGTGATTATGTGCTGTGACTTTGACCTGGGACATTTCCTTTCTTCAGGAGGATTTAGCTTCAGTTGTTTTTGTGCTAGCAGTGAGTATCATTTGCAGACTAAGAAATATGATTTCCTTCTTTTAAAATGGGTCAGACCCTTTTGGTGTTTTAACCACAAACAATGGAGTTCAGAGAAAAATCCAGAGGCATACGGACTTGGGAGTCTTTGTGGCTTCAGATGTGAAACAGGCCCTTCTAATGTGTTCAGTTCCTTGTCAGTTGTGAAAGAAATGTCTAAAGTTTCATAATATCATATCAGTTGTGCAAGCAGCTTGTATTTTAAAGTAGGTGCTTAAATCTGCACTTGGTTTTAGTAAAGCTTAGTCTATTTTTATTCCTGGAGAAGTTTCTTTTTCTAAGGGTGGTGGAAGGAAGGTAAAGAATTAATTTAAGTTTTGAAGGTTTTTTTTTTTTTAGATAGTAGACACGTAACTCCATTTCAGATGTCTGTGTCTCATTCAGGGCAATTAAGGATTTCATGTCATTTGATATTCTCTTTGAGAAGCACAGGAATTGGTTACGAGTTTCTACCCTTGTTAGATTTAAACTCTATTTCATTTTTACCCTGGGGAATTAGTCTGGGTTGAAGTGCATGCATGCATGAATTAAATCACAGCAACGTTGCTGCATCTCTTTTTAGCGCAGAGCTCTCAAAGCCCTTAATCATGTGTTTATTTCTCAGACCTGCCCTGTGATATGGGTACAGTAGCTGTACCATTTCCAGAACTGCAGAATCCATGTGCAATAAGGCACACCTTTTCCTTTCTTCTTCTGCAAGGGTTGTTACCTTGAGCAGGTTTCTATCTCCCTGTGCAACCTCCAGCTTGATGTTCTTTGTTTATGGCTCAAGCTGAGGGGTGCTAGTGAAGCCGTTGCCTAATGAAGGACGTTTTTAGCTGGTTGAGCAGGAGTAATTCCTGTTTAAATGCTTAGGATCCCATTGATTTAATCTGGCACAGTTACAGCAGGCTAGACGGGTGAATGTCTGCTGTTCAGAGTCATCAGTGGCCTTAGGGCTTTCTCCAGTGAGGTGTGAGATGTGGATTTGGGAGACAAAGAGCTTCAACTCTGGCTCATCCATGCGATCCAGCCTTGTGTAAGAGGTGAGGTTTGCAAGGGAGCAGCCCTGTTTGCAAAGGGGACAACCTTGCTCCGTTCTCCAAATGAAAGGCTGAGATCCTCATGCTCAGGCTGCATCCATCCTGAGCAGTGCAGCCTTTCATTAGCTATTTTTTTGTAGCACCTTCATATGGCATAGGCACAAGGAAAAGGGCAAAGCAATCTGGGAGAACGACTCTTCAGAACTGAAATTAATTGACACCACTCTCCCGTCGCTGGTAAGGGCCTTAATGGGCCAGCTCAAGTCCTTCAGCAAAAGCTGCAGCCCACTACATGGCAGAGCTGTCTGCTAAAATCTGGAGAGATGAACAGCATGACAGCCATGGCAGGTCACCTCCTGCAGAAGGGATGACAAAATATTTGTGTATCTTAGGCAGATGGAGGGACAAGCAGCAGAAGCACATGGGGAAGCAGGTAGGTTTGTAATTACCCGGAAAGGCAGCTCACCTTCACAGACCAGCAGAGCTGGCTTAATGTGGCAACAGCAGCTATTGCACCAGTTGAGGGAACAGCAAAGCTGCCATGGCAACGTCTTCTCCTCAGGGGATCACAGGCAGAGTTCTGGCCAAGCCAGACCAAATTTCTCCTGTGCTTTCCACTGGAAAAATGCCCCTCCAGCTGCCTACAAAAGACAAAATCCATCCCATAAGCTGAAATAGGGTAAATATTAGTTAAACAGTTACAGCTCTCAAGATCTTGCAAGCAGTAGGAGCAGTTGTCAAGCTTGGAGACACCTCCTCCAGTGCATGGCATAGCCCAGCCACAGTGTGTCCAGGATGCTGATGATGGGACTGGCTGAGACCACGGCCTCAGGGAGTGGAGTGGATCCAGTGATCCAGCCCACAGTCAGTTCCCACCCAGGTGACTCAGGGATGAGAAGAGCCAAAGAGCACCATAGATGGACAATTAGGCTACAGGTTGCTACCTGGTGAAGGCCTTTTCTCCTATGTATTCCATGAAACACCATAGGAAAAAACTTCAGCAACTCCCTTGGTGGAAGTACAGAGAGCGCAGAAAAAGGCTTTGGACTTCTTCTTCCCCCAAAGCTGGTGCTCAGACTTCTTTTTAATGAAGCCATCATGCACTGCTCAGTTTCATGGGTTCTCCCCTGTCTCTAAAACAGCTATGTCTGTTTTCATTAATCATTAATTGCTTTGGCTGGAACACAGATCTTCAGTGTGGACGCTCATAGCAGAACACAGCAGAAAAAGGAAGGGATCTTTTCTCTTGTTTAATGCTGCCTCTCAAGCAACTGCAGGTATTGATTGATGCTTCTCGTGTTTCAAATATTCTCTGTGATGGGAAAAAAGCCATATTCTCCTAAAGTGTCAGTTGTATTACATATCAGAAAATATATCTCTTTAATGAACTCAAAACATCACTTTTTTTTTTTTTTGAAGCGTCTCTTTCCATGCTGTCATATAAAAATAGATTGATTATATGCATCACATTTTTTTTCTCCTAATGTGATTGAGTTATGGCAGTAAAAATGTTCCTCTCCCCCCTCTCAATTCACACAGTAAAGTATTTCACAGCTGTAGACACAGGGCAACATACTGGATTGCTCTACCTTAAATGATTGTTTCTCATGCATCCATAAACATGAATAAATATGGTAGTCATGGTTGTCAGTGATCCTCTATTTCAACAAGTTGGCCATAATTAAGCATTGCATAAACATAATTGAGAAAACAAATGTCTCTGAATTTCCCTGGAAGTTTTAAATCCTTCAAATTGCAATTACTTAGCTTGTGGCTAATTTTATAAATGAGGTAAAAGAGAAATATGAGTATTTTATGTGGATCTTAATCTTCAAAACAGGGTCTCCAAAGATCACGCTGCTTTTTTAAAAATTTGGGTATAAGTTACTAATGACTTTGCTAATCAATATGCACCATTCGTTCCTTGAATAAAATAAAATATATGATCCAAAGTTTTACTTGGGTAGATTTTAAGTCAGGAATTGCAGAAATATTATTCATCTTCTCCAAGTGAAACTAGCTTTGAACCAAAGGAAAAATGGGATATAAGTATTTGGGAAATATTTTAAAGAATGCTTGATTTAAGAGGGACAACTGGAAGAAAAAAGAGCAGATGGTAGTTCTGGAAATTCTGGGAGTCTATATGATTTTAAAAGAGAAGCTTGTGCTGATTTCTTTATTTACCTTCAGAGACCACAATTTTTTTTATTTATTTTTTTAAATTGTGGAGACAAATGACCCTATACCTCAGATGTCTCATTTAAGTAATGGCTGTAAAGATACATTTGTACTTTGTGATGTCCTTTGAGATCCTTTGGAAAATGTGCTACATGAAGATTAAATACTCTTCTAGAATATATATATATATATATATATATATATGGGGGAATAGGGAATGAATGCCCACATTGTTGTGGAACTGAGAGGAGAGGAATAATTTAGAAATAGAAAAAAAAAAAGGTGCGGAATTCTGGGAAAAAGTCATTGGATGTGATGGATGAAGGTTTATCTGCTCTTTATAGTGACAGATAAGTAATGAGGTTGAACTGCTGCGATATTGTCTGGAAATAGAATAGATGACATTTTTAATAGGCTCAAATTGACTCTTAATAGTTCAGACCATCTGCTGAAACTGTGGAATAATAAAACTAGTGCTTTTATTATGACCTTCTAAAGCACTAAATACTCTGGGAAAGTATGTGGACATTTCTAAATCTATGTTTTGGTTGGATAGTTTGGATAAAAGTATTTTGCAGTGGGCTCGAGGGCCAGGCTCTGTCCTGGTTGTTGTAAAAGCAAACCCAGTGTGATTCCAATTCTGCTTGCAGGTGCTTAACAACTTCATCATCCATTAAAACCCTTTCCTTAAAAGCCAAATGTGCTACAGTACATATAAGAGAAAATGCAATACTAATACTAATACGAATACTAATACTAGTACTAATACTTATAACTAAGGATGATGATTATGATAGTAGTATTAGTAATAATAGTAATAGTAATAATAATGCAATTACAAGTAATAGTGGTAGTATTATTTGGTAGAATATGACTCTGATCACAGTTCTTATGTCAATATAGTATCCATGTGGTGGGTGGGGACCATTTGTAATAGTAGTCTGCTCTTGACAGGCACAGTGATGACAAAATCTGTTTAAAGGCCAAGTCCTCCAGGAGGAATATCCAGTTTGAAGCAGGAAACACAATGCACACACATTGAAATAAATATGATTGAAGAGAGTTCTGTAAGGCAGAGACAACAGAATTGAAGATGAGGAGAGATGTTTATACTTTGAGATATCTCCTGTTCATGTCCATTATGAAATAGTTTAAAATTGGCAGGAACCTTGTTGTTACTAGGTGCATTTGGAAGCTGATCATAGAAACATTATCATCATTATATGATTAGCTTTATCTAGCATCTATATATAGCTGTGGGGGCTTTTTATATGGAGATGTTTTCAATTATATTCTTTCACTTTGGCTGTGCTAGACTGAGCTCATGAAAATAAAACCTGGACTATCTTTTCTGTTATTGTGCAGTGCAATGTGCAATAGGCTCCTCATCCATGACAGTGTAAATAATAGAAATTGAATAATGAGAATTAACAGTTGTGTCAAATGGCTATTTCTAGCATGTTTAGAGTTCACACAACACTTTTTTTTAAGTGATTTGAGTAACTGCCATCCTCACTGTCCAGTTTCTATCTGCAAATGCAGGGATTTGTTTGACACTGGGTGTGGTCATTGATTCAGAGGTAAATTTAAGTGAACTCCATCCAAAACCATTTCAGACAGTGATTGAAACTGGTTGGCAATATATATTGTAATTTATGATTAAATATATATTGTAATGCCATGGAGCCCACGTCAGACACCTTTTCTTTTGGAGGTAGAATAAAGAGAACAAAAAGGTGCTTCTTAGAGATTGGAAATCAAGATAAAATTTCTCCAATTCATTCATTCATGTCTTCTTGCAGTAGAAGAGAAAGAAGGTGTAACTAGAAGTGTCAAAGTGTTAATTGAAATCCAGTGCTTAAAAGACATTGTTATAATTCAGGTAAGAGGACATCTGCTCCCACTTATTCTCCAGACCTGAGTCAGTTACTTGCCTTCTCTGTCCTCCAGTTTCTGTGCTTAGGGTTTATGGCAATATTTATTTTAGAAAGATGATGAGACAATAATTTATTAATATGTGCAGCCTTCTTTCAGGTCCCTGGGAACTTTGGGCATGCAAAGACATTGGTCTTATTGAAGCAAGTCCTAGTTAAGCATAAAGATGAAGCAACGGCTCTGTTAAGTGGGTGGAAGTTTGTACAAAGGTCTTAAATTTTGAAAGGGAAAAAAAGCTGGACCACTTGCCTTTCAGACTTGGCAATCTGAAGCTGCATCTGCATTTCCAGAGAGAAAACACAGCAATCTCTTTTAGATAGCAAAGAGAAACAAAATAATAACCAAGAGCAAATCGAAACCAGTATTGTTTTTTTCCAGTGAGAGTGGTTAATCACTAAAAGAAAGGGCCAGTGGCAGTGAACAATTCTTTATCTTTTTATGCCTTCAAGATTGAAGGCCTCTCTGGAGGAAATGTTTTAGGCAAAAATGATTCTGCTCAACAAAAGAGAAGCTGGGTAAAAATTAAAACTCTATGACATATAAAAGATAGATGAACTACTAGTGCCTCTGCATGTGTGATTCATTTTGCACAGCTTTAGATGTCTGAAGCTCGATGCCTAAGTTTGAACTGGTCACCCTGGGCTCCCTTTTTAGTCAAGAGTAAGAAATAGGTATCTCCAGGGAGCAATCCATTTGACCTGCCTTGGTTTGAGTGTGATGAAAATTATCCTCTGGGGGTACCTGTTCCTCCTCATTGACTACCAAGAAAGCCCATGGTGATTTGTTCACATCCCAGCATCATACTTTCAGATGCTTGAGGAAAGACATGTCTGTCTGTGGGACACCAAGGAGTTGTGGAACAGCAGCCCTTAATTTACAGGGCAGAGGTCTGCTTTGTGGTAGTTCTTGCCTTGCATCCTTTATGAGTCAGCTGCTGGGTGAGTTGTATTTCTGTGTTGTTGAAGCATTCCCTGTTTTGAAAGGAGGACCTAAGAACATCCCTCTCATTTCTTGGGGACACAGATGCAGATAAGGGTGGGCCAAATGCTGTTGTTGCTCTGGTACAAAGTCACAGCAGTCTCACAGATATTAGTGGACTTACCATGCTTTACATCTTAAGGATAAAAGCAGAAATGAGCCATTTAGAAAGGATTAATCCAACTGCCACAGCAATTTTGTTTTTCCTGTTCATCAGATGATAAAGGGCAGCTCTGGAAAGAATGCTATATATTACAGAGCATTTTTAAAGCAAAGACTCTTGGGAAAATCCTTGTTAAGCATGTGGAGACAGTGTTTAAAACTTTCATCTTTCATTTCTTCCCATCCTGTAGCCTTCCTGGCACCGTTCCAAATTCACTTCATCACTTGGTGTTACTTGGTTTAGTCTTGTGCCCTCTTGCGTATCCTGCTAATGGTGGATTCCTGTGTAGTGTATCCAAATTCCTCAAGTCTAGCCCTGTCACTCAAGATGATGAACCTGTCATCACTCTGGAGGTGTGCTCTGAGCTGCTAGGAGTATGCTCAGCCCACATCTGAGGAGAGCAACTGTGGTGCTCAACACAGAGGCATAACCATCCTAAACACCCTCCCTCACCAGGGGAAGGAGGGAGTGGCTCTGGCAGGCTCCACAGCACAGGGAAGTCTGTTCTCTTTACATGGACCTCAGGGTGGAGATGTGTCCTAGATACTCCAGCCATGCCTGCAATGCAAGAAGGCTTCAGCTGTTGGTGTTGGCTGATCTTGGATCACATATTGCTGGGAAGCTTTGCAGTGCATCACTGAGTAAACAGAGGATTCCTGAGGCAGAAGGATTTTATCACTCTTTATATAATTGCAGAGAAGTCAGGTATGACCATAGAGTAAGTCTTGGTCCCTGCCAGTTGTCCCTGTTACCAGTCAGGTCTGTTTTCCTGGTCTGTTTTCTTCCTGGATAGTGACTCTTAAGTGTCCACCAGCTGCTGCTGTCCACCTAAGCAGGTGAGCCTGGCATATCTCAGTGGTTTGGATTAACCCGTGTTTCAGAAGGTCTGTGAAGCAGAGGGGCTGTGTGGACACGTGTGGCTGCAGACCATGCCCAGATTGGGTCTCTGCTGCGATCCCAAAGACAGCAACATGCTGTCTCTGTCACTGTGCATGCACAGCCTGATGTGCAGAGCAGGGATGTTGCACCCAGATGGCATGAGAAGGATTGGGACTGTCATCATCAGGCAGCTCTTTTCTGAACCCTTGCCCATGCAATTTGTAGATTCCCATGACACTTATTTGGCCATTCCTGCACCACAGAGAAATCCAATCCCTTCCCTTTATGGGGGACGTGGCACTCTTGCCACACCAGCTATTTCTGACACAGTGCATTGCTTCAGCCTGTGGTGAGTTCTCTGCCTGCTGCAGCAGCATTCCCAGTGCCCATGTTAATAGGGTGGTTGAGGTGAGTGCCAACCTGCTGCTTCCCTTGGAGGCACAGACCTTGTGGTGAGGGGTTTTCTGTGCAAAGCTTTCCTGTGGGAAATTTGCTGTACTCTGACATCAGCTGTGGATGCAGAGGAAACTTTGTGCTTTTGTAGCTCATGCATGCTTTCAGCTTATAAAAATTCACTAAAAATTGAATTAATGTCCCATTAAGAAGAGACCCCTTAGTGCAGTTTTCTCTCCTGTGTGACACGCTCCTGCTGAAGTCAACAGGAGCTTCACCAGCACTACAGCCACACAGAGTCCCTAGGGAGTCTCACCAGCAGGAAATAAACAGCTATAGCTCTTAGAATGACCTGTGAAATCTTGGTTCTGAAGAGGCATTTGTTTTCCCCACTTTGCCAGATCTTACTGTAGCGTAATAGGTTGTGGGCAGTGGAGAAATCTCTTTATAACTGAAAATGCTAAATGTAAAGTTTGTTTGTTGTTTGTTTTTCCTGAAAAGCCTTGATTTTTTGGGTTTTGTTTTTGATTTTAAGTTGGGATCATTCATGTTTCTAGTCACTGAGATTGTACCCTTCTTCCAACAAAAGGGAAAAAGTTGATGAGATCCATTAGCTGGCTTGAGGATATGAAAAAAATCTATACATTCAAGGAGCCTTTCAAGAATCTGATGTCTTTGAATCATAGAATCACTGGATTGTTTAGGTTGACTGTTGTATTGTATTAAGTAGTTGATAAATCACACTGGGTGTGGTTTTTTTTTGTAGTATATAGATCCACACAAAAAAGATGTAACTTTCCCATGAACTCCTGTGCACCTTTACCTGACACCACCCTTCACACCTGTCCTGAAGTCTTCTCCTATTGGTCAGCAGACCCTCCCTTCCCCCTCCCCTTTCCCAAGGGGGCACAAAAACACCTGGCCGTGTGCCCAGCCCTCTCTTTCTCTATCAGGATTTCATGGAGTAAGTTCTGTAATAAAGCAGCAGGACTATGCCTGGGTAGGAGGAGCGCCTTTTAGTCTTTTATCCGCGTCCTCGCCACAGTTCCCCCTCTGAGGAACTGGTGCTAGCCCAGCAGGGACCCTAGGGGTGCTGGAACTGTGGCAGTTGACCATCATTGAGTTCAACAACAAACCTGACACTGCCAGGTCCCTGAGACCCACATCTGCACATTTTGGGGGTACCAACATCCTCATGGGGAAGTGCACCACCACGCAGACTTCCTTGCTACTTCAAGTGCTCTCTCATTGCTCAGTGACTCTCTGACTCAGGAGCATCATCCCTACTTTGGGGAACCTATTCTAAGAGGTAATAATAGCCTTTATCCCACGAGGGTGCATCTGTCTGTGAACTGCAGAGACATCTCTGGAGATACTGAACATTTTCCATAGTCTTGGAGATGCTCAACATTGTCTCAAAGTTCTCAGCTGACTGCCTTATGTCCAAGGCCTCTGCTGCAGCTGGGAGACAGAGCTGGGGTAGTGTCAGAGAATTTTATTTCACCACTAAATGAATGGGTTCATACTCAGAAAGTTAATGTTTATTATAAGCATGTGAGGACCTAAATCTTTTCGTGTTACTGATTATGTGAGCTTGAATGCAGAACTGGCCTTCATTCACTCAGGAAAGCTTCCTAGGTACTAATACTGAGTAAATGAGCTGTTGTTTTTTGACTCTTGAGGTTTATTAGACATTAGATCATAGGAGCTGTTACACCAGTCAAAGTCTTATAATTGTCTTATTACACGTTTCCAATTACTAACAGTACCAGATGCTTCAAAGGAGCATGCAAGAAGCTACATAGTAGACAATAATAATAAACATAATTTGGTCATAATAAAAATATCTTTTATCCACTATATGTGCTCAGTGTTTGGCTTATATCCTGAGACATGACAGTTTCTATTTTATTACACATACATATTTTAAATTGACAGCAGTTTTCAAAAGAAGGGGCTGGAATTTGGGAGGTCTGAATGAGATTTCAGCATTGTCCCCTCACAGGAAGATTGACACAAACCAAATGACACATTTGTCATCATTTGATGACAAATTTGTTATCGTTTTCATAATTTCCAAGAGCACCTCCATTTCCACAGCTAAATACCACCAAAGACCTTAACACTGATGAGGTTCCTGAGATCTAGGAGCTAGAACTGTTACAAAAGGGCAAGGGAAAGTTATATGAAAAGTCAGATTTGTGTCTTAAATAGGAGCAATTATTAAAGGAAGTGATTATGATAGAGAGAAGTTAAACCAGTGCAAGGGAACACAATGTGCTGTTGTCTTTTTTGGATTGTGTTCTTCAGGCACTTGGCAGTGCTTGTGTGTGAACTGATGGGTGTGCAATCAATTTGGCTGTTTTCCCCCATGCAGTCCCTTCGGTGGAAACCCTCCTCTTATTTGCATGGATCCGTCAGTCAGCGCAGAGAGATGTGCACTAAAAACAAGACAAAAATTCCCCAGGCAACCACTTCAGATCATACTATTCTCTGTTATTATTTTAAAAAGAGGAACGCAGAAGTACAAACGGAAAGTCCTTGTTCTGTTCATCTTCCTGCAGATGACTCAAGAAGCCCCTTTTGTCCTTCCTTTGCAAAGAGCGAGTTAGTAAATGAATGACATCTGAAGGCAAGAGTTGGGTTGCTCACCCCAGATTTCATCTGAAGGTCACCTTGCAATTTTCAGTGGTTCAGAGATGTTTTTATTATTCCTCTTTTAACCTTAGGGTTTGTTTTGTTTTTTTTTTTTAATTTTTATTTTTTCTTTCTTCTCCCCCCTCCCTTCCCTCCCAACTTAAGCTAAATGACAAGATATGAAACTCTGTGGTTTTCTTGTTCTTAATGTGAGTATTGAAAAATGATAATCTGCCGAGCGCGTGTGACGGAGCGCTCCCTCCTCCCACTCCCAGCTCCCTCCCCGTCAGCTGCTGTGGCTCTTCATCATGTTTAACCACTCCCAGCTTTCAGAATATATTGGTTTCCGTTCTCAGACTGGCTTTGTCTCCTCTTGCAGCTGTTTGTTTTGCAGTGTGGTCAGTGTTTGTGGGGTAGATCAAACCCCACTTCTAAACTCTCCTCTCCCCTCTTCCCGCTTCGCACTCTGCGAAGGCCACAGAGCTGCCAGGGGTTCTGTGCTTACACTGGGAAACCATTAATAAAGGGCAAGTGGAGCAAACTGCAGAGTGGCAGCAGACTCTGGTGCTAACCCCAGTCAGAAGGCAGGAGATTCAAACAGAGCCTTGAAGATCTTTTGGCATGTATTTAGGTGGATAAATGGTGTGACGTGATCAAAAGCACTCATTCGAAATGGGAAGGCACCAAGCTATGCTTCAAGACACTCTGCTTGGTTTGGGGGCTCTTTTGCCTTATTTTAATGAGCAGGTATCCAGTTTGAGGGAGACAAAGTCTTTCCATAAAGTCTGTAGTATCAGATTTCAGCTGTGAATCAGCACTCAAGTACCACGTGTGAGGGGATACCCACAGTCTTCTGTAGTGGTAAACCAGAAAGGTTATATTTGTCTATATATCACAGAATCATTTAGTTTGGAGAAAAAACACCAAGATCATTGAGTCCAATCTTCAAATCCTATTCTGGGCAAGGAACTGCAAGTTTAAAATACAAATAAACTTCCATGAAGTAAGATTTTGCATGACAATAGTCATAGCTGGTCAAAAACAAGTTTAAGAGCCTAGGCAAAGCACAAAGTGTAGGCAAGCCTTAATTTAGAGTTTCCCAGATTAGATTTCTTCCCACTCCTGCATAGTGTGTGCACCTAGAGAAAGGACACGGCACAGCAGCTGCCAGGGTAGTATCAAATAGAAAATGCTTCAGCACCAGCCTGACTTGAATGTAGTTTCCCTTGGAATATTCCATTGTAAATCCACCAACCTCCAACTGAATACACTGGTGGAGAGTTAAATATCTGTTTCTATACACATTAGTTTCTGCATGAAACACAAGTGATGTTTTATATTTTCTTCCTTTCCTATGGAACCCTCTGAGTGGGAGTAGGCCTTGTGCACTGCATTTCAGGTGAGAACTGTGCTCGTAGTCCTCCTTTGAAATTGCAGTTACTAAATATCCCATATAATTATTAATAGATTTAATCTGAAGTATTGCTGGAATGTTCTTCCGTATTAAGAATGGTTTCTAATTGGTGTCTAGTAGTTTACACTCCAAGACAGGAAATTTATATATGGAACAAAGCAGTAAGTGCTTCTTGTATTTTATAAGGTGCTACAAACTCTAATAAAAATAGAAGAGAAATGTTGAATATTCATTATACTATTACAACCCTCCTGGTTAATGGCAAAAGGCACCAAATTATTTCATTCAGTAGTGTTTTGGATTTATGCCTGCAGTCTATTGTTTCAACAGTGTCAAAAGCTGTGTAGCAACTCTGGTTCATCTGCAGCAGTAACTCAATATTATAAATCTTTACAGGAAAGAAAAATATAAGCCCATATATGCTTATTTCAGGCCCTTGTAGGATTAAAAAAAAATAAAATAAAAGGAAGAAAGCAAATAGAAGTTAAGAGGGGGAATAACACCATAGGTGTTTATAAAATACTGTCTCTCTTGGCCTTGGTTTCCACTTTCAGGCAGTACTGCTCCCTTCTGAATGTTTTATATTCTATATGATCTACAAAAAAAAGTTGTGCCATCCAAAAACATGACACTGTGCATGCCAAGAGTCCAGGTACTCCCATTGGAATAAGCATGACAGCAAAAGACATGAAATACGGGCATCTGATGAATTGGCTAAACCCCTTGAATATTCCTAAAGAAGCAAACAAAGAGAAAACAAAGCACCCTCCCCTCCTCTAAATAAAACTAAAATCTCTATCAGTAGTCCTGGGAGATAAAGTCTTGTCCTAGAAACAGCTCTCACTGTAACCCAGTCCATGAATCACAGCACTTAAGCCTGAAGAGTCACATTCCATGTTGACACAGACCTTCAGTAGTCCCATTAAATGTAATGGGGTTGCACAAGATGTAAATCACCGTAAAATATGAACCCTGATCTAATTTCTTTCTCTGAGATGAATTACTTCAAAGCCATTGTTTCTTATTTCCTCCTCCTCTAAAATCCTAGAACAACAGAATTTTTGAGGGGAAATTATTTAACTATCAGTATTCTTGAAATAAATGTTGTTTGCTCTCTGGTACACTTTGAAATTTTACTTTAAAACACAGGAAGAGATTTTTGGTTTTGTGTCAGCTGTGGGGTTTATTGGACAACACACTCGTGGCTGGGATTACTTTGGCAGTGAACTAAACAGTCAAGTACAATTTATGTCTCCCTATATTGGAGCATACTGGGAAATAATGTATGTGTTGTGGTGAAGACCTAGTGGTCCATTGCATTATTTCCATGGTAATTAGGAGGCAAATGACCCTTCTGATGACAAAATTGAATTATGCTTGTGAATATTTAGTAGGGACCATTGTACCTATTGCAAGAGGGTGACTTGAATGGTCTGAAAGGTCTCTCCAAATGTAATATTTATGACTCAGTGACTGGTAGATTTCCAGACACAACCTAAAAAGGATAACACCAATAGTCAGAACAACTTGTGCACATATCTGTATGACAAATAGAAATTAAATACAGTAAATGTACTTTGCCTTCTCATCTACTTCATCTACTGTTCCTAGGGAGATATCCTTGTACCCAGTACCAAACATTAAAAAAAGGAAACAAACAAACAAACCAAACTTCAGATATTGACCATCTCATTTGTACATTGCAGTGAGTAATATTCTGCCTTGTACAAAGGAGATTTTTTTTCAACCATATTAAACTGTGACAGAACTTATCTTTTTTAAGTGAATCACCAAGGGGTTTTTTAACACCACATAAAGGGTAAACTACAAAGTGGTTATAAAGTGTATTTAAGGTATTGTGGTAGGGTTTTTTCCATGCAGAATGTTGCCCTAGGTCACCATATGAAGGCATTCCTTGTTGGACCATCACATTTCTCCTTACTGAGACCCTCAATAAATGACCACATGGAAACTGAGGCACATGTTGTTATGGGGATGGTGGGTCAGATGTCCCTGTACTACTCAAAAAACTCTAAATGTCCTTAGAGCTGTTTAAAATGATCCCAAAATAGTTCATCTGTAACAGAGGTGGATAATCAGAATATGGGTGGTGGGTGGTGATAGCTTACAGATTTCATCAGTATGTATTTGGGATGAGTTGCATAACTGATTCATGGCCTCATCACCTATGATTAATGTGCTATAAAGTTACAGGAATTAAAACCTCTCCCTGGCACTTGGTGAAGCTGGGTCCTTGCAGAAAAGAGCCGTATGTGAGCATGTAATTAAAGCCTGTACCATTAATATGTTTGCAGAAATGGACTGAGTTGAGGCCACACTCACAAACTCATCACAAAGTCATGATACCTTTCAGGTTCCTGTCTTTGCTATGTGTAATGTTTTTATGACAGGTTTTTAAGTAACTTATTATATATGCTTATTATAATGTTTTGTAAACCAATGTCATTACTTAGAAGTTCACATGCATAAAAATTTGGGGAAATAATGATAGGTAATGCACAGTTCCTCCTGCGCATTGTTTTTCTCTTCCTATATACTTCAGCCACTTTTATAAGGTTATTGCCTTTTCCTTTAGTTCTTACATGCAAGGAGTTAAAGCAGTTAATTCAGTTAAATGTGTGTATCTATGCTGTATTCAGTCTGAAAAGGCCTGGACTGAGCTGACCCCTATTGTGGTGGGTGCTGTGAGACACAGGTCTTGCTCCTCAGAGCTTAAAGGCTAAAGCAAAAACAGAGATGTGCAGTAAGAGAGGCAAAGATTATTGTTTCTGTCCTTTTTTGACAGAAATCCACAGAATTTGGGACAACATTCTGCAAAGTTTTATCTTCTTTGGAGGACATATTTTACCCTTGTAGTCCAGCTATAGTCCATGGACATCCAGAGCACAAATTAGATTTTACATTGGCCTAATCATCATCATAAGTCTCTTTTTGTCTCTTACCAACCACTGAAATGCCTCTGGACAACCACTGACTGTGTTCCTGGATCAGGCATCTTGACCAGGGAGTGAACCCAGCTCTAATTAAATACATTTCTAAATGCCTAAGTAGGGGATGATCTCTTCTGGTGTTTTGGCTGGTAACGATAAAGTTCCCTGCTCAAAGTCAAAGAGGGTACGAGAGAAAAAGAGGAAACAAGAGGTTTTCTAAATACCTATCCAGTGTCTTAATCATAAAATCTTCTTTCCTCTGAATAAGCTTTTCCTTAGCCTTTGGGCTTGATTTTCCAGTAGGTTAAATAAGCTCCTTTATCAATACTTAAACAGGGCTTGCCAGTAGTAGATCTACTCTGGCAGAGAGCAACAGTTCACTTATTTTTAATGGAGAATCCTTCATTTTCCCTTGACAGGGAGGGTGATAACTAACATGCTGCTGTTTAAAACTTTTAAGCATTTAAGGTATTGCAAGCACATGAGAGTAGGTGGGGAGGGGACAATGGCAGTGAGAAGAAAGTGGCACGCTGGCTCATGGTCAAGAGCCCCTTCTCTGATTTCAGATAGATCCAGAGGTCTGCCCTACCATAGCTGGAAGAAAGGCTAATCCCTGGGATCATTATATTCACAATCCTGCCTTGTGATCTTTATAAATCTCCCTCTGAACACAGAGGATGAGCATCCTAGTGGGATTGTCAAAACGCCTCTTTGTACGAATGCTGGGTTCAAAAGGAAAAAGAGCACTGTGAAGTGCCCGTGAAGAAGCAACCATCTGAAGGTTTGCCTTATGAAAGATTAATTTGCATCCTACAGTTTTGGTTTTGTTTTGGTTTTTATTTTTTTCCCCTCACAAAGGCTGTTTTAATGGTTCATGTTTTGAATGCACACCGTTTAATTATTTATGCATCTTGAGCTGTACTCTCTGTGTTTGGAACTTTTGCCGTGGCACTAACCTTTTTATTTCACACCACTGAAGGCTCATCCTGCATTGTGTACAAAGCAGCCTCTAACGGTCCCCTGGAGAATGCACACAGCAAGTGTGTAAGGATTGTTTAAGTGTGTGTGTGAGATGGTTTATTTGCTTGATTACTCTTCACTGGTGAGTCAAGGAGTGTGGCAAACCCAGCAGCATCCCTGCTGAAAGTGGTTTCAGACCCCAAAATTAAATTTTACCCTGTGATAGTTTTTAATTATACCTTCAAAAGAAGCATCTTCATATGAGTTTGCCAGTGCACATGCCACAAAAAATTATGCATGGATGGGAGTGACTTTAAAAGCACTTGAAGTTAAATAAGAGACTAAGGAGAGAAGACTTACATGGATGTCCCATCCCTGGAAGTGTTCAAGGCCAGGTTGGATAGGGCTCTGAGCAACTCGGTCTAGTGGAAGGTATCTCTGCCCATGGCAGGGGATTGGAAATAGATGAGCTTTAAGGTCTCTTCCAAGCTAAACCAGTCAGATTAACAGAGATTCTATTAATCTTTGATTCTTGCTACAGACTTGATAATGCAAACATATATAATATCCTGGAGTAACTTGCCTACATTTCTAATTGAAGGAAGTTCAGGAATGAGACTCTTATAGGTGCTTACCTTTGCTTGAGACTTTATTAATGTGAACTCATACATACACTGAAATGCAGCTCAGTGCAGTTACAGAAAATCACCCTTGCTCAGCATCCTTGGTTTTGGCCATTCCAACCATGAGGCATTTCTCAAACCTGTGTCAGAGTAATCTTGTTTCCGCTATACACAGTAAAATTCTGCAATGGGATTAAAATAAAATTCTGCAGGAATACTGTTGAAACATGGGAGGGAAGAATGGGGAAGATGTAGATAGATAACCTTTATGGCTCTTCTCCTGTCATTACACAATTGCTCTCTGTAGCACTTTCTCCATTCTCTAATAATTTTTTCTAGACTTAACTGTTCAAAAAGTGAGTTTCCCATTGCATTTGTGGGCTGTCCTATAGCTTAATACATCTTGCTGTCAGCAGGTTCTAGTATTAAGTATGAACTTCCTTTCATTTCATCCCTTTTCTCCTATTTGCGTTGTGAAGAGTCAGCTGTCTCTTCAGATGTTGATAGCACAGAGTTGAGACTGAGAAGAAGGATTTTGCTCAGCCTTTTGGCATTCAGTGTGCTCTGTTTTACTATGGAGGCTGCACTGATGTTACTGAATGCACTTGCACTTGAATATAAAGATTAGCTGAAAGGATAGATGCCTTCAGAGTTCAGTGTTGGCCTCCTGGGGAAGGAAAATTTCTAGATCAAGCCAAAATTGACTTTATCTGAGAGTGTATTGCAATCAGACATTGTCCCTTTTCCATCTGCAAAGCAATCTGCAGAATCTGGGCAAGTTTTCTCCAAGGGAGATGTCACGGCCTATTGCGAAATAACTCTTCATTTTCCAAAACACTTTCATAGCTCAATCTTTTCCCATACATGGAGTCTCCTCTCTACAGCACACAGCAGTAATGATACCCATGCTGTATATAGTGTTTGTGGGAGTTTTTTAAGGTTTTTCTTTTTTTTTTTTTTTTTTTTTTTTTTCTTTCTTTTTTATTTAAACTTCTTTTACAAGAAAATGGGATCAGGCACTTTGAAAGCCCTGGTGTTTATTCCGAGAGAAATCCGTCCAAGACAAGTGAACCGTCAACACCTACTTCTCAATAAACAACTGTCAGGGTTTTGAGTAAATGAGGGCTGTGTGCGTGGGTGTGTGTGTCTGTTGGTTATTTAATTGCTCCATGAGTTTCCCTGTGTCCCTAGTAACCTTCGTGTTTTCGTTTGAGTTACACCACAGCTCTGCAGCGATATTCCCCAAACCATTGCTGCTCCCAAGACTGGATTGTTAGAAAGCAGCCTGGCTTTGTTTGCTGCTCGTGTTACTGTAGTGTGGGCAGAAAATTTAAACAGGCACCTGTGACCCTTCCTGTGTGCTGCAGAAAGGATTTTGTGCTGCTCTGATGCCTCTGAGGCTTCCTCGCTAACACCTGTGTTAAGTCTTGCTCTCCTGAATGGGACACACTTTAAATCTTTACTATTGGGATAAATTGGTTGGAAGGAAAAAAAAAAAAAAAAAAAAAGATTTTTTTTCAGTTCACTAGGAAAAAAAAAAAAAAAAAAAAAAAAGGCACCGTTGCATTAGCTTTAGCTGCTTGCCCAACAAACAAGTAGTACACACTTCAGGTAAACTTTGCATCTTGGCTACTGCTTACCTAACCTATCAGTTGGGGGAGATTTCTCATCTGTGTCCTGAGGTTGCTGGAAACCAGATCACTGGAGCTTAAACTAGGTGACCTGCTCCCCTAACTTCATGGGAAATGTGTGCTTTTTTTATTAGCTGTTAGACAGGGTCTTCGGAGGAGGTGGTGAGCTAAGATGGTCAAAATTTAATGAGTGTCATCTGAAGTTTTGTTCTTTTAATGTTTTCCAGTCTGTTTTCATTTGAGGGAATTGTGCAGATATCCTCCCTTCAGCAGGGCCTCCTCTAGAGTGAGAAAACACACTCTCTGAAACATCTTTACTAAAATCGTGACTTATATAATGCTAGTAGAAGCCCGTGCCAAATTTGTGGTTTAGTGTTGCCCAGGAATTACACTGAGGAAAACTGTCCCTGGATTCATCAAAGACCAGGGAATGCTGGAGTCAGAGGCAGAAACAAGGAAACAAAAATGGTCTCCAAAATCCTAGATCAGTTAGACCTTGTTGACCACCACAGTCCTGAGAATTTTTCCTGGTAAAATAGAAAGAAGTAAGAAGATTAATAGATTGATGATGGAAAGAAAGAAGAGGGTGTGTTGGTACTTTAAAGGATGCCCAAGCAAGGGATAAGACTTGGTCCAGCATCAGTGTAGTCAAAATCCACTGACCACACGTGTGGGCAGACTCCTACTCCCCATGCCCAGATGTCTGATATTAGGCACTGTGCTCTTCTTAGAACTTTTCATAGTGATAAGTTGTTTTTTTCCCCCTCTGCTCAGCCCATAAGCCTGGGGAAGAGGGACCAAGTGTCGAAAATATGTCTACAGCAGACAATACCTCAAACCACATTTAATCTCAGCAGGGGAAAGCCTTTCTAATCTCACAGCCCTCATCTGCACTTGTCTTACAGGACTGAGTAATGAACATTAAAGGTGTGGTGATGGGATGAGGCCTCTCTGAAAGCACCACAAATAGGTCAGAGATACTCTTGTGGGAAATAACATACCAAACAAGCAGAAGGAAAGGGTGCCCAGAGGCATGTGGTGGTGCTGCTCTGTGGGCAGCAGGGAGCTCTTTGAGTTGCATTCTTCCTGTGGTCAGCTGTCCTACCCTGTGCTTAGCAGAGTATCCATAACTTGAGATTTTACTGATGAATAAACCTCAAAACACCCAGTAAGGGTTTGAAGACAGAAGTGTGGTCATCTGATCAGCATGACCAGCTTGGATCCTGGTAACAGAATTGTTCTGTTTCCAAATTCCTGTTTGTACAATGTGGCATTTTCAGAGGGGCTATGAGGAAATGTGACATCTTGGCTAAAAAAAAGACTGTTTAAATTCAATTGTGTGCATAACTTTGGTTTAGTTTTCAAAATACTTCCTTGTCTATTAGCAGTGAAGAAAGGCAAAGAGGCTGAGCTGTATCCAGTGTTATCTCTGCTTTTCCATGGTTTGTTGCAAGAGAAGAAAATGAGAAGACCAATTCATATTAAGACTTTGTGATATTATGAGTTGATGGTGAGGAATGAAAAATTCTCTGCTTCTGGTATGAGGGATGACATTAGACAACCCCATAATAAACCACAATTTTAATCAAAATGTGTTTGCAAAAAACTTTTAAAAAAAATTGGAAAACTTTTCCATAAGCAGGTTGGGCCTCAGTACATTTTATTGTTCAGGAAATGCTTCCTAAAGACTTTTAAGGGTATAGTTCAGCCCATTTGAGTCTTACAAGGAGCAGCAGGAAGGGGATTAAAAGTCTATCACAAGACACTGAGATCAGTTGGGATATCTTCATCCTACCTCCCATCAGATGTCTAATTAGGGTGCCTAAATCAGCTCCTCAGTTGACCTAGATAGCCAGCAGAGAGAGTTAGCATTCCTGATGTCCTCTCTCGAGGCCTCATGGGCTGTAGAGGGAAGCCAAGCTCCTAGACCAGGTGCTGGTGACAGTTTGGTGGCAGAGCCACACTCAGAATTCTCTGCTCCATCTGCTGAGCTGCACCAAGCTTTTCTGCAGATGGGGCTGGAGGGACAACTCCTGCAACATTTTAACAAATGCCATTCCAAACCAGACCACAGTCAAGTACCATTCCATACCTGACCAGAGTGCTCCAAACTACATCTCGGTAATGAACAACTCAGTCATGTGGAGGAAACTTAGATTTGAACACCAGCCTGAATTTCTTATTTTTCCTCCAACACTAGGATTTGCTTTCTGTGGTTCCTGGGTTTAAAACTCTGTTTCTGGAGGGAAGGAGCCCTGAAAGCATGAAGTCTTTGCTTTAATCACAGCCTTTCCTCTGTCTCTCTCAAAGCAAAGCCCTGGTGAGCAGCAGACAGCCCTGCTGAGCTGAAGCTTCTGTCTGAAGTGACCCTCCTTTTCAGACAGGAGATACACAACAAGTCTGCAAGGGAAGAAAACCTAATTATATTGCACACGTTCTAATTTAAGTTGCTGTACATTGCTGGGAGTTTGAGCTCAAGAAACACAAGGTCACTTTCTGCCTGCCACAGTATCTTCTGCTCTGTGAGAAGATGATAGATCTGATAGCTTTTCCTGGTGTAAATACCTGAAGGGTGGGTGACTGGGGATCTTCCCCAGGCTTCATTCTGTGAGACTAAAACCCATTCTTTAAAATTAAACACCCACCAACACACTCATTCACACGCACACACCACGGCAGGCAGAGAACTGCAGGTGTGCTGTAAGAGCAGGTGCACGGGTAATCCATTTCACTATCCCACAAAGCTAGAAGACTTTAGAAAGAGCACTCTCATGGGTTTGCAGCACAGAAATCATAGTCCTGTAGGTATGAGACTTCCTGGGATCCCAGCTGACAGGTTGTGGAAAGGTGCTGCTGTGCTGAAACACAGATCCATGCTATTCCTCCTCTGGCAAACAGGGATTCCAGCTGTGTCTGTAATAGGCACTTTAGATGGCACATTCAGACTCATACAGCAAGGTATCAGTTTGTTTGCCCTCCAGACAAACATTCATTTATTCAAAGTTGTGTTCATCTAGATTGCAGAATGCCTTGGAAACATGAACTTCTGGCCTTGGTCATGGGAATCTTCATGGTCATCAGCAAAACTGAGTATGAGGAATATTTACTAAATTCTTCCTTCCACACTGGTGAAGGAAAATGAAATACCTTGGGAAAATGACTGAGCCTTAATAATTCCATCTGTAGTGGAATAATGACTGCTACTTCTTTCATGAAGTGCTCTGAGATTGATTTAAGATTAACTTTAGGTACCAAGTAGATATTTTTGCTTTTTTGTGAATGATGCAGATATGTAATAAACTTTTGTTACTTTTTTTCTCATTGTTTTGTAGTCCTCTGCTCCACATGAATGTACTAGAACACTGATTTTACTAACAGAAGTAATACTTTTACAAAATGTAGATCCATAATTCTGTAAACAGAATGGCATGCAAATCAATAGAAAAAATGCATGTTCTGATATATTTAGTAGTAGATGACATCAGACGGGAATACAGATGCTGAGGAAACTAGAAACTTAATTTTTAATATCTGTTGCTGCAGTCCATCCACCTGAGTATTTGTCAGTCAATTTTTTTTTTTTTTTGCCATACATCTTGTACCAAAACCTAGCACAACACTGTCTTCTCTTCAAATATTCCCTTTGTCAGTAAAAGTAAATGCAAAATATGTTACATGTGGAGAAAAGAGTGTCAGGAAGCTCTATTTCTCTTCTTTCTTCATCTCCGGAGATATTATACATGCAAGAAAGCTGCCACCCTCAATTATGCCTTACCTATTCCAGAAGTAAAAAATAAAGGGGGTAAAAAAATTTACTGTATTAGATCTCATGACCTCTAGTCAGGGAAAAAGAGAAATCTCAGATATCCATAACAAGCTGAGCAGTCTGCAGCAGCAGAAATTACAAGTGCTGCACACTGAACTAAATTCTCTGGCACTTTAAAGTGCACATTTCCCAGCTTTGCCCTTTCCACAGTATTCCACAGGGGCCACCCATAGCAACTGCTGATAAGGTCGTGTGCAGGATGGGTGATGAATCTGCCCTGATTTCACAAGGTTGTTTTGTCTGGTACCAGAAAATAGGTATCTGTGTATCCTTGAGAGAAATTCTTAAAGGGGCATTATGCAGAACTGTATGTATTGTCTAGTGGAAAATAAAACAAAGGAGAAAAACACATAGAAAAAAGATAATAACTACTGAATATTAGGTAAATACTTAGAAAAAAATAGATTTTTTTCTAAGGATCTTTGAAAGTCGCTGAATAGTTTTTACTACAGTGACTTCAACACATGCACCCCTTTTGTACAGTGGTTCAGGATTTCCTTTTTTCTCCCCCCACACCCATAAAAAACTCCCAAAAATACCCTTCAGAACACCAACATTTAGATTGAGGCAGAGATCTCCAACTGTTCAGAACTCTGTCTTTGGGCACACATTTTGAGACTGTGATGCTGCATACAGAACAGCAGAGAAATTTAAACCAGGAAAGGCCAAATCAATATGTTCTTCTATATTTAAAACTTGGGGGAGGGAAAAAAACTAACAAACAAACCAAAAAAAAAAAAAAAAAAAAAAAAAAAAAAAAAAAAAAAAAAAAAAAGAGCAGCCAATGTCTAAGTGTGTTAAACTGAGATCCAGATCAGGTGATACTTAGTGCCTCCTTTCAAAGCCCAGAGCCAAATCTCAGCTGTCAAGGACAGAGTCAGTCTAAAGGAATATTTCACACAGATTTGCCTCTCAAAAGTTCATACTCAGCCAGGTTAGAGGAATGGCAACAGAAATCACAGTAGCTTTCCCTGTGCCAGGCTGGTAGCCTGAGTGTGTTGAACTGGTGGATTTTGGCATCTCTCGTCATTGCAGGATCAAGTGTGGTACAACACTGCCCATCTTTTCTTCCAGAGGGAATCACATCTCACTGGTTTGCCAAGACAGAAAGGCCCTTCCTAGTAAATCAACTCTGTCATACTCCTGGGACACACTGCTTTATAGCAGCAGGGAATATGGCAAGCGAAACAAATTGCTTAAAAATGTGAAATATTCTTTTTGGTCCAAGGATGAGGAGGAATTGTTGGGATGAATCCAGAACTTAGATATGTCTAGGGAAGGAAATGGTTCCAGGGGAAGGAAGAAGAGACTCTGAACAGTGAGATTTATTGTGCTGGGATATAGACTCCCAGAAGAAGGGGCTGAAGACACATTGCTGGAATTGCTTAACACCAGGTTGGACAAAACCCTGGAGGATTTAGAGAATTTATATATGTCACAGATTTTTAAGGCTAGAAAGAACCACTTAGTCAAACCTCCTTCATGACTCATACCAGGGGATTTGCCTAAATGTATTCCTGTTCCAAGTCCAATAGCTGTCAGAAAAACACCCAGCCTAGTTTTAAATGAAACTCCCAGTTCTACAGAACCAATTGATTTCTGTGATAAGGTGTTCTCATGGTCATTTACACACCCTCTTAAAGTGTGAGACATGTTTCTCATGTCAGTTTTCCTAACTTCAGACCTTGTGTATCTGCTAAACTGAGGACTTTCTGTGGCACTGCTGTCCCCATGCATTTTTGTTCACTTCGATGTGTAGTTCAGATGCTTATAATACCAGGGTCACCTCTGCTTTAGCCAATCTCCCTCTCTCCTCAACCAGCTCTTGGAAACACTTATATTCTGCTAACTCTTCCAATTCAAATCTTTCAAAATAAGTACATATTGAAAAGAAAGAGGCATAGCTTCCCTCCTTTAGCAATGGGCAAGTACACTTTGATATCTAAAATGAGTGCTGCTGCTTGTGATTTATCCCATTTGCCAAGTTCCTTGGATAGGAGACTGCATCTTCAGTGCCAGTATTTTTATAGACTTGCTCAACTCGAGCACACAGTCAGCATTTAAGAGGAAGCAATAGCAGGGTTGGGAATGGTTTTGCTTCGTCAACATGTAGAGAAAAGAAACACACTTAAATGAGTTACTAGAACAAAGGCAATTAAAAGAGCAATGCTTTGAGGTGCTGTTGTAACCACTCCATGTCTCTGTCTGGTCTGACCCCAATCCCAAGTGGAGGGTGTTCATAGAAATCACTGCATTTCTGCACAGATTCAGGACTGTAAGGGTTTCTCCAGAGCAAATTCTCAGCAGGGGTTAGTCCACTTCTTTCCTAGATGCTCTCAGGATGTCAATTCTGTTGTGGGCACTAATCCCAGACCTGAATTTATTTTAAAGCACTCCATATTCAGCCTCATGGGTGTGACACCAGGACTCCATTTTACACCTGATTTGTTGGGTGAGAAGCTAGAGAAGTTTGGAAGGTCATTTAAGCACTAAGCTGTGTTCAGGTTATTTTGCAATCTTCCTTTCTTGACCATAGCTCCCTGCCCTTTATTTTCCTGGTCTGTGCTGCTGTGGATTTATATGAGTAGAAGACAAAGCTAAACTTGGTCAGGGCTTTAACATGATGCTGTTGTACCTTTATAAAAGTGTATTTAGCCTGGTGATATTGTGAAAACTCTAGAAAATATCTTGAAAGTATAAAAGCAAAGGACAATTAAATCCTGGGATCAGCTCCCAAATGGATTTGCACGGGAGATTCACACTTAATAAAATACAGAAAATTGCATTTTATTTTGGTACATAAATACTGGTAGTGGGGGACTGTGGCCTTTAGAAGGGAGAATCACTCCACCAGAAAACTCACTTCAGCAAAATGATGCAGTCCAGTTGAGCCCTTTTTACGATCTGAGAAATGACTGTTTTTATAGCACCCTAAATAAAACCTGCTGTTTGAGCTGGAGGTTTATTAGTAAAGGTGATTTTGTCATAGCTGGAAAGGGAGGGAGGAAGAAGAGATGAAGGATGAACATCAAAGCAGAGATAGGTGTCATTTAGGAAAAGAACAACAATGTCCAAAAAATTCAGTGCCTGTCATCATCACCTCCCCTAGCACCACCAGAGAGACGTTTTGTGTCACCATTTTGTTGTTTTTGTTGCTCCAGTACATTATTACAAGCCTGGTTAAATTTCCCCCACTGGAAAAGACTTGGCTATGGGTGTGGTGAGGAGCATGCAAAAATATCTGTGTGGAAGAGTTATCTGCAGGGAGCAAAATCCAGGGGATGGTAAAATTGGTCCTTATAGGAGAGCAGTCAGATTTAGCCAGGGAAGCTTGTGATTTTGCAGCTGCCTAAAATCACCCCTTCTATGGTGTTGAAAGAGGACTTGCAGCTGAGCATTTTTATTCTGACAGCATATGTCCATGCCCCAGGAATCCCAGTGCAGTGATAGGCATCCTTCACCTAACCTGTCTTCCATCATTCCTTAAAGATCATAAGGATTCAAAATCCCCTGATTGAGGACAAAAATCTTCAATAACTGTCTCACAGGGGCATCATCTCTAGCCCAGAAGCAGAGATGTCTGCCATGCTTTGGCCTCTTCAAGGTGCTCAAGGAAATTTTCCCAGCTATCACTTCCTGGGGTTGCTACTGGTTCTAGGGAAAAGGGGAGAGGGATCACTTTTTATATGATAGCAATGGTGAAAAATCATCATGTGTTATGGGGAAATTGAGCATAAATCTCCTGAAGCCCCACTCATGCCTTTTGCAAATGGAACAGGTTCCACTGCACGTCTGCTTGGACTGTTACAAGGCCCACACTCAGCGTGTGAGGGAAGATGAGAGTGTTCTTATTCTCTTCTGTCAGAAACGTATTATTTTACTGGTGAAAACAAAGCAGAACCCCACTTTGCAGTCTGATCTGAGAGCAGCTTTTGGGGAGAGTCCAGACCCCATCCTGTCTCTGGACATGTACGCCCCACAGCACCCTTTGCACAAAGTACAGTGGCTCTTTGGTATGTACCCAACAGAGCCAGAAATTCACCACCTGTGACCTCTCCAGGCAGATTTTAGGAAGGGAACAAACCTCCCACGTTTTGGACAGGTCCCTGGAGCTCATCTTTTCACAGTGGATTTGCTGAAGACACAGTGGTGCTCTCATTGAATTCATGGGACTGGGCTCAGATCTTCATTCAGAGAAGTTGGAAGACGCTGTATATTTGACCTGTCCTGCAAATTTTCAAAGGGTTTATAACTCAGCTGTGCCTGATTGATGTTCTGGCAGATTTCTGGACTTTTTGCTAATGCTGTTGCACATTTAATACTTCATGCTAGACCTTAGCTGCAATCAGGATGCTTTGAAAGAATTAATCTGGTGGTCAGTAACTGCTAAATGAAGTGCATGCTAAAAGAATGATGAGCTAACTGACTGCAACTCACAGCTTTTATGAGCTTCCCTAAATGCCTGTTTTCAGGTGAATTCAGCATCTCCTTGACATTTAAGGACTCAATTTATAATCAAATTATTTAACTCTAGTGGAAAGAATCACTGGCCTCAATGGAAAAACCATTTATATTTCTCCCATCCCCGGAAGAAAAAAAGAGTATCCATGGTAATGGCAATTCCTATATTAAATGAAGGATAAAAGAAACCTTTCAATGCAAATTAAAATCTGCAGGCTTTTAAAAATTATAGCAGAAACTTAAAGTGCACAGCTGTTCAAATCCTTATTTCCAGAGTAGCAATCTCAGACATGCTGAGGGCAACTAGAATAGTGAAGGGCCTTGAGGGGAAGCCACCTGGGGATCAGCTGAGGTCACTTGGTCTGTTTAGCTGGAGGAGACTGAGGTCAGACCCCAGAGCAGTCAGAGCTTCCTCACAAGGGGAAGAGGAGGGGCAGGCTCTGATCTCTGCTCTGTGGTGACAGCGACAGGACCTGAGTGAATGGTCTGAGGCTGAGTCAGGGGAGGTTTAGGCTGGATATCAGGAAAAGGTTCTCAAC
Organism: Sitta carolinensis; assembly: GCA_032173965.1. Taxonomy (NCBI): domain Eukaryota; kingdom Metazoa; phylum Chordata; class Aves; order Passeriformes; family Sittidae; genus Sitta; species Sitta carolinensis. The sequence goes on along the minus strand of CM063313.1, from coordinate 5,919,249 downwards.
CCAGAGGGTGCTGGGACTGGAATGGGCTCTCCAGGGAATGGGCACAGCGCCAAACCTGACAGAGCTCAAGAAGAGTTCAACAAAGTTCTCAGGGATGCACAGGGTGGTATTGTTGGGGTGTCCTGTGCAGGGGCAGGAGCTGGACTCAATGGTCCTTGTGGGTCCCTTCCAACTCACCCTCTTCTGTCATTCTGTGATTCTGGGATCACCATCCTAGAAAACACAAGTCTTTCAGAGATTAATACCCCTTAGTGCTCCCATTTCTGCAGGTCCCAGTCTATCTTGGGATCCTTCTGCTGTTTTATTTTGGCTGAGCCACTGTATGCATGTGCATTGCCCTCTACAGCTTGAAATTACAGAGGAAAGTGGAACAGCAAAATGAGGTAGAAACTTGTACAAGCAATGGCATAGTTACACACTGGTGAGAGCAGGTTGAGCTCCTCAGAATTAACTGCTCCTAAAGGGCTGGAAGTATGTTTTATATATGAATTATAAAGCCTTAATTTCACTCCTGCAGTTAAGTTCATTAGCAATGGTTTTGAACAAATGAAAGCACTCAGCTCACCAAAGGTGCCTTGCTCTGCAAGCTCTGGCTTTGTGGTTATAATTTCTGAAACACTTGCCTAAAAATCCTTGCACTGGCTTGAGGCCAAACAAGGACCAAAACAGGGTTTTCTCAGCAACTGAATGGGGAAAATTGTATGAGTCCAGTCGTAGTCCACCTTAGCTGGTGCCCAATTGTTCTCTCCCAGCTGCCTAAACCAAGGCAGCAAAGGGTGTTATGGTTAAACACGATATTTAAACTGCATTGTTATGTCGGTGATGATGGGTTCTTTGTTGGAGATGACAGAAAAATCCCATTGTTTAGAGTTTTCCCAGACTCGGTGCTTAATACAAAGCTCTGAAAAGAACAGGGTTGTTTAAACATTTGATAAAGAAAATATGTGCAGCGATGGGTCTATTCCATCAGTAAGGAGCAGATCAGCCTGCAGCGCCAAATCCTACCTTTATAAAATCAACATGTTGTTGCAATTTGACAAAATAAAATCCTCAATCTCTCTATGCGGAAGACAGAAGTGTCTGAAAAGCAGAAGAAGATTGAAACAGTGTGCAAATTAATCAGTTTAAAGCTGGTAGCAAAATGAATTTGGAGTAACTTTGGAATTTCTGAATTATTTGAAAATCAAGATGCTTTACCAGGAATGCATGAAAAATTACAATTCACAACCATGTGAGCATCTTTAGACTGTTCAGTAATCTCTGCATTGATTTGTCTTTTCCTTGGATAAGTGCTTTAGACAAGGTATTCTCAAAACAATCATGATGTCAAAGCCTGAACTTCAGCTTCTCTGTATTGACACAATCACACAAACACACTCCACAGTCTGGGATGTTTTGTTTGGTGAATGGACACAAAGAAGTCTTGCTTGGCTTTTAATTAACCCACTCCCACCCCATGCTGTGCCAAGCTCTCATGGGCATTTTTGCATTAATTCCTGCCTCTCTTTGTACGCCAAATGAATGTTCAGGGGTTGGAACTAGATTATTTTTGAGGACACTTCTAACCCAAACCATTCTGTGATTCTGTGATCCATACTACTGTGAGTGTGGTGATTGGTTGGGCTTTGTGTTCCTTGAGACCCAGGGAGCTGTAGAGGGAGTAAACTCTGTGAGTGATAAATTTGCAACGGTACTCTGGAAAATCGCCTATTGTGGAACCATAGTAATGAATTTTATGTTAGTGTTGCTGATGTGTTTTCTATTGGTGTTTCACTTCTAATTAAAGTCCCTACATCAGTTTTGAGCTAAATTCTGAGTTTCTCAGAAGACACCACAGTTGTATTTTCAGCAAGTGTCATTTTCTAGACACTAGACTAGACTAGAGGGACCTTCTCTGAGGACCTAAAGAAATTCCTAAGATAATTTCAGAGACTTGCAATTATGAACTGACTTGACTTGATCACAGGCTCCTCACACCTCATGTCCATGACTCCTCAACCTGTAAGTCATCAGGCCAAAGTTACATTTGCCTGAGCCTGCTATCTCCTCCATTTGGCATCTTTTATTTAGAGTAATTCTGCCCTGGGAAAGCTCAGTGCACTTACCAAAAAACATGAAATATCTCCAACCTGTAACTCTGATTAGAGCCTGCAAGTGAGCAGTTTACAGAAGTCCCTTTGGGACACAAGGGGAAATGCTCAATTTTGAGCAAAAGTGTGAGCTGAGCCAGGATTATTTATTCATGTGTTGGAGCTAGAAATCTCTTTTTTTCCCTTTCTTTCAAAGGGTTTTTTTCCTCTAGGAACATGTGTTCATGCATGTCTAGGAAGCAGAAACTAAAAAGAAAGCTTTTTCAAGGGGAACAAATAACTTGGAGATTCTCCAGTTTTTAGGAACTCAGGACGAGAACAGAGACTGATTTTCAGAAGGCAGGTGCCTATTGCACTTTCAGCCTGCAGATTTATTCATTTAGCCTGGAACATCTCAGGCTGACAGTTTGCTAGACGCCAAAGTTCTGTTATAAGGATTGTCTGAAGTGCTTTTGGGTATAAACCCAAGTCAAGCAGGTCTGAATTCAGGCCTGCCTTCCCTCTGGGTGCAAGGAAGGCCCACTCTGCATGAAATCTCTCTGCCACAGGAGACCTCTGTGCCTGGGTTAATACCTTCCTCTGCATGGCTGGGAGGCAGCACCTGGGCATCCAGCACCTTGCCAGCTCAGGGGGCAAAGCAGCGCAAGTGCCCACAGCTTCACCCCATGGATTTCCAATGAGATGCCAGCTCCTAGATGGCAAAATTAATACCAAAATATGCTTACAAGTTCCTCGACCACACAGAGGTTTTATATTATGTTTTGATGAGATTTACTCTTGCTGGTGAGGCAGGGGTGGCCCTGAGATAAAAGACAGCACTTCTCAATACCTTGATTTTAAGTGACATTATGCATTTAGGGAAGACTTTCCTCTTTTTCTTTTCTCCTTTTTCTTTCTTTCTTTTTTTTTTTTTTATTTTTTTCAGTTTTGTTTCCATCCCTATGAAGAAGATAACAAAGGATGGTATGTCCCCAGAGCACACTGATGTGCCACTGTGGATGCCAATCCCCACAGACGCTCCTGATGTTATTAATTTTTAAAACAAACTTGCTGATTGAGGTTCTGACTGCCTTTAAATTGTCTCTACAAGGAGACTGTGTACTAATTAACCCACAGAAACAATCAATGATGTACCTTTTTCAAGTTTCAGGGTGATTAGAATATGAAAATGAAGAGCACAATGGTGCAGATGTTTTAAAATCACAGCAGACAGCAATTAGTGACATGGGAACCAGCTGCTTATCTCTCCAGATAAAGCCTCTTAATAGGGAATTACACTTGAGGAGCCATTACACAGATGGATCTGCGAATGATTTAAAGAGGGGGCGTTGTAGTATTAACTTTGATTTGCAAGCCAGATTCTTGACAAGCTTTATGCGTGTTACCTCCTGAAAAAGGTGCATTTGGAGTAGGAGGTTTTTTATTTTATTTTCAGGTGCTGAGTTTCTCTAAATGAAAATTTTATAATGAATATTATTTTTTTTTAAGATTTATCTTTTTTTTTAATTTGGATATTTTTTGAAATAATCATTATTATTTTACCAGGCCGTTGATTTTGTTGCTGTCATCTCCCCACAGTTTTTGTGTTTGGATTGGAAGCAGCATGTGGGTTTAGATGGAAGCTCAGTCAAGAGAATGAGTATACAGCATCCTAAAAGGGTCTCTGAGGGATGGATCCTGCTGCTGGGTACTACTTGCAGAGTAGGGGGCTGCCCCTCATGGGACTGGCACAGTACCATCTCCTCAGCTGCAAGGGTTGCACAGCAGAATAAAACTGTTTTGGGGAGTAATCACATCTGCAGGTGCAGGGTTGCACAGGACTTGAGGGGCAGGTATAAACACACAGCATAAAGCCTCTTCTTGTCTATGACCAGTGATCACCAGGGTGTGGGATCTGTCCTGCTCACAGGTCCACCCACCACTGCCAAAGCTGGGGCCTGAAACTCGTCAGTTTGTCATTCAAATCTTATTCCACTGGTAAAAGGATTCTAATCTTATTCTTATAATCTCAGGCTTAGCCTGTGCTGGATCAGGTTGCTCAAGGATTTTTGCAGTTGTAAAAGCTATCATCTTCTTTATGTGTATTTTATTTTCTTTAGAGGAAAGTTGGGATTATTTAACCTACTAAAAGTATCCAGTAAACTGTAAAGTATGCTGAGTTGTGGTAAAATTACATGAGTTAATTTGCACTTCTACTTCCACAGAAGAAGAAGGAGCAGACTCTCAGTGCAGAATAGTTGGCTGTTGAAGAAAATCCCATTTAATGACAGGGCAAATGACAAGCAGAGGCTGGCACTGAAGTATGAAGCATTTTTAGGGTCTCATAAACCAAAAAGTAAATAAAGATAAATCCTTCTGTTTTCATGAAAAAAAAAAAAAAGCCCACTATTCTTGATGCTGGTCTCAGCTGGCTGCTATAGGAACTCTATTCAAGTCAACAGACTCATGGAGCTGGAGTATATTACATACTTACTGATTAATAAAGTAAAAAAATTGTGTGAAAAGTATCAAGATATAGGTTTCTTAAGATGCCCTCACCATCCTGACAGGTCTGACATCTGACACTGCTGTCAGTTTAGCAGAGTCTTGGCTTAGCTGAGCCAGACCTCATTGGCTTTTGAGGATGGTGCTTACACAGCAGGGAAAATTGAAGCCTAAACATTAGGACCAATGGGATCAAACAGCAACCCAGATGAATACATGGGGAGTAAGATACAGTTGGCCACATCACTTTCAAATTATTCAGTAGTGCTTTTAGGAAAACAGTCCCCACATATCCATTGCAGCCACTGAAACCCAACCTGCCGCAGCCAAATCATCTCTAGTCACTGTGCTGCAGAAGAATTATTTTTGGGTGGTATGGATGCATCCTGCAAGGTAGAGCCAATAAATGTTATGCTGGAAGAAGTTTCATGAGGAAACCCAGCAGACTGTAATGTGCTTGGGCAGATATATAGTTCTGACACCCCACTTCGGAAATGGAGTCCCCTGATCCTGGAGACCAGTCATCTTTTGAAGGCCTGTTGAAATTGGAGTGCTTATCTGCATGATTAAATGCCTCCAGAGCTGGCACCTTTGATGACACAGGCATGTCTTTCTCATGAATGTTAAGATCTGTGTGGTGGTGGCCCGTGCTGCTGGAGCAATGACAGGGCTGTCATTAGGGATGCGTTGGGAGTTGCATCATCCCTGTGTAATGTACAGGCCAAGGAAAGGAGGCTGGAGGAGCCAAGCCACATGTCAGCATTCATCACTGATCCATAGCTGGCCTCTCCATTCTGAGTCCTTATTAACTGCCTTAAAATATAGATCAGAGATTATTGCTCCCCATGATCTTCATGCCTGTGATAGATATGGAGGGACTAGGGTGTTGCCAGAGTGCCATGTTTTTTGTTCCCTGCTGTTATCCTCCTTCTTATTTTTATCTTTTTTGTTTTTTTCTCTTCCAAATGAAATGTTTCAGGTCATTTAGTTTCACAGCTCAGCACTTGGAAGTAATATAGGTGTAAGATCTGCTCAGAAGCAGCCTGGCCCTGCCTCAGTGTGGGTGAGGCCTCAGCCCAGCATTTCCAGGGCTTCTTCACATCACGGATTGTGGCACCACAGGAAGATGAAGTTTAATGTGAGGCTGGAGTGAAGCACAGCCATCTCCCCCTGGGACATCACCAGGGGATGGCCAGCCCATCTCCTGGTGCCAGGACACCCAGCCTAGTGGCTGGATGGCAGGAGAAGCCCAAATGGCCCTGGCCAAAAGGATCTCAAGAGCTTTGGGATCAGTTTAAAGTAATTAAAATAAAACAAGCTGTAAAACTCCAGTGCTGGAGCTGCTGGTTTCCCCTCCCTGGACCCATCCCAAGATATGGGCATAGATGGGCCCCCTTTCCTGAAGGAGGGCATCAGCATGCATTGTGTCCTCTCTGTGCTGCTGGGCTCGTGTGTGAGGAAGAGGAGGAGAAGGATTCATTCCCCAAGGGCTGTTTATGCTTTCAGCTGTTTTCTCAGACTGAGGAAACTGGGTGTCGCTCACCCACGACATCTGCAGCTCCACCACAGCTGCATGCTTTCGTTCTCTCACTCCACAATTCCTGGAAATCTCTGTTTTCCCTGAGCATGGCTGTTCCATGTGCACGACAGCTGAACTATCCACAGGATTTAAGAGTCCCTGATTGCTGCTCAGACAATGGACCAGAACAGCTTCATCGTTAGTGCCTGTTCTAGGAAAGCCACATGTCCATATTTATAAGGGCATGAAAGATAGCTCAGCATCAATTTGTCAATAATGTGCATGTTTAGTGGCTACTAAATAATGTGCCTTGGGCTCGGGGTTGTCTAGTCCTTTTCAAACTTCTATGGAGTTGCTCAGAACTAGGGACATCTCATTTCCCAATTCAGAGCCCTCTTATTCCCTTTTGCCTGCTTACCCCAAAATTTCTGTTACAAACAACCCAAAGGGAGATCTAATGGGCTACTGATAGAAATTTATTTGTAACAGGGAGTTTGCAGGAGCACAAGAAGCACAACAGTTATTATCTACTTTTTCTTGGTTATGCTTTTATTTTAAATCTCATTTATTTGACATTCACAGCAGTGTTTGTACACCTAGTACTGCTTGTAGTACTAGGTAAAAGTAGTTGTACAGTCTGACTCAGACCTTTATAAAATAAAAGCTGAAAAAAAAAAAAAACCAACAAAAGAACCCCAAAACAGATAAACCAAAGAAAGTAGAAAACAAATAGATAGATACTTTTGCTTTAAAAGGAAAAAGTTACAGCTGGAGTAAACAGAGTTTTTTTAGCTGGAGGCCCACCAAGAGAAAAACAGTAGAGTTTCTTTTGCTCTGTAAGAGTCCTCAGCATAATTCTGCCCTTGCTGTAACCTCTGCGGCTTGAAGAGCTCCTGTCAGAGTAAAAATCATGTTGAAAATATCTCTCACCAACATTGCAAATAGCAGAGTTTTAAAATGGAAAGGGAGTAATGCAAATCTTGAACCTGCCAAGTGTGCCTCGCACACTTGACGCTATGCATATGATTTTAAGCGCTAAGTATGCAGGGATGGCTTCCATGTGGAAATTCAAGTAAATCTTTGCAGAATCTGCCTTCATAGGGAAGTGGACCCATGGGTTTTCCTCTCGTTTGTTACGACTTCCGAGATAATTTTTCAGTTTTCTTGTTTGCAATAATGAGTTTAATTGCTGCTGTTGAGCCTCAAGTTCTGTGAGCAATTATTTTACAGGAAAAAGGCATTCTCACCAGGAGGCTGAGTTACACCATTCATCCATTGAAAGGGAATATTTGACTTGTGTTTTAAATTAAAAATCAATAGAATATGTTCCCTTAACAATTTTGCATTTATAGAAATATTTCCACTGTTTTTAGAGTAGGGAAACCAAACAAAACTTGTTTACTGTGTATGAAATCTAAATGCAAATTTGGCTCAAGTATAAGAGGATTTTTAAAGGTTCCTAACTTTTACAAAGGCATTGTTGTTATTCCCTGCATAAATAAAGAGCTGCAACCAGTGCTTATGAATGGACTGCTAAACTAATTTTTTTCCCCCTGTTTATTTTCTGCTCCCTTCCAGGTTTATGACAGGCCACAAAAACATTCTGCTCTGCACTATGATCCAGGCCTCCAACAAGACTTCACCAGTGACACCTTAAAATCAAAGCACCAGCAGAAAAGTAGCAACCAGCACCACATTGACTGGTCAGCAAGCTCCGACACTGGACCCGCTTCTCAGAGTTGCTTCATCAACTCAGAGCCCAGTAGAGAAGCAATTAGTGCCACCAAGGTCTCTGCTCTGGAGCCAGGAGTTTCCTACAGCAAATCCCAGGCCAAGAAGTCCTGCAGCAGCAGCAGCACGTGGGGACAGCTGTCAGTCAGTAGTAAAGAGCTGGCGATCTGCAGCGCAGTCCCGTCACCCAACGGCATCAGCACGGCCACCCAGCCGAGCAGTGCCTCCGAGTGCAATGGGCTTTTGCCTCTTGGAGACCAAGAGGGAGGTGTGCAGCTGGAGGCCCCCGATCAGCCCGCTGGGAGTGCGAAGAAGAAGTCCAGCAAAAAGGATTTGATGAGCCAAACCATCCAAGCCACGGATATCGAGTGGGTAAAGAGTGCTCAGAAAGCATTTGACAGCAAATCCCATGACAGCATGGAAGGGAAAAAGGAGTCTTACTCGATGGACAGTGTGTTGGATACATCACCCTCGAAGCAGAATCCCATTTCTGCCAGCACTTGTGAAAGTGACACCAATCACGTACGAATTACTATCCCAATAAAGTCTCCAGCAACAGATGCATCTGGCCACAAAAGGAAAAAGAGGCAATCCATGAAATCATCCATAGAGAAAACTATCCAGGAGAAAAGCCTGCCTTCTGTGCTTGCTTTGAGCAGTGAAATGGCAAACAGGACCAGCTCTCAATCAGAGGGGAGTAAAAAAGATCTTCGAGCCACAAAGCCAGGGAAAGTGATTGAAAATGAGTCCCCCTTAGCAGCTATTGACAGTGGTGTGTTCACGGACAAAGTGTCCCCCAACAGTGCCGCCCGACTCAGAAAACCTCTACCTGTGACATCCACTCTCCTACCCACCAGTCTTTCCACAGCTGGAAAATTATCTGACGTCCAGCACCCCAAACATGCAGCTAAGCGTCGGTGGACCTGCAGCAAACCTAAATCTATTCTTCGGGAGAACTCCCTGACAACATCTGAGAAGCTGATGGTGGAGCCTCCTTCAGCCTATCCCATCACGCCATCCAGCCCTCTGTACACAAACACAGACAGTCTTACTGTGATCACACCTGTAAAGAAAAAAAGAGGACGACCAAAGAAACAGCCTTTGCTCACTGTTGAAACCATCCATGAGGGGACCTCCACCAGCCCAGTGAGTCCAATCAATCGTGAATTTCCAGGAACAAAGAAAAGGAAGAGGAGAAGGAATCTGGCCAAGTTTGCCCAGATGGTTCCAGGAGAGGACAAGTCCATCAGTGAACTCAAATTTCACAAAAAGGTCGGGAAACTTGGGGTTTTGGATAAGAAGACCATCAAAACCATTAATAAAATGAAAACCCTCAAGAGGAAGAACATCCTCAATCAGATCTTGTCCTCCTGCTCCAGCAACATAGCTCTGAAGGCAAAAGTCCAGCCACCATCTAGTGCTGGGCCAACCACCATTGATGCCAGACTAGGGAAGCAGATCAATGTCAGCAAGAGGGGGACTATTTACATTGGTAAAAAACGGGGCAGAAAACCAAGAGCAGAGCTGCAGCCTCAGCCAGAAGAACCTAAGACAGCCATCAAGCACTCAAGGCCTGTTTCCAGCCAGCCAGAAAACCCAGCAGTGCCTTCCAACCTGCAGTCACTTGTGGCATCGTCACCAGCAGCTATTCATCCGCTTTCAACACAACTAGTGGGGATCAACGGCAACCTCAGCCCTGCAAGCACTGAAACTAATTTTTCAGAGTTAAAAACTATGCCAAATCTTCAACCTATCAGTGCTCTTCCTACAAAAACCCAGAAAGGAATGCACAGTGGAACTTGGAAGCTGTCTCCACCCAGGCTAATGGCTAATTCACCTTCTCACCTCTGTGAAATAGGTTCTCTGAAAGAAGTCACACTGTCACCAGTGAGTGAGTCTCACAGTGAGGAAACCATACCAAGCGACAGTGGGATAGGTACAGACAACAACAGCACCTCTGACCAAGCCGAGAAAAGCTCAGAATCCCGCCGGAGATACTCCTTTGATTTCTGCACCCTGGACAATCCAGAGGCTATCCCATCTGACACCAGCACAAAGAACAGGCATGGTCACCGGCAGAAGCATCTCATTGTGGATAACTTTCTCTCTCACGAAAGTATTAAAAAGCCAAAGCACAAGAGGAAAAGGAAAAGCCTGCAGAACAGAGATGACCTCCAGTTTCTGGCAGACCTTGAGGAACTCATCAATAAGTTTCAAGTGTTCAGGATTTCTCATAGAAGTTATACATTTTATCATGAAAATCCATATCCCAGCATCTTCAGGATTAATTTTGATCACTACTACCCTGTGCCATATATCCAGTACGACCCATTGCTCTATCTTCGCAGGACCTCTGATATGAAGTCTAAGAAGAAGCGTGGTAGACCTGCCAAAACCAATGACACCATGACAAAGGTGCCTTTTTTACAAGGGTTCGGTTACCCTATTCCCAGTGGGAGTTACTATGCACCCTATGGAATGCCTTACACATCAATGCCTATGATGAATCTTGGTTACTATGGTCAGTATCCAGCTCCTTTGTACCTGTCTCACACGCTTGGAGCGGCTTCCCCATTTATGAGACCTACTGTGCCCCCCCCCAGTTCCATGCAAGCTCTCATATGAAGATGTCCACCACTGCCAAACACAAAGCAAAACACGGAGTGCACCTACAAACCCCTGTGGGAATGGGCCTTGGAGACATGCAGTCCTCTTTGGCTCCTCCAAAGGTCGGAGGAACAAGCCTTTCAAGTGGCCGACTTCACAAAAGGAAACACAAACACAAGCACAAGCATAAGGATGAGCGGATATTGGGCACTCACGAAGATCTGAGTGGTCTCTTTGCTAGCAAGTCCACTGGCTTCTCCAGCCACGCCATCAACGAGAGGCTGAGTGGCTCAGACAAAGACCTGTCCTTGCTCAACGAGAAGAGCAAGCATAAGGAGAAGCAGAAGCACCAGCATTGTGAAACCGGGCACAAAGGCTCAAAGAGTAACTTTGAAGTGGATACGCTGTCTACGCTATCACTTTCTGATGCTCAGCAGTGGTCACAGAGTAAAGATAAAAGTGACTCAAGCAGTGATCCCATTGACTCTTGCACAAAGAGATACTCTGGTAATACTGAGAGTAATGGAAGGTCAGAGTCCCTGGACATGTTTGGTGAAATAAATTCCTCAAGTGAGAAGCGGGACAATGATGCAAGTGGGAATAAAAGAAGAAGCTTTGAAGGCTTTGGAACTTACAGGGAAAAGGACATTCAGCCCTTCAAGTCAAATAGGAAGGACAGAAGTACTTTTGACTCTTCAGCCTCTTCAGGTAAACTTTGTTTTATTCTATTTTACTTTTACTCTTTACTGCACTTAAATTTCAATGCTAAACAAAGGGGGATTCACCTTTTACAGCAAATACATTTATGAGTTGATAACTTCTGTGGCTTTTGTAACTGTCACTCTTTATCCAAACTTAGGGAAGATCAACAAGAAAGTTGACCACATCTTAAGCCCGAAGTTTAAAAAGCCTTCAAGTTGTTACACAGAACTTTTATAAATACTTTTCCTACCTTCACCTATCTCTCATGGCTTGTTGCACTACTTCCTAAAATCTGACCATTGATTTCTGCAACAGCAGCAGTTGTAATACCTGTTGGCAAGGTGGTCATACCTCTAATCAGTGTCTAACATCCCAGGATCAAAGTCACTGTCCAGCCCTTCGGAGAAGAGCAGAGAGTCTCTGCTCTGGCCCATAAAGTGACCAAAATCCTTTCATTGATGGGATGGACCAGACAGGTGGAAAGGTGTGAAGCTGTGTCTGTGTGTCGTTAATGTGCTGATCCAGAGACACTCACCTTCGTGATGGCTGGGCTCAATATTTGGAGATCCAGGGTACAGTCCTAATGTAAATCTGTCACTTCCAGTCCACAGATGTCATGTAAAATAATTATCCTGAGCATTGAGTGGCTATGGGAAGGGACTGGAGTCGTGAAAACAAACCTTCACCAATGGACTCTGAAGGGTTTTAGGTCTCATGACTTGGAAATATAAGCTGGGTAGGTGAAGAGGGAGGAAGCTTCTTTTGGCTGCTGAGGACATCTGTTCCTCTCCTGCAGAGTGGGAAAAAGGGAATCTGAATCTTGCCTGAGAGACTGAATTGTACATTACAATAGGGAGCTGCTTTTGTGATGACACAGAGGCAGGTGTTTTGGTGCATTATAAATGAATTTAGCTTGGGAGCAAGCCCAGTGCTTCTACACCATCAGATATTTATCACAAAGCAGATTTCACACTTAGTTCTGGAAAGGGATGAGCTTTTCTGAACCAACCAGTGGTGACTGAGATTCTGATGTGCTAAAAAAGAGCTTCAAAGAAAAGTAGCTGATAGCCTTCAAAATTAAAAGAAAATTAACTAAAAACACAAGAGTGGAGAATTTGTGTAAGTTGCCAATGCAATGATCTAAAGTTTTTTTGAGAACTTGTAACTGATCAAGGTCCAAAAACTGCTCAGGCTTAAGCCACCTAAACATTTCCAATTCTTTCACCAAGACCAGAATCTGAAACAGTAGTGAAAAGCTGAAATGACAGATTACCCCATGAAAACATTCCCATTCGTGATATCATACTATATTATATTAGACTAGTTGTGACATCAAAAATTGTACATCTAAAAATACAGAAAAAGGGATTGTAATAAAACTCTGAACATCAGAGTTGCAACATGCCTGACAAGGAACAAAGGTATTCTCCACCAAGTGCTGCAGTGGCTATCTCATTGTGTCCTGGCACAGAGGATTGAAAGTCTTCTAAGCGTTAAATGTTTATTTTTCTATTTTTTTTCTTTTTAAGGAAACTCACAGTTTTCACAGTTTGATAACAGCCTTTGCATTTGTAGCCTTTTTGCTCTTTGAACAGAAGATGTTTGCTAAATCTGTAATTTTCAATATATTTCACTATGACATAGCAAACTGTCAAAATTCCCAACAGTGTTGAACTCAAATTAATTTCCAAAGTAGGGGCATAATCCCAACCGGGCTGTCTTGGAAAATGGAATTAGTAAAGAAAAGGTTGATTTCATGTTATTTTCCTTCACTTTATTCCCCATGGTAATAAAAGTATAAGATGGAGGGCCAGAACTTGCCATGGGAGTGCCATTAGATTTGGAGTTTAAACTTTTTAAAGTAGTTCTTGTTTAAACTGAAATTCTTATTTTTATTTATTTTTGCTCTTCATGATTACAGCTGTATGGCATTCCTTATGACCTAATCCATCAACTCTCGGATTATTAATTTTTTTTCTTCATTGTCATGCTATTATTTAGATGGAAAAATCATCAGCAGTTAGCTAAGCAGAGCCAGATAACCAGAGCCATACCTTGCACTACAAGGAAAAATACTAAAACTAAACATCTCTGCCAAGAAAGGCCTGTAGCCAAGACTGCTCATTAGAGCCTAGTAACATCTGTCTGCTTATGACTGCCTAAGATCTCAGTGCAGCTTTTTTCCTCTCTGCCTTTGACCTGGGATTCCCAGAAGAGGTCTGCACTCGAGTCTAGCCATAAGTATTTAACCAGCTCCCACAGAGGGAGAATTTCTCTCTTCCAAGATAACCTTCACCTTCTTCCTCCAAACACACCTTGTATTTCTCTGAGGAGGTCAAACAGGGATTGACTAATCAGAAAAATAAAAGCTAGAAGAAAAAAAAAAATCCCTATGAGGACATATATGTCTGTCCCACTAGGCAACTTCCGTAGCCTGATTGATCTTTTCTTTCAATATTTGTCATCCTTCACAAGTCAAAAAATAATATATAACAGAGATAAGAGGAGTCATCCCAAATAATCTGATGAAAACTGAAATTAAATTTTATCACAATTTCAATGTTAACTCTACTGCATTGGCATTTTGGTGTGCTCAGTACTGCCATTTGTAACTTCATTGCAGTCTTCTGGAGACAAAATACTTGGCAAAACCTATCCACACTCAGTGGATATATGTGATGAGAGAGTTTATTGTTCTTTGGTGATTCAGGCACTGCAATCTGTTTCAGTATGGTGGGAAGCTACAGGTACCATCATATTGCTATTAATTTATGTTTTTGTCTGTGTTGTGACAGCACTGAGCCATTTCTGAGAAGTTTGGTGTTCCTTGGTGATGGGTAGTGGTCCTGCTAATGGTAGAAAACAGTCTTGTTCTACAGTCTTGAAGCCTAGCTATGATCTTACTATCTAGAAGGATATAGGCCATAAAGGGAAGAGTTGTCCCTCTTTCCTTTTGGAGAAGCTGGTTGCAGTCCTGGCACAGAAAGGTGCAGGGCACAGGTTGCTCAGAGAAATTATGGATGCCCCATTCCTGGAGTTGTTCATGGGCTGGGATGAGGTTTGAGTACTTGAGCTAGTGGAAGATGTCCCAGATCAACCCAAGTGGTTTGGAAACAGATGACTTTTAAAGGTTGCTTCCAAATAAATGATTCCATGATTCTGTGATTTGATATGGAAATCTGTGCCCGAAGTGAACAGATCCATTGAGGAAACGTCACCAGTTACTTGGGTTGGTCGCAACGAAAGTCCATTTCTTGTCCTGCACCAACCTGGGCTATCACTGGCCATTCTTTAGCTGACACCTCACGAGCCTTGAGCCAGTGCACATCTTTTGGGACCCATTTGGGTTAAATATGCAGTGTTAGTGCACATGGCTAACCTCCCAGCAGCCTGACTGTTTCCACACCATTGCTCTGGAGAAGTTGGTGTTCCTTCCATAATAGCAAGTTAATAACTCTTCCTACCCACTCCTTATGACCTATTACATACTGATGCCTTTTACTGAAGTTGTTAGTTTTGCTAAATTTCTTGTGCTCATCTAACCCTCTGGCATTTAAAAAGACTAAATAATCAAAACTAATTTAACAACGCTTTTCTATTTAGCTGAAGATTATTCCAATGGCATTAGCCTGATCTATAGGCAAGAATATGGCAGAAAATGTTTCAGATCCTGCCTTGTCTCAGACACTTGGGCACATCCTAGACTGAACAGTCAAGTTGTGTGCACCAGGCTTTGGCTCATCTGACTCCTTCTTTCCCACAGTAAGAGGTACACCTCAGCACACTTGCCAAACAGTCTTGGAGTCCCTCTGGCACTGTGTGACCTGAGGCACTGTGCACAGCTGGATGGCTGAGCCTTTCATCTGCTTTCCAAGAGTTACTAAAGCCCCAGGTGAGGGACCCAGGGGGAGGTCACAGATTGGTGCTGCAGCTGGGCTGGGGAGACTGAGAGTAGAGCTGTTTCAAAGAGGCCCTTGTGGCAAACTCCACATCTCCTTGTCATATGTCTGCCTGTTTCATGATGCTGGAGAAGAGACTTCCTGTGCTGCTGAGAAGTCTCAATAGCATAGCTTGTGCCACAGGAAAAAAACAAGATTGTTTGTCTCTTACCTTTTTCCTTAGGTGGAATAAGGAGGAAAAGCACGTTTAACCTTTTAAGGTACATAAATAAGATGGCAATTTGCATGTACAACCTGTCAGATTATGTCCTAGTTATAATCACTGTAGGCCGGGATGCAGCTGGAGGTGAAGCAGAGGTTGAGAGTTGATATATGCAGGGCTACATTTCTGCTTTTCTTTGCAGTGAGACTAATCAAGGCCTGTGCTACCTTACTGTTACGCTATTTCTGCCTCCTGTTTTATTTTTGTTTAAACAATGATTGCACGAACAAAGATTGCCTTGCTTACGTGTTGGGTATCACGGCTCAAAAATCAGCTAGGAAGTACATTGGTTTTATCAGATACAGCACAGACACCATGCATAGTATATTTACAGGAATATAAAGTTAATCATATGCAGATATTAGGAAAGCAGTAATCATCAGTCTCTGAATGCTGGATAGCTAGCATGACAAACATGCTTTATAAATTAATGCTTAACTTACCTACAAGCCTCCCAAGGCCTTCCTCCCTCAATGTCCAGCTACAAACTCAATTTCTTCTGACTTGACCTTTACTCCTCACTTAATTTGTATAGTGCTGGTTTCACTCTTGAAGGAGTCGGTATCAGCTTTAGCTCTGATCAGTCACAGTTTTACACTGAGAAGGGATCAGTATCTCAGTAGTGGATAAGCATATTTGTTCTAAATGTATGTGGCAGGTGTAGGTAAAGAGCATTAGCCAATCACCTTATTAAACTTTGCTGATATTTCATATTATAATACTTTCCACAAAGAATTTATTGTTTTACATGGGTCTGGAATCACAATGTTGGTTCATTATTCTTCTTTTTCAGTGATAGTGGAAACGGTAGGACCACACAGTTCGACCCACTGTTTTGTGTCCCTTATGGCAAGAAGGATGTTGAGGTGCTGGAGTGTGTCCAGAGAAAGGCAATAGACCTGGAGAAGTGTCTGGAGCCCAGATCTGTTGAGGAAGGGCTGAGGGAGCTGGGCAGGGGCTCAGGCTGGAGCAGAGGAGGCTCAGGAGGGAACCTTCAGCCTCTGCACAACTCCCTGAGAGGAGGGGACAGTTGGGGGGGAACGTTCTCCTCCTGTAACAAACAATAGGAAAAGAGGAAATGGCCTCAAGTTGCTCCAGAGGATGTTTAGATTGGATATTAAGGAAGACTTCTTCCCTGAAAAGGTTGTCAAGAATTGGAGCAGACTGCCCAGTGAAGTGGTGGAGCCATTATCCCTGGAAGGGTCTAAAAACATGTAAAAGCGGTGATTTACTGATGGACCTGGTCAGTGCTGGGGAATAATTTGACTTGGTGACCTTAGAGACCTTCTCCAGCTTTAATGCTTATGTGTTTCTATGAACATCATGTGTGATGAACATTATCCCATCTGACCAGCTTAAACACATAAAAAGAATGCCTTTTCTGGCTAAGTCTTGCATATATACTTGCAGATGAACCTTTACACACCAAAACAAGAGGAGAAGTGAATATCAGGTGATGCAGGAAGTTGAATAACTATCCAGCAAAACACATAAATAAGTCACGTGGCTTTCTTCAATAGCAAAGATTTGACTCAACAGAACCTGTGTTTTGTATGGCACTGTGTGCATAAATTCAGAGACAGACTGATGTACATTTTAGGATATGCAAGCCCATCTTCTGTATCTTAGTTTTCTCATGTAACTGCAGAAAAATACATCCTAATTGCAGTTAATCTCAGTGTTTGAGTGGGTAAAGGGGATGAAAGCAGTTTCCTGCCATACAGGACCACAGTGAGCTCTGATTCTCACCAATGCCCAGTGAATGCAGCATTAGACCCATTGCAGTGTTTGAAGGGGATGGGAGAAGAACCAGGTAAGAACTTCACTGACTGAGGATGTATGGGCTATTAGTCACCCTCCCTTTCCCCAGCTCTGCCTCTGCTGGGTTTCCTGGGACACCCCAGGCTCCTACATAGCTTCCAGCAGCTGCAAGTCTTCCAAGCCCCAGTTTTAGTAGGGGGTTGTTCCCTCCCACTGTGTCCCATGGTGAGGGATAAGGGCTGTACAGTTACAGGGTGAATGTTTGTGCCATCTGGCCCATAAAAGTTACCATCAGAGCTTTAAAAAAAACCCCATTATTTGTAAATAAAGTTGCATTCATCAAAACAGATGTTTAGGACCCTGAATGTTTAGGAAACCAAACAAACTCAAACTACTGAAACAACTTCAAAATGCATTATTTGACCCCACTAGAATAAATGTCCTTCTTGTTTTCCACTAAGTTTTCTGTCAGTCCTGTGGAGAGGAGACTAAGCCAGCGTGACTGTGGCTCCTTTCTGCTTATGGTGTGTCCTAAAGGGACATGCTGCTGGTTGGGAAAGTGAAGCAAAGCTTTCCTTGAACATGTTTTGACTAAGGCAATTTAAATACAGTGGATTTTGTCTTTGTTGTTGCTGTTTTAAGGCTATCTCTTGATTTACTGTGTTGCTTCCAATGTCTGCACTGACCAAAGAGAGAAGAAACAGGAGGAAGCTGGAGTTGGAGAGGAAGCAGGACTGTTTATCACCCAACCTAACTTTTATTTCCTCTCTTAATGATTGTATGTTTATTGCACTGCCTGAGGCTCAGTACAAAGTCTTTTAGACCAGTGACGAATTAATCAAATTAAATTCTGTGACCCTTTTGCTTTTTGGGAGTGTTACAAGCCTCCCAGCACCCTGCCTAATTTCTCCTTCTTACTTTGCTCTCTGTCCAACAGTCAAGCAGTTCTTCCTTCACAACTTGGCGTCTCCCAGCTATTTATCTTCACTCTCTCTGGCCAAAGCCAGAACGTCTTATTTGAAGTTTTTATTCAGACCACTGCAAGTTTATGAAGTTGTGCAGATTCCACGTTGGGTGTGCAGCTGCTTCACGTCAGACACAATTGGCCTCTGCTGGGCTCTTGGCTTTAAAAGGCGATAAAGAATCACGGCCAGATTCTCATCTCGGCCCAGCATAAATCAAGCATCTCCCCATTGAAATTAGTGAGGTTGGCTTCAGGAGTGAAGTATCTACTGAGGCAAAAGGACACTGTGGGGCTGGAAAGTTCCAGCCATGGCTTCATTGGCACACAGGAGCAGGACACTGGGTATGCCAGGGTCCTTCCATTTCTGTTCAACCTGCCAGGTGCTGAAAACCACCTCAATTCAACAGTATTAAGATTTTCTTAGCTTAGATGGAGTGGATCTGTTAAGATGTTGATGGTACCAGCCTGGGCACTTGTGTAAGTGATAGTTTAACAAGAGTTAGAGGGGAGAGTGTTTGCTTTATCTCTGAACTGTACACAATACTGTTTCTTGGCACTGATAACGAAGGTGCAAGGAGGAGGTAAAACAGAACGATGGCAGCGCCTTTGAACAAACCTGCTGGTCAGTGTGACTCAAAGCTGGGCACAGGAAAATATGGGCTTAATGAATCTGTCAGTGAGAGGGATCATGATGCACTCAGAACAACCTGCATCCTGTCCCACTCAGCTGCAAAAGTGAGAGTTGGGGTCTGACCTCCAGAGCATGATCTGAGGCTTCTCCCCCATTCCCACTGACTTCCAGGAGTTTTATATCCATGTGTCACAGCAAGAAAAGACTTAAAAGGGCTTAATCTGCCTGATTGCAGTAATGATGTTGAACAACAAAAGGAGAAAGAATGCTCTGTTTTAAGGTCTCAACAAGAAGGAAGTCAGAATAATTCCCCTGTAGATCAAGGGCTGAGAGAAGGTGTGGGAAAGGAAAGCTTTGACAGTCCATGGAGGAGTCTTTATACAACCTCAACGACTTGAAAAGACCCAAGGACTCATAATAAGAATCATTAGTGATTTGTCATTGAAAAGATGCACCTGGGCATAGATCCCCATAGTCTTTTGCAGCTGCACTGAGTCTGACCGAGCTTTCTCATGGCACAGTGCAGCCTTCAGGAGGTTCAGGACTATGTGCAATGCAGAGTTAACTGTCAGGCAAGGGCAGGACTGGATGGCTCGAAGGGATTTGCTAATGAACTATCAAGCTGTGGGTCACTGGTTGAAATTTAATCTGTAAGAACAGTGACAGAAAATCAAATCAAAGTGCTGACGTCAGAGTGATGCTGGAGCAGCAGCAAAAGTGCTGCTGGTGCCTTATGCAGCACAGAGAGGCAGCTTAAATAAACTGTGAGAAAACTGTGAGGAGCTTGCTGGGATCCCAGCTGAAAAATACAGTTCAGCCAATATGTGTTACACCTGTCAGTAACTCACTTGTCTTAGTGCAGTTGCTTGTGAATGACAACAGACTATCTCCTCAGAGAATCTGACCCAAACTCAGCCTTACACAGAACAGAAAACACATTTGTGGAGACACCTGGGTAGAGTTTGCTCAGCAAAGAGTGTCACAGAACGTGAATCAGCAATGTACCACAAAGCTCAAAGCACAAAGCTTGTGATGCTGCTGATGGAGTTTTTATTGTGATCAGGTCCTATATAAAGGTCAGTAGTGATAAGGTTCCTATCCCCATCTCACAAGGAAATTTGGTGGTTTCACCATAGCTTTCTCAGGGCTGGGGAGGGCCCACATTACTGCAGGCTATTAAACCAGCTCTTGTGGTTTTCATGGTTACCAGAGGGAAGGTTGAGGAAGGAAGGGGCAGGTGCACCAGATACCCTCAGCAGTGGGTAGTGGGTATGTGGGTCAGCATGTTCACTCAGAAAGGCTAATTCTGGTGCTTTTAACCACTCTGGTGTCATCTTCACTGATTTTTCAAAGGAATTCTGTGGTCCTTCCTCTGGTCCCAAGCAGCTGAGCTGAAGATACATAACTTCTCCAGATGGCACAGACTTGCCATTACAGCTCTGTGTTTCTGGCCTTCCCTGCATCCACTGAAGGCAGGAAAGGGAGCAATAGTCAGCATTGTTTTTTGTGCCAGCTATGATTAGTTGGCATAAAGAGCTCTTAAGTAAGTGGACACAGCCTTTGAGTCGCTTGGTTTACTAAAAGAAGGAAAGAGAAAGAATCCCATCTTTGGACTACTCCAGGGTGTCTTTGCTGCCTGAAGTCTCACCTGCACCAGTAAAAACTAGGGATGAGGTCAGTTGCAGAAAGTTTGTCATCCAGATATTTATTTAATTTTTATTAAAAAAAATAAATAATAAAAAAAAAAGTATTGGAGAGCAACAAGTTAAAATAGCTAAACTCCAGAGTCATGCAGATTTCCTGTTTTGCTTCTTAACAAAACCTCAAAACCACTTTGAACAAGTTTCCCGCCTCTGCTGAGGGTGGAGTTGTGCACGCCCTGCACGTGGCATCCAGAAGTGCACCCAGGGAGAGCAGCACACCTCCCCTGGCACGGTGGGGCCGAGCTGACTGCTCACAGGGCAGTCAGTATCTGTGCCTCTGCTTGGCTGCTCACAGGAGCTTCTGACTCAGCCAGTTACGCTGGAAAACTTTAACTTTCCTATTTCCAGCAGAACAGACAGAACAGTAGAGATGTATCAGGCAAAAACTGGAAGCAGTTGATAAAGGGATGCCTCCCCAAGATACTAAGCAGATATCGGCTGCTGTTAGTGCACTGTTGTAATTTCATTGATTTGATCTACTGAGACAACATCTCGGTAAATAAGAAGAGCAGGGAAATATATTGCACTGAAATTAATGGTTTGCTGCCTGATCTCCTCTTAAGTGAATTCACTGCAATCTGAAGCAGTGTGTGTGTTTTGCAAACCCAGCATTCCTTGGCTCCTACACTGCATCATGACATTACTTTAGGCGGTGAGGAAGATCTTATTTGTGATATAGTAATGTAGCCTGGGAACTCTGGATGGAGTTATGGCATTTGGGTGTGTAATCCTAAGTAACAATAAGCAGTGCTTAACATTTCCTCCCACATGAGAAGCGCACCCATTAAAAGTTTAGCCAAGTCAGCTGTACAAGTTCTTGCACAAAAAGACAAACTGCTAAAGAGCTAATAGGAGCTACTCTTATGTTAAAGAGTGGGTAGAGCATGCATTAACCCAAATTTTTCTTCTCTACTGCTAATCAGTGAAGAGTCTTGCTGAGATCAAAGAAACCCCTAGCAGCTAAAAACGGTAATACATCAGGCTCAGGCCCAGGTTCAGAACTCATGGGTCATTTTCTTAGATCTGTTCCTGAGATACTGCATAGCTTGAAGAAGTCAGTGAATGTGATTTAGACCATTCATGAGTCAACTTAAGTCCCTGTGAGAATGAACTAGATGTGTCTAAGTCCCAGGGAATGTCTCAGTCTTTTTCCTCTGAAGAGGAACCTATCTCCCAGAGAAACTGAGTGTTACAAGTCTGTGTTTTAGACCTAGGACAAAATTAACTCATAAGCAAGCATATGGTTTCATTTGTGTTCAGTGACTGACAGCTTGTGATGGTCCATCGTGACTCACAAGAGGATTAGAGGCTGCTAACATCTCCCAAGGTGTTAAAAAGAGCCCACCTCATTTAGGCACATTTTGACCAAACCCACCACTTTCAGGTAATATTGAGCTGGCACAAAACACTCCAGCAAGAGAAATTTGGAGCATGTTCATACTCTTTATGTGGTCCAGAGCAGAAAGGCACTCTCTGTCTCTGAGCTGATTGATGCAGGCTGGTTTGTGTTCATACAGCAGAGAGCTGCTGGCAGCTGGAGCAGGCAGATCATCCACACTGCACAACACTTGATCCTGTTCTCCACTGGACAACATATCCCTGTGGACCTGGTGCAAAATTCTAAGTATTTCTGGGTTTGTAAGCTTGGGGCTTTGTGTTTGGGTTTTGTTTATTTGTTTGTTTGTTTCCTAATATAGATGCCAAAATGTTTTGGGTTTTTTTTCCTGCAGCCATGTGCTTCCTGTGTGTTCGGGGGAGTGGCAGGAGGGTTATTTAGGTTTTAGGAGACAAAACTGTGGTGCTTGTCCAGGCTGTGCCTGGAACAGAACCTGCAGCACACAGGTCAGCTTTGCCATGCCCAGCTTTCCTCTCAGATGGAACAAATGGCTCCCTAATGGCCAGCTAATAACTGCAGAGTGTGGAGGATCTGGATACCAGGTCATAGGTGGCATGCCAGACATGTCAGTCTGGCAGTGTGGAAGCACCCAGGCATTCCTAAGTGCCAGCTAAGTCTGGGTCACCAGAGAAGGACTGTTCCCCAGCCTAACTCAATTCATGCCAGTTATCTGATACAGCTCTGCAATAGACGATTTACAAGCAAAAGACCTCTCCATTTGCTGGGTTGATCTCTCTAGTTTCTGCATCCCACACTGCTGGTTGTTGAGTAGTTGACATTAGTGCCTCCATTCCAGCCTTACCTGTCTCCTGGAATAGCTGGGGCAATGGGAAGTGCTGGGGCCAGACCCCCTGGGTCTGAACAGCCTGTATCTCTATTTTCTGGACAAGTGCTAAAATCATTGTCTTGTGCTTCCTCCTACTTATCCCATAACCCAGGTGCTTGCCCTTCAAAGGGGAATTTATATTTTTGATTCCCACATAAGCAGGTTTGCACACTGTTGAGCCTTGAATTAAGCAATTACCCAGGCACACTTGTGAGAATAATACTTCCTAGTGCTTATGCCTGGAGTGGCTGCATGTAACCACATTAAATCATCCCATGAAGGGCCTACAGCCCTCTGTTCTGTTGATGGAGAAATGTGTGAACATCACTTGGGTCCTACTTCAGAGGCATCTGTCACTGCCGTGCCTGTATGGTTTGCATAGACACCTGCCCTAAGAGATCTGAATCATTCTGCTGGAGCCAAGCACCTATTTTATTTTAGATGTTGCAATGAATACACTGAGTGCCTCAAGCAGACAGCCTCAATTTGGCCTCCAGGGTCTCCGTGTTCACTGGCTGATAGAATGAGATAATGGTCCTTGCTCAACTCATAGAGCTGTGGAAAGGTTTTAATTAATTAATACTGGTAAGGCTTTGAAACATAAGGAATGAAATGGGGCTTACAAACCAGGTGTATTATTATGACTTGATGGCACTTTCTTCTCCACTTTCACACCATACCTGAGCAGAGCAGAGGGCATGCTCTGATTCATCGTGAATCATGAAGAAGAAGAACACTTAAAATGTGGATGGTATTGATGAATTCGCACTAGTTAAAATGTTACAGGGGAGAGGGATTAATTCTCACTCCAAGAATGCTGTCCAAAGTGCTGGCAGCTCTACCCTTTTTATTAACTCTCAGTATTAAACCATCTCTAGTGGAGTCCTCAGTCAGCTCGTACTCAGTGTTTAAGCAAGATGTGCCAGAACGTAGCTGGAGATGTGAAACTCGTAGTAGGATTTGCAGAGGACCTAATTACTCCCCAGTGACAGTGTTGGCTAGCACAGGTTCTCATTCTCAGCATTGTACTCCCCCAGGTAGCTTTTGGTCTTCCATTTCTCTGGCATGATTGATGTTAATTATAGCCATGCAGTTCCAACGGTGGGCAAGACACCCAGGAGTAGCTGATATCCCTGAAGTCCTCCTAGTGCTTAGCATCAGATTAGCACACAAAACTCCTTGGGCTAGGTCCCTTGGCAGGTCACACCATTTCATCAAATTGCAAAGTAGCTCATTAAGTTCCCAGTCATAATTCCACCTATATGTAAATTCTTAATGAAAAAAATATAAACTTACCCGCCAAGCACTTTACCTCCACTGCTATATGAAACACAGGGTAAAGGCAGGAGAGGGAGCATCTGAAACTAAACTGTATAATTGCAGGTGATGTCACTAAACACCCAAGGGATGCTGTCACTCCACTGGTCATCAGGAAGAAATAGCCTCAGAAGGAGGTGGCTGAAGGGGCATCCAGATGGCTGGAGTGATCCTACCAGTAGATCTCCTACACAAAGGACACCTCTTTTCTTGTGCATAACATGGTTTGGACAGATTTTTTTGCCCCTGACAGTGTGCAAGAGGAATCCCAGCATTGCTGGCTGGCCCTCATGCATTTGTCCTGTCAGTGTTCTGTCCACTAAACTGGACCCAGTAAAGGACCCTTTTGTATTGACCCTTCACACAGAAGGATACTCATTTTCCCAACATCTTTTTGTAACTGGAAAACATCATACTTTCTGTTATTATCCCAGAGCAGCTGTGGCTGTCCCTGCATCCCTGGCAGTGTCCAAGTCCAGGCTGGACAGGGCTTGGAGCAGCCTGGGACAGTGGAAGGTGTCCCTGCCCATGGCAGGGGGTGGGACTGAATGAGCTTTTAGGTCCCTTCCAGCCAAAGGCATTCTAGGATTCTGTGATTATCATCCTTTTGTCTTATGACATTCTCAAAGTAGAACTTAAATTTACCCCCAGGGACAGTGTCTAATTCAAGGAATAAAAGATGTCCTGAAAAACCAAGTAAAATTTTAAATTTTCTGGCAGTCAGTGGAGTCTCAGGTAAAATGACCACTTCTAGTCAAGTTCAGACAGGAGTGAATGTCACAAGAGTGCATCTCCCAGTGAGAATTTACAAGCCAGTGGAGTTTGTGCTCTTGTTACATATCCTTTTAAATATTCTGCCTAATTTGTAGGTAGGTGCTTTTCAGCAGTAAATCTCAGACTAGTTTTGCAAGAGAGGTCAGTATATTTCCCCTCATTTCACGGGCAGATAAACCAAGGTGCAGTGATGTCTAATGCCAGAAGTTTGGTGTCAGAGCAAGAAACAGCTAATTGCAACAGACTTAAATGCATCATTGTCCATGAGTGTCATCATTCTTATTTATAGTAATTCTTATTGCACCATCAACCATAGAGCTATGCAGGCATACCAAAGACAGGAATAGAGCAGTACTGACCTCTTCTCTACAGATAAGGATGTGCTCTCCAGAGATTTTTTTTTTTTCCCCTCACAGAAATGATAAATGATTTAAAGAAGAGCAGGTGCCATTTCTCCACCTGGGTGATTAAGCCTAGAGGCAATAGAAGTAATTTTTAGGAAATGGTTCTCCTCCTATTTACATCAAGCTAGTAGCAATACTTATTTTAACACAATCACCAAGAGACTTTATTTTTAGATCTCATCCACATTGTATCATTCTGAAATTCTTGTTTTGCTCACAAAAAGTGAAGACATTTCAACAGGAACATGAAATTCGTTGGAAGAATTATTGCTGCCTCACAAATATATATTGATAGCCTGAGAAGGCAGTGATCCTTTCTTTCCCATAATAAGAAATGCTTCAAATCTATAAAACATCCATAATATTTTACTTTAAAAGCCAAAATCACAAGTTGGGTTACCTTTCAGTAGGAAGTTTATAGGTTTTCTAGCTCTTAAGGGACCCTTTTGGGAGTCTTATTTCATCCAAATGATATTGTTCTCTTGATGACTATCACATTCCTGTAGGAAAATTTGTCAGTGGGACATAATATTGGTTTAAAAGGTCCCAGAAAACAATACAAAATTAAATAGGTTAAAAAAAAAAAAAAAAAAAAAAAAAAAAAAAAAAAGAAAGAAAAAAGGAAAAGAAAAGAAATGAAGGCAGAAGATGCAGTTGGTGAAATTCACACACATAAGAAAAATCCAGTTGCCATGAAGACTGGTCAGCCATTTCTATAAGCAAATGTCATTATCTAATTGCCACCTTTCAGACAAACCTAGTAATTGCTGTACTGCTTCTACCTCATTGGGTATCCCACCCAAAGACTAATAAAGAGAAGACATGTAGAAATAAAAAATGGCATTATTTGTCTATGGAAGGCATCTTTTCCTCCTTCCCCTGAATAACCGATTGTTTTTTGTCCTTGTGAATCACTTTTTATATCCCTTTTGTTTTTCTCCCAGTGTAATAATAAATACTCTTGCTACCTATACTTTGGAAACTGATCGGGTATTTTCTGTCTTCATAATAGTTTTGCAAAATCCTTCCCCAGGAAGCAGAAGTTGAAATGTGACCATTCTATTAGGAACAAAAACATTAAAGGAGAGAGTCCTCATAGAAACCTATTTGAGAGTAATAGCAATGATTCATGAAGTATGAGGCTTAGCAGAGAAAAATCCTGAGCAGGGCTGAGATTTTGATAAGGATGCATCTTCATTTATGCTAAGTTAAACTTTGAGAAAAGCACTTTCATATTCCTGAATGCCTTCAGTGCTGGATATTGCCAAAGGAGAAGAAGTTTACAACAAAATTAATTTATTCATTAATGGGCAGCCACACCTCTACCAGTTGTGTAGTGGTGTCCTTAAGAACCACACACATTTTAGGATTTGGAAGAGTATGCCTAGCACTAGGACAGATATCAGGAAGTGCTCTGTCGGGGGTTTTAGCTTCCCTAATTTATGTTGTTTTATCTAAGATTGTATATGTATTTATAATGAAGAAATAGATTTTCTGGACTGACTGCCAAGAAAGCCATAAGAACCATCTAATAATGTGCAACTCGTGACTGCTTTTTTTCTCATCAAGAAGTGATATTTTTCAGGCTAAGGAGGGACATCCCTTGGGATTTCATGTGCTGCTTTTTTTGCTTTTTGTGTATGTGTGTCTTTTTGGCAGAGCTATTGTATTGCACAATGATAATATATTTATTGGGACTTTTAATTTGCAGCCTTAGAACAGGCCTTTGGTGGCCACGGGAAGTCATGAGAGTGAAAAAGATTTCTCTCTGAGAAACAATATCCCATTTTTAACCATAACATCTGGCCAAAATTTGAATGATACCTTGAGGCTCTATCGTAAAAAGATTTATGGATCCCCTACTAAAGACCAGCATTAAGGTGGTTTTGATAGTTTAGGAATACAGGAGAAATCTTCTTGGACAAGCTTATGATGGCAATAGTGTCATAAATCTTCATTTTAAATTTCATCAGTTAATATTTGTGGAGATCAAGATGCCCTTTCCTTAGCCATGCTACCAGGTTTGAACACATGAATTAACAACACACCACTGATTCCACTGGATTTTCAATTCTCTGTTGGTTTTATCAGTGGAACCACACTCCTGACTTCCAGTGTCCATTTATGCTACACCTTTTCCTCAGAACTACGAAACTGTTTGGTTTAAGAGGATAAGAAACCAGGACATGTCTCCATGTTACAGTCCCATTCTTCATGACAATTTTTTGGTGTCACAAGCAGCAGTGTGTATCCACAGAGCTTTACACAATCTAATTAATGACCAGTTGACACTGTGCCTCTAATTGTCCACAACTGGAAGCAAAAATGCCGCCTGTGAGCCAAAGCTGATTAATGTTATTCCTTGATGAATTTCTTTTTTTTTTTTTTTTTTTATAAAAAGGAGCCGAGGGAGAGCCACTACAGCCTTGAACTTTCACAAGGACTGCCTCTGCTTTAGGGGAATTTTGATCTTGCCTGCTGTTTTGTTTGTTTAAAAAAATGGTGATGTGTAATCTTCAGGAACGTACCTCATCATCCAACCCACAAACTGTTGGCAAAATAATAAACCTACACAGAACGTACTGTTAGATCCCATTTTTTTTTTTAACTTCTTCCTTTCAGAGGTATAAATCACAGCTTTTTGCTTTTGCAACTTAAAGTATAGGCTTTGCACTGGGTAGTTGGCACTGTTTATTTCTGGCCAAATGTTCCATGCTGGCTCCAAAGAAACTGTGGACATTGAGTTGGCTATAGTTTGTCTTTGAACTCGTTTGCAAGAATTCAGTCTTCAGAGGCCTCCAAAAAAAAAAAGAAAAAACATAGTTTATTTATCAAATTGCTGTTTAACTCTTTCGTGTGCTAAATTGCAGGTGATAATTCAACTTCAGATTTTAATTTTAATTTGTCTGGCTGACTTTCATGCACTGTTTACCTCTTCTAGTTTAATGCTATCATATAATATATAATACAAATATATCATATATATGCTATCATCCTGCCTTTTAGGTCCAAAAAGTCTGTACTTTTTGGATTATTTTACACAATCTGGAAGAAATCCTGAAAATCAAAGTTCTTTTGCTAGCTGTTTGCAAAACTAAGTTTAAAATAACTCAATTATTATTATTTGCTTAATATACATTATATTTCCAGAAGTCTTCTCAGCTATGTATTTGTGATGTAGTAGATAAACAGGACTATTGCTGCATCTTTTGCTGTTAAGCTGCCCACAGTACATTTCTAAATAATTTTGAATGGAATACTAAATTCTAAATAGTATGGAATAGGAGTACACCAAGATCCCTCTCCTTGGAGCAGTTTCTGGTTCTCTTTGTCAAATACAGTTTGAAGTTTTAATCAGCTTCATGTTTGGATGTTCAGCAAGAAATAAGTGATAGTTACTGGTGTGTAAAACATTGCAGGTCTTGTGTTCATCTTGGACTTTTCCCTACAGCATCCTTGAACTGCTTTCTTCTGCAATGCTTCCCTTCCATTGATGCAATGCCATCTTTGGTACTCTAACAAAGGGCTATATAAATGTTTGGAACCCAGAACAGATGTTTTTGGGCAGCTTTCATTCAGTTTGCCAAGTTCAGGCATAAAACAAGATCCTGACCGCTTGTGGTTGCTGTAGATGGGATGATTTTTTCAAAGGAAGAGTAAACGTGCTGGGCTCAATGACTTCCTGTCTTCTGGCATCCTACCACATGTCTTCTTTACTATACCATAATGTTTCCCAAGTTTGCTTTTGTTTCATTCTCATAATTGGCTTTGTATATCCACTGACTGATCTGATTTTCCTATCAAGACAAGGCTGTTCACTCCAGATTTTCACTAGTGTAACTGAGAGGAAAATTTGGTCCGTATGCTCTGTAATAAGATATATCATCACTGTCAATATTTTTCTTCTTCCCATCACTCCCTTGCCATATGGCAACTTCACAGGAAAGAACTGAACTGCATATGTTCTAAGTAGAACTTCTTCATTCCCTGCAAAGTAGAGGTTGGTTTTAATATCACTCAGATTAAAGAATGTAGGAAGTCCTTTATCCTTTAGCAAGGGATTTTCACTAAATTCTAGCCACCCAAAAACTAGGCAACCTGTGGAAACTTGTCATCTGAGCTCCTCCTGCAGTCACTGGAGGGAGGAAGCAACTTTAAGAGGGTAACTCATCACATCCTAAGAGTTGGGGGAAAATTTTATTTTCATGAACATGACTGCAAATCTCTTCAATACCCCCTGGTCTTAATGGTGTTGAACTGATGAATTGAGTTGCAGACCCAAAGGAATCTGCCCATCTGTGCTGGTGATCGGAAAGGGGACAGGGGTTGATTTTCCTGAGCTGGTGTTAGCCTGTCTCAGGTGTATTTTGTGGCTGACAACTCTCTCCAAATAACACCTGAGCATGACCCAGTGGGCAGTGAGAGCCAGGGATGGTTTTCAGTCATCAAGGCACAGATGAGGTTATCATGTTTCAGGTAGGAATTTTAATCCTAGTAAAACAAGCCATTCCATTTGTCTTCAGGGCATGTGTGCTGGCCCATTTTGTTTACTGATGTAGATGTAGCCCAAGAGGTGTAAGCAGTGAAAAAATGAAAACAAAACCCCAACAAAAACGTATGGGAAAACAAAAGATGAACCTGAGAGTTTCTCATTTACTGAAACTGGGACTTGTGTGCAAGTAGCAGTTCAAGAGAAAGGAACCACTATTAGTGAGACTTTTCTTATTTAAAAATTTCAGAGGCTCTTCTCGGTGTTGCTGCTAGAAGCAACTGACAGTGACTATGAAAAATAGTATTTGTGAAGAAAGATTTCCAGGACCCACTATATTTAAATGACTTTCTTAAACCAGTCACCTCATGGACCCCCACCTTGAAGCTGTCACTTTCAAACTGATGTCCAGAGGGTCTGCACCCAGGGAAACACAAGTTTGGGTCACACAAGTGTTTCTGAAAATTTTCTGAGATCTGCCTGCTGGATTTTAAGACCTGGGACAACTCTGCCTTAAACACTTTCTCTGTTCACCACACAGAACCCAGGTGGAGCAACAAGCAGAGCAAAAAGTTTCAGCCACTTTCAACCACTGCTGTGATACCCAGGGACCATGAGATAAATTCAGATATATAACCCTAAATTTCTTCCAGGGAGTGTGTGGGTGTTGCAGACATTTAGCTGCCAGGCTATTCATTTTTCTGCACTAATAGTTTCCATACTAGCTGACTGACCAATCTCCCTGATGTGTCGCATCAGTTTTCTTATTAAATATGAGAATAATGAATGTTAGGAATGAGCCTCAAAAGCTCCTCGTCTCCCAGATTGGGTCTTGGTGCCAAGTGTCTGGCTGGCACCATCTCCAGGATTCTGCAAACAACATCTGCACGAGCGTGCGGGTTGTGTAACTCGTGAAGTTAACCTAAGGGACTGCCATGATCTGCTGAGCAGTGCTGAGCAGGGATGCACTGCCAGGGGCAGGCTTTGCAGCCTGTGGGATACACAGCCAGGCCGTGCCCTTCCCAGGAGAGAAAAAGAATACCATCATTTACAACAGCGACCCTGGGAATATTTCCCTTTCCTCGACAGGACTTCTGGGGTCCCTGGTGTGATTAATGACGCCTCTCTGCTGAGATGATCACTGCTGTGATGAGCAGAAAATGACTGATTTGGAGGTGCTGACCCACCCCAGTGGCTGCCTTGAGGGGTGACGATGTACTGGAGTTGGGGGATTTTGGGGGATGCACAGGAGGCCCCAGCTCCTGACTGACAGCACTGACATCTTGCTGCTGATCTCAGCCTCTGAGAAGTCCAGTAACATGTCTGCTAATGAAAGGCAGGTACAAGGTGCTCCTCATGCAGCCCATCAAGTCTGATGTGATGCTGCACAGGAAGGCAGTGCAGGCTGGGGACCTGTGACTCAAATGCCATTATCTCTCTGGAGCATCATGTCAGTGCCTAGGAGGAAAAACTTGAATTTTAGAGCTGTAAAGAGAATTACACTTTGCTTCCTTCCCCCTGGCAACAAGTATATGCTATCAACCATTTTAGCAGAGGTCAGACCCACTTTTTCAGTCCTTTACCCCAGCTTGGTGCAGTCAATATAAAATAATTATTTTAAAGCAGCGCATGACAGCTTGTTTTTGTAAAAGGCTGATTTTTTTTTGTTTTGTTTTGTTTTTCATGCCAACATTTGCTTAAGTTAATTTTTTAAATTACTATCAAAACCAGTGCAAAGTCAGTCAGTAGGCTGCTTCTAGACAGGTACTAGGACTATCCTTGTTTGTTGTTTATGTTAACCTTGGCTAAAGGTTGACTCTTTTTCAATATCTGAAACTTTCCAAAGAAAACAATCAGCAATTTGCAAATAACAAACCACACACCCAAAAATGACTGAAATATCATGTGATGGGTCAAACTTTAGTTGGGTTAAGTCAGGCATTTAGAGTAATCCTTCTTTACCCCTCTTAAATATCACGTAGACAAGTCGTGACAGCTCACTCAATGCCAGGAGAAGCTTGCATTATCCTCAAGGATGAATTCAGGACCTCAGGAAGCTACCAAGTCAAATGAAAAACAGAGACAACAGGCAATGGCTTAGCAGCTTAAGCCATATGCCACAGATCAGTCTAGCCATAATTTCAAATGCCAGAAGGATCATTACCAAGCTAATGCAGATCTATTGAGTGCTTGGCCATTTACTACAGGCAGAATAAGTCCTCTGAGTTAAACTCTGAGAAATTAGATCCTTTGGGGGTTTTAATAGCTATTAAAAATCACAGGATATTTTCATAAGGGGTGGAGTTTATCAATCTTAGGCCCTTAATCAAATTAGCCCTTTCCTCCCACAAATACACTTGCAGCTCCTTATTGAAAAAGGAAGGTGGGAGAAGAAGAGAGATTGAAACTCTCCAGTGATGTGTTCTGTCTTGCAAGAGCTGTACTCCTGTCATCACTGCAACTCAAAGGCGCTCTGTAGTTTTGCAACAAAAGCCTCAGAATGTTGTTCCTGGAGTTCCTGTACCAGTGGCTGGGCTACAACCCTGAATTCTTGTTCTGCATTTAGGACTAAGCCACTCACATCTTGCAAATTCAATTGTGTGTGCATCCCAGTCACTTGGCATCCTCCTTCAGCTGTGTCTGTGATGGGAAGGCTGGGCTGACCTGGCCTCTGGCTCTCATGGTAGTTTTGCCAGCCAAGGATGACTTGTGAGCATTAGCACTTGCTTGTAGACACAAACAAGTTCGTATCACCATTAGCCCACAAGAACAAGGGCTGGTCAGGAATCAAACCCCTCTGTAATCTAATTATAAAACAAAATATAAAGAGCAAAAATTGGTGGAGGAGCAATGGGAGTGTATTGGTGAGCTTGACAGGAAGGGCACTGGTGTGACTGAAAGGATTTGTAGGTACCTCTACAGAAAGAGAGAATTAAAAGGCAAGCATGGGGATAACTTCGTGGGTGACTGGAGTAAACCTCATTGGAGTGCAAAAAATGCCATGGGAGATAGTGCAGAAGTGTTTAATTTGAGAATTATGTGGAAGGCTGATGGAAAACAGTGTGACAGATTAATCACAGACAGCCACCATTTGCATAGAGAACGAGGGATATTACCCTGGTAGGCTGAGAGAATTGGGAAGCTGTGGCTGCTCTATCCCTGGAAGTGTCCAGGCTGGATGGGGCTTGGAGCACCCTGGGATAGGTGGAAGGTGTCCTGCCCATGGCAGAACTTGGATCTAGGTGATATTTAAGTCCTTTCCGAAACAAACCATTCCATCATTCTGTGATTCTCTGATTCTTTGATGGGATGCAAATGTGAAGAGGATTGGGATTCAGGCCCAGACCCAGACACCTGGACATGGGCAATCTGGGAGGAACTCAAAAGAAAGGCAGGATAATAATGAAGGTATGACTGTGATTACCACAGTGTGGATGCCTCACTTCTGAAAGATTGCTGATCAAGACTGACTGCTGTTGTATGTTCACAGACAAATCTCTTGGCTTGATGGAAAGATACTCAGTGAAATGTGATCCCTGTCCTTAAAATCTGAGCATCACGGCACTATGATTTATTGCTGTTCTGTATTTCCATCTGTCACGGGTAGTCCTTCAGCATTTCCAGTGACTGAGAGCTGCTGGTGCTGGGAAGCAGGCACTGGTCCAGCCTAGAGTTCTTCAACATCCTTCTATGAAACTCTGGCAAGATTCAGAGATGCTGTCTTTCCCAAACTTGGATTATATCTAGCAATAGAAGCCAGATCTCCTAAATCACTGTTCTTTAGAAATCAGCTGATAACATTCTTATGGCTTTGTTTTAATGATCTGTTATTTAAAATGGAATGATGTTGGAAAATTGTCAGAATACTTGAAAACAGCCAGTGAAGTTACATTTAATGGATCATATATTTTAAATTCATTTTCTATTTTTGGTTTTTATTGCAACAGCTCACCCCCATAAGGAAAAATTGAATTTTGCCTTTCTCTTTCAGCTTAAACTTGTAGTGAGGAACACAGTGTTTAAATCCTTAGTTTGGAATTATTCTGCCTGAACAAATAATAAAACAGTAGAACAGATTTATCTGTCAGATAAAGACCTTGGAGCATTTTTTGAAGAATATTTGAAAGATCAAAACATTACAGGTTTCTCACCAACACTGGGAGTTGAAAAGTAAACAGAATTACCTAGAGATCTGACTGAAAGAAAATAAATTCTAAGGGAAAAAATCCTCCTAAATACATTGTTCTCTCTCCAGTGTTATATTAAAACAAAAATTTTACTGGCGCTGAACAAATAATTTATACCAGTGCAAAACCAAATAGTTTCAACAAAGATGAAGGAGGGCTTTTGTGTTTAAAGTACTATTACCAGCAAAAGGCTTCAGAGCATTTTCCATTTTTAATTACTTCAGTAGCATGCACAGCAACAAAACACAAGTCTGAACTATCTTGCATGGGTTCTG
Source organism: Sitta carolinensis (assembly GCA_032173965.1). Lineage (NCBI taxonomy): Eukaryota > Metazoa > Chordata > Aves > Passeriformes > Sittidae > Sitta > Sitta carolinensis. Next base: position 5,885,228 of record CM063313.1, on the reverse strand, counting down.
AAATGTCAAAACCTGATAACTGATATAATAGATGGTGCCTACATGGCTGAAAAGCCTAAGGAAGCAATCCTTTATTCCAGAGATTTCAGATTAAATCCCATCCAGCTTGAAAACTCTGTGAAAATTGCAATGTAATGGATTTTCAGCCTGAAATGAGTTGGTTTGCAGTGAAGATCCTCTTGGAGATACAACCAAAGATTTGAATCAACATGACAGTTTCCTGTCCTTATGGAGCAAACTAGATGACTGGTTAAGATTAGATATATAACTTTTGGGTGGCTGGAATATGAGATAAATCCCACCCTCCCTTGCCTCTTTCTTCATCTCCTGCACTGAGCACCATCCATCTTTACAACAGCACCATTGGAGGTACCCAATGTAGGAATACTTTTTAAGCTCAGCTGGCAGAGAAGTGGAGGGGAACTTCCACTGTTACTAAAACATCAGCTGATGTTGAATGTCCTTTTACATTCAGAATGTATGTTCTGCTACATACAGGAGAAGAATTTGATCTCCTTCATCCACCCCACAAGCCTTTTATCCTCATTAATTTATATGTTTTCCCTTGTCCAGGTAAACCCACATTTGGTTTGGACTTCCAATGGGTTGAGGCCTCAGGTACCCCCACCTGGAGGAAAAAAAGAGTTTTCAGGACTAGATTAAATTATGATGATGTGGGAGAGGAGCATAGGATCATGGGGATTATTTGATCATTCACATTAGCTGTACTGGCTTTGCAGGATGCCTTCAGCAAGTAGGTACATTTTAAGAGATAGGACAGCAAAATATAGTGTTAATATCGTGCTCTGGCACATCTTAACCAGCAAATTAGCTGGGATTTGGTGTTTCCATTACTCAGCTGATGAGACTTTCTCCATTTGTGTCAGTATGGGTGGGAAACTAAGCTTTAAATAATGAAGGGCTATGAATCAAGACCCCCTAGCACACAAATGTAACCTGTCATGGTGCTGCCCCATGGGACGAGAGGTCAAGCAATATTTTGCTGCTGCAGAAGGTGGAGAAAACACTTCTGTGGGAGGATCAGACCCATCTGCCCTTGGTCCAGCGTGCTTATACAGCTGGGCTTGCACAATCTCTGCAGCCTCCCAAGTGAATTGTAGCCTTGTACTCACTTTTGAGCCATCTATTACTCCCCACTGTGTATGTTCCTACCTAAAAATCCATAACTGGTCTCGCATCGAATCAATGCTCCCAGTCAACTTGTATCTAAACAAATTGAATGAAGCTGAGAGCTCTGTAGATCCTCTTATTTATCCCATGACAAGCAGAGAGACTCCCAGTTCTTCTGCTCCTGACAACTTTGTCAATAAAATCTGCAGACTGCACAATATAAAGTTGCTTTATAATTCATCTCCTTGACAATAACAGAACCCTTGAACAGGAATGCTTTATGTGGTTATCACAAAACAGTGTTCAAATAGAGGCTGCATCAGTAAAGTGCAAAAATATCTTTTTTTCCTCTTGTACCATCACATTTCAAGTATTTTTTGATGTAGTGAAAAAAAGATCAGATTTTATTTTAGAGAAGAGTTTCTATTTGACTGGAAATTATATCATAAGTAGCAATCATAGGTCTTATTAGATCATATATTCCACTCCCCTTCCATTACAGGATTGTTTTTCAGACCTGAGGTCTAATTTCATTATTTCAAAAGGACAAAATATCAGACTTACAGAAAGTAATGTAATTGCTGCAGTATTTCCCTTCAAAGGACATTTTTAGGCAGTACTCAGAAAACTGCTGTCAAATAAACTGCAAGTGGAAATATGGCAAGTAGATTTCTGTTTGAGTTTGAAGTGAAATCAGCTCACCTATCTGCCCTAATTTATGAGGATGTAGTAGGAGATGTTTCAAAGGCTGTGCTGTTTCAGTCTGTTGTGCAGCCAGGTTTTAAATAAAAAAATAGAATTTTCAAACCCAAGTGAAACACTACTCTTAAAGTTTCATTCATTTTAGTAGAAAGGTGTAAGTCAAAATCCTGGCCTTAGGACTTAGTTGTGTAGATTGCATGTTTAAGCAGTGATCTCAATTTAATTTAAAACTAGGACCCCAAAGTTGAATTAGGTTCATATTCTTAGTATTCTATTTGTTCATCTCTGAAAAGAATTCAATTGATTTTGTTTCAAATTTGAACTTTAATTCTTAACTTGAGAATAACAAGTTGAATACATATAACAAATGGAAACAAATTGAAACAAAACTGACTATGAAGGAACCATATTGAAGACAATTTTAGGTTAACAGGACAGAGTTCTTCATCTCCAGTTAAACACTTGGCTAAAGGCTCAGGAAAGTGAAGAAATGCCTGGGAGTTAATGGTACTGACACTGATATAGTGGCATGATATTTTGCATGCCAGTGCTCTTCAGGCAAGGACAATATGAGATTTTACCAAAAATAAACGAAGAGAAATAATGTTTCATCATTTTACAGATATGTGAGGAATACTTAGAAGTGTCAGGTGACATGACTGGCTTCTATGACTGTTTGCAGAAGATGGAAAAAATTATTTATTCACTTCCAATTTCTCTGGGTTTTTTTAAAAGTATATCTGCCTTAGTGGAAAGGCTGAGATTCGTAGATTATTTGGACCCTGCCAGTGCAGCAGACCCATTTGCACATGGTATAAAATATGCAGCAGAGCCACTGTGCCCTGGTGGGGTTTATGTTTCAGTGGGACCAGTCTGTGCTTTAAATATGTCATTATCCTTCTCAAGGAAGTTTCGTTTTACTCTTGAATCAGCTCACATTGTTAATGTTCTCATCAGCCAACTCAGGATATACAGACAGCTGCAAGGAATCTAATTAACATTTGACTACAGAAGAAGAAATTGCAATCTACTGTACTATTTAATCTGTCAGTGAGGTCTGGATTAGAAATGTCTTCAGAATTTCCCTGTAGCTTTTCCTCTGTTTTAATATAACAGAATCATAGCTATTAGAGGTGGAGAAAAACCATTAATTTTGCTTGGCCATCTAGCATTGCTGCTACTTTTACCCTTTGGATGACCCTAAGGAAACCTCTTCCTCTGTGTTTGCCTCCATCAAACACCTGCAGATTGTTATCCTCTCTCTTTAGTCATCATTTACTTGGGCTGCAGTAATTCGTGTAATATTTCCCAGCAAATCAAAACTTCCATTGTTTTTACAGTGCTAGCTTGTCCTTAGATACCAAACAGCATTCCAGCATTATCTCCATCATGGTAAACAATGATCTTACCATCTAGAAGTACCTGTGTCTCATATTAAAATCTATCTGCTGTTTATTTTAAGGTCATGATTAGTGTATTAATGAAAGAATGATTCAAGGACAGTCCATGATTTTTTCTTTTTTTTCTTTTTTTGTAAGAGAAGAATAATGTAATTTCTGAGTGATAACAGTTCTCTAATGCATAGAAGATAGGGATAAAGTAGTATGAAGCACATAGTAGCTGAAAATAAGAAGCTTTTTCAAATTAATCAGAATGTTTAGAGAAATTTTCTTTCTAAACAAATAGAAACAACAAATTGTTTGGATCAGAGAGAGTGATTGTGTTGACAGCAGACATATGAATGATACTGTTTTTACAGATGGACTGGTGAGAATCAAATTGAAGCTATTGATCTGTATTTGTGTAGGATCCTGCTAAACAGAAAGCTTTGAGGGCTTTGCCATTAGCAGCATAGGTCATTTTACCAACTTGGAAAGGCAACACTCCCTGTTTCTATCATACACACTCCACTGCTAGCACAACAGAAGATGACTAGACTTCGAAAATGTCAGGAGCCCTTCTGCAGAGATGGGGATAATCCTTTACAGATATAATTAAAAGCCTTTTCTCTTCCCTCAACAGGCACAGGCAGAAAAGATAACTCTTCTGAGGCAATGCATCAGCAGTCTGGAAAAATTCTAAGTTAACTTTTTAACTTCAGTAGCCTTGCATCTTCTGTTTAGTGGAGACTGAACAGAGACTGAAAAGAGCAGGATGTAAGTCCTACAGTCCAACAGTGTTTCCTCAGGTCTCAAACTGATTAGTGCTGTTGGAAGAGAACAGAGAGAAGCACAGATCTTTCTTAAGCAGGGCAATTTTGGGTCTTCTCTCCCTAGAGCCTGTGTTGCAAGTTCTCATTAGTGCCCAATCTCCTTGGGAATCTGAGCTGGTGGAAGCAAGTAAAAAGTTTATTTATCATGATGGCTGCTGGTGGGACTGGGACCACCACCACCACCTGATCAGCTGGGAGCACATAATTGTAGCCAGTGGGCAGTAGGAGACTGCAGCAAGTGTGAAAAGAAATACTTAGACTCCCTCCTTGTCTCTCTCTTTCTTTATTTCTTAAGTATATGATTCATGAAATTAATTTGTTGTTACAGGAAAGATGGTTTTATCAGCTGAAACATATTTCTTTCTTGTTTGCTTTGATATTATCAGGCCTAAGCAGAAGGATCACGTTTCAATATGACATCCATGGTCTGATGCTAGATAAGGGCAAAGTATTTGAACATTCGTAATCAGATTCCCCCATATGCAGAGTAACATTTCCCTTATCGAGGAATGGAGAAGTAATTGAGGCATCTGATTCCAAAACTTGCAAATATATCCCATCTGCCTCCAAGTCACTAGGAAGAAGAATGTGTTAACCTTAAACAAATTTTAGATCAAATTATTTCATCCCTGTGCTTACACTCTATGTTCTCATCTAGGAATGCTGTAGGTTGCACATAAGCAGGTTTTTTTTCTTCCTTGTAGGTTACTCTTATTAATTTTTGGTGTTAAATGAGAAAAAAAAAAAAAAAAAAGCCTACAGATGTAACATCTCCTCATGTATTGCCAAATAAAATCTATAGGAAATCAATTCACTTAGACAAAATAGAGGGAAATCCAAATTTATTTATTTTTTGTTAATGGAAAAAAAAAGTAATAAAATTTCAGTCTATAAAAAATTAATTTCAGAAAGGCAGCAACAGTCACAGCAACAGCAACAGTTACCTTCCTAGTTCTCTGCTGTTATCAACAGAGTTGCAGTGCCAGAAAGATTGACAAAATACAGAGCACATATCCATACTTCTGAGTTTTTTTTCCACAGTTCTGAAGCTGGGAGATGACCTTCTCTTGCCATCTGAGCACAGCCATAGAAAAGACAACTTTTACCACTGATATTTGGTGCAAATGACAGCTGAAGTAGAGTTGCCAATATAAAAATTTGCTGAAGCTCAGTACAGATTTAGCTGTTACTGAAAATAATACTAAATCTATATTAAAGAGTGGATATTAAAAGGTTTTCATAATTACTATGTTCGCATGTATTATTTAATGACTGTGACTTAAAAATGGCCAGATTCATGTTAATTAGTTTATCACCAGTGACTGGGTGTAATGGTGTTTTAAACAAAGTCTGTGTAATAGACAGGCTTGAACATACAGACCTTAATGCAATAAGAGTCTTTATCCTAGAGCAACTTATAGTATGAAATGGCCTTAAATTAGGAATGAAATAGATTTCAAGCCTTTTTAAACTGTAAAAGAGATATAATGAGGACATAATGTGGGTCAAAGTTGGTCCAAGAGCAGATAGAGATAGCCAAAACACTGTTTGTGGTTGTTTCAAATACCACAGGAGAGCTCTCAACAGCCATAAACAATTTTTGATTCAGAACTGGATAGAGCTTGTATGAGACCACACTTCCACACATTTTACTGCAAATCGTTTTTAAAAAAGCAAACAGCCCCTTAACTACAGTGTACTGCAGAACTCCATTAGAATGCCTTTTTAGCAAGGTTATGAATTTTCAGTAATTGCTGTGGTAATCCATATTTAGCATCTGCAGGATTACTTTTAATCAGCTTTGAGGATATGATTTGACACCGTTCCTTTTATGCTTCACCATTTTACTGGTTAGACTGTGAAAAAATTCCATCGTTTGCTGACTTAATTTAAAGCCAATAACAGTAAAACTGAGGGTAAGAGGGAGGAGGGAGATTTGGTTACCAGCAAAAGACGAGGAAAATGGCCATGTGTTGTTCTAAAAAAAGCACTCATTGGATCAATAATTGTGGTAATAAAAAGAGACATTTTTCTGCTGTAGAAATTTTCCTCCATAGATCTCAAGGCCTTTGTGCATTATGAGTCAAGAGTAGCATGCTTTCTGCATATTTCTACATATTTTTATGTAGTTCTTAAAAGCATCACCTCTGCACATGTGTGTGTTGTATATGTTATTTCATTGTAGCTGCCTTCCTCCTAAATGGCTTATTGTTTCTAATTATGTATTAGGACCAAATCAGGACACTCTTTGGCCCATGCTTTTATCAGAGATACTTTGCCCTGGGGATATTTTGGGGGTTTGCCTAGACAGTGGGTGTACAGAGGTTGCATGGTTTATTGGTGGGCCTGGCAGGGCTGGGTTGATGATTGGGCTCAGCCTTAGAAATCCTTTCCAGCCGTAATGGTGCTGTCATCCTGTGATCAGAGTTTCCCACCAAGTCACCCTCGCCTTCTGCCTTGGTGGGTGGGTTTCACTCTGCTCCCTGAGTGATGGAAAGTTGCCAGTGTGATGTTGTCACAGTGGTGAAGCGAGTCCTCAAGGCTTGCTAAACACAAGGTCAACAAATGCCAATTAAAATCAGGGGAGAAACAGAGTACTTTTCACATGCTTCTTTTTAAAATCACTTCATGAAGTGTTTGATAAAATAAGAGTAGTGTTTTAACCTATTTACAAATCTGCCCAAGGTAAATTGTGAAGCACAAATTCAAATGGACCCCTCCAAGGCTCTACTGTGTGTTTAGTGGAAAGATAATTGAGCTTAATGATTACAAGAAAAGTACAGGACGCAATATTGTCAGAAAAATATCTTTCCTTTAGCAAGGACAGTAAATCCATAACAGAACAAACATCCACAGTGTTCTACAGCCAGCCTTCCTCGACCCTTACATCAAGGTCTGAGCAAGCAGTTCAAAGAATTAGTGCCTGTTTCATGCTGTTCTTGTAACAGGATCATCTCCACTAGCAACAGGAATGGCAATATTCTCATTTTACAGAGGCTGCTTTGTAGCCATTGGATGGGAACAACTTTATGATAACTGCAGCAGCCTGGGAGGGAGAATGTGAAGTTGATTTTTAGCTTAAGGCATCGAGTCTAGCAAGATCCACATGCAGTGCTCCTTGAATTGAAAATGTGTAAGTTTAAGGCAGGCTATGATTTTAGTTCAGTCTCTGATTTTTATTAATGTTGTCAGTCTGTCAATTGGAGAAGTACAAATGATCTGAAAGATACGTATTCAAGGAGTTCTCAATGTGACCTTATCTTAATTTCTTATAAGGTTTAGGAAATGTCCTTCAAATTTTAATGTCTCCTTTGAACCACATTGTTCTCGGGGCTTTTTTCTCCCCCACCAGCCTATAAATGAAGAACACAGAGTGTTTTTCCTCCTCTACTCCTTAATGTTGGTCAATTGACTGAACAAAAGTTAACATGTATAGGACTCCAATGCCTCTCAGATGTTCCTGTGGTAAGTGTTAGTACCAGGTCCTGTGTGAACACAAAGAACTGTTTTCGCTTCAGGTGAAATGAATAATGCAGCAGCCATTAATTTCACTCACATCCAGACTACAGCTTCAAACCAGACAATAAAAGGCTTCTAAGTCGGCAAAACCCATTGAGATAAATAAAATCTGGTTGTTCTGTAGCCAGGAAGAGAAGACAATTTAATGGGAATTGAAAACGTGCTGGATCTCACCTGTGAGGCCAGCAAAGCAGGGAGCCCTGCTGCCACCTCCCATCATGCCTGTGCCTTGCTCTCCTTGAGGGAACACCTACTGCTGCCTGCACAGGACTTTCCCAGGAATCCCATCACAGGTGGAACTGCGCCAAGGTCTGGAATTCTGTCAGGCTTGGGGCTGTGACCACTTCCCTGTGAAGTCTGTAACTGCATAATCAGCCTCTGGGTGGAAAATGTTTTCCTAACACCCAACCAAAACCTCTCCTGACTCAGCTTCAAGCCCTTCCCTTGTGTCCACTCACTGGTCATCAGAGAGAAGAATTTACTGCTGCCCCTCATCTTCCCCTAACAAGGAAGTTGTAGGCAGCTACAAGGTCTCCCCTCAGTTTTTTCCAGGCTGAACAGAACAAGTGCCCTCAGCTGCTCCTTGTGTGTCTTCCCCTCAAGGTCCCTCACATTTTCATTTCTCTCACAGTGCTCTCTTCTTGAAAGACCTTGAGGCTTCAGTGAGGGAATGGAGGTCAGGGCACGAGGGTGTGCAGGGTGAGAGCTGAAAGCTGAAAGGTGAATTGTTACAGCAGGGCAGAGGATGGCTGGCAGAGCTCAGCTCCACACTGAAGCAAAGAAAGGTTCCTGAGGATGCTTACAAGGCAAAGAGCAAGAACCAGTTGTGCCTGGGGAGACCCAGAGATGAGAGAGGTTAAAATATGAGTCTGCAGGCAGAGAGGTGAGCCAGAGGGGAGATGTAGAAGACATAAAACCTGAAAGCTGTAGGACCATAGAATCACAGAATGGTTTGTGTTGGAAGAAACTTAAAGCCCCTGCCATGGGCAGGCTCACCTTCCTCTAGATCATGTTGCTACAAACCCCAGTGAACCTGGCCTTGGACACCTCCAGGGGTGGGGCATCCCAACAGGATGAAGTTCTGTAACATTTTAGAATTGTTCATCTGGGGAAAACATTGTTCAAAGGGGAGATGATGGTCCAGGGAGAAGTACAGCAGGGAGTAGAGCTGACATTTTCCAAATGGGTCCTCAAAGACACATGTGATTGTGGTGTCACCCACCAATGGCAGTGCCACCACGGCTGTCTGGGTGTTAGAGGGTGCTGAGGGGGCTTGGGAGGAAGAGTGAAGCTGTTCATACAGAGGGAAGGAGAGAAGGGATGGGTTACAGCGAGGATGAAAGAAGTGAACAGCTTTCAAAACAAAAATTAAACCCTTTACAGGCCTTCAGGCTCCAGCTAGCAACTTATGCACAAACTCAGCTTCAGGAATGCAAGTGGCATCACTCAGTGAGGGCTGAGTTCCCACTTCCAGCAAGCCCTGTTTTGGTAGGTTTGGCAGGCTAAAACCCCAATAGGGAAAAATGGCACTTTTACAATTTAAAAGAGGACTTCATGTAACTGAGAAAGAAGTCCATGTGAACTTGGTCTGTGCTGCTGGATTGGAGCCCTCAGTACAGTCTGGTCACAAAAATGTCTGTTGCTCAGATTCCAGTGCTCATTTTTCTCCAGGAAAGCTGTGTATTTTTCATGCACAAGCCTGCATCTTCATTCAGCAGCACTGCAGGGCTGTGCTGAGCTATCTGCATTGATCTGGTAAATGAAAGGCCCCTTGCTGGCAGCGAAGCACAAACTCCCTGAGCCCTGAAGCAAATTGGAACAAGACAACTCAGACAAGCAGTGGCAGTGCTGTGTTATATGCAATTGTATGTTTATATTGTAGATGTGCACGTGTAAAAAAGCATTTGGTCAGAAAACAGACAATATCTACAGTTTCCCGACTTTAACGTGTTTTGAGTGATTTTTAATTTTTTTTAAATTTCAAATGTTTTAAAACCCAGAAAATTGGTGGTACCATAGACCCAGTATATGCTTGCCTATGTATGTATAAAAATGGAACCTTCAGAAACCCTGAGAAGTGAATGACATCCTTAAACATAGACCAGTGGCCAAGAAAAATGTTTGTGTATGGGGCTGAGAAGTGTGCAGAATAAAGTTTTTCCTCAAACCATGGAAATCAGAGATAAAAAGACCTGTTAGATCATGCTGGCTATTCCTTTGGCATGATGATACAGGAAAGCAGGAAAAGAAACAAGCAAAAAAGCATTAAAACTATGAAATGTCTGCTATGAAATTTCTATTTTTTCAAAAATCACAGTGCAAACAGAAGTCCTGCGACAGCCACTGCACATTATGTTGTTTGAGACCCGTCAAAACTGATATAAAGAAAGAAAAGATACTTTGGAGCTTTCTTTAAAATGCCTTGGGCTTTTGTTTTTTTCTCCATAAAATGTAATGCTGAGACTTTTTTATCTTGTTTCCAATGTTGAACTATTTAGAAAAATAAATTAAAAAAAATTTAAAAAAAGGAAGATAATTGCCATGACACTGAGACGGCACTTTATGTATTAAAGAATCCAGTGGTTCTTACAGAGATGTTGGCAAGGTAAATCTGTGTTGATGAGTGCTTTGCCAGTGCCAGTGGATTGACCAAAGAGACTTTTATTGCCCATGAGGAACATGGAGCAGAGGTGAAGTGAATACAAAGGCCAGTTGGTGAGTCAGTGGACAAACCAGGAAATAATTCAGGAGTTTTGTCCCATTTCTTTGGTGCTTCAGTGTTGGACTCTTTCCCACATTAACTCTGGAGGGAGTAACTGAAGACACCAGCTTTTTGTAACCACTGAAGCAGAGCAATTCTGTAGGCTGGGTACACCTGTGCTGGCTGCTAAAATCACTGCAGTCTTCTCTAATTAAGTTTGGCACCGTGCTCGCTGCTCATAATATATCCTTTTAATGGATATAGCATTGAGCATTTTGAAGTGGCAGCTGAAAAGATTTTAACAGTGTCCACTTTGGATTTAGGGTCGACATTTTCTTCAAGGTCTATTATTTCTTGTCTGGTTTGGGTTATCAGTTTTTTCTTTTTGGTTTGGTTTTTGGGTTTTTTTTTTAATTGTTGGCAGTGCAACTATTGACTTTTAGAGAGAAGGATGAGGATTTTTTTGGTAACTTTAATGATTTTATCCCATTTGCCTTCATTTAATTTGGAAATGGAAAGCATATCTTTAATGCTAATTAGGCAGCACATTGCTTAGTCTTCCTGTCCTCATGTAAATAACAATTAGCAATAATTTAGCAGTTGTACACTCTGGCATCTTCTAAACCATACCATTGTATACCATTCCAAATTTCTTTGCATTAATTAGGATCATAAGCCAATCAGCACTAATTAAGAAGAAAATAAGTATAATAACAAATGAAACAACACTAGTGATTTGTATCTGTTCAGTAGTTCCTGCAGTTTATCAAATACTTCTAATGTGCAGTAACTTCTTCTAATTGAAGCTAATTATGAGGTTTCCCCTGCTACTTTGAGCCTCATGTTAAAATCCCACAAAGCTCATTAAATAAGTAACAAAGCTGGAATCTTTAGCACACATTGTAACTTGGTTCACGTTAATTAGCAACACGTTTCAGAGGCAGTAAGAGGCCGTTCAGCACCAAACGCTACCTAAAGGGACATTAGATAAGGATTTTTTCAGGCCTAGGAGGCTGCACGCAGAACTGAGCCAGGTATTATCCATCTCAGCTGAAATGCCACACACACACTCGCCTCAAGACTGTATGCTAAATATGGCACTCTTGCAATTCAGCCCATTTTGACCTTGTCTTAATGCCTGTTGTTATTTGGAGCAGGCATCTGGGGAAATGCAGGCACTTAAATATTACAATCATTACCTCTGAAGGTCACTCCTGTCTGTTGGTGACTGTGTCATACAACAGCATACATTTTTCCACAGCTGTTTTGGGTGTCATTAGCACCATTTCACTTTCAGAAGCAGGAAGCCATCTCCATGCCAGCATCTTTACCAATCCCAGGCCCGTTTAACAGACTGAAATTGCTACATAATGTTTATATCTTAATGACACTAAAAATGTGATGGTAGGCACAGTCCCCATTCTGTTGCATGCAGTAATTTCAAGGTAGGCAGTCAGCGAGTATTGAATATAGCAAAAGAAACCCACAGACCTCTGGTTTTACGTCTTTTAACTACAAATTCACCTCATCTTATGCAGTTTTCAGTACAATCTTGGGAGAGGGAGTCACACACTGATCTTACAAGAGATTGCTGCCTTACCGCCGTGCAGCCACTCTCCATCTTCATGGACAAAGACATGCATGACCTGATCTTATTGGAAAATCTCATATGCCCTGAAACCAAACTGAATTGGAACAAATCACGGTCTAGTTTGTGCTTACACAATATCCCTTTCCAGCTGACACTGTTTTGAGATCACTAATTAATTTACTAATTAATTAAAATACCCTACTAGTGACACAGTAACTCTGACATCTTGGATTCTTTGTTGGACCCTCTGGCTTTTCAGCTGTGTGAGTGCAGATTGTCAAGAGATCTCTGACTCCCCACCATCCCCTACCTGCTTTCCCTGGGGCTGTGAGCCTGGCCCAAAGCCATGCACAGGTACAGGACTGCCATCCTTATTACCCAGGATTTCTTCCTGCCTGTCAAGACCATACCTGGGTGGTTTGCAGACAGGAGAAGTGGAGTTGAGTTCCAGTGGTAACTGAAATGAGAAATGGATCCCATTTTCGACAAAACAAAAAGGGTCTTTGTGTAAATCAGGAGGAAAGAAGTGCCAGTGCCCTTCCTCCCTTCTTCTGCACTTCCAAACAAGCTGTTTTCATTGAATTATTACTATAATTTGAGGTAATGTTTAAATGTGTAGTGAGAAAAAGACCACAAAGGTTCATTGCAATCTTCTCAGATGAAAAAAGAGGCCACATATACATTATAAAACTCTGAAAAACGCATATGATCCAAAATTATTCAAAACTAAGCTGTTCAAGCGCTTCTTCGTGGAGCTGAATCCAGTGATGGCAACATCCCTTTGCCCTGCTACGTGTGAGAGCCAAGTAGGGCGTGAGAATTGATTTGTTTCAGTGATATGACCAGCGAGTAGGAATTCCTCTTCTGTGAAGTCAAAGCCCCAGTTGCACCAGGGAAGGTTTAGATTGGATCTTAGGAGCAATTTCTTCACTGAAAGGGTGGCCAAGCTCTACAACAGGGCTGCCCAGCGAAGTGGTGGAGTCACCATTCCTGAAAGTGTGACTTGTAGCTGTGGCCCCTGGGGACGTGGGTTGGTGGTGGGCTTGGCAGAGCTGGGTTAATGATGGGAATCAGTGATCTTAGGGCATCCTTTCCAACCCAAATGATCCTGTGATTCCATCTGTAGTGAAAAGCCTTTGGTGATCTCCTGGATGTTGGAGAAGCAGTGTGATGGGGAGAGGCTCCAAGGTGTCTCCAAGGTTGAAAACTCAGCTCCTCCTAATGTCATCCTCCAAAACACAAAGGGAACACAGCTGGTGTACTTTTGGGGTTTTTTTGAGGGAAAAACAGAACAAAACATCTTCAGCTGCCCATGTTTGTTTTTCCCTTTCAAGAACTTGGGGACTTTATACAGGGGAAATTGTCTACAGCTAGCTTTCCCTCTACCCATAGAGAAAACTGAAAACTTCAGGTTACATCAAAATTAACATAAACTACTATATTTCTTGTGACACGCCTTTAAAGAAAGAAAGCAGGCTGTGGTTTTCTTAGGAATTTATCAAATCTTTATCTGAAAATGGAATGCTCTCCAATAAAAAAAAAAATTAAAACAAAACCAAAGCAAACAAACAAAACACCCAATCACCACCCTGAAGCCTGATTTGGTGTTTCTGATAGCAAGCGTATATGACTAAAATAAAGTAATAGAAGTAATAAGCTAAGTTTCAAGAAAAATGAAATACCAATTGGATTCACACATCTTGACTTAACTGAAGGTGCACCTAAAGGAACAGGAAGGGGGAATTAGAGGAATTTAGGCTGTACAGTCCTTGTGTTGTGGAAAGCAGGCAAAACAGGAGTCACCAGGACATTTCTTCTAATAGAATTATTTCTCTACAAACCTTTCAATAATTCCTAATTATGACCTGTTAAGAATTGTCTAAAACAACTGGGGAATGCTGATACTTAAGCCTCTTTCAGAGGCCCTTTGAGGTTTGACTCGCTAGCATCCTTAAACTGGTTTTCAGTTTTTGTCTGCAAAACATAAAATAACAAAAATAATATTTGCTACACCTGTCTTCTGTGACAATGACCCAAGAAGAAAGGTTTGCTAATTTTAAAATCACTGAGGGGAAACCTAGCACATCATTAAGGCAGTTTTGGTTTTTGCTTTGAATTGAGCTGGAAGGGGTTAAAATTACAAGGAGTCATACCTCCAGAAATGGAGAGGGAGAAAAGGAGGAAGAAAAGGAAAGAGAAATAATGCACCAAAAAAAAAAAAAAAAAAAAAAAGAGTTTATTTTTTTTTTTTCTTTTGTGGAAAGGATTGGCTTCTGATTTCAATTATTTCTGAGTTGTAAACATTTTCAGGGACAAGGAATTCCTTTGCATACACATATTGCTATTTGCAAAAACCAGGCCCAGTCCAATGGAATTTTGTTTTTGTCTCTGCAGAGTCATTTTATTCATATGCGAGATTTTATTTAATCTGGTATTAATGACAGCAAGAAATTAAACAGTTGTTTCACTCATTTTTCTTCTTTTCAGTGTGTGTCTTTCTTCCCACCATCCCTCTCAACCCCCGTATCTTCATAATTATGTTTTAAGACCGTAAATGTTTCCAAAGGTAGTGCCATATTTAAAATACTGGTTGTTATTACAATGTGTGGGTGGCTTTACCCTCTCTATTTGCAGCCTCCAGCTTTTATCTGCCTTGCTTCAATCCTCCTGCTATAAGAGAGGCATCCAAAAAAAAAAAAAAAAAATCAACTCATTTAGGGGAAAAGCAGCTTGACTCCTTTTATGATGATTACGATTATTTTAGACTGGAGTGACTACCCTTTAGCAGGTAAAACAAAACAAAAAAAAAACAAAAAAAAAAAAAACCAAAAAAAAAAACAAAAAAAAACCCACACACCAAACCCCCCCAAAAAAAAAAAAAAAAAAAAAAAAAAAAAAAAAAAAAAAAAAAAAGAAGGGAAAAGCTTTGAAAGCTTAAATTTTGATACAATAAATCAATCAAGCATTCAGTCCTTGTCTCCTAGGCTCATTTTCATCTCGCCCCCTCCCCAAGGGGTTTGCAAGGATGTTACTCCATGGTGGTGATGAGAATCAGGTCCTCCTTCTGCACAGAGCATATTTAAAGAAGAAAGACATTTATTCAGCCTGTTGTGGTATATCCCAGGCCCTTGTCTTTTCTTCTGCCTACAGGAAGTGTGAAGCACAAACCACACATTCAACAGGCTCAGGGTAGGGGATAACTGACTCGTCCCTGTGCACATTTGCAGCTGGCATGGGTGAGAGCTGTGCACAATTTCAGGTGAAAAGGTGTAGCACTCTGCATAATTAATTTTCATTACACATTTCTGCTGATGCCACAGGCTGCAGCACCTAAAATGCAGCACTGTGCAAGTGGGCCTAGAACCGCTGACCAAATCAGCCCATAGGCTGAGAATGGTGGATGAGGCAGGAATCAGTGCAGAAGTGGCATCATTCCTCCAAAAGCATCCACTTAAGGTCAGGCTGAATTGCCCCTTAACTCTGTCGCCTGCAATGGATAGTTTCTGCCATTGATAAAGGTCTTGCCCAGATAGCAGTGTTACCACCAAACTGTGCTCAGTCTGATGAGCCCCAGTTCCTGGGAGCAGGAAAGAGGGGATGTTTCCAAAGCAGGTCTGTCCTCCTGGGTGATAAATGAGTTGTGCTGGCAGGCTGCTCAACACAGCACTGCAACTTTCTGAGCTGGTCCCCCTCAGGCTGCCTTTGGGTGTTGGCAGTGTTCTGAGGCTCTCCTGGGAGCTGTGGGGTTTGGGTCTCATTTCATCTCTTAGATGGGTTAGACTCACATTTCCCATTTTTCTGGGTAAATGCTGTAGTATCAGGAGTAGGCTTCCTGCGTGTTCAAAGGGGAACATGAGCTGACCAGATAGGCACCAAACAGGCTTTCAAATGGGCAAAGGAGAAGGAGGATGGGTCAAAATAGAGCTTGTTCTCCCATTTTTTCCTGGCTAACTAGTATTGGCGGGGGGTGAGGTCAAGTCTCAGATTCTTTTCTTGGCACCCAACCAGGTAACACAGAGGGACCAGCACCAACTCCCACACAGCATCTGGGGGCTGGGATCAGTGTCACCATATCAACACAGCTTTCCTGACCCATCCTCAGGGATTTTCCTGGAGAGACATCCTACAGAAGGAGACAAACATCACTAAAGCATTGTCCTCGGTGCAGGAGGGAAACTGAGGCACAAGGAGAGAGTGATTTACTCCAGGAGCAGGGATACTCCAGAGCTTCAGCAGAACCCCTGGAGCAGCTAGGGGCTTCCTATTCTTTTCTTGAGCCGTTAAAGTGATTCTTGTGATTCTTTGTAGCCATTGCAGTTTCCCCTGTATCTGAGTGAAGAGCGCCATAAAAGTTTAGCTTTATCTGTCTGCCTGCTCTCCTGATTATCTCTGCTCCTATACGACCACTATTGACTCATTATTGGCATGGCACTGATCTGAACTTTGAGTTTATTGTGCTGTGGGAACACAGTAGCTATCCAATAATGTAGTTATTTCAGCAGGCACCCTTTCTTCTATAAGATAAGACGACAGTTGTATCTGTTTAGTGCTATCATAAAGTTGTGTTGCTTTCTCAATAAAAAGGAGTCTCTGCTTGCTGTTAAATGGAGAGAGAGCAGCATAGCTTTGAATGCAGGGTTTGGATGAACCCAGCTTCTGTTTAATGAACAGTTGGCTTGCACTTTGGATGTATCTGTTGATCCTTAATCAGCAAAACTTTACTGAAATCAAGAGGCTGCCTCATACGCTACAAATTCTGAGAACAGATCAACTACAAGGTTGTAATATCAGGTCCTTTTCTTCACCCTCCCATCATCTGTAGGGCAACAAAGTACTTGTGTTGCTTCAATCCTTATTGCTTCAAAGCTCTTTGAAACATGGCAATGTGGTTTAAACTCACAGCTATACAGTCAAAGTCTGTCTGGCATTTTATCTTCAGCTGTTTGTGATCCAACTAATTAGGCATATCATGCTGAACTTGGAATAATATATTAGATATGTTACAACTCTTTCCCTGTGCTATAGTAGGTGGCAATTCTCCACCAGTGACTTGAAAGTGCAAGAGCTGTTTCTCCCAACTTTTTTTGTGGAAGCAAATATTTAAGCTAAAGACACTTGATTTTTTTCTACTGTGGTTTATGGTTGGTTTTGATTACATTTTCTGTCTCAAAAGCTATCAGTATATTCTAAACATATGCAAGTAAATCCTCAAGTGAGAGCAAAAGTGTCTGGGAAATTCTGTGTGCCACCCAGACCAGAGGATACAGACTGGAAAGAAATTACGTGAGAGAAACGGAAATAAAATTAAAAAAAAAATAAATAATCCCAAACCAACCAAGGAATCCATATTGTTTCATTTAAGTCCTTTATACACAAAATAGTCTGGCATCCTGCTGAGACCCCTGACTTGAGTTTGGGCTCTGAACCCCCTACTAGTCTATTAAAAAGAGAAGGGATATTTGCTAAGACTGGGCAAAAGCATACAGCTGTGCTAATGTTTTGAGATTCTCATAACTCAGATTCTGGCTTAGCAGCATCTGTAAAATTAACAGCTTCGAATTCGGTTCATCCATAGGAACAGGGAGTCTGCTGAACACATGGGGTCTTAGCATAATCTTAACACTTGTTTGTGGAGAGATCACACAGAGAGCTGCATATGGTTGGGTTTAAGCTGCTCCTGGGGTGCTGAGGGCATTTCTGATGAGCAGGAGTTGGTATTAAGATCAGTGTGGCTCAGGATATGGAGATGCTGTGAACTTTTTGGAGTGCCACAGCCTGTTTGTTCGGATGGTTTTGAGATCCTGAGGGACCTGGCCATCTGCAGCAGCCTCAGGCATTCTTCTGGTGCTGTCCTGTTTCTTTGTAGGTCTCCCATCAGCGGAAATCATATGGTTGGGGAAAAAATAAAAAAGAAAGGCTTCAGTATTTTATGATTTTATAACTTTGCCAGCTGCCTATGTGCTCATCGTTGCAGATTCTGCCCTGCATTTGTGGTGAGAAATGGGAGACTTGGTGACTTCCTTAGGATGAACTTGTGGAGGAGGGCAAAGACACCGTTGTCACTTTTCATTCCAGTTTGGGATTAGAGGGTACTATTTGTTGCTCTTTCTCCCTGCCCATTTATCAACCTGCCTGTTCTCACATCCACATCTCTTCCATTGTCTGCTCACTGCGGTCATGGTGGCCCATTTTTGATCTATTTAAATCACAACAATATCACAGCCACAGGCTGTGTCACATTATTGTCAGCTCAATGGAGTAATATCTCTGTTTACTAGAAAGCAGGGAAAAAATTTCAGAACTCCACAGCCCCAGGAGCTCAAATCCTGCTCATTTGGAGGGAGTTACCTTTTGCCCTCTCCTTCTGATGCTTTGCAATGAATTCTGTTTCTCATACCATTTCAGTGAATCCCGAATGGATAAAAAGAGGATAGGAGAACACCTAATTTTGCACCCTACAGCCTACTTTCCCCTATTGCACTAGGGCCAAGGACAATGTTTTTCTGCCTTTCCTTGTAGTTCATGCGGGTCTACTTGATCTTTCTCAAAACCTCATGAGCTTTGGAAAACAAAAGGATGACAGAAAGACTGACAAAAAGACCTTAACTAAATTTCCAGGGATGCTTTCTATGCTTTTTTTCTCTGATTAGTTTCCCAGAAAATTTTCAAAGAGAAGGTGCCAGAGCCATCCTTAGCCCAGACATTTTAAGGCTTCTGTTGAGCAGGTGCAGAGCCAACGTGGCCACCTCCAACATGTATGCATTGCCTTTGCAAGTGTTAGTTGACCTGGCCAGCTGGAAGATCCATTAGCCATGCTGGATGAATCATGGACTCTGACCCTCAGAGCCATGAAATTGTTGGGATGCTGTGCATGTGTTGTTTCTCTAATCCCCCTTCCTTCTCAGCCTACACGCAGGCTCAGTGTCTTAATTGAAGAACTTAGGGGCAGCACATTTATGCCCAAACACTTTCCTCTATCCCCACCTCTCCTGCAGGACTATGACATTTGTTTGATGAGAAAAGCTTTTTTAAAATACTAATGAATGCTATGGCCATAGGGTAAATTAGCTGCTTAGTTGGTAGGTAGGACAAGGGGGATTTCTGGAGAGAAGGTAGCACATAAGACCAAGGTCAGATAAAAAATGGAGATGAACTGCCAGTTCTTTTGTCAAGGCCAGTAAGAGAAATTAGAACTCTAATTCTTAAAGCCAGCAAAGCCAGTGTGGAAGAGAGCCACAGAGACTGAAAAGAGGTCAGTGAGTAATGCATGTTGGAGCCAGGACAAGGGAGTAACAGCACTGAGTGCCTGCAGAGAAAGACAAACACTGGTAATGTGGGCAATACTGCTGAACTGGCTTCAGCACAAACCACCCTAAAAGGCTGTCACTCTGAATGGGGCTGTGCCACAGCCAGACCATTCCTTCTGCTTCCTCCAGCATCTTTCCAGCCACAGAAGCATGTCTGCTGTCACTGCAGCGAGTGCTGTGCAGCCTGAGGAGGACTTCGTACCATTATTATTAAAGGTCTTATTCTCATACACGGAGCAGGGTTAGACAATCTAGGTTAACACGTTTGTACAGCCTGGAAGGGTGCTCATCACAGCTGTGAAGAGCTCTTTCCACAGCTAAGCCATTCCCTATGTCACATATTTACTTACAGCAAGGGTCATGTTCCATTCTACTTAAGGCACTCGTTCAGCTGTCCCTGGAGGCAGTCACAAGCCTGTGGCAGAGGGACCAATGAGATGACCCCTCAGAAAGCTTTCAGAAAAAGATTTCAGATGAGTTCTGACCTGACACCAGCTTTTAATAACTCTTGATTTCTGTATTATATACATGTGTGTATATTCACATACGTTTATCCATTTATCGATATCCATATGCAAGAACACCCTTATACAAGTGACTAGTGCCTCACTTGGCCAGTGATGGTCCTTTAAAAGCCCTTTTCTGCAGGTGCTTGAAAGCTTGAAAGATCTCTCTTTTTAAATTAAACACCCACAACACTGTCCTTCCCACATCAGAGGACGGTTTTTAAGCCCTCCCCTTCAGTATCCAAAACTAAATTAATCTAACATCAGGAGAGGCTTGTAGAAGGAAAGCCTATCAGACTTGGAAATAGTGTTCCCCAGGGAATCTGGGGAAACCCAGTCATTTAAGGATGAATGAATTGACCTATTCTTGGACAGCTGGAAGGATGGGCTTGCTGAGCTAATATGGCTTTTCCATTTCTAATATATCTGACCTAAACTTGGACAGTCGAGACCCACCAATGCAGGCAGAGAAGCTTTCAAGGAACACACCAGAAAATGAGGAACAGCATTTTTAGTAGGCAGACAAGTCATAACCGCAGGATCCCTGGACATTCAGTTGTGGCTTGTTGTCTTCTTCCCTCTCCAACTTTTGTGCTAAGTCACTTTGCTCTCCAAAAACAGAAAAGACTCAGGACTCCTGCTCCTGAACTGATGTAATCTAGTTTAGGAACTTGGGAAACAGTTAAAGAAAGGAGGAGACTGTGGAAGGAACACTGAAGGAAAAATGTACTGGAAGATCAATGTAGCCTTGTTATGGTTTGGGTTTTAAGTAAATGACAAATATCACTCTGAGAAGGGAAAACAAACTTTGAGTTGGAAGCACACATATTAATGCTCAGACATAACTTGTTTTCTTCCTCCCACATGCCATGGCCTGTGGAGTCTAAGCAAATAAAATGTTACTTAATTTTCATAGTAATTGTTGAAGATATGCAGGATTCTAAGAGTGGGTACATATGTTATATATATATATATATATATATATATATATATATATATATATATATGTATACATATATACAGAGAGGGAGATACTACTTTTCACTTCATTTTCTGTAAACCAAATTCTTTGAGGAATATCTATTGCAACACTTTCATCATCCTCCCCACCTGAAAGTTGAGCTTGGAAAATAAAGTACACAAATTTTGTTAGGTTAACTACTGGAATGAGATGGGATTCTTTCAGAGGAAGGGAAAAAAAAAAAAAGTGCCGTAGGATTACTGGATTACTGCAACAAACAATTACACAGACATTCCCCCATCAAAAGCTGCATCTTGAGCAGAGATCCAGTATCAGAGATTTGACATAATAACTCTTCAATACAAGTCAGTCAAGGATTGCAGAAATGATAAGGAGCAAGAAAGATGTTCTTAGGGAAAAGCTACATTTTGTGGACTGGATTCTGATTTATCCTTAGCAATGTGTAATGCTGGTCACAGCCTGTATTCTCTACCTCATTTTCTATAGGGCAAAAGAGCAAGGGGATATGAAATGTGGGAAATGAACTGAAAGTCTCAATAATTGCTCCCTTTGGAGACAAACGAAGACCAGTCAGTCCTGGAATGTGGTTTTACTCTAAGAAACAAAATCCAGGCTGAAGGATAAGGATAGCCCCTGGAAAGTCCTTGGAGGAAAGTAGTAAGGTGTCCATCTAAGAGATTTTAAACTATGTTTTGGTTCAAGGGGTGATATCTATCACACTGGACAAGACCAGCCTATACATCACTGAAAATCTGCAAGAGTCCATTTTTTGAGTTGCTGAGCCCAAAAATCATTACATTTTTACCTTCTCTGTAACCACATGTTTGAGGCTGTCAAAACCCCATAAACATAAAATTTCAGCTATGATTAACTTCAACACTGATTGCTTCCACAGCCTCCCAGTAAAATATTCACTGAGTCATCCTCTTTCTCCTGAATTATCATCTGGAGACATGATCCCAATGTTCTAACAATACTGTAACACCCCTAAAGATTCTAATGCCCTCAGACATCAGCAATTTGGGGAATGACGCAGTTTTTCTCAGTATTTACAAACAGGAATATTTTCCATTGTGTTCAACCTGTTGTTTCATGTATTTTCAGGGAGCAGTAAGTTATTTTTTTCTCATTCCCAACAGAAGAAGGCTCCATCCTGCCTTTTTTCTTGTGTTTTCTTGGGGTGTTTTTTATATTTTTTTAAAGACATCTGACATGCACTCATCACTCATTTTGTGAAGTTTCCACTTTTAAGAAAAATATGTTGCAATGAAATTACAAGCTGTTACGGCTGCAGTAGCTGGCAGGATTTGTCTGTGTGGCTTCTCTCCTCCCATAGTTTTTCTGCATGCTGGTCAGAACAGGACGCTCAGATTACCACCCGGGCTTCCTTTGCAATCTTTGTCCTGTAAATTTGTTACTTAATACAGTAAGATTCAGACAAAAAAGGAAATTTCCTCATGGCTCTTGCTTTGCATGTGGCCACATCTCCTCTGCTTTGGACTGTGTTGTTTGTTATTCTTGTGAGCCTGTTGAATGCCTCTTTCAGAGGAAAATAAAGGCAACCATTTTCTACCACAAACCTTCACCAGATCTACTGGGAAATATTCAACAGTTAGGAAGTTCAGGTCCCTAAGCAGCAATTAATATCGCCCTAGCCTATGAGGTGCTCTCCTTCAGGGTTCACCTTTTAGCTCTTCTAAACAAGCCTCACAAGCCCAGGTTCTTTCTTTTTTCTTTTTGTTCTTTTCTCGTTTTTTCCCTGTATGTGTGTATGCGCATGTGTGTGTCTTTAATTTATCATGTTCTTAGTAAAGTAAAGCCCCATAATTACCTGGAAGAAATGCCACAAGGGAGTGAGGGCTGTGAGTCGTGCTGTTAGAGAATTAGTGTATCCTGCATCTTCCCCAGAGGCCATGCCTGGTCAGTGCTCTGGGTTGCTGGCATGACTTACACTAAGAATAATGCACCATCTTCCATCAGTGTCTCGCTCAGTGTTAAGAGATTAAGTAGTGTTTCATCTGGGATGAGAGAGGGCAATGGCAAGTGGAAAGGAGTCAATGGAATCTCCATCCTGAGATGCACATCTCCAAGCTGAGTGACAAGAGGTGACTGTGCCCATTGGGCACTTCCAATTTGTTGGTATCAATCTACCCAAATGTACCAGTGAAAACAAAATCCTCTCTGCTCAGACTGGGCGAGCTTCTGCCTTGCCTGGGAGGGAGTGCAGTCACCAGCTTTATCTCTGCCCATCACAGATTACACCACCTTCTCTAAGCAAAAGTATGGCTTTGGTGTGGGATTGGCAGGGCTGGTTAATGGCTGGAGTAAATGAACTCAGAGGGCTTTTCCAACCCTAATAATTCCCTGATTCTGTTTTATGATCACACATGGCTGGTGAAGAGGTGTGGCGTGTGTTGCCCAACTGTTGTGTACCTCACACCCTCAAGTTACTGACATACTAAAGTGATCTAAATAATTCCAACTTTTATTGAAGGAGGCGATGGAAATGAAGGTTTTTACTGTGGTGACGAAGATCTGAAAAATGGTTCAAGAGCATTTATTTTTCCGGTCTCATTTTTTAAGGTCCCTCCCTGTCCTCCCTGTAGCCCATAAAGCAAATTTGTTTGCAGCAAATGCAGAGTAATGTGCTTTTAGAGAACACAGAGGCTTAAGCAGCTTTCCTTGATGGCCTTTGATTCACTGAAATTTGCCCTGGGAAACACTGCAGTGCTGGTTGATCTACTCCACCCCTCCTCCCGGTGCTGTATATTTCCCATATCATATTCCTCAATATTCCTTCTGGCAGATGTGCCAAAAGGGCAGCAATAAAAGCCCATTTGTGTGGCCAAGGGTTCATCGCCTCTACCCTGAAACAGCGAAAAACCAACATTCAATAATTCTGCTTTGCAAGGCCGTTGTTATTTTGATAACACTTCAAGCGAGCAGCAGAAATGCCGAGCAGCCCCTGGGCGGGGGGAATTAGCCAGGACAGTGTCTTTCCTGCAACTGGAGGCCTCTGGAAAACAAGGGTGGGTTTGAAGCTGGATGCCTTGGGAATCAATAGATGATTGTTTGCACGTGGGGGCCACAAAGTGCTGCTGCAGTTGAGGGTCAGTTGGTCTTACAGTTACAAACTGCATTTTTCGGAGGCCTGCCACATGCCTGTTTCTATTTGCAGGCGGCAAATAACGCGCCACACAAGTGGTCTGCGAGCTCCTTGTTTTTCCTTAAAGGAAAATATATGTGCTGAGGGGAGAGGGAATTAGCAGGGAGCTGGCACTGCATTTCAAGGCCTGCGCCTTTACTTCTTTCTAAACTCCGTTCGCTGAAGGTCTGCTTAGCCTTAATAAATATGTTTCTCTAGCCAAATCTTTGAAGCCAGGCCTGGAGATTTAGCTTCACAACTCTCACTCCATTTAGTGGAAATCTTTCAACTCAATACGCATTCATCAAATTGACAAAATAGATGTTTATACTATATTATATTACATTATGTTATTCTATTTTGTATTTGGACCAATCCAAAGCATTCTGCTGTCAATAGAAATCCAGTCAAGGCTTTAGTGGACACTGTACCATGCTATCGTGAAAAATGTCTTTATTAAACACATTCCAGTAGTCAGATGGGCTAATATTTAGACAACATTTCCTTTCCTACCCTGAATTCCTCCCTGTCAACACAAGCAAGAACTTATACCCTGTGCTAAGGGTTGAAGGAAGGCTTTTATGTTGGGGTTTTTTTTGGGGGGGTATGTTATTTTGGGGGGGTTTTTTTGTTTGTTTGGGGATTTTTATTTTCTTTTTTGGTTAGTTGTTGTTTTGGGGGGTTTTGGGGATGAGGGTTTTCTTTTGTTTTGGTTTGGTTTTTTGTCATTGGGGTTTTTTCAATATTATTTTTATAAAATAAAACTTTTGTGGTACATGCTCTGATGTGAAAAAACATGTAGCAACCAAGACACTTTCAGCAGCCCACTAGGTAGTCGGCAATATGCAAGTGGGGATAACAGATACAGGAAATAGAGAGTTGCAGGCTATAAGTGCTCTGTATGTCAAGGTTAAATGACATCCCTTTTCCCTCTATTCACTATATTTTATTTGGTATACTTGAGGATCAGATCATTAAAATAGTTATCAATGGCTGCTCCTTTACTATGTAGAATGAACTTAGAGATGCTGAAAGCCCTCAGTGCTGTGGTCTATGGATCAAATCCCTCATTTATTCCACAGTCCCCATGATGCCACCTCATGCCAGTGTCCCACTGCTGTGATGGTGATGTTCCCCCAAGACCTCTGGAGAGGAGCTCCAATTGCTCTTTTCTCCAAATTTAGTAACTGGAAAAAGAAAGACTATATAGGGAATTAAACATTCTGTCTTCACCCCAGAACTACTGGTATAATACAGAAACTCTGCCTTTAAGATACAGAGTTTGCCTCCCCATTAAAACTCAAGAGAAACCATGATACAAAATCAATGGGATTGCTTAGTCTCACCCACTAGAAATAAGGATCATGTTTCTCACCTCCAGGGGTTCTGGGTAACCACATCTGTTAATATATATTAAAAAAACCCTCTGCACTGCTCTAGCAAATGGCATTATGAGACACATGCAAAGCTGTCATTAACCTCTGGGATTTAGATCAAACAGGAGCTCAATCTGAACCACCACTGGATGCTGTTTCCCAAAACCAAACCCAGAGCAGGGAAGTTTAACAAAGCAAACCCCATCCCTGTTTCTCACCTCTCTCTCTGTGCCCAGGCCCTTTGGCAGAAGGAGCTCCCCAGGTGGGCTTGGGGGAGCTGTGCTGAGCCACAAGCCACTCCTGCACCCCTTCAATGCAGTGTGGTTCCTTCATGGCCCCTGCAAGCTTTCCTTCTGCAGCTAAACCCATCAAACAGGTGGGGAGAGACCCAGTGAAAGCTCAGTGCTCCATCAGCTTTTCAGTGGCACAAAGAGGACACACACTGAGGGCCTTTGCTGCTGCACCATGCTTGCACTGACCTCCTCGCTGCTCTCCCTGACTTAGCTGTCCCATCTTTACTATAATTTGAAGAAATTCCTACATCAAAGTCGTGCAGCCCTATTTCCCAAGTCCGTTCTCTTCTTTTGTGCTAAAGCTGCTTCCTCTGCAACTAACAGACTCCAGTAAGTCTTTGAAAAAGAGCATTTAGATTTAATGGCATGCAAATAAAACACACATAGAAGGGCTAAGGAAAGCTAGGGCTGTGCTAATCTAATAAATAAGACTATTACTGTTTCTCTGTCTGATCTAAAAACCAGCAAAGCCGTTGCATATTTCCGTTTAAGAAACACCATATCTTCTCTAGAGCAAGCAATTTTATTTCATCTTCATTTAGCACTATTTTTGTCAGCCTTGTGGCCAGAATAAGGTGTTTCTGCTCCTGTTACAGATAGGATAAACTGAGGCAGGAGAGAGGAGACCAATTTGCCAAAGTGTCTGTACAACATCAGCCATCAGAACTCCATGCTTTGTCCACCTGGGTTGACAAGGTTGTTGCTACTGCTACTGCTCCCAAGCGTTCCATTAGAAAACCCAAGCAAACATTTGACATCCCCAAAAGTCAGGCTGCTTGCATAGTCTCAGGTGTAGATGATGTATGAAATTGCTCTGTTTGATTTCTCAAGGCTCTTTACAAGCAGTGGTGTCTCTGTCCTCCATTCCCTTTTGTGTTCAGCCTCTGAGCACCATCCAAAGCTTGCAGAAAGAAATAACACT
This sequence comes from Sitta carolinensis, assembly GCA_032173965.1. Classification (NCBI taxonomy): domain Eukaryota; kingdom Metazoa; phylum Chordata; class Aves; order Passeriformes; family Sittidae; genus Sitta; species Sitta carolinensis. Next base: position 5,858,841 of record CM063313.1, on the reverse strand, counting down.
GCTGATTTGCATTCATTGGTGCAACTAATAATTGAATAGGAAGATGTGATTAATTGAAAGCATGGACTTGACGCTGAAAACAGTTATCCCAGCCCCCGTGCTCCTCAGAGTTCTCTTAGTCCCAACCACAGACTTGCAAACCTATCCTTTCCTTCCCACCCTGCTGCCAAAACATGGGACCCCGCCTCTGCACAGCATCATCTTGGGAACAGCCACACATTGCCTGAACACGAAGGTTTGTGTTGGACTTTGGAGAACTATTCAATCACCTCTTGGTTTTGCAACACCCAACTAACTTCCTTCCTAAAATTAGAAAAAAAAAAAAAAAAAAAAATCGATACTTAGGTTTCCTACTTTTAAATTGATTACTGTTTGTAAAATCAGTGGTAATAAAAATGGCTATCTATATGCTGTTTCTGATAGTTTCCCCATGGGAGCAGCTTGGAGCCTGCTCTGCCAGCACTTTTTTCCTCACAGAATTGAAACCTGTGGGGTATTGCTTGTTCTCTAAGTTCTCTAAGCACTGAGGGTGCTAAGGACCTGTCTGGAGACCTTCAGCAGCTGGCAAGATCAATCTATAAGTCATGCTTCTCCCCCCCTAATAAAAATGGCTTTTTTGGAGGGGGGTGGAAAAGGAAGAAAATTCCTCCCCAAAATATGTTATCTTTGAAAAACCAATCTGCCTTTGCAAGACAGGCTGTAATTGAATCCCAGCTGAATGCAGCTGCAAGTGGGGTGAGGTGCCAGCGTCATGAACAGCATCTGGAAAGCCACAGAGGGCTGCAGAGCAGAGTTGCATAAGCTGAGGATCCCTTTAAAATAAATGCATGCATGCGTGTGCGTGTGTGTGTGTGAGTGTGTGCACACGGGGGTAGTAAAAAAAAACCTGAAATAAACGAATGCAGGGGTTTGAGGCCAGCACAGCAGCCTCTCAGTCACAGAAAATGGCGACTGGGAGAGTCCTCAGCCTCCCAAACCCTCTGGCTCCTCGAGCATCCTGCGGCACCCCGCGACCGTGACCCTCCCGCATCTTTGTCCCTCGCTGTGCCCCTCTCCCAAGCTCCAGCCCGAGAGCGTTTACTCCTTCCCTCCATCTCTCCGAGGGATATGATTCACACGTTTTCAGATTTATTTGAGCAAAATGCAATAAATATGCCGCTTCAATTTTAGCTGCTGGAATGTAGCCAGGGTTTTTAATGAATCTGGCCTGCGCGATTGAAGTGGTCCAGGATCTCGAAAGCTCTGGGCACTGTTAGATTATACACACAGACATCCACACACACATATCTCCCCCACCTCCCCTTCCCTTGGGGCTCTGTGAGTCACATGCAACTGCAGGTTTTTCAGATTCAGCTCTGGTTAAAATTAGCAAAAGCCTTTATTATTCAAGAAGAGGAAGGATTCCTATCACTGCTGCTGAGAACTGCCATATTTTTCTTGTATTTGCTGCATCGACCTATTATAATTTAGCTTTATCTGTTATTCTTTGTTTCCCTAAAATATAGTAGCAGGGCTTGGTCCTGTCAACACTGAATTTTAATTACAAGTTCACAGAGATCACTGCATTAATCTGTAGCTGGACCATCATGGATTTTGTTTCTGTGTAACTGGCATCTCTACAGTTTCAATCATTTATAGTGATGTTTTACAAGAAGGTCTGCTCTGAGCAAGGCACTGGTTTTTTCAAGCTTCAACAAAAGATGTATTTCAAGCAGCTGTAAACACCTCATTTTACTTATCAGAGCAGTTGACAAAGGGCTTTCACACCAAAATCTGAAGGCATATAACTCACAAGTGGATGTATAAAGTCAACTACCAGATTCACTCAATTCACAAGCTGCATTCTTTTAAAAGGAAAACAAAACAAGGAAAATGTGTTATGATACAGTAAATATGGCCCATGTCAACTCAGCAGGAAGGTTTTGGCCAGATCCCAGGAGACACAGGACCAAAATTGCCATGACCCGTGGGAACAGGCCTGCTCTGGTAGAAATACAGTGTCACTGCTGGAGCTCCACCATTCCTAGTGGGCCCAAACCAACGTGGAGGCGCGTTGCCAGGGCCACATGGAAAAATCAGGGGATGTCAATTCTCCTGTGCCTCCATCTGCAGATAATTGGTTGAGCACTAAAATTCACAAGGAAAATTTTGTTTTAGAAAGATGATAAAGAGAACAAACAAAAGACAGGAAATTAAAATTTATGTAAACGTAGTGGTTCCCAGAGCAACCATAAATGAGCCACATTGCATATATAGACGAAGGCATAAAAGTTAATACCATGTGCAGCAATACCATACACTACATAGGTACCCCTGGGACTGTGTTACATTAGCTACGGGACCCATCATTTGAATGGTTTGACTTTTACGCTTTTAAAGCCTCAAACACAGCGCTGCAGCAACGCCAGGTGGGAATAGGGCATTTGCTGTTTATTTTTTTGTTTGCGTGAAGAGAGAAAGGACTGTTTGAACAGAATGAGGGATGAGCCGTAATTTTTTTCAGGCTTTTATCTCAGAGATATCTGAGTTGTTTTGCTGGGGTATTCCTTCTCACTGATTTAGTACTCACAAAGTGAGACAGCAGGAGCAGAGAATGGCTCCTCCTGTTGAGATGGGGCAGCGGCTGCTCAAACAGTGTATCACAGCACAACATAAAGCACGAGGCTTTTCCCTAAGTAAATGTGGGAGTGCAAAAGGGATTGACTTAGCCATGTAAAGTGTCAGTCCTGAAATGCCTAGACTGCTTGGAAACATGCCTTCAGCTTGCACTTCTATTTTTTGCAAGTGGTTATCCTGAGTTTGATTCTCTGCTCCCTCATGCAGTTGTTGACATCAGTAACATGGGTGTAAAATGTCACCCGATCAGAAGGTAGCCAGCATTCACCTTGCATTTGTATTCATGACTATACAAGGAAGAGGGCAGCACCAGGTCAGGCCCACTGAGATCCACAGAGATTACTTTGTCAATGTGGGATGTTTATGTTCTGATGGGGTGTTTTATAATCGACTCTTAAAACTCTGCCGCAGCCTATTTGTTCTGGTTTCATGGCAGGGCAGATGGGAACATAGGAACTATTGTGGTTTTCCACCGTCACTGTTTTAATTTTTTGTTTGATTTTTATTGTTTTGTTGTTTGTTTTTTTTTAAGGTAAAGCATTGCATCTCCCACCCCTTCATCATTTTGCTCAAAATTTCCAAAATATAAAGCATTTGGTCTGAGATCAGACTGGGGCTGCCAAGTCTGCTCTCCTGCTGGTACGGGCACTACTGCTTTCCCATGCCACACAGAAACCGTGCCTGGGAGCAAGAGCCCCTCCTTTCTGTCTCACACCAGTCCCAGCTTCTTGCCACATTGAGGCACTCACATACATCCACTACAGGACCTCCTAAGGGCACCCCACTCCCTGTCCCCATCTGTGGTGGGCTGACCTTGGTCACCTTCCTTGCACCCACTCAGCTATGCTGTAACTCCCAATTTTCAACAAAGGACAAGGGGGGGGTTAAAAAAAAAAATAATGAAAAAACTTGTAAAGATGGCAATTGAAAAAAAGTTAACAGTCAGAATTTTCATTGGATGCTGTCCATCTGTGAAGATGATGTGATGAGTGTGTAAGATCTCCAGAGAAAATGTGAGCTGTGGGAGGGAACAAATACAGCACATGATCTAGGTGCACTGCTGGAGTGAAACCTGGGCTTGCACCCCTTGGCCATCAGCACCACCTACTGACACCTTCATCTGCAGGCTACCTCTGTCCTGCTCCATCCTGACAGCGCCAGACCAGGCTGTGTGGTGCCACCTGGAGATCTGAGCCACCTGTGTCTCCATCCCTGTGCTCCAGATGAGAGGCATTGCTTGCACCCATCTTAGCAATAACCCTGAGATGGAGTCTGTGTGAGGGAATTGGGCTGGGGAACAGGACTGAGGTGCATAAAGTCACAGAATCATTTGGATGGAAAAGCCCTCCAAGGCCATGAGTGAAGCTGTTCCCCCAGCACTGCCCAGGCCACCACTGACCCATGTCCCCAAGTGCCACATCCACATGGCTTTCAAATCCTTCCAGGGATGGGAACTCCACCACTGCCCCGGGCAGTCTGTGCCTGGGTGCCATGTCTTGACAACTCTTTCAATGAAGAAATTTTTCCCAACATCCAATCTAAATCTCTCATGGGACTTGAGGGAATTTCCTCTCGTTCTATCACCGAGCTGCATGTCTTGCTGACTTGCTGTTAGGTGGGGGTGAGATTGTTTGCCTTCCACTCTAATCTTGACTTTTGAAAGTTTATGGGTTTGATCTAGACAGTGTGGGTAACTCAGGGGCAGTTAATTGTACTTAAGCACAGGTATCTAGCTCAAGTGGCATGACTCAGCCTCTGGAGATGTCTCCTTTTCTCTGCTGATCATCTGAAATACTAAAATAACTTAGCTTGGACACCACTGAGTGATTTGAAAACATATTATGTGTTTCTGTTTCCTGTTCTGTTTTTCGTTCTTAACTCTTTTTCTTCCTTTCTCTGTCTACTGATGTGGCTCATTTCTCATTTTGTATGTCTATGTTATTTGCATAGTTGGGACCCCAGCCTTCATTGAAGCCAAACGCTTCATCTAATTAATAATAATAAAAAAGGAGAGTGATACACTCTTTGTGCAAAAATTTAATTTTTTCCTAATTCCTGTTCAGTCAAAACAGCTCATTTCTCTTGAAACACAATTGAAATGCCATTAGTATTTTCATTAGCATGATGACTGATGATACAAGGCAGGCAAGTAGATTTTGGGCCTAGGCTGATAAATGTCCCTGACGTTTTTGTAAGTCTGTGCTAAACACTTCAGAAGTCACATGCCAAGTAGTTCCAGATCATTTGAAAAAACAGAAGACTTTTTTCTCCCCCCTTTAACTCCTGGAATGAGAAACAGCCGTGCAGTGATACAGAAATAGCACAGCAAGCCCTGGAAATGCCCACCAGTTGCTCAACACTTTTTTTCTTCATTTAAACAGTTAATCTTCATCAATGAAGATATTTTACTCATGCGTCTTTAGCATTTCTTGGGGGATTTTTTTTCTATATCTGAGGATTCACAGCTCTAGATGAAATGACTCTTTTGTTTGTGGGAAGGAGAGAGATTCCTGTGGAGAAGCCCAGCTTAAGACAAAGCCATAACTTAGGCTGTCTTGAGAGGCTTTTTTTTTTTTAAAGAGGTTGAGCTGGATTTAAGCAATACATGTATGTAAGTCATCATGATGTTTTTGCTTCCAGAATATTTTACCAACAATAAATGAATGATGAAGAATGGATAAACAAGAGGGGAGAGGAAATGTTAAGCTTAGTTAGTTGTCTCATCAGTCTGAGACATATTGCCTTTTTTGCTCTGAGGTAGTTTCAAACACAGATGAAGCAAATTATGCATTTAGGAATGGCTTGTTCTTCTATCAGTTGGATAGGCTCTATTGTTTCCTGATTTCTTCTGTGCAGAACATCAATTGTAGAGCTGGATCCTGTAAGTTCCTGTGTTTTTCTCTCACTTGCAATTTTAGGTTGTTGATTCGACAGATTTATTATTATTATTAACATTAATTTAATTATATTTAATATTATTATAATTATTAATAGTAATAATTTTATGCTCAGTTTGCTGGAAATAAAAATATATGCTTACTTCTTTATAATGTGAAGCCAAAGTCCCTTGCCCTGTGGCAGGAAATAAAATTTCCCAATTTTCAACCTGGGTAACAAATCCATCCTAAAGGATCAGAGGACATTTCTGTGGTGTAAATTTCCTGACCATACACCTTGATGCCTTGCATCACAGCCATTTTGCCTCCTGCTCAGGGAAGAGTTGACAGGACAAGTTTGTGCTGCTCCTTCATAGGTGACAAGGGGATATTTAGAATGACCAGACATTTCCCTATCCACAAAAGACTTTGGGACAAGCCAGAATGAAGGCTCAGGACTTGATTCACTTGCCCACACAGAGTCATCAACTGTCATTTGAGATGCCTAGAATATCCTGCCTGGCCTCCAGCTGCTCTTGCAGAAGGGCAGAGGTCTTGTCTCAAGCCCTTTATCATATCTGCCAGCCTCCCTCGGATGTTTCAAATACCTCAGGGCATTTCAAATACAACCAGTGCCTGCATAGACTTCAGACTCCTGGCCCAGAGATGCACCACCCACATTTGAGGCTCTCCTTTTGAGTGGGAGGAATTCACGCTTGAGTGATGATTTGGCCACGGAGCTCCAGGGGGAGGATGATTGCTCTCACCCAAATCTGGATATCCCCAGCATAAGACTGCTGCCTGAGTTAGATTTCTCAGCTTTTGTTATGGTCAGTGAAAGTTTAGCTGATGGAGCCTGGAGCATAAATACTACAGTAAAGCAAGCCCAACTTTTTCAGCTGAAACACCCACTCCACTCTTCTAACTGCACTATATTCATCTTTGTAGCCTTAAATACACAGTTCTAATGTGGAAACAGGAGTTGCTGCCACCTAAAGTGAGATGAACCCACTATTCCCTCTGTTATTAAAAGAAAACACTGTCAGGAGGGTGTTAAATACAGATCTATAGATTTGTTTATGAAGAGAAAATTCAAACCACCGAGTTTGATTGAGCTGTTTTCCTGGGCACCTGTCCCAGCAGGAAAAAACAAGGCCTGAGTTCCTTTTTACATCCAAACTTCTAAATTAAATTTCTTTGTATTTCTTCTTTCCAGAATTCTATATTTTCTGCAAAACTTACAAGGCCAGCTTTTACAAACAATTGTCTGAAACTGAGACCTATCCTTGTGTCAATCTGTACTGGGACACAGAGTCCTGAACTAAGTACACTATTAGCCTAATTTTAGGCATAGAGGTTGGAGAGCTTCTGCTTGTCAGTTTCCTGACATTCGTTGTTTTTTCCATAGGGTTATGACCTGACCAAAGTCTCAGTCAGGGCCAGAATTTCAGCAGATTCTGTCTCTGTTCCATCTTTGCTTTTGTACAATAAAATTCTGCCACTCCAGGAAAGAAGTCATAATTGAAAAAAAAATAAAAATCTTTGCTTGCATAATCTTTGCTTCCTCATGATGCTGTCTCAGAGAGGATGCTTAAAGGGAACATATTCCTACACTGATTCACCAATCTGTATTTTGTCTGCCTGGTGCTTTAAAATAAGCATAAAAGGCTATGGGGAGAGCAGTTCACTGCTTGGAGAACCTAAAATACTCTGTTTTGGCTCCAGTACATGTGAAAGCTGAAGACAAGCTTGCACCAAAGCCATGAAGAAAAGCTCTCTGCAAATTTAGAGTGACTCAAGCAGAGATGTGCAACCTTAAAGTTGATATCATATCTCCAAATGTCAGTGGTTAAGAGCATTTCGGCTTTTCCATGTATGTTCTTTCTTCTGGTTCTTGTCAATCTGCTTTTCACACATGTCTGTAATAAGTGAATTCCCTCCTCCAACTTCTTTCCAGTCTATTCTTTGTCTCCTATTTCCATCTATTTCCCTATTTCATTCCACTTTGCACTCTTCACCTCTTTAACCTTTTCTTCATCAGTCATATCCCTTCTTGTGTCTCTGCTCCACAGAGGCACTCTCTGACCTTATTATACGTGGTTTCTCTGCCATCCTTCTTCCACTGTTATAGGAAGCAGTCTCCAGCAAGAATTTTAATGAAGAACATTCTGAGTAAAATATTTCCTTCAGAATTTTCCTTTTAAAAGAATGTAAAACTGAAGATTTTACACTAAGGTCCATATCACAACAATAGTGTGTCACTGGGGTTTTTTAACTGGATAAAAGCAAAAGGATGAACTTCAAGGAAAATTCCCTACCTGACTGTTTTATCCATTCATTGGAACACTGAGCTGTTTAAATAAAGCCAAACGTTTTACTGTATCTGATAATTTTCACATATTTTAGTAGTTTTCAATCACTGTTTATTTGTTGCTGAGTTTAATTGTCAATAATACTCCTGAGCTTACCTATACATCTGTTTAAACAGATTGTAGTTTTCATAATAAAGTCAATTACTGTAGTTTTCCTCATGGAAGGTGAGAAAACACCCCTTATCTATTGATCTGAAATAAAAAAGAAACAAGAAGAAGAATAGATGCACTCACTCCCATCGTGCATTATTTTTCATCTCCACTGCTGATAAAGAAAGCACTCATTTAATGATAAATCAGCATTAAAGTGGGATGAATGGACTCAGATTTTAAAACAAAGCCAACATGAGACCTTCTAAAAATAAAAACTCTTCTGGTTACAGAGGAGTTTTGCCTCTTCTAGATTGCAGGGTCTATTGAGACTCTTATTAAGTACTATGATTTTACTTCAAATACATGTCATACTCAGAGTATTTCTGATTGTATGAGCTGTGGCACAGCTTATTACAGATAAAGAAAAAAATGAAATTGCTCTGCTGCCCTGACCAGCAGGGAAAATGCTAACTTAGAAATCAACAACCTTATCAGCCCTGTGACTTTCTGCCTATTCTCACCCCACCTGTCCCCAGGTACCTTTGTGGTTTCTTCGCCTCCTTCACCTGCAGCTGCAGTGAGTAGGAAGGTGTTGGACCCCTTAGGGGATCAGTTCAGATATTACTGAACTAAGTTCCATGGTGGAGGTGCTCTCCTGGTTATCTTCTCCTTTTCTGCAACCAGATGGATTTCTGGGTTCCAGCAATGTCACTGACGCAGTCTCTAAGACAGACATCACCACAGGACTGCTTAAGTTGGTGTAGTGCAAATATAACATTTATGTTAGCAAGAGAAATATGTCAGCTGAAATCATGCATCAAACATATATTTTCTTTTTCTAATACACACACACACACACAGAATGAAGCCATTTCTGGAGGAACACTGTGTTTCCTCAGTGAAGGTCTCAGCTGAACTTGTTCAGCAAGATTTTTGCTAATTATTTTGATAACTTCTCTTAGTTTTCATCACTTTTTGTACCATGGATGTGCCGGAAAAATGACTCCCATCATGACACCAGCCCAGCCCTTGTGCATCATTTGTCCTCCCCCGCTGGCAACTTGATTCTTCTGGCTATGCTTCATGCCAGCACTCTCCTACCAGAGCTGCCAGTGTCCCATTTTAATCTGTGATAAATACAAACTGCTCCGAACCCTACTTGCCTAGGGCATATCAGCTCTATCTGCCACATTTAAAAATGATCATCCCTGTTGTTTAGAAAAACAACAACTCAAAATACCACCCTTGACTTTTCTCATTACTTACGGACTGAAATTTCCCCATCTGTCTTTCCTCAGCTGTGTTCTTGAGGAAGAAATCCTGTCTTCTGTTTTCTTTCTCCCCAGTGAGCAAATCCTCATCCACTGTGACAGCTCATCTTGGAATGACTACATATTCTAGGTTGTTCCTTGTTCCTACCTGGAAATTTTTTCATTTCTGCCCCTCAATGCACCTAATGGCTTTTCATGTTTTTTAAAAAAGAGCCCTTTGTCTCACTTTTCCACTTAACCATCCTCCCTCAAACAATGCTTTTTCATTTCACCTCTTTCACAGATTTTAATTTTTGTCCTATCCCCTCTGTGAGAGAATTTAGTTCTTCATCACTGTGTATTAAATGATTCATTTGCTGAAATATTTAATGGTAAATTTAATTTCTCCAACTCTGTCTGTCTCTGTCTGTCTCTCTCGATTCTGTCAGTATCCGACAACTGTAAACTGTAATTTTTTGTTCAAATTAAGGTTTCGGTCTCTAAGCAGGGAAAACTTTTGATTCTGAACCCTTTACCTTAAAACTCTGTTCACAAGGTCTGGGAACTCAGAGCCTTTGACTCTCATTTAGTCTTTTGACCCCTCGAGTTTTCCTTTCATTAAGCTTATTTATTGCTGTCAACCTCATACAAATACTGTGTTCTTCTACTTTGATCCAACTTCCCCTGAAAATCCTAATTTCATGTGTTCATTACTTCCTGGCATTAACCAAAAAAAAAAAAAAAAAAAAAAAAACAAAAAAAAAAAAACCAAAAAAAAAAAAAAAAAAACAAACACAAAAAAAAAATCAACTTGGTGGTTTCTTCCATGATATTTTGGAATCCCAGTCCCACTCTGTTTGAAGGGCTGGGAAGGGCACAGAGTGGGGCTGGAGGGCACAGGGCAGGAGCACTTTTACAGTCACCTTGTGTGAGTGTCTTGTGCTACCCTGGACTGTGAACTGCTCCCACCAGCTCCTCTAAGTTTTCATCTTGGAATTCACTAAAGACTCAGCTTCCAGACACACAGACTTCATCTCCAGTGACTGGAGCTGCATGTCCCTTATCCCTCAGTCTCCCGACCCACCCTGGCAATATGCAGAGGAGGAAGGTGGTCTATGAATCTTATTGTACTGGTACAGGAAGAAGAAATCCAAAGCAAAACCAAAAGGCAAACAAGAGCAAGACTGCATCTGCCAGGAAGTCTAATTCACCACAAATATGAAAAAGACAGGAGACTGGTCTTTTAACTTGAAGTTGCAGTTGATCATCCTCTTAAGCTGTAGCCCCAGGAGCATGGGCAGCAGGCTGAAGTTGAGGATTTTCCACCTCTACTCTCCTGTGAGGAGACCCCACCTGCCAGCACCTGTGTCCAGGTCTGGAGCCCCCAGCTTTAGAAAGATATGGACCTGTTGGTAGAAGTGTAAAGGAGGCCATAAAGGTGCTCAGAGGGCTGGAGCACCTCTGCTCTAGAGCCAGGCTGGGAGAGATGGGGATGTTCACCTGGAGTAGGGAAGGATCTAGGGATATCTTAGAGACCCTTCCAGTACCTAAAGGGGTCCCAAGAGAGCTGGAGAAGGATTTTGGAAAGGGACTGCAGTGACAACACGAGGGTTGAATGGCCCCATGCTGACAGAGTGCAGGGTAAGATTAGATACTGGGAAGAAATCCTTACTCACATTTTATGTCTGAGCAATGGAGTCTTGGGACTTGTACTGATGATAGAAAAATAATGCTTCCTTACCCTGTTCTCCTGGGGTTTGATACTCTCACTGATAATGCTGATTTCATACGTGGTTATCAAATACTACATGTCATTGCATGCAGCTCCACATGGCCCTGGGACCCTTGTCCCCAAACTGGAAGAGGTTCTGAAGCCTCCCCAGACAATCCCACATCTGCACAGAGACACAGCAGCTCCTCTGCTTGCTGAAGAGATGCCTTGCCAGGCTTCAGGTACTGCAGCAATTGCCACTGTGCTCCCTGTCAGGAAACACAATTATCTTCATAAAGAAGTGAAGAGGAAGACTCACACTGCATTTCTTGAACACAGGCACAGAGATTCACCCAAGTAGAAAGGAATGGCAAGATGCATTTAACCTCATTAGTTTCAGTAGGGCTGACTTTGTGCAATCCATCAGTGTACAAATACATTAGGGGAACTAAACTATTTCCACATCTCATTTACATAATGGATGGGATGTGAAATGAGTCCTATGGAGGAGAAGTGCCCTGGAGGCACTAAAGTTTATCACAATATGTAAGAGTTCTTTTAGATCATTGCATTAAATTTCCACTAACAAGATAACAAATTAATTGTCTGCATTACTGTACTAACCCAAAGCGGATAATGTGTATGATTTCAGCAGAGGAAGGCAGCTGTTTAAGACAGCTTGGTGGTTATAGAAAGAGGCAGGAGAGATTAGTGTGTCTCCCAGCATTTGTGTGCCATGATGCCAGCCCTCCTCCTGCCCCTTTAAAAAATCTGGCTCTTCTCTAATCTGATGTAGGACTTGAGCTTTATTAGTGAAGTGAGGGAGAATGAGTAAATCAACTGTATCAGGCAAGCCTCAGGACATCTGGAAATTGATCATTCTGCAGAAATAAGCACTCTGTGTTTATTAGCTGGGAGTTCATCACTATCACTTCTTTTTATTCAATTCCTAAGAGATTTCAAAGCTATCATCATAGTATTAGCTCTTCTGACAGTGCTACTGGAGATAAAGATCAGAAGATCTATCTAATGATGGCTTTCTCAGTCTCCCTCTTTCTTTCTCTAAAGCTATTCTGATTAAAAAAAAAAAAAAAAGTGGGAAAATAGCTAGAATGAAATAAAACAGACTTCATCTCTTAAATTTTTGCCTGTTGGCAATGGGAGTAATTTTTTTGTATTAGTATTCCACAGGCACTTCGTTTTATTCAGGGGACACATTCCACAAAATAGAAAATCCCTCTTAGAAAAAGTGGAATTTGAAGTTTTTAATGTGGTGGTGGAAAAGGGAGGAAGATAAAAGGACTTAAAGTCATAAAGCAGTGCTTTACATTGAAAGTACAGTTATTTTAAATGACAATACACGTCAAATAGAACCCAGGGAAATGACTTCCATAAGTTAGAAAGGTAATAATATTACTTTAAGAAGAATAATTACTTTCCTTAACGACATTTATCACATAGTAATTCAGTTCTCCCTTCTGGAATATGATGCAATGCCAAACTTTTGACGATTTATTTAAAACCAGCCTTAAGAAAAGATTCACCAAGATATGAGGTTTCTTCTGGTTCTTTATTCCAAACTGAGGAGTTATCAAAATGCAAATACTATGACTAACTGCATGTTTTGACGTTCATTCCTGTACAGCTGCATTGTGTAGCTTCATTGTGCAAAGACACTGGAAGAAAAAAAGCACCATCTGTAAGAGTTTTCCAATAACAATGGTCAGACGTATAAACAATTTAAGTATAGCTGTGGGTTTCCAGAAATCTATGGGGAGTACAAATCCAATCCAATGAACTCTCTAAAGAAAAATCTTCCCTAGCAGAAGCTTCACTGAGATCAATTTTTATCAGCTGATTTTCTCCGTTTTCCAATGGCAAATTAACATTTATTATCTCTTTGGAATGGCACTTTGAGTTCCAGCCTGGGTGCACATTGTGCTAGATTCTGTACTCAGATTAAAGAAGAAAAGGTGCACATTGTCCAAGAATCTTTCTGTGCAAGTACACGATGAGGGAAAACAGATAAATGCAATAAGCAGGGTGATCATGATTTAACAGTAAAGCAAGTCAAGTAAATTAATCCATTTGTACAGAGCCCAGCATAATGCAGTTGGACCACATTGCTTGAGAAGTTAGCACTTAATAACAATAACAATAATTTCCAGGTCTTTAAAATTAATGTATTAATATCAGTTAGAGCTCATAAGTTGCTTAGCCAGTGAATGAAAAATACTATAAATCTTTAAGGAGAAGCTAATTTCAAGTCAGTGTTGTCTTCCCTCCCACAGAAATTTTCTGCCAGTTTGCCCTGAACTAGAACTGTGCCTCTCCTGAATCACCTTTTTACTTGTGATCATGGTGATTATTTGTTTATAATCATACCATCGCTGTTTTAGGCTCTTGATAAACTCCTTCCTGTCTGCCTCTGCTTTTGAAGCTGTCCTTTCCCCGTGCCCTTTCTCATTATATACATAATGATCGATTTCCTTCCTGCTTTGCTGCCCATTGTTCACTCGCATGTGCATGTGGTGTTGTCTGTGCTATCAGTAGGACTCTGGGGAGTTAAGGTATGGGTCTTTCACGGGATGAAAAGGGTCCTAATTTGGAGGAAATGCACAAAAATTAACAGGTGATAAATAAGGTCTGAATCAGGGAATGAGTGTACACCATAGAATCCTAGAATGGTTTGTATTGAAAGGGACCTTAACTACCATATTCAACCCCACTGCAGTGGTCAGAGACACCTTCCACTGTCCCAGGTTGTTCCAAGGCCTGTCCAACCTGGCCTGGGACAATCCCAGAGATGGGTCAGCCACAGCTTCTCTGGGAAATCTGTCTCAGGGCCTCACCACCCACTCAGAGAACTATTTCTCTATAATACCTAAAACTCACCTCTTGGAATTTGAATCCATTCCCCTTTGTCCTATCACTATCTGGCTGTGCAAAAAAGTCACTCTTCAGATTTTTCTGGAAACTCCTTTCGAGTACTAGAAGGGGCTCCATGGTCTCCCCAGAGCCTTCTCTTCTCCAGTCTGAACAACTCTTATCTCTTCCCAGCCTGTCTCCATAGCAAAGGTACTCCAGCCCCCACAGAATCTTCTCTCTTTCTGGGACAGTGCCAAAGGATAAAATATACTGATTTAATGAACGAGCATGTAAATTTTACACTCTTCTTTCCCTGTGATGCCAATAATTTATTTTCACCTAATTCATAGATGGATTGAGCTAGGGTCTTCTCTTACCTAAGGCCTTCTGAACAGAGCTCTCCAAACGAGGAGAAAAAGTCCAAAGAGAGGTGATGATGCTACACCAGCAGGTCTACCCACTGAGGGGCAGACATTCCAGTGCTGCAGTGTGCATCAGAGCCTTGTGAGCAAATTGCTTCACCTCTGTGTGTTCCCAGCAATGGCTCTGAATCTCTGTTTGCATTCTGATGCCCGTGAAAGAAAACTGATGGTTCTCGCTTATTGACTGCTCCAGATCCATAAATTACTCTTCTTCCTCAATATAGACGAGATTTTCAGTGAGACAAGGGATACAGGGTGAAGAAACCAAGCTTCTAAAACAAGAGACAGATGTCCGAACACGTGATTCACCCGTGATGAGCTGCAATTGGGCCATGTAGACTTTGAAGTAATTCATTACATTTGTATCTCTTCTGTAGGGGAGGACTTTCCTCAATGATTTGTATGACCTTGGTAAACCCAGAGAGGTGGTAATTGAGCAGCAACTACTTCTTCAGAAGAAACAGAATAAAAATATTGAAAATATTGACTCACCCCAAAGGCAGTGAGCAGCACTTTGGTCTTTGACCTTTAAGCATCCTAGGGTAGTCAATAACCTGGCTGTTAGATGCTGTGCCTGCCACTGATTTTGATTTGGGAGTAGTTTAACCTTGAACCAAGATCTAAGTAACCACGGCAACAGGAAGTTGGCCTCTCCATCCAAGGAGTGGGGATCCATAAATCAAGGTCCCTAATGCAAACACTGTGTGCAGGTAGAGATTTGAGAGGATAAGTGGTTTGTGGGGGATTACCTTTGAAAAAATGAATGATTGTCCCTTGATATGTTGAAACACAGCTTCACAGACTTTTTTCTTTTTTTATCAATAGAGGTCAACAGGTTACAGCTGCATGTTTTCATACGGCTCTTTATATAGGCCCTTCAGTTTAATTAGAACCAGATGTTGAATTTATGAGGTTGTTAGCATTATTATGTACCATATGCACGTGCATATATGTGTGTGTATATTAATACACACACCCACATGTGCACGTTTCTTGTGCACCCACTACACTCATGAATAAATATTGTTAAGGCACAAACCCAAGCACTGTGTAGTGGTGAAACCTCAGGTGTGTGTACACTCAGTTCCAAAGGGTAATTACCTAGTCAATATCTCACTTATTCTATGGGACACTGCTTTATTCAGTGTATAGAGCTCACCTAATGAACAGCTATTTGGGAGCTGGATTTTCCTTTTGCTATTCAGTGCGTGACATCATGTCTCATTTATTCCACATTTCTAAGCCTTGGTATGAATAGATGAATGTTTCATGAATGTTGATAATTTTATTTTCACAGGACTGCTCTTGAGATGAGGGGTATATTATTGTTCTCATTTGCACTAGAGAAGCCGAGCAGGGAGAAATTGAAGTTTAATGGATACAATTTGAGATGCTTAATACTAGATTTGAGGCTCTGGAAAGATGTGTGGTCTAATAGGCAGAGAATGCTCTGTTTATCTCCACCAAGCTGTGACCTGTAACACTGTCTCACTTATGGCTATTTCTGCCTTTTCTAACCTCCCTTAAATCCACCAGCTGATGTCAGGTCACAGTCTCATCAGGACTCCTATCCCAAACTGGCCCATTCTGTAACCCCATCTTTCAGACTCCTCTCACTGCAGCATTTCTGTGCCTGTGTCTGATAGGGATCTCTTCCACAGTTTCTGAGACAGCCCACCCATCATGGGAGTGATGATCTCGCAGCTAATCAGATCTGCTGATATTTCTCATTGTCTGTGCCAGAAACAGAAGTTTATAGGGGCTGTTCATAGCAGCTCCAAATAGCAAATTTAAGGAATTTTTGGTTGGTGTATTGAGAAGCTGAGCACAATGAAGAGACACAAAAGGAAAAAAGGTCTGAAGCACCAGGAGAAGCTGAGAGAGCTGTGGGGGCTCAACCTGGAGAAAAATGGCTTAGGGGGAACCTTCTAACTCTCTATTACTCCCTGACAGGAGGGTGCAGCCAAGTGTGGGCTGGACTCTACTCCCAGGGAACAAGGGACAGAACAAGAGAAAGGCCATGCAGGAGAGGTTTAAATTCTATGTTAACAAAACTTTCTTCACGGAAAGGTTTGTTCAGTTCTGATGCAAGCTCACAGGGGCAGTTTGAGTTTCCATCCCCTGCAGGGATTTAAAAGCCATGTGGACATGGCACTGGGGAGCATGGTTTAGTGGTGGC
This sequence comes from Sitta carolinensis, assembly GCA_032173965.1. Lineage (NCBI taxonomy): Eukaryota > Metazoa > Chordata > Aves > Passeriformes > Sittidae > Sitta > Sitta carolinensis. The sequence continues at coordinate 5,842,454 of CM063313.1, read as the reverse complement.
CCTGACAGTGCTGGCGGAACAGTGGGATTAAATGATCTTCAGGAGCTTTCCCAGGCCTGATGGCTCTGATTGTAGGTGTCAGAGCACCTGTGGAAGGTCTTTGAGGAACCACCAGGTGCTATCCAGGTGCAGCCAGGGGTGCAGAAGGGATTCTGTGGACCTGCTGTGCCAGGAGGCTTGCTGCTGGCCAGGATCAGGAGCATTGTGGAGACATGCAAAACCAGATCGGAGTGGCAAATCAAACTGGGCAAAGATGTCAGGAGGTTTTCATGACTGACCAAGAAACTCCTGAGTGATGCCAGGTACAAAAAGGAAGCAAAAGAGACAAGGAAGCAGGTGACCCAGAGAACTAGAGCTACAATGTTCAAGCGTGCAGGGATGGGCTTAGAAAGGCAAAGTCCATCTGGAGTTGAATCTACAGCAGAAGATCAACAAGAAATGTTTTGACAGGTATATAAAGCAGCCAAAAATAGCCTGTGAAAAGTGTGGGCCCCTTGCTGAATGAAACAGGGTCTCTGGCTGAAAAAATCTGATTGTCCTCTTAGTCTTGATCAGCAAAGAGGACAACCTGGTAAGACTGGCCTTTGAGAATCCCAGGCCTGCAAGACTGGTGTGGAAAGAAAACCTACTCTTGGAGGAAGATCCCATTAGGAAACAGTTAAATGAATTGGACACGCATAAATGTGTGGGATTTGGAAGGATGTACCCAAAGTTGTTGAGGGGTCTGGCTGGCATTACTATGACACTACTCTTGGTAGTTTTTGAAAAGTTGTGGTGATCAGGAGAGGTTTCTGAGGACTAGAAGAGAGGAAATATCAGTCCAATAAGGTCAAGAAGAAAAAGCAAGGAAGCAGCAAGGCCATTTAGTCTCACTTCAATCCCTAGAATTTGATGGAGTAAGTAATTATGAAGAGAATTTCCAAACATTTGAAGGAAGAAAAGATGACTAGGAGTAGTTATCACAGATCTATGAAGTGGAAGTCATGTCTCACCAATATGATGTTTCTTATCTTGACTTTAACAAGAGTTCTGCCACTGAGTTCTATCAGCATCTTATAGACAAAATAATGAAACACAAGCAGGATAAATGTACACTGTGGTGGACTGAAAACTTGCTGGTCTCAGAGGGTTGTGATGAGTAGCACAAAATCCACTTAGAGACCAGTCAGTAGAAATGCACCCCCCAATATGGGGAGTAAAACCATTTAATTTAATTAATGAGAAGGGTGATGGGGTAGAGAACACCCTCAACAAATCTAGAGAATTTCAGAACTCAGAGGAGTGGCTGATATGCCAGAGGAACATGGACATACGGGAGAGAGTCCAGTCAGAGGCCACAAAGATTCTAAAGAATCTGGGATATCTCTCTTACAAGGAAAGGCTCAGAAAGATGGGATGTTCTGCCTGGAGAAGAGAAGGCTCAGGGGGATTTTCTACATATGCAAATATTCAATGGAAAAGATTAGAGAGGATGGAGCCAGATTACTCTCAGTGTTGCCCAGTGGCAGGAGAAGAGTCAGTGGGCACAGTCTGAAACAGAGGTTATTCCTGAACAGTGTAGATTTACTGAGGGGATGAACAGGTTGTAGAGAGAGGTTGTGGGCTCTACCTCTTTAGAGATATTCTTATTTGGCCTGATGTAGTCCAGGGCAGCCTTCTCTAGGATAACCCTGCTTGAGCAGGGCAAAGTGGGCAAGGTGGTCTCAAGAGGAGCTTTTGAACCTCAGCTGCTCTGTGATTTTTTGAGTCATTGTATAATCCAGTTGCCAAAACCTGATGCATTTTATGAGGCTCGTATGCAGGTTGAGGTCTGAAAAAGAAGGAATTTATGGAGGATTATCTCTGATAAATGGGTATCTGCCTATCTCATCATGTTGAAGCCAACATCACAGAGACTGGGAGCGGCTTTCAAATTTCCATGCCAGAAGTTTAAATTTCCCATATTTACAAGCAAACAAAATGGTTACAAACTATAAGAGAGTTTGGGGAATACTGTTAGTGGAGGAATTTGCCAGCCACAAGTACATAACTTGTATTTTTCTGGAATATTTAACCTTTTCATCATTTTTTTTTTACCACTCATTTATTCTTCATTGTAAACTATAGGCAGAAAGATATATGACAAAGAATTCTTTTTTTTTTTTTTTTTTTTTTTTTTTTTTTTTTTTTTTTTTTTAACTCACTCCTCTTTGATGAGCTGCAAGGCAAATTTAATTAGGAAGGGAATTCCTGAAAAATAAATGTACTGTGCTTTGGATGGGAATTGCATATTGAGGTTGTTCATGATGCCTGCTCCTTACTGAGATGAAACACCCACTAAGTCAGGTGTTTATAGCAGAGAAGTATGTAACAATGTGTGGAGAATGAACTACACAGGAAATTATACATAGGCATTCCCACTAAATAGAGTTAAGAAGGATATCTGTCTTTATACGTGTATCAGAGTGTAAGCATTTTTTAAGAAGAAAAAGTACTAATGTGGAATGTTTTGTTGGTTTTCCATTGTTTATAGAGACCAGTGATGGTACATCCTTCAACAAGATTATCAAAAATTAATAACATTTATGACCCTTGCTAGTATCAAGACTGTATTACAGATACTTCCACAAGGAAATATGGAAATACATGAATGTAGCAAGGACAGCAACTGACTTCTCTTTTTTTTCAGATATATCCCCAGACATGTTACAGTATTAATATTCACCCAAATTTTATTTCCCCAGGAATTGCAGGTCCCCACTTAAAAGCAGACCAGACTTCACTTCATGGTAAAATGGAAAGTTCTGCCTGTAATGTGATGACCAGAAGGAAACCAGCAGCTGTTGACAGTGTTGCAATGCCAAGTCCAGTATTATCTCTCCTACCTTCATCATCAGCAACATCTGAAGCAGGTAATGCTGTTTTCACTCCAGCCCCTCTGTTTCTTCCCCATCTTCTTCCTTCTGGAGCTGTACAATATGTTCACCTAATTCTCTTCCTGATTGGAGAAGTACCTGCAAATGTGAATATCTAATGTGGTAATCAGGCTGTAACATTTCCAATGCTTTCTTACTGTGATTGTGCACCTTGGCACATCAAATCTGTTTTATTCACACGCCACCTCTCGTGCAGTAACGAGGACACAAGTACCACCACCCTGTATGGTCTAGCAGGACACTGAAGCAAGACTCCAGGGTTCCTTCCTCAGCTTTGTTCTTAATTTTTTTTTAAATGCACCCATCCCTGTTGCATGAACAAACTCAATGTACAGCGAATAGCTGAGGAGCAGATGATATTTCTTACTGCATACTTCAGTGATTTTAGTGTAATATTCTGTCTTGCACATCCAAAATTGTCTGGGGCAATGAGCAGTGATTTAAAATACCAGAATAAATAAGTCAGAATAGCATGCTTTTCTATCAGCTTATATTTTGTGCTTCTATTTTGAATCAGATCAGAAAGGTGATATCTTTATACTGTTAGAAATTGAGCCAAGTCATTCAGGCATCATCATGCCTTTTCTTGGGCATGGATAGAGAAGTTAATCTTGCATTTTGTCTTAATTTCCAGCGAATGGGGAATCCACAGTTCATTACCCTACATGCAGCCATTGGGAGTTTCATGGTCTTGTCAAACTTTGATGCCACATTCACAAAAAACATATTTGTATCACTGATTTACAGAATTATTGCATATTTAATCATTCAACCGAAAGTGCTGTTTCAATGCACTTATCTTTATTTCTCTCTCACTTCCTGAATAAATAGTGAAAACAAGGGTTTCATGATGCAAATTAGTCTCTCTGTAAAGATAAATTTTTATATTAAAAAATCAGGATTGTCTGTTTAGTCTTTAATACTTTCCTATATATAAACCAAGGACAGATTTTAAAAGCAGCAGAGAAGGAAAGCACACAAATATTTTATGATCCGTTTCAAGATGAAAGTGTATGCTTGACTGCATAGTTCATTCTTTCCATTTTCAGAAGTCTAATTAAATTGTTGGCTTATCTGCAGCCCAGATGTTGAAATAATTTAGCTGAAAACTGAAAGAAACTGTGTTAATGGGAAAGCAGGACAGTGCTATGGGTTTCCTATAATTAATAGGAGGCTCTTTGAAAATTTCTCCGTTCAAATCAAGCCAACAAATTGACCTTAGCTTTGAGCAGCCTCCTCTGTGCCATGTTCTTGCAAGTGGCCTCAGGCACCTCTGAAGGGATGGAGAATGACAGGCAGCAAGAATTGTTTTAGAGCTTCAGACATAACAGAGCTGCCCAGAATAAACCTATGGGGCCAATGAGGAGCATCCAGGGGGTCTGATTTATCTGGGCTCCCCTCCTTGTTCATCATCACTGTGCTGGAGTGGGTCTTTCAGCCTTCTCTAAGCTACCCTTGGAAATATATATTTTTGGTAAGAATGTCTCTCTTTGCTCCAGAAGCTGTTTCCAGCATCATATCATTCCTGCCTGGCCTCCCAGCATGGCCTGCAGCCATTTCAGTTTGTGAGACTGAGCCTCACTGCACCTGTGGGCCCTGGGTAGGGGGGAAACACCAGACCTCTGTGTGCCTTATTTGAAATGTGCAAAGCTGTGGTTTAAGGCTAACATTGGTTCTTGCTTGTTTTGGGGCAGATAGGTGAGGTCATTTGGAGACTGGGGAAAGGATGAAGCAAAAGTATAAAAGCTTGCACTGCATCATGCATTCCTAGTTTCTCTTGCTTCTGGAGGCAGCATGTGGAGAGGTGGAGGAAGATCAATATGCCCAGGCAGAAAATTGTCCCCCTGTGCATCTCTGGTGCCTGGAGGCTGTTGCATATTGCATCACCTCCATGGAAGCATATTCACTTTTTCGTATGCATGCATGCAGAAATAGACTTCCTGTTCTCCACCTCCTCTTTGACCCCTTTTAATGCAATTCCACCAAATAGATCAAGACAGAAGCAAAGCAAGATTCCCATGTGCAAACAGCAAAATATGTGCAGGAACAGAAAAAAAAAGACAAAAAAACTAAGACCAACACAGACCAGGAAATAGATAAAAAAATTTAAGACCGACACAGACCAGCTTGGGTCCAGGGTTGGGAAAGGTCTGTCTGGATAAAATGGAAAAGATTAATACTTAGCTTTGGCTTTTAGCAGAGCAGTACCTCACATGGCAATATAGGAAAATATTTTCTATTAAAGATTGCTCACCAAGAGCTTCCAGATGAGTTGATAACACCTAATGGCTCTCACTTCAATAGTAGTTTACTTTGGCAGATCTCTCTGATATTCTTTCATAGGCACACCTCATCAAATCTTCCCCCTGCAGACCCATCAGTCTCTTTCTGCATAGTCTTCCTGTACTAAATGTAGAATCAGATGTCCCTGACATTCAATAACCAAAATAATGTTGGGTTTCCTAATATCTCATTTTAAAAGCCTGACCTGAAAGCATATGTACTTACTCAGTACATGCATTCTGACTACTGGTAGACTGTGTGACAACTGAAACGATTTCTAAGGCCTGCAAGTTCACAGGCTTGCTAGAAAGAAAGCAAAAGAATTATTAGTAGCTTCTAACAAGCTCCTTGAGAAAGCCATAAACACCCCAAAGCATTTACAAAGGAAAAATTAGTGCAGTAAGCCACCATAGAAAAGCACAGAACGTTTTTTTTATTAAATGTGAAAACGCATTTCAGCACAAAAATGAACAGGCTTGTGATCTTGCAAAGTTTTATAGGGGCAAAAAAAGTACCTAAACATGAAGTTAGACACTGAAAGTGGTGTTCAGCTGGTACATTTACATTCAGGAGCAGAAGCATACCCATGATTGCCTGGATATCAGTAATTTTGGGGAATTGGGCAGTTTGGCAGAAGGCAGGTGCCAGCCTTTCCTCCTCTTGGGCAGTGTTTACTCAGAATCAGGCTCCACTCAGGACCCTTAGCCTGAGTGACCTCTTGAGTGCCTAAGACACTGACTGGGTTTCAGGAAGGACAGGAGTGTTGTGTTGTTCTTATCCAGTATCAGGACATCAGAAAAATATGCAAGGACATCTTGAATTCATCGAGTTCCCATCTTAAAATTTATAAGCTGAGGCCAACTGTAGAGACCAGGTCACCATTGACCATGTTCAGGTGGTAACACCAATCTGCAGAAACAACTGGCTACAGAAAAATCTCAGTAAAAACATAAAATCTTTGCAGGTACTGCTCTAATGCTTTATTTCAACTTTTTTTTTTCCCAGTTTCTTGGCTTACTTTCTTTCTAATGAAAATTGAAAGCAAAGCCAAATCTCCTGGTATCATCATGATACCTTGCAAGTTTTCCTGTATTTCTACTGAATTTTCCATTGTCAATCACCAACTAAAAAATTTCAGGTTTACTTTCAGAAAAAAAATAACACCTCGAATACTGGAATTTAAGAAAATATTATAGGACTTGAAAATGTGCCCTGACAATAGAAATAAAAGGCAAAAGGTGGACAGTGAATTTAAAGAGTGTGCCAAATGTTTGATTTGTTAGATTTTCTGACCTGAAGCTACTCCTAGGATATGGAAGGGACTCAAAGGATTTGAATCCTTAAAGCTGAAGTTATTGGGACTACTTATGTAGTCATACTTATGTATGTCCTCACCAGTGAGGACAGATGAGAATAATCATTTTCTGTGACAGGGACTTAACCTTTTTTGATCAAATTTCTGGGAAATAGCTTGCTGCCACTTGCCTTTAGGGATCTTGAATCCACAGTTTTTAGGGGTGACCTACTTGGGAGGAATTTTGTGCAACTAATTATCTTCTCCTGAGCAACTTGGATATTTCATTTCCTTTCTCTTTTCCTTTGGTACCAAAATGACTGCATTCCTCTTTTCTTTTGTCCTTTGTAAACCACAAACTGCAAACGGGTTTTATTTTTCTTTTTGGTGTGGGGAGTGGGTTACATATGGAAAATGTATTTTGTTTTGTAATTAATGAAAACCAGACTTTGGGAAGTTGGCCATCCCAGGTCTTTATTTATAAGAGAGCATATGTCTGTGTTTTGTTTATGACTCACTCCTACTTCTTACATTGTAACTTGGGTTTGTTTATGCAAGCTCTTCGCTGAATCCAAGCAACATGGTGGTAAAAGAGCCAATAATTTATGTTCTCCAAGAGGGGAGGCCTGTGAATGAGGTTTATATGCTGAATCTGTCACAGCCCATAGAGAGGAAGAGGGGATTCTACAACTTGACAGCTCCTGGTTATCTACAGAAAATGCCACAATAGCAACTTTATTTAAACTACTGCTGGAAGATTAGCCTGTTAGCCAAGAAGGCAGAGATAACCCCCAAATGAACCTTTCTCAGGAGCTTGCCTGCTCGGGAAACTTCAAGGATTTCAAACCCAAATGACTGCTTGACAGTCAGGTGTAAATTAAGTTTGCAAGTAGATGTGGGCTGAGGTTAATTCTGTGGGATGTTTTATTCTTTACCAAAGAAGAAATTCTGAGCTCCATCATTTCTTTCCCATCAGGGCAGAACAGATACCTTAGGAGTGAAAGGGAGCACCAGTTATTGCAACGGCAGAATTAATACATTCTGCTTCCCTCGCAAAGGGGTAGTTACTTCTAATCTGTGTGCAAATCCTGAACTCTGAACAGATGCCATGTTCAGGAAAGGACAATGAGACAATTTAGGCAAAACAAGCAAGGTCTCATGTCCTAAGCAAAGGACGAGGAGCCAAGAAATTCTGGGTACTCTTCCCAGCTCTGACAATGAGTCACAACATGACCTTGGCAAAAGACCTAACTACTTTGGACTTTGTTCAGATCTAAAGTAAGTGATCTGAACCAGGAGTAAGCTTACTTTGGGGGCCATTAAAGTCAATTATATGACTGAGTAGTTTCAGGCAGTATCTGAAGAGATGATAGTACAGAAACCCAGGCAGGGGTAATGAATTTGCCACAGATGAAGTGAGCCACACATCTTGTCTCTGCCCACTGGTTTCAGCAACGAACACTTTTCATACTAACTGGCATTCTTACAAAAATTAAAGGCTAAGTTGAAGACGTCAGGATTATATCTTTGGGGCACAGAAGGTTTAATAGTTAAATTGGGCCAATATGATAGCTATGCTAAGCTTCCTTCTCTCCTATTAAGGGCTGAAAAATGAGAATGAAGTAAACACATGCTAAAATGTTGCTGTAGCAAAAGCTTTGTTACTTTAAAAGGGGGAACAGGCAGAGAGTAATCTCTGAAGACTACTTGTATCAAAGTTGTATTTTCATCCACTCTTCATGATGCTGGAAGGGGTCAAAGAAGAGTTCCCAATCACTGTTGTTTGATCTGCCCCTGTTTCTCTCCTTGTCTCCCAACAGCCAGCTCACCACTGAAGAAAAGGTTCAAGCGCCGTGAAATTGAAGCAATCCAATGCGAGGTGCGCAAGATGTGCAACTACACCAAGATCCTGTCCACAAAGAAGAACCTGGATCACGTGAACAAGATCCTGAAAGCCAAGCGGCTGCAGAGACAATCAAAGACAGGCAATAACTTTGTGAAGAAGAGGAGGGGGCGTCCTCGGAAGCAACCCCTTTCCTTTGACGAAGACTCCAGAGACCAAATGCCCGTTCTGGAAAAATGCGTTGACCTTCCAAGCAAAAGAGGTCAGAAACCAACACTCAACCCTTTAATATTGGAGCAAGCAGCCACTCAAGATACAATCATGGCCACCATCGAGGCTGTCATACACATGGCTCGAGAGACGCCACCGCTGCCGCCTCCTCTGCCTCCTCCACCCCCTCCGCTCCCTCTCCCTCTACCCCGGGCACCCCGGGTTGGAAAAAGGAAAAACAAGTCCCCGCAGGAGGAAGAGGAGGACGTGAAAGTGAAGCGGCACCGGAAAGGCAGAGGGAGCGAAAGCGAAGGCCTTCCCTAAGGCCGGTGCACCTCGTCAGATGTTGGGTGCCCACAGAGGAGCACGCCAGGACTCGGGGACAGGAGGTGCACAGTCCGCCTCACCCCTTTGGCAGCACCAGACTGACCTGTCCCTTCAGCAGCCAGAACTCATTGCAGAGAGCTGTGCCAGCTGGGGCTCGCATCTTTCCTCTTCATCGCTTTGACCCAAGCCACCCCCCCAGGAAAAAAGGGGGTTAAGGTGCGGGAAAAGTGGGGGATACAGGGGAGGAGGATGTATGTCAAAGCTGGAAAAAGCATGAACTCTGCCGAGTTTCCAAAACTAAACTGAATCTCTTCATTGCTGTTCTCGTACCGTACCCAGAGGTGGGAAGTCATCCTCGCAGAGAGCTGAACGTTGTCACTGAGGGTGCATGCTCGACTCTGATTCTGTTTGGTGGGCCAGGTGAAACTAAGAGTAACTCTACCATAGTATAAATCACTGTAAAAAAGAAAAAGAAAAAGAAAAAGAAAAAAAAAAAAAGAAAAAAAAAAAAGGAACAAAGAAAGAAACAAAGAAGAAAACAACCCAACAAAAAATAATGTAATTTTCTCAACTGTGATATTGGTTATAACCTATCTGATTTTTTTTTTTCCAGTTTTATATACCTACCAGGCTCTGGGACAGCATAAGCCAAAATGCCTGGCTCCTGCTAGAACTATATATTTCTTTCTCATTTACTTGCCTAGTTACAACTGGCTGCAATATAGGCAATAGAAAATTAGAGCCTTACACGCGTGCACACTCATTCCGAGTGCTATCCCAAGAAATGATGGAATATCACAGCATTTAAAATAAGGTAAACACGGATATTTGGTTATAATAGCACGTTTATATGAAGCAACTTGGCAATGGCATGTGAAAAAGGGGTCATCCATCAGCCAAGTTGTTTTGATGCTCGGTACATATGAGTAGAGAACAGCAAGACACTTCTGGGGAATAGTTATAGTAAACATGGAAAAAAATCACCAAAAAATAATATAAAAAAGATAAAAGAAAAAAAAAATAGGACAGAAAAAAAAAATAGAATAAAAAACAGGGCCCAAACTTATCAAGTTTTTACCATCCGCAATTCCTAGTGAAATTAACAGGAAAACCAGAATATGAATAATTTGTATTGGATAGCAATGCCTTGATATTATCTTTTAAAGAAAATAGATAAAGTAGATTGTTTTAAAAAACTATAGAACAAACCCTATGGATAATAGATCCTTTCTTGGCAATTATTTCTAAAAATAAAAAAAAAAAAAGAAAAGAAAAGGAATAAGTGTTCTTATCTGAAAATAGAAATAAAAATGTTCAAAGGGTATCACCACTGCAATTGTATTAATGCCACTTTGGACATGTTCTCCAAGTTGTGGTTGCCTTAATAAACTAAAAAAAATAATTTTTTTTTTTTTGTACATAATGTAATTATAAAGCTCTCAGTCTGCATGGATGCAAACTGTGTGTGACAAATCGTCTCTTTAAATGGTCAGTTCAAATTGTACATTTCTCATTCGAGTTGTCCGTTAGCCATTGATTAAACTTGGGTAAAATACCCAAGATCCATTTCCACAGCCCAATTAAAATGTTTAGCTAAAACAAAGACTGATCAAAAAGCTGTTCCATTGCAGTGTCAATGCTTTTAAAAAAGAAAGTCAATTGTTGAAATTCGAAATAGGTACTTTCAACTTTATTTCCTTTCTTTTTAAATCCTGCGGTGCACTCAACACCTAGCATGGCAAGATGGATATTAAAATGGGAACACAGAGGGAAGATTCTACCAAGGGAGGGGGGATTAGAATTACTTAATGGTTCACAAGCCAAATGCTATTCCCTTCCTCAAGAAATCTTGAATTGGTTTATTGCCAAGGAAGCTTCATATAGCACGACACTAAAAAAAAAATAGAAAAAAAAAAAAGAAAAAAAAAGAACCACAAGAAAACCCCACCAAAAAACAAAACAACAAACCCAACAAAAAGTCCCCACAAAAAAATATTGTGTTTCTATTCTGTTATTTATTTACAAAAATCATATCAAGACTATGGTGTTAGAGGAACACTGTAAACATACAACTCGTTGTTTTTTAGAGACTGATTTTTCTTCTGTGATAGCACCTTAGCTTATTAAAACTGAACGCATATGGGGATAGGATTGCGTCGGGGAGCTGGATGAGGGGATGTATTTTCTTTTTTATTTTTTAAGACTGGAACAAATTTTGAGGTCCTAACTCCTTAAAACTGATAAGAGGGATCGCAGAATTTTGTTTCCAATTTGTTTTGCATCATTCATCATACTTATTTGTGCTTTTTGTTTTCCAATTAATGCAGCTTAGAAATAAATTGGCTGGTTGCTCGTTCTGTTAAAACCAATTTTGCTTTTCAGCTCTCTTGAATTAGCACAGTGTTATTGACTGAAGTTGTAGGCCTGCAGAAAAAAAAAAAAACCTAAACCTCATTGAACTCCTCTCTTCTTCCTTAAAAAGCATTGGATTGAGGTTTAGTTAATTTATAAATCTTTTTTTTCCCAATCTCCTTTGGGCTTGAAAATAGGTGACAGTCACTTAAAATGACAGAAAAAAGTCATAAATTTGATATTTCAGGTAGCTGAAATTAAGCCAGACAACAATTTATCCTTAGTTTTACCTCCAGTGATGTCTTTCCTAGCATTGAAGGACAATTCAGTGTGCATTGAGTGAAAAAAAAAAAGGTCTGAAAGCAACAAATTCTGTCATCACGTGCCCATCACAGCTTATGGCTTCAAGAGGATCAGAGTGCCCATAAGGACTGGATTTGGGATGGACCTTTCTGGACACACTGAGGTAAAACTGCCCCAGGGAAGGATAATTGAGTGGCTGCTGCCTCCCATGCTCCTGAGCTTTGGGAAGAGAATGCTCTCATCCTTCCAAAAAGCGCTATCCAAAAAAGCTGCTAGAGGCAGAGTGTTTAAGGAGAGCATCCACTTGGAGGAAACAGCCCACAGACCCTTCGCTGAGCAAAACCATGAAGAGCTTCTATTTGTCCTAGAGAAACCAAGTTCAGGACTTGATAGCTAAAAGCTCTCAGCATGGGATGGGGCTCTATCCAGAAGCTCAGCGTTTGTTTGTTCATGGCAAGAAGGTGCTGGTGGAGCATGGTGCTGTGGTACAGCTTCGGCTGTTTGTCCACACAACACCCTTGTGCAGCTGGTCTTGGGCTGACAGGAAGAGCAGTGTGCTGGTGTCAAAAAAAGCAGACTGAAAATATTGTTAGATGGCACTCAGAATTTGTGTTCTGCATGTTGCATAGTCTATAAAGATGATAAGCAAGTTGCTGACAGAATAATATTTTAAGGCGATGTACTACATGCAGATCATAAAGGATTTAGTTTTAGGGCTTAAGGCTAAAATCCCACTCCTGCCGTTTATTACCCAACAATATTCCAGTAATGAGCTTTTTGATTTTTTTTTCCCTTACCACAAGGAAGATTTACTGAGGAACTCTCTAGATTCTCTCCACACATTTCCAAATACTGTATAAAACTGGGGTGAAAACCCTTTTGCTTACTAAGACCAAAAAAACCTTTCAAACACCTCCACTGTGTCACAGATAGCACACATCTGAGCATGCTTCAATAAAAACACAAAACAGTATCACGTGGCTGTGAGCCATATGAAATGAGGCCACGGGTTTGCATCCACTCTGTGGGTCTTTTATTCCTCAATCCAGTGTAAAACCAGAAATGGGGATAAATATTCAGGGAGAGAGGAAAACAAAAAAAAATTAAAAAAAATAAAAAAATAATAAAAAAAAACACCAAAAAAAATTACCACTTGTGTCTCCAAGACCTTCATGCTGCCAGTTCTTAAGCCCTTCAATATTAAATTTTCTGTGAAGCACCTTTCATGTTTTTGGATAACTGTAAAAAAAAAAAAAATAAGGGAAAAAACAAATTAAAAAGAGGTGAAAATAGTCATCAGCTAACCGGGTATCCTACAGTATGGCCCCTTTGGCACAAGTGTTGTGGAACATATAATATTTTAATTGTGAATATTTGGGTAGCATCTGGTGCAGTGGGGTGCTGGCTCATCACAAGAGCTTCTGAGCACTACAATAATGCACCAAATAAACAGAAAGCACTGTTCCAAACACAAGGATTTCCCAAACTCTTATTTTCACAGGCCCTGATTCAGGACTGCACTTAAGCACATCTAAAGAGCATCCTGAAGAGTCTGAACAGTTAAAAGAATACAGGGAAAAGGAAAACAAAACAAAACAAAACAAAACAAAAAAGATAAAAAGTCTAAAAAACAAAACCAGGATGGAATTGGAATTCAAAAAAATAAAAGTCTTGCCCTCATGAAGCCTCTTCTTTCCATATGATCCAAAAACTGGGGTGCAGCAGTTCTGAGATAATTAGAAGCACATTTCAACAAAAGACACATATTGGAGATCTCCTTAAGATGCCTGCCTAGGTTGAATAAAACACTACATAGAAAAAAAAAGAAAAAGAAAAAAAATATGAAAACATGAAAAGAGCTGCCAATTGGACAACATGGGGAAGCAGTTCAATCCCATGTTGGTTTGTTTTACTTTTCTTTTTCTTTATTTTTTTAAGCTATTTCTTAAATAATAAATGCACATGAAGTGTTAAATATGTATATACTGTATTTCAAAAAAATTAAAAAATCAAATGAATGGGGCACAAGATTGTTCTATAAGTCGTGCTGGCTAATTTTTAGTTTGTATTCATAAGTGGTTTTTAAAAGCCTTTTTTAAAGTGTAATTTGCATGTTCTACTTTGATTGTATGTAAACATATTTTAGAGCAAAAAAATGTATTTGTATTTTATTGAATATAGAGGCAAGAAAAAAACTTGTACATTGTTTGAAATGTTCTTTTTGTAACAGTTTTTATTCATGAAGCATTTTTGTACATTTAAAAATGGATATGGACTTGATGTTCTTTGAGGCTTAGATACATCTGGCATGCTTTAATGTCATGCTCCTTCATGATCTTAGATGTTGGTTTTTAAACATTTTTTTCTAAAACAAAGCTCAGTCTTTTCGCTACCAAATCAGGTTAGCACAGTATAGAGCACTTAACTAAAAAAAAAAAAAAAAAAAAAAGTTAATCCTATTCATATGTTATTCATTGTGTGAAATTAAAGGAATTCAATTCAGTCTAACATGAGTTGTGAATTCTTTTGTCTTATTTTCCATCTGTTTCCCATCACTAAGGAGTTTAATAGCTTTTGGGATACTAATACCATGCATTCACAAGCCCTCTTTATGGTAATGGAGAAAAACATGCTTTGGTTCTGTTCTTTTTTCTTTTCTTTTTTTTCTTTCTTTTCTTTTTTTTTTTTTTTTCTTTTTTTTTTTTTTTTTTTTTTTTTTTAATTTTTCCCAGAATATCCTTAAAAGTTAAAAATGGACTGTGCCATGGGCCCCACAGGCAGGAAGGGGATTCACTCTTTAGTGCTGTGCCTATCACTGAATGGACAGAAACATCTCTGGTCCAAATTGTGTCCTCGGGCGCCAGCAGAATAGAACTTGCCACCCAGGTGGGATTTCCACTCCAGGCGCAGATGGAGCATCCCTCTCCAGATCCCTGCAGGGAAGGCAGTCCCAGGGGCTGGGCTGTCGACAAGGGGGTGACAGGAGCCAACTCTCTGCTCACTGAGCATCAGAGAGGAAGGGCTGTAGGCCAAGGGGTATTTTCCGTTCAGTGGAGCCTCATGCTGTGACAATGGCACAGGGCAACGCTTGTTGTATGGGTTTAAGCTTCCTTTCCAAGTTGCTGCTGAGAGCGGTCTCGCTGCCATTGTAGGCAGTCAGCCTCAAACATCCACGAGTTCCTCCACAGCAATGCCAGATTTCTTATTTTTCTTTCTCAGAGGGAGTTCACCACCTTCACCAATGGATCAGCAACCTCACAGGAATTAAATTTGCCTCCTGGAGAAGTCTGTGATGCCTAGGCAGGATAGACAATTTAGTGTCCTTGCTCATTCTTCCCTTCTGAAGCTTTGTAGGATGAACTGCCTTGGTGGACCCAACTCATCCAACTGCAAAGACAACCCCTCTGGCTGCTGTTTGACAGCTGTTGCTTCACATTACTGTAGTAGATCTATTCCAAAGATCTCAAATGTAATGGAGATTATTTTCTGTGTCTTCTCTCTCTGTTTAAGATATGTACAGACCCAGTTTTTTACAAGAGTTTGCAAAAGTGCTGCCATTTTCACTCAGCTTTTTATCAGGATCTGTGATGCATAAACTACTGGTCTCCAACTCTAACCAGATTTTAGTAAAAGGCCTGTGTTAAAGATCCTTCAGAAGCATCTGTGGACTGTTCAAGATTTGTGTTTGCTGCTGCAGTATCTCTGGACAATTCCCTCCCTATGCCATCTCTTTCTTGAGGTTTACCTCCCATCACCACAAGTCTGCTGTGCTTTGGTGGGGCCACTTCACAGCCACAGGGTAGCGAGGCATTGGGGAACAAAGCTGGGGATGTTGGGTTTCTGTCTCTGGACGAGGCAAGGGCATGAGGTTCTTCATCTGTGAGGTGTTTACACTTTCTTTCCTTTGGGCTCTTTTATTTCCACCAGGCTGGCACCATGTGATGTCAGAAGATCACACTCCTCACCAACCTGCTCCTGGGCAGGGAGGATCCTCTGGCCATCACCCCAGACTGCTGTCTATGGGTCACACACACTTTTTCTAGGATCCCTCTGTCACTGTTTCATCTGTAACTAGTCCAGCTCTGTCTGCTCCTATGGATTACAGCATCTCTGAGAAAAAACTTAGGAAGTCTTAAAAGCAAAGTACAGGAAATTCACAAGCTCTGGTAGGGTGCAACCTTTTTTAGGCACTTTTCCTTTAATGATGTTGAAGTCTTCTTCCCTGGACACAATCTTTATTAGAACACTCTAGGGAATTCTGCTTGAGAAGGGGTTTGGACCAAACCCAGTGGTCCCTTCTAACCTTACCCATTCTGTGAGATATTGTTATCTTGTCTCAGTTTGAAAGGGTTCAATGTTTTCCAGCTTAGAATAATTTCACTATTAATCTCTGTCCTCAAATACTTGCAAATAATGAGAACATCAGGTGTGATAGAGAAACACAGTTGTTTTCTGATTATCATCCTCTTTCTTCTGAACATCCTTTGCTCATAAAAGTTGCTCAAAACTTCCTTGATTTCCTCCTTATTAGAGGAGTTTGAACTTATGAGGGAATTTCACACTCCACCCTCAAGGCACGGATGAGTACTACCCCTTGGGGAAAAGCACGATCTTAATTAACTTTTGATAGTGGACAAAGTTTGCATGGCCTGGGATAAGAAGCCTTTCCGAGGTGGAACTCATCCTTCTCTGGCAGAGACAAGACAAACCTCAACCTTCTCCCTGCTCATTCTCACAGTACCATTCCCCACCAGCCTCCTGAGCTATCTCATATGTTGAATTTGTTTTGTGTCAAGGATAGTTTGGTTGGTGGAGATGCCTGCAGCTTGTGTGCAAGACGTGCGAGCTCATGACAGCATTATTTGGTGGTCTGTAATACAAAGCATGCACACAATTTTAGAACAATGCTACTGTTACTGACAGAGCAGAAAAAATGTTCCAGTGACCTTGAGGGGATCAGTGACAGGACCCTACTCAAAGCCCTTCAACACACACCATCTGGCAAGCTCTAGAAAGCAAAGGGAAGCATAGATGTCAACATAAGAAATATATGTTTGGCCTTTTATGAACAATTCATGAACCACATCACTGGTGCACTAACATAGGGGTTTAAGAGCAAATAGCAAGCATTGAAATTACAATGAAGAGTGGCATATCAAACAGACTATGCATTTTTTTACTGGGGGCTGCAGGAAAAACTGGTGTGAAAGCACCACAGGAGTTGTAGGAGGACTTTGACAAAAGTCTTAGTGCAATCATAAGTCATTTCATTATGACAACCAACTTTCTGGGTAACATAGAGCAAGACACACTGGTTCACATTCTCAGGTTACATAGAGCAGTGCTATCAGTTTCAAATGTGCTAAATCAGTTTACAGGAGCAAAAGACCTTCTTGCATTTTCTTTGTGGAAACTATTCATCCCAAAGTGGCTTTGGAGTGCTCCTAGAAGAAGGATGAAATATAAACTCCTGTTGTTTGTTGCCTGTAAGAAGTGTCATATTGAGAAAATGAGCCTTTGTTAAAGATTCAAGTGTTTGGAAACTGGTTCAGCAGCTTGAGTAGCCAACTCATCTCAGCTTCATTAGGGCTGTGGTGGAAGGAAGAGGGTAAAAGTGGAGAGTCCTTGGGGAAAAAGATGAAAGAGTGTTCTATGAACAAGGAAGTTAAATTAAGTATCAATATCTACCACTCATGATTCTGCTGTGCTGCAAAGATAATCAGAAAAAAAAGTTTCCATGTCCTAAAAATCATGGAGTGCCTCACTCTTGCATGAGTCAGGCATATAGGAAGCCCAGTTTTCCTTCTGCAATGCTTGAAATAGGTGCAACTTGTATGACGCCTGTTTTCCTTACAGGATTTGTCTCTTGTGGAGTTCCCCCAGTCAGTGATGGAAAGCAGAGAGCAGGGACCCTATTCTCTCTGTACTTTTCCAGGTTATCTGCTCCAGAAAAAATCACAGGTATAATTGTTTGTCCCTGAGAATCTCTCATAAGACTGGAAAATTTCTTACCTGTCTCCATCCCACTGCCATGCATGATCATATCTGGTAGTTCTCAAACTGATAGTTTTCAAAAAACAAGTAAAATAAAATAAAATAAAATAAAATAAAATAAAATAAAATAAAATAAAATAAAATAAAATAAAATAAAATAAAATAAAATAAAATAAAATAAAATAAAAAAATTGAAATCAGGCTCCAGTCAAATTAATATAACTTTTTGTCATTGACTCAAAGGGAGCAAAACTCCCACCACCATTCCCTGATTTGACATGCCACAATACTATGTGGGGACCCTAACAGCCCATGGTGTCTTCTACTTGCCTTCCTTGTTTACCTGATATCCTGTTTATGTGCTCAGAGACAAAGCATGTCAAGCACAAAATTAGTTTAAAGGGGAGAACTGTAAAAACCTCTGCAAGGTAAAGGCAAGGAAGAGAGCATGTGAAAAGCATTTGTGGTGAGCCTTTTCAGAGCATGGCAAGAACCCAATTAGAGAAGGATGAAAAGTGAGAGATCTCTTAAGGAAGAAAATGATAATGTGGCAGAGCTGTAATGAAGCCAGTGGCAAAGGAGGGCAGTGTTTAATTTTCTTGAAGACGGGAAAAAATAAAACAGCACCACTTGAAGGGGAAGAAGTGCATTCAGAAACACAAAAGGGCATTCACTGGAGGGAGGGAGAGGCTGAAGGATATGAAGATCTAGGTCATGGAGAGAGTATAAAAATGGATCTTGAGACAGAAGATGGAAGAGGCAGCCTGCTTGCTTACTGGGACTTTATTGCCAGTGTCTAAGCTGACACAGCACTCCTCATTTATCCTCATTAAACAGCTACCATCAGGGCATAGTTAGTGACCATTAGGCCTCAATTCTCTCTCTTTAAACTGCAGATAAATAGGTAGCTACTGCAAAAAGTAAAACTGTCTTTGTTTGAATTTATTGATAGTTGCAGTTTCCCAAAATTCTGGTCAGGGATCAGCAAATGATAGCAAAGGGTCTGACAGTAAAGACAGCAGTTGTACAGAAGCTTGCCTGTAGAGATGAGAACTCAAGGAGATGCCCTCTCTAATTAAATGGGCTGAGTCTTATTTACTGCAGAGATAATATGATAATGTTTAGGTTGATCCCATAGCTTCTGGTTTAGTGGAAGGTGTCCCTGTCTGGGGCAGGGATGTTGGAATGAAATTATCTTTATGGTCTCTTCCAACCCAAATCATTCCATGATTCTCATGGACAGATTGAACACCTGCCCCCAATAACCTGAGAATCAAACACCTGCACCTGTCAGGTGTCTCATTATCTTACCTTCCCATGGCAATGGAAAGAACTTTGTGCCCAAGAACAACCACTACAGTATCCCACTTGTTAGAGAAGGCAAGAGAAACGCTGTCCATATCATCCAGATTGTACAGCACTATTGGGTGCTTCCATTTTAAAGTCACAATGTGTCTGTATTTTCTAAATATCCCTAAAAGAGCCCATGGTTTTAGTGGAGCAGCTTATTAGATCCAAACTTCCCAAAATTTTTATCTTGATGACTTTTGTAAAAATCTGATTAAAACAAAAATTGGAGAATTTATCTGTGAGCCAGTCATTATCTGTTTGCTCAGGACACCATGAGAAGATTTTCTGTTTTGCTTTGCTTTCAAACAGTGTTTCACCAGAATGTCATCTCCAGAATGGCCATGGTGACCCTGTGGGTCCAGGGTCCATTAGCCAAGAATGAGCTTGTTTTTCTTAATGAAAAAAAGCAAACTGGCACAACTTCTCTGGGATCTGAACCACTTCCATCTTAATTTGGAAAATCCCATTATCATGCTTATGGAAATTCAGGACATGATATAAGCAAGAATGCATGTTTAAGCTTTGGTTTAGTCCCACTGCTATCAATATGATTTAAACACTCTAAAATTAAGTAGATGATTAATTGCTCTTACAAGAACAAACCTGGCTTCCAGTTCCAACACCTAGTCCCATCGGCCAAGCTGAAATTTAATTATTTTATTGAGTGGAAAGAGGAATCAATAGACTTCTGTTTTAACCAATCTCACAATGTTTTCTTAGCCCCAGGCCTCAGTTTACCACAAGTAGTCCTCACATACATTGAAGGACTATTTGTTAACATTACCAAAATGCTGTGAATTCCTTGCTGGAGATGTGCAAGTTGTATGAGAGAACACCCTTATCAAGACTTTAATGACAGGGCATTGTCTCCAAGTCAGCTTCTCTCCATATTTCCTTTAACTATGAAAAATGAGTCTGTGTCACTTACACAGCAAAGTGAAAATGAATCTTTAAACCAGGGCACAGGTTTCTTTGTCCTTCTTTTCTGCAGCCATATGTTTCTGTCCATTTTTCATTAACTCAAAAAAAAAAAAAAAATCCGAAACCACCATGAAATAATTCCTTTCCTATAAATACTCCTCAAGACAGGTCTGCTCATACTGGGTAGGTTTCTGAAGACCCAAGCCATGCAGTTTTGGATCAGTCCTCTCTTTAATGTCTTCACCAATGAGGTGAAGAACCCAGAAATTATATCTGTCTGCTCCTGCTGCTTCATAATTCAGATTGGCAAGGACAATTGGAGCTGAATCACAGGAAGGGAAGCATAAATGTTGTTCCATCTGCCTTGGATTCACACACCAAAGGTGCAAAAGGGTATGAAATCCCTGACATGGCTAGGAACCCTGAATTCCATCTCACTAGGTTTCTAGAGAGGTGTGCATGGGACCTCTGAGAACTGTTGCAAACACATCAACCCAAAGGCCTTTTGCAGGCTTAGCCAACCTGTGTTTCTGCCTCTGTTTCAGGAAGTGGTAGCTTTGAAATACCATATCAAACTAGTACATTGTGTTTCCTGCACATCCTGCTTTATTGGAGGGTAATTCCTTCTGACGCATGCAGTCTGCTGCTGCCAATTAAGTCAAATATATTTTACGCTTTACTTTTCTGTTGCCTTACAGGCTTTTGTTGGGAAAAAAATTAATAAATACAACTTGCCATACACTGTTAAATGACATGGTCTGATGATTTGGAATAAATACACAGATTTTAATACATCAGAAGGATTGGGAGAGGGGAGGAGGAAACTCTGGAGCAGCACCCAGCTGGATGCCAGCCAAGCAGCACACCCAGGCACTGCATTAATCTCTGACTATTGCCAAAGCAGAAAAAGGGACCCCAGGTCAAGCACACAGTATGGAGTTGTTTCTCATTCTCATTGTAGTGACATTGCAATGCATGATTCTTTGGTAGAGGAGGATAAAGAAAAAAAAAAAAAAAGGATTAAAAAAATATAAGATAAAAAGAGGAGGATTAAAAAGGAAGAGTAATAGAGGTACAGGACCAAATGGACTCTTCCTTTTCAGTTCTGTTTCTGCTGCCTCACGTTGTGGTGGTTTCTGGGTTTATTCCTCTTTTCTGCTTCTGTCTGTGCCATCTCTTTCAGGCTTTAGAGAAACAGCTGGGACTGCTCATGCTCAAGTTATGATAAGAGAAATTATAATTACTCCGGGTCATCTGAGACACAAAAATAAGTACAAACTTATCAGATCTTCTGAATAAAACATATCTATTTATTTATTATTCAGTTATCCAGCTCAACACTGAGGTAGTGCTGTGACAGAAGACACTCAGTGGAGCTCCTGGGTGACATTGCCTTCTAACTTGGAGAAGGGAAGGAGCAGCAGTTCAGAAGCAGCAGAAATACAGCCAAGGTGAAGAAGAGTCCCAGGAGAGTTGACACTATATATCAGTGACATCGTATATCAGATGAGATTGCAGGTTCCTGAATGGGTCTGTGGTCCTTAATTCCATTGCATTGCTTTACTGGAAAATTTTAGAGCAACTTTCAGAAACAAAATCAAGCCTGTGGTGTAAGTTTCAATTCCTTTTCTTTGGTAACAACAGAAAAACCTACCATAGAAAGCTTCTTGTAAAGAAATTGCAGTGTCATTTACCCAAAACTATGGGTAAATTTTTTTCTGCTGTGGAATAAAACATGGTAGATCATGGTGTCTCTGACACTAAATCCAACACTCAAAGCATTTTCTGTGAGAAAGCAATGGTTATCAACAGTCTGCTTGCAAACTCAAAGATCTTTCCAAGGGATGTCCAAGGCAGGCATCTTCTTGAGAAAAGACTCACTACTGATGAGAGAAGTATATGCAATTATGGGAAAATACCTGATGCAAGAAAAGAAAAATTCCTTATTTGTAGTCAGAGACAGGGTTGATGCTTGACTAGAACACGGTTTGGAGAAAGACAGTACAAAGGCAACATATATTTGAATGATGGATTGGCAGTATCAAAACAGTTCATCAGCATCCGCTTTGGATCTCAACATCGTAGCTAAAATTTAATTTTAAATTTAAACAAATTCCCTGGCAGGGAAGTGCCTTCAGCTCTGATCATTACAGACTGACATCTAACAATGAGAGAAAGAGACAATCAGCACTCTTTTCAACCAAAAGAGTTGCTTTAAAATCTTTGCAAAAGTGCATAAGATTGGGCTGAGATAGTGCTCAGAAAAACACATCTGTCCAGTGCTTCCAAGGAGGTGAGATGATAGCATCCAACACACTATTGCTGACAATACTGGATTGCATGGCTATGAATAAAACAGGAGGGGAAAGTGTTTTAGATAACAGTAAGGTTCTGCTCAGTAATTTTTATTCTTTTTATCTATAGAAGTGTGCTGACTTCCGTCACACATTTGGATTTCCTGTGATTCTCAAATAAATTCCATTTGGAAAATAATTGAAGGGGAAATGGGCATACTCTTTAACAAAAGCAGCAATTCAGACTGGAGAAGAGGAGGGTAAGGAACAGCCTCATCATGATCTGCAGTTTCCTCATGAGGGGAATTGGAGGGACAAGCACTGATATCTCAGGTCACAAGTGACAGGAGCTCAGGGAATGGCTGGAGCTGTGTCTGGGGGTTTAGGTTGGATATCAGGGAAAGGTTCTTCCCCCAGAGGGTGGTGGTCCCTGAACGGACTCACTAAGGAATGGTCACATTCCCAAGGCTGCCAGAGCTCCTGGAGGGTTTGGACAATGCTCTCAGGGATGCACAGGTGGAATTGATGGGCTGTCCATGCAGGGACAGGAGCTGGACTTGATCCTTGTGAGTTCTTTTCAACTCAGGATATTCTTCGAACATGAAGTGTGACCAGTAGCTACTGCAGATGTTTTTTTAACTCATTGACATTAACTCATTAAAAGCAGGTCTTTATTTTTAAAATATTTTGTAGTTGGTTCAATTTGTTGAGTAACTAGGAGTGTGTGAAGAAATGGAAACTGCACAGCAAAACTGTGCTTGCACTACTCAAACTCCTTGTTTTTGTAGGCTGACTGAAGGGTAAATAAATCCCTGTTTTCCCCGGAGCTCTCACAGATATTTGTTAACCTCTTTTATCATTATAGCAAAGGCGCAGTATGGTAGCAAGCTCTGACTGCTAAATTTCTGAACTCTTCATTAAAAGGGTCTGATTTTCAATCAGTTCCAAGTAATCCCAGTGAAATGGACAGCAGATATGTCCAACATGATCTAGTTATCTGCATAAAGAGCTTGGTGAAATGACTTCAGGCTATGTATGCATCAAGAGAGCCAGCTCTGAAATCAGAAACGGTGTAATTATGTATTTAATTACTTCACCTAAGGGACAGAGTCATGCAGTCTGGTTGTATTGTTGTGATCTAAACTAATATCTGCACACCAAGGGGTATTTAGGTTGGCACTGCCTTAGAGGTTTTGTTCAATGAACATACATTTATAACTTACAAGCAGATTTAGAGCCATATCTTCTCTCAATTTATCTGTAAGATTTAATTGGACTTAGAAGCAGCATGACATCTGTATACCTTTCTAGTGTTTTGTTGTTCTCCAATACTCCTTTTTTCACTCCTTACCACTTGCTTATATTTATTCCACATATCTACTCTTGTCAATATTTCTTCCCCTCCTTTTAATCTCATTTACTAGTTCTAATTTCTTGTTTAAACGAGTTCTCTTTAGTATTGGTGTAACATGATGGAAAGGAAGAGCAATTGGTTGCTCCCTCATTCTGTACCATAATTTGTGCTCAATTTACTTTAAAAAAGAAATTAATTTTCTATAGTTGATCTCATCTTTCTCTCATTGGGTTCTTGCCTTCCATTTCTATAAGCAGGCTAGAGTCTTAATAACAGGGTTATAGGAAAAACTTAATTTTTGGGGGGAAATAATTTATTGTCTTTGAGAATATTTATTTTCTTTCTTGATTTTTGAAGAAAAATTTAAGGATACTTATGGTTTCAAAGGGAAGGAGAAACAAAAAATCATGGGTCTTTCCTGAGACACTGATTGGTTTAGTTGGTCATAGAGATGATAGTGAGTCAAGCTTCAATTATCATCAGAACTCCAAGAAGATTTTTACAAACATTTTTTTGATGTCTAAACTGATAATAGTGTCCTTTAAAAAAAATGAGGAATGGCCCCATGATATAGCTCAAAAACATTTTCTCATTAGTCTTTGTTAACTCCCTTTATTATCACATTCAGCTGCGCCTCCATGCCTGTCCTGTGCAGCAGTACTGTGGATTTCCGTACAACAGGTGCCTTTATCACCTCCCAAAACTGAGGCCATGAATCAGCACGGTGGAGGTGTGAAAACAGGGGTGGGAGCAGAGAGGCTGTGAATGATTGCACTGGTAAATCACGAAATGCCTCTGTGAGGGAATAGTGGCTGTGCTGTACCACCACTCCAAGCCCAGCAGACCTGGATGACATCAGGCAGAGACTCCTGGAGACAGTGCACTAATTCTACCCCTGCAGAACTTGTTTTCTTCTGCTTCTGTGATGATGAACAGAAGCTGCAAGCAAGAATAAGAGCTTGGCAATGACCCTGAAGGTGTAAGGGGGGTGCATGCACAGGGGACTCTTTTTCTACAGGTGCAACACACAGAGATGTTCAGAGATGTGTCATAAAGGTCAAAGGAAGAAACCTTTCTTTAGTTAAGTGAAATTTGAGACTACACAGCACAAGTGAACCAGGAGCCAGTTCATCTGCCTCTTGTGTATCCCTTCAGGAGATCTGACAACATTCATTAAATCCTGAAATTAAATAATGGTGCTGAATCTGCAATTATATTGAAACCAGTAAATTCAATTAAGGGTAAGTAGTATACTTTATTTGAATGGCTCACTTGGTGGCTTTTTGGTACATGTAAGTAAGATGATAAAGAGGAAGTTATTTTTAATTTTTGTTTTCAGATTATGCTGTGTCAAATGAAGACCACACTGAGAACTTTGCACAGAATCACACAGTACAGCAGAGCTCATAAAGAAGAAACAAGCACTTAGGACAGAAGCGGCTTTTTTTGCTCCAGATTCATAGCTTTTCCCATTTCTCATGTTGTTATTCATATAATTTATTTAATCCTTCCCAAAACATTTAGTGACACTCTCATTATACTGGACAATGCATAAATGCAGAGTCCTCCAAAGAGCAGGTGTAAACTTACAAACAGTAAGTAGTTGCATCTTAGAGCAGAAAGACTGAGAAAACTGAAAGATGGAAACCTTGGTTACTTTCTCCATTCTTTGAAAAGAGAAATGATTCAAACCTGGAGAAAACTGGAGTAGTCCTTTGACCTCAGTCCCTGCCAAGGTACACCCTTCCAAGTCAACCTCACCCCAAATATCTAAAGGATTCCTTCAGTTTTAGAAGCTCCCAGGTTTGCAACACTGGATTTCAGCACATCCCCCCCTCCTGCCCAGGCTCCATCTACATTCTCAGGTAAAGTCTTTCCCTCCCTGGTTTCTCCTGGTGGGTTGGTTTGAGGGTGATGGTTTTATTTCACATCTGTTGGAGCAGGCACCTGCCAGAGGGAGCTTTTCCTTCTTCTTCCTTCCAAAGCATGGCAAAGGCTCGGATGTTCTCTGGTGTGTTGAGAAACCCAAGCACAGGTTTGTCTCTTCTCTGTGCCAGCAGAAGAGCCCAGCCAGTGAGCTGATGCACAGACACCTGGCATCAGCCACAGCTGCTACTGCTGCTTTCCTTTGCACAGGAAAGCAGTTTCCTTGGCTTCTTTCCACCTGGAGCAGTGGGCTTTGATCAGGGCACGGCGGGCGGTGCATTCCCGAGGCACCGGCTGAGACAACCAAGGCACAAAGTCCGTGGTGTTTTCTCAGTGACACTCACCAGCCCCGGGCAGGTTTGAATGCTGTCTGTCCTGTTAGCTAACACTTATCATCTCTCCTCTCTGCCTATCTCCAGTTTCCTAGGTCTTCCCCTGCCTGCACTAGGAGTTGAGGTGCTGGCTTTGAGGTTACAGAGCTGGCTTCAGGACAGATACTTTAGAAAAGCTTTTACTTCTTAGCATCTGCTCAGCCACTTGCAGTTGCCATTTTACTGCAGGCCTCGAGGGTAGATCGGAAAGAAAAGAAAAATGGCTTTCAGGATGGATTAGTTTTGGGAAGAGTATTGTGTGCCAAAGGCAGTGCAGAAAGAAGTAAACATTCAAGCAGACAAGGATGACATCATTTATTCAGTGGAGCTGACAGGGGCAATGTGAGAAGCTGTAAAAGCAGATAAGAGGACTGAGGTTTGAGGGCAAGGCATTAAAACTGGAGAAGGGAGAACTAGGCAGCAGAGCTTGTTTTTTCTGTGCTGTTCTGTGCCTACATGGGCTACACGACTCCCACTCAGAAGTTCATATCCACCCATTCACTATGGAATATCCTCTGAACCACATTGTTCACAGGGCCTTTTCTGGGTCATCTTGACACTGAGCAGGGGAACAGAAAGAAATGTTCAGTTATAAGCTTAGGAGAAAAACTGCATTGTGGTTCTGGAACACTGAGGCAACACTTTTTCAATTAAAATTAGAGGTGTAAAGGAGATTGGTCAAGTGGGTTCAATAAAGACACCTGGGTTTGGTTTTGAAGGCAGAAGTGGTATTTTCAGAGTATTGCATGTCTGGAGCAAAAGAAGGATAACAAAGACTTACCCACAGAAATAGGCTGTGATGTTCTAGGGAATAAGAACAGTTATTTTGCTACCAGCTGTAATAAGTTTCTAGTGCTAGCAAGATCAATAGGAGAAACTGGAAAGAGACCAGCTGTAAGATGAGGCCCAAATATGAAAAAATGAGAGCAGGGCTAATTCTGAAGGTCATGGATAATTGCTGTCATGCGTAAAACTGATATCTGTGCCAGACTTGATATTTTTCATGAAAATCAGCTAACTTCATAGCTTCTGGTTCCAAGTAAGGACATGGTAAAAAATAGTCACTTTTATAACACACACCTAATCCTCTATCCACTTTCTGCTTGTAAGTAATTTGCTGGTTGCACTGGCAAGGATGGAAAATGAGTTAACGGAGGGATCCTCTGGACATCTTAGAGGCTGAAAGCAAACCTAATAAAGACAACTCCCAGCGTTCCTGACACAGCTCTGAGAGGAGTGAACACCAGAAAATGAGTATTTCTTTGTGGAGGTTTTATTTGATTTTTCATTAGAAAAGGGTTTTTTAAGGTGTTTGGTGAGGCCAAATTGAAACCAGTTTATAAATACAGTGTATGAAATGTGCCTGTCATTAGAGATGTTGACCATGCATAAATATCTTCACTCACACCTTGTGAGGTTCCTTTCTGGGTGTGAGGATGAGGATGATTTTTTTTTTTTAATTTTGTCTTGGTTTTTTTGTTTTGTTTTGTTTTGATTTTTTGTTTGTTTGGTTGGTTGGGTTTTTTTTGGTGGGTTTTTTAAGGGGGGTTTTGGGGGGTTTTTTGGGTTTTTTTTGGTTTTTTTTTTTTTGGTTTGGTTTGGTTTTTTGTTTTTTTTGTTTTGCAGATTTTTTGGAGTATTTTTTCCCTTAAGCTGCTATAAGAAAGGAGAGAGGATGAAACTTTGTAGGAATCACACACCTGGTTTCATGAAAAGGTCTCTCATCAGATTCTGTACTTGGAAGCAGTAGATTTTCCTCACAGTGGAAACTGTATTTAAGTATTAAAATTTTCTATGGAACACAAGCCTTCTTACCCATGACAGTAAAAACTGTTCCCTCCAGTGAAAAAGTCACAGACATACACAACTGCACTCACACATGTCCAGGATACAAGACAGAAAACAGTATGGTAAAAAAAATAGGATTTATCTCCTCAAAATCTTACTGGAACATGGCACTTGAAGTCCTGTTTATTCCAGAAATACCAGTGGCTGGTATGGACTGATATAGAACAGGACATTTTGAGTGTCTGTATGCTATAATTTACATTCTAGAAATTTTTAAGAGTTCTTATTATGTACTGAGTCCTGTCAATGTTTATATATATGCTTCTAGAGGATGATTTCACAGACTTTTGTGATCTAGATGGGAAAAGAAACGGATTCAAGGCAAGTACAGATTCAAGGCAAGCCAGGTAATTATATGGCCCAACCCCAAGTGTTTCAGGAATGCCTTGTGAATGGAGAAGATCATAAGCTTCTCAGTGAGAACTAGTTAGTTGTGTCAATGCAGTCACATGAGAGAGTTACACTGGTAACCATTGTATTTCTGTTCCAATTTTAAGATTTCCATCAATGTCAATAAGTGAAATATTTCCAGGTTGATTTTTTTTTATCTTACAGAGCATGTCAGGAAGAAGCTCATTTTTAAGAAAGTGGGCAGGCCCTGGCAGATATTGTCCAGAGCAGCTGTGGCTGCCCCATCCCTAAAAATGTCCAAGGCCAGGTTGGAAGGGGCTTGGAGCAATCTGGGATAGTGAAAGATGTCCCTTTTCATGATTAGAGGTGGAACAAGATGCTATTTAAGATCCCTTTCAATCCAAACCATTTTATGATTCAATGTTGATATGCAAGGACCTGGAGAAATACAGTGTTAGTGTCCAGTCTGAAAAAATTAGTCCTGGATAGTCCCTCAGCAGGCAGAAACTGTTCATTCACTGACTGTTTACTGTTTTCTACACAATCATGCTGGGGAGAGAAATAAATATTTACTTTTTTTTATTATTTTTTATTTTAGTTTTATTTATTTTTACAAATTTGTATAATATATTTGCAGTTATTTTATTTGCTATGTTAATGCAAAATCCATCAAAAGTAGAAACATGAGGGGTTAGTGTGTCGGTGTACCTCTTACTCAGTAGTATATGCTGTTATAATATATATATATATAAAAAAAAATTGCTGGCTTACCTTGCTGACCTGTTCCTGCTGGTTCAGGATCCCTTTTACCACTGCAGTAAATATTCTCAGTTGTGATTTAAAGAAATGGCAACAGCTTCTGTGTTTGTTTAAATTTTATGGCCCAATTATTGTTTCCCATTCTCAGGGATGAAGATAATTACTTTATAATTAATCATACATAGACAAAACATACCATCTCTAAAAATGACTATTAAAGCATTTATAATGGGAAATCTGCACATACTGAGTTGTATATCACACACCCTGATTATTTAGTTATATTGACCATATGTTATTTTATTTGCCTGTTATTTGTTAGATGCATTGAAAAAGAAGAGAAAAGGTGCTCGAGGTATCAATTCAACATTGTTGTGTTCCTGTAGAAAAGGCCAGGGAAAAGAATCTGGCAACTTGCCTTGACATCAGCCATCTGTAAATTCATCATTCTTTGGATCCCTAGGTAATTTAGTTTCAGCCAAAATGAGCATTCTCAATGTTGACAAATGGTCTTGCTACATTTCCCCAACAAAAGTAGTTTTGTTGGAGACTTGACCTTATGGAACTCTTGTTTCCCTTGAAAAAATTAGAAGTACGAGAAAAAAACCTTTATGATTAATTGCCACTACTGCCACTTCTTCAGCTATTAGTTCAATTAAGAATTTGGCAACGGGTTGTTTCACTGAGCTATTATGCTTCGGCAACATTCATAAACTCCAGAGAGTTTGAATATGCATTTTTATGAGTAACCCTTTTCCTTGTGAGGTCTAAGTATTTTCTGACACTGTTCTTGACTCTCCTATTAATATATGCATTATTATTCTTCCCTAACCACATCACATCCCCAAAATATAGTAGGGTGCCAAGCAATATGCATAAAGTCCTGGATCATATTCAGCTCCTAAGATGGAGGATATCCATCTCTGATCTAATGACTCACTGAAATTGTCAACTTCCTCTCCCTTGCAGAATGCCTGATTTTCCATTTCCATTATAATTATAAGGTTGAGGAAAAAAAAAAAAAAGTTTTTTTTAAAAAAAAAAAAAAAAAAAGGAGCATCACTGAAAGACTATAGGTCATTCCCATGCCTTAAAAAGAACTGAATCTATTATGTCATCCATGCAGATGTTTTCCTAACATCTTATTGAAGACTTTCACAACAACCCTAGGTAATATAATACAATAACAAATCCCTTATTATGAAAAATCTTGCTGCAATTTCAGCCCATTATTACTCATCCCACACCTCAGAAAAAAGGACAACAACTTTTGCTTTACTTCTTCCTCCTAACACAATATTTTTTATGTGCTTGAAAATTGTTATGATGTCTACTCCTGGTCTCTGAATAAATTAAATAACTTCAGTTGTTTCAATTTTTCCCAGATGTTCCATTCTCTAAATCACAGATCATTTTTGTTACCCTATCCTGAATTTATTCCAGCCTCCACTTGGTTCCAAACTTCCTCCATTTGTAAGGATCAAAATCGAGCAGAGTGGTCCATTTGTTGAAGTTTTGACAATGCTCATGAGACAGCCCTGTTTCTTCTATTTATGCATTCCAGTAAGGTAGTATATTTTTTTTTTTCTTTTAATCACCAAGAATGGTGTTGAATTTTTTATCTTGCTATTTTGCCATGACAGGTATTTTCTGTGGGGTTAGACCAGTCATTCTCTATTGTGAAATTTTATGGATTACTTTTATTTTTTTTTTTTTCAGCTTTTCCCTACTCTTTTGCCTCAAATGTGTCCTTTCTCCTCAGTTACACCAGTTTGTATTAGATCAGCTTGAATTCTAAACCTCAGGGGGGTTTGCATCCTTGATTTCTCTTCACCTTCACATAATTTTCAATCTTAGATGACAGATCTACTCTTTTGTACTTCAATTAATTACTTAAACTATTACAATACTGAACATATCCCTGCAGAAATTCATCAGTAATAAAACGTTGGTAATATTTTAGTTACTCACATCACAGAAGTTTCATTTGGACTTTGAATCCTTAGTTTCCTTTTAAAAAGTGTCCTGTTAGTGCCAAAGGCACAGTCACACCTCATACCTGTCACATCCCAGTGTGCCATGGTGGTTTAGGGCAGACACAGCTGAGGTCTCACCAACAGCACCAGCCTTTAGAAAATTGAAATATTCAATCCATTTCACTCGAGGATTAACAGCTTTGACACAATTATAGACTGACATGGGTTCTTCAAAAACGTCTCGAATGATTTTTACTGGAACATTTTCCTGCTCTCCTAGTGAAATGTATAGCAAAGCTGCCGTTAATTTTATGGTTTAACACATTATCTAAATGAGTTCCGAGAAAACCTTGTCTTCTAGGAAATCTTTTATGTTCTTGGCCACAGTCTGTTCTGTTGTACATGTTCTCCAGGATATTTTGTTTATGTCCTTCCTTCTCCAAGATGTATCTCTAGTCCTATTCATCAGTGTGTCTTGTGTGTTTTCCTTAACCATACCTTGCTGGCCTCATCTTATTATTTGGTGTCTCCTATTTAATATTTAAAAAAAATTATTCATCGTAGGATTTGATGTTATGTTTAATCAGCTTCATATGATTTCTGCTTTTCTATCAGTAGCTGAAGATATTAATTCATAGATGTGTAAAAGAGGCTATTTTCAGATAAATCCTAATTATTTATGTGTTTTCCCAGGTCCATTGATAGCTATTGAACAAACTCATGTCAGTTCTATGTCTGGCTCAAAAAGTACATTAGGAAGCTGAATGTTTTTTTTTCATACATTTTTTTCCTTAGGCATCTGCTGGTAAGACATGTTGCAGGATAATTAGTGGTTCACTCAATATCCAAATAGACCATATGGATTTGTAAACTGCTTTTCTCAGACTATGCATTTCTTAATATGGCACCTGTGTAATTTCCAAAATAAACTGATTTTTCAACTTGAAATTTCAGTAGAAGATAAATAATAAAGAACATGCAAAGGGCTCTGATTTAAAAATTAATTTTCAGTCTAAAAATGTTACCTACTAACCAACTTTTATTAGGTACTTGCTCATTTGGACTGGAGAAACAGGATTGGCCATGTCTGAATGTCACATCCTTTGTTTTTGAGCTGCAATTAGCATAGCTATCAGACCTCATTCAAGTGTATTAGCCAATGCAGAGATGTGGTGTAGATTCATTTCTATACACAGCAAAAACTGTCTATCTGATGGTAGAAAAGCTAAACAACATTTTACTTCAGAAAAAATAGCGCAAGGTACTTTAATAATTTACAAATTCTATGCCCTCCTTCTTGCAAGGGGATTGTTAGCTATTTCAGATACTTTTCTTGATTTCTTGATTTTCATTTTGTTCTGTGTTTTCCTGTTTGTTTAGGTTTGGTTTGGGGGGGGTTGAAATCTTTGACTATTTGCACAATGAATTCCCTGTATATATTTTATAAAACCTCTTCTTAGTCCTTCTCTTCCTAATGATGATTGTGTCTGACTCATACCTTGGATGCCCAGAATGGAACAGCAGTCATTGACAGTAGATGATGGTGTAAAGCTTCTATTTTATGTGCTGCCCTGCTCAGATATACTTTTGTGCTCACCTCTGCAGATGAAATATTCATTTTAATGGTAAATGAAGCATATTTCTAAAACACTGCACACTAGCAGCATAGTTAATGTTGCAAATCCATTTTCATCGTACACCTGGAAGAAATCAGTGCTATTAACTTCCTATTTTCCCCAAGCATTAAATTTACACAAGACTAAATTAACATGAAATTCCTCTTCGAAAGACACTGTAACAAATGAATGGGAAAGTGCAGTTAAAAATTTGACTCTTACAGCATTTTTACTGCTTTAAAGGTCAGTTTCTACCCACAGCATGTATAGGTAATTAACCACTGGAATACCTTGCCCAGGAGAGAGGAGATCTTTCCTATGCTTTTGGGCATTTTGTCAAGGTTTTGATAGCAGAGCTTGGTGTAGGAAATATTGAGTAATTCCACATTCTGTGGTAAGCAAGAAGATGAACACCACCATTCTGCTTGGACTTGAAATTTACGATTTTAGAACAGGAAAATGTAAATAAATGTTGTCTGGTGAACTTTTCCCATTTTGTTCTGAGGAATTTATTATTCAGAATAAGGATCCTGAAGTGTCACAAACAAGTACATACATTTCTACACAGGTATTTCCCCTCTGCACCATGAACCTGATAGACACGTCTCCCTTTCTCAGTCACTCGAATGTCTCCATGCCAACTGCTACAAAACCTTACAGCATTTAAAAAAAAACAAAATATAATCAGAGTTCTACTTTTACTTAAAACAAACTTATAGGCTGGAGACAAGCAGACTACTCATCAGAATTCAAGGAGCCATTGCTCTATGTACTAGACATGAATCCCCTCAGATACCAGATTTCCAGAGACTGCAAGCTATAAAGTTCAAAGGGGTCAGGCATCATAAAAACATAACTGAGTTCACCAGCATTTTCAGGGCTGCTTGTTATTTGGACCATGTATGATAAAATCCAATTGTAAGAGCCGCTCTCTGAACAGGCTGGTCTAGTGGAAGGTGTCCCTGCCCATGGCAAGGTGTTGGAATGGGATGATCTTTAAGGTCACTTCCGACCCAAATTATTTCATGATCCTATGATTCATCTCTATTAGATGTGAATTTAACATATTGATAACAAACTGGTTTTTCTTCTCCATAATTTAATTAAAGGGAGGTCTTAGTTATATGGAAATTTTAAAATCCAGTGCCTCATGTCCAAATGGCACAGTGCTGTCCTCAGCCAAGGCTTCCCACTGCTCTGAAAACCTCCACTCAATATCCCAATTAGAAAGCAAAGCAGCTGCTCAATTTAGTACAAGATCTAAGGAAAACATAATTGATCTCAAGCAGAAAAATGAAACAAAAAGTAGCACAAAAACACAGGATGTATTGAAGCTGTGGGAAATAACTTCATTTTACAAAAATTATGTTGGACAAGAAATAAAACTTTATCTTAATTTTGTTGTTATTAAAACAACACTGTGACACTGTGACACCACTGTGCCAGCTGCTTTCTTGGGTTCTTACAACTCCTCAGTGGTTCTGGTGGAAATTCAAGATAAACACGAGCTTCCAGTCAGCAAAAATCAGACCCAGGCGCAGCTAGGGCATGGAAATGCAGAATCCATGTAAGCAGCTGGAGGTGCGAACGCACCGGAGTTTAAACCAGCGAGTGCATTGTGAACACAGCTCAGGAAGTCTACTTAGAAACAGCCATTAATAAAACAACTAGGGAAAATAAAACACTTGAATTTGATGTGAACCGTGTGCCAGCACTGGCCCGCGCCGGAGCCAAGGCCGCGGCTGCCGAGCTGCGTGCGGCCCTTCCGAGCTCAGCGTGGGGCTCTCGCCCAGGCAGACAGTGCTCCACAGCCACTGCCGGCAGGAAAACCCGGCAGTCTGGAGGAGAGATTCAAAGAGACAGCCTGGGACACGCAGAGGGGCGCGGGAGCCAGGCAGTGGCCATGTGGAGTGGAGCCGGCAACAGAACGGTAATGCTCTATCTCCAGGATGACAGGAGCTGCCATCCAGCCTGGTTCTTGCGGCTGCTGGACCTAATAAACCAGTGATGAGCCATGCTGGAAAAAGAAATGCATCAGCTTCGTGTTTCACCCCCAAATATAACCAGTTTTCACCAGCGGAAGTAACACCAGTGTGAAACGAGCCCTCAGGGTGCAGTGAAATCGTGAGGGTTTGGAAGGATCCTTGTAAACCTCCCTGCAGGATCTGCTCCAGCCAGCACTGCTCAGCCACCCATCAGAACCAGGGGTGTGAAATGTAGCCAGCTTGTTATTCCCGACTTGGAAAAAAACAGTTAACCTTGCACATAAATTATTTTGCACTTTAATTTGTGCTCAAGTGCTCACCTACACTGCGGGCTCTGTGTATCCGCAAAGATGATGAAAAAGAGGAATGGAGTGATTCTATGAAGAAAGGCTGAAAGATTGGGTTCGTTCCATCTGAAGAAGAGAAGGCTTCAGGGTAATTTTATTGCTACCTTCCTATGTGTAAAGGGTTACAGGAGAGGGACTTTGGACAGGGGCCTGGAGTGACAGGAAAAGGAGGAATGGCTTCACGCTGACAGAGAGCAGGGTTAGGTGGGATATTGGGAAGGAATTCTTTGGGAGACCCTGGCACAGGCTGCCCAGAGCAGCTGTGGCTGCCACACCCCTGGCAGTGTCCAAGGCCAGTCTGGACAGGGCTTGGAGCAACCCCGGATAAAGGGAGGTGTCCCTGCACATGGCAGAAGGTGGAATGAGATGAGCTTTAGGATCCCTTCCAATCCAAACTATTCTGTGATCCAGAATAGCTGTGGAACTCCCCTGGCTGCCTTACTGGGAAGGGGTTCTCCTCCCTGTATCTCCTGGGCAAGCTGCACAGCTGGAGAGGAGACACATTTGCAGGTTTGTGGGAAGGAAAGCCTGTTCAGTTTCTTCCCTCCATCCTAGGGACATGGGCCTCAGCTCCCCAGAGCTGCCACTCGGGCACTTTACACAGCACTACATTCACACTCTAAAAGGAGAAAGTGAATGATAAGGCAGGGGTCAGTATTTTAGCATGAAGTAAGGACCTGGGGACTTTTTACAGTAATTACTTTAACTGCATCTGTTGTTCTCAATATCTTTCTCCATATTTCTGCCTCCCTGGGTGTTCCCCTTCCACCTCTGGATGTCCCCGTGAGGGTCTGCAGCCCTCTGTGGTGGCAGGAGCCAGATGGTCCCGGTGCTGGAGGCAATGAGATGCCACTGATGGCAGGAACGCTGCAGACAACATCCAGCAGTGCTGATCAGCTACGTGCTACCAAGGATGATTTTCTGTAATACTTCTGTTCCTTCAGTGTGCTCAAATAGTCTTGAAAGCGTATAATCACTGGCATGGTAGTGAGCTCTCAGAATGGAATTGGAATCTATAAGGCAAAGACTGGGATGGAGAAAGATCTGCTGGGTGATCACTGGAGGACACAGTCCAGTGCCAGACACCAAGGGGTTGAATTTTTAGGAAGAGGTTAAAAGGTTTAGCCTACACCACCCAAATCAGCATCGACCTGGAGCACCAATACAGGCAATCACCCCAACTACTTTATCAGAGGCAAGGTATTGCTACCATTTGTCACAAGACAAGATATTTTCTGTTACCTGTATGACAAGTAAGTTGCCTTGTTGGCATTCCTGCCGTACCACTTTCACCTCTGGGTTTCACAAAGAATTCTGGAGGGAAAAATCTGGTTTTCTCTTCTTTCCCACACTGCACATTTGAGAAGTTTAATCATTAACATGAGGTGTCTCTGAGCATAAAGAAGTTGGTCCAATACCAAATATAAGATGAGCACATCTGAAGGTTTCACCAATGTCTCTTTCTTTCAGTGCTACATCCAATTAAAATAGAAACCCAAATTATTTTCCTCCTTTCCCATTGAGAGCCTGCAACTATACAGAAGCACAGTGAGCAAATTGCATGATTATTGCTTTTCACAGAGAAATTGTTCTCTGTTAAGATTTGATATTAAAGGCAGGGCCTGCTGTGCAGAAAACAGGCTAAAGCAAGCCAAGCTTTTGGATGTTCCATTGTGGTTTGTACTATTTTCTTGCAATATTGTTGTCCTAGCCACAATTGCTAGCTGGCAGGAAATAAACACTACCTACAAATATTTTGGGGTGAAAGTTAAGAGTTTGACTAGGTGCAACAAGAAAAGTAGAATTTTATTAAGGAAAAAAACCCTTCGATCACTACACTAGTTCGTTATTTATTCAAATTTTGTGGTGATTTTGTTGTTCATGGAAGGTGCTGAACTGGCACCACCACAGCCATTTCATCCTGGGCTCTCTGAAATATTTTTACACCCAGTGCACATGTTGATGAAGAGGGACTTGCTGGGCAAGGCAGGAGTCTGGGAGAGGCAGCATCCTGGGGCTGGGGTTGGGTCTGGGGTCACACAAAGCTGCAGGCTGTCACACTGGCACACCCCTGCCCCGTGACATGGCTGACTGAGCCACGCTGAGAGGGGAGCATGAAATGGTGATCAAAATGAGTGAGCCTCGTGCATAATTCATGAGCTGAAACAAACCTTTGTACCAGACAAGATCACCTATTGAATTTCCCTTCAATGGACCATTGCTTGCTTGCTCCACACAAGATCTATCTCATTCCACACTGCCTGAATGGGAGCAGCACCAGACTCTTACATTATTCTGAAACAATGCCCAGATCTTTCTTTTAGAGGCAAGTAGGCAATTTGGGCTACAGAGCCCAATCAATCCCCACTTCTTCTTCTTCTAAGGATGCCAGCAGAGCAGCTAATTATCACCTCCTCTTCCAGGAAGGGCTCATTGTGAGCTGGGGACTAGGATAAGGACTCTATTCACTCCCCAATACATTGTACTCAAGGACACAAGACTGACATTAGTCAGTACTGACTAACAGAATCTCTAACAGGTCTGGAACCAAAGGAATGGGGAAATGGGGAGGGGGAGAACATCCCACCACTCCTTGGAGTGGATGGATACCATTAATTTCCTCAGGTCCTTTTCCTAAAAGAAACTTCTTGTGCCTTGAAAAGGGAAGGATGAGAAAGAAAAGCAGCATAAAATGTGAACTGGGAAAAAATTCCTTGATGGTATTCCAATGACTAAGTGAAATGTCCAACTCTGATTTCTAAAATAAACCATCCCCTAAATTCTTGAAGACTTCAGTTAAGCCAAGTTTTCAATTTCATATGAAAATAAATGTATTTTCTCTTTGTCTTTTTCCTTAATCGTTTTTCCCTCAAAACAACAGCAAAAAAGATCAACCCTCCCAAAATCCCCCACAAACAAACAAACAAACAAAAACATACAAAATACTCCAACAAAACAAGCAAAGGGGGGTGAAAAAAGGAAAAATTAAAAGATTCAGCTATCTTAGATTTTTCTTTAGGCCTTTGAGCCTGGGAGTCACCAGAGTTAAGGAAAACCAAAATCCAAATGATCTCATTAGAGACATCCAACAGGGAGCACAGAGCAGGGAGATGAAATCCCACGTACACAAAAAGAGCAGCACCGAGCTGACACACCAGAAGGAGGCACTTCAGAGGGGAAGAAAAGGAAACAACAACAGCATCTTCAACCTGCCCTCCTGTGAGGAGGCTGAACCTGGGAATGAGCAGCTTCCCTCATGTGAGCCAGTCTTTTCATGAAGCAATCAGGTGAGAGCAGCTGGGTGGAGAGGAAAATGGCTGAGCTGTTAGTTAGCTGGATTTTTTAATTTTATTTTCCCCAGGCAAAGTAAAAGAAAATGTCTTACACTAGATCATGAACCCTACACATTTATCAACTGTTCCCTGCTTGCAGCAAATTGCCATTTATCTTTTCCTTTGTTCTCTGTTTGGGGTAAGAAAAGATCTGAAATCTGCAAGACTACATGTACTTCCCTGTTGCTGTTGTCTTATTTTCTTTAATATGTGTACTCTAAAAGGTGCCAAGGCTAAAGGGACACATCTCCTGCTGGGGAAAGCTCCTAGAGGTTAATGTAAATGTAGATAATGTAAAGTATTTCCCCTGGTTTACACCGATAAGGGATTTGGCCCACTCCACCTGGATAGTGTATGAAGTGTAGTTCTAGTTTTCAGGATCAAGCAGGAAGCTGCTGTAAAAGTTTCAGCAGCCTTCAGAGGTTCATGGGGAAGTGGCAGGTGAGGGAAGCAAGGGTTTTGTTCTGTGCAGATTAAAACTGCTCCATTGCAGCTCTAGAACCTGAAGTCCTGAACTTACCCAAATTATCCTCAGGGCAGCAAGAAGGGCTTGCAGAGAGCTCTCTGCCCTGGACTTCAGGAGAGCAGACTTTGGCCTCTTCAAGGACCTACTGGTTAGCATCCCACAGGGTAGAACCCTGGAGGGCAGAGAGGCCCAAGAATGTGGTTGAATTTAAAGTATACCCTCCTCCAACGTCAGTAGCAATGCATCCCAAAAGTGAGGAAATTGCATAAATGTGCCAAGAGACCTTCAAGGATATGGAGCTGCTGTGCAAAATCGGAGAGGAAAAAAGAAGAATCAGGAAGTGGAAACAAGGAAACGTGTCCAGGCAGGACTACAGTGAAATCGTGTGGGAAGTCGAGGAGGAGGAGGTTAGGAAAGTCACAGCCCACTTAGGGCTGAGTCTGGCCAGGGTGATAAGAAACACAGGAAGGGCTTCTAGGGATATGTTGCATGCAAAATAAAATCTAGGGATAATGTGGGGTCTCTCAGTAAGGAAGCAGAAGACCTCGTGCCTTGGACAAAGAGAAGGCCGAGTCATCTCCAATGACTTCTATGCCTCAGTCTTCAATGGCAAGAGCTCCAGCCACACCACCCAGGCCTGACAAGGCAATGCAGGGACTGGGAGAATGAAAACCCTAAACCCAGTGTTGGAGATGTTTGGACCATCTAAGGAACCCGAACAGGTCTGTGAGACCTGATGGCATTCATCTGTGTGTCCTGAGAGAGCAGGCAGATGAAGTTGCTAAGACACCATTCATTATTTTTGAAAAATTGTGACAGTCAGGTGAATTCCCTGATGACCGGGAAAAGGGAAATATAAATCCCATTTGTAACAAGGAGAAAGCAGAAGACCCTGGGAACTACATACTAGTCAATCTCACCCATGTGCCAGGCAAGACCATAGAGCAGATTCTCCTGGAAATTATGCACATGGAAAATAAGAGATTATGAGTAACAGTCAACAAAGGCAAACTATGACATACTATGACAGAGTTACAGATTTGGTGCACTAATCTTTATGCTGTTTCACCATATGGTGAGACTGGTGGTGACAGCCTAAAAGTCAAAATTTCTGTTTCTATCAATCTCTTTTTCAAAAACTAAGTACCTATAATAGTGAATTTTAGCATAGATGGAACCTGAATTTACAGTCTCAGAAAATAACAGAAAATAGGAAACCATTATAAATAAGATCCATTAAAGAAAGTCTGGGTTTAGGGCAGAGGAGGTTAGTTTTTGCTATTCATCCCATATTTTTGTCTGTGAAGTCCATGACATGTCTGTAAAAAATCTCCAAAGTGATATAAAGTGATGCAGTTCCTTAACCTCTGAAAATGTGCATGTTTGTTTCCATTAACAAAACTCACACTCTGTGGAAAAATACTGTAAAACAAAGCTCAAGGAGAAGTCCATGTTGGCACCAGTTCAGTAGAAACAAACTGTCTGCAACTTGAGGAAGAGGAACACAGGAAGCTTGTTGTACTTCCCTGAGAAAGGAATGAAACAAAGGATGGAGTGGCACAGAGGTGTTGCAGTCATGCTCTGTTTAAACAACGGAACTTATGGGAACTAAGCCAAAGGAATGGACTAACCGGTGACCACATGTTGTTGCATTAACTCAAAAATACATGTTGCCTTTTACATCCTTGCCCATGCTAATGAAGTAAAATCTATACATGCTTTACATGTATGACTCAAGACACTCAAATTGCACCTAAACAAGGAATGACATCAGCTGAAACTTTATCTTTTCCCCACGCTCAACAATGTAAATAAAGCTAAAGAGGGAAGAGAGCTTAGAAGAGACTCTACTTTTGTATCCTGGGATAGCTGCTAGGGTGTCCCCATCTCCTCTCCCATAAAGATGCCAACTGGGTAAGTTTTATTCCCTGGTAATACCGTTGCTTATGTATTCTGATATCAGTGTATATATCAATGGCAATTTCTGAACTTCACTCTGTTGCAGCATCAATAAATGTCACGATTCGTGAATCTGTCACTCCAAATGCGACCAGACTTACAGTGTTGAAACCTCACCGTTTGTGAATTTGGGATCATGAAAGTTACAGCATTGCCAGATTTATAGTTCTGATTGGTTGCTCTAAAATACTATCTGTGAATCTGTATGGTGAGGGTCTCCCAGGGGTTTGTACAGATAGATAGGTCTAAGTTCCCCCAGAGCTGTTAGTAACCCCATTGACTTACCAGTGCAACGTCTTCTTTAAGGTGACAGTTGCTTTGCATCTGCTATATTTGTAGCCCTACTATACATCTCTTTATGACTGAAAACATCCAGGGCCAGCTCGTATCTTCAGCCTTGCTATACAAAGCTGTAACAGCCAAGATGCTGTATGGTGGTATATAGGTACCGCACACAGCGACAGCCTGGCAAAAGCATGGGGAGAAGCTTGCATGACAGCTGGCTCTATCTAGTCACATTTGACTCATTTCATAACAACTGAAAAGCCTTATGTTGAAATATTTGTAAGCAAAATCCCTGGTCTGTTAAAGCTAGTTAAAGATAGTGGCTGCAAGCTGAAGGCATAGCTTGTGCAGCAACTCAGAAAAACTAGACTTGGAAAAGAAGCGCATTTAATTGACTCAGAGAATCAAAGAAGCATGGAATCATAGAATCACAGAAGCATGGAATCATAGAATCACAATGTGGTTTGGGTTGGAAGGGACCCTTTGGGACCATCTAGTCCAACACAGCTGCAATGAGCATGGTTTGTGATATATCAGGCCGTGTCTTTGCATCCATACTTCTTCCACCCGAAGGCACAAGCTGGATGTTGTCCTTCTATACTTTTTCAAGGCAGAATTATATGGCACAACCAGAGCAGGAATCTCCCTGACAAACAGCAAGGCCACAGACAGAGCTGTCTCCAGCACTGAGAAAATCTCTAAACTTTTTTTCCTTCCATATGTTGAAAGAACCCATCATTGTCCTGACTTGTCTGCTTCCTGGCTATGACTAAATCATTGGTGGACTTCATACACTGACCACAGTTT
Source organism: Sitta carolinensis (assembly GCA_032173965.1). Taxonomy (NCBI): domain Eukaryota; kingdom Metazoa; phylum Chordata; class Aves; order Passeriformes; family Sittidae; genus Sitta; species Sitta carolinensis. Next base: position 5,800,986 of record CM063313.1, on the reverse strand, counting down.
GGAAAGGGTCTTATCATCTTTGGGTCTCAGAGACCTGGGCATGCAATGCTGCTACAACATTGAAATGGCAGGGGAAATACCAAATTCTGCTACGTGGGACTGTGTTTCTGCAGGTCCCCCTTGCAGGAGAGGTTGCCAAGGCAGGAGCCCCAAGGGCTTCTCTTTGCTTGCTTTGAGCAGGCAAGTGCTGAATATTTTTGTGGTGCACAGAGCAGGATCATCCCTCCTGACATGGAAGAGATTGGAGAAAAAAGCCTCACTCTTCAGCAAGTGTATAACTAAGAGAAAAAGATCACATTACAGCCTCCTGACAGGATGCTCTTCTTGCCATTGTTTACAAACTGCAGGCATCTTTATTGCTATTTTTGTCCCCATGAGATGACACCTAGGAACCTAAAAGTGTCAGTCTAGATGTCTGGAAAATTTGCAGGCTTCAGGACACTGATTTACATTCAATTCAGTCCTTTCCAAGAAATTGGTTCTTTGGAAAAGTATAAAGCTAAAGTTACCTCAATAACAACAGAAAATATAATTTTCACTAAACCAAAAGGAATTTGACTGAAGGATCCTGTCAGTCTGGAAACTTTTGATGTATCAAAAATTTCTGTGGAGATTTAATTACTCACTATTTCCATCCACCACACACAAAAAAAATCTTACAGAAGGAGGTAGCATCATCATCATATCTTCTGGTCAGGAGTCAGATAAGTTTATATTTTATTTTACTAATATCTTTCACAAATGATACATTATCAATGGCATGGCTATATCAGGAAAAAAAATTCTTTACTCTGAAGATTGATGAGGTACTGGTTGCCCAGGGAAGTTAAGGATGTCCCATTTCTGGAAGTGTTCAAGGACAGGCTGGATGGGGATTGGGGCAACCTGGACTAGAGGCAGGTGTCCCTGCCCAGTGCAGAGAGCGAAGAGATGATCCTGTTTTCCAACATAGGCCATTCTCTGATTCTGCCATTCAAACAGAAAAAGACTTTCCTCAGCTCTCTGAGCCTCAAAGTCAGTATTAGAAAGAAATTATAGAAAGAGAGTGCCAGATTACACCCATTGGCTTATTTTGCCTTCTTGTACCCCTTGTGTTTGAGTCGCAGAGAAGGCAGCAGCTTTAAAAACTTTTCCATTCTATACTATGAATGTATGAAGCCTTTCCTTCACCATGCAACTCCATGATGCATTCTGAGGAAATATTTCTTTTCAGAAGCCACACACATTTTAAAGCTTTTATAGGTGCATCACACTTTTCTGCACTTCTTTTCAGACATGTGGAAGAAAGGGAGAAGTCATTTATGGCTCTCCAGTCTGGGCCATCAGTGTTATGTTAGGTGCACCCTGGAGTCCTTTTAACCTACAGAATTGCTTATAAGTTTCCCTGAGAAACCTTTTACTGGTAGAAGATAAAGACAAATGCACGTCTTCCAGCAGAATCTTTCCTTCCTCTTTAGCTGAAGGTAAGACCAGAGAAGTATATCAATCATACTTTTTTCTAAATATACACACATATAGACATTTAAACTGAAAAAACTTGCTTTCAGAGAATTGAAATGTCTTCTTTTCTGTCTGAACCAGTAACATAAAAATGCCTCTCAATAATATATTTACCAGGCTTCAGTTTCAGCATTTATAGCATCTCAACTTGTGGTCAGGTAATCTGACCTGGACATAAGCACATATTGAAACCCTTTAATATGTCTATTCCACCACAGCTTTGAGAATTACCTGCCCCTCATTTTGGGGGGAAATTCTGATCATAAGGAACACTATTTCTCTGGGCTGTGGACCTACAGGAATAGGCAGCACAGCAGTGCAGAAAAGTCCTCTCCAAGGACACAGATCACAGAATGGTTGGTGCTGGAAGCGGCCTCTGGAGATCATCCAGTCCCACCTGCCCTGTGAAAAGCAGACTCATCTCGAGCAGGTTGCACAGGATCATATGATAGATATTAGATAGAGAGAGATAGATAGATAGATAGATAGATGAATAGATAGATAGATAGATAGATAGATAGATAGATAGATAGATAGATAGATAGATAGATAGATAGATAGATAGATAGACAGAGCTTGAGGATGTCCTGAAAAGGAAACTCCACAACTTCTCTTGGCAGCCTGTTCCCATCCTTGGGAGCTTCACAGTGAAGAAGCTTTTCCTGTGTTACGTTTTCTGCCCATTGCCCTTGTCCTGTCAGTGGGCACCACAGAAATGAATCTGCTCCCCTCCCCTGCTGCTGCTTCTTCCACAACCCTCACCCCTATCCCTTCTGTACACTGGGATCTTTTGGAAAATAAGGTATTTGTGCAGTCTCAAAGCAGTCTAACTTTGAATCATCCTTACAGAAAAAGTTCTTATTCTCTGGTCCTGAGCCATTTCCTTTGCTAAGCTATGCTGGACCAGCCTAACAAGTGGCCAGAGGGAGAATCTTCCTCCTTGTTGCAGACAAAAATCTCATAACCATTTAATATTGGCTTTGGTTCCCAAGGAGATGAAGACCAGTCAGACCTTCTACATTTCTTTAGGGGTAAAGCTCACCATCAGCTGTTGCCTGTTTCTTCCCTCAATCTTCAGCTCTACCCTGGAGATTTCTTCCCTTGAGCACGTATCTTTTAATACTACCTTTTAAGCAACAACTTTAAATATGCTGGGGTGTTTTAGTTCTGTTTTTTTTTATTTCCACTAATGATCCTCTGTTTGCATGCTTGTATAGATGTTTGGGATTATATGTATACATACATACATTACATACGTACGTACATACATACATACATACATACATACATACATATATATATATATATAAGAAATGTCTTTTATTCTTTCCTTTTGTTTTACTGTTACAAAGTCTCTAATGTGCTGTGCTAAAGGTGGGTGGCTTTAAAAGAGGCTGATTTCATTAGGGTTTTATTGTGTTTAAAATGTGGTTCCATTTATTTTGCTAAACACTTGACAGCCTTTGTCACGTCATGTCTCATGAAGGGACTTGGGAATGAGCACACACATAGAAAGATGCATCAATTTCTTCCCCCCGCCCCCCCCAGTCCCTCCTCAAGCAGTATAGGTTTGTTTCTTTAGCTGGCACTTAATCCTTCCAAACTTGGCCCCCTTTCTGAAATTAACTCATCGAATAATGGACATGCTCCATTAAAATGATGAAGATAAAAATTCTGCCAGTGCCTGACTTAGTAAGAAAACCATCTCATTTGCAGGCCAAAAGAACACACTTGAGCTGTGACAAAAGATCTGTGTAATTGAGAGCCAAGACTCCCCTCTCATTTATTTCCACAAGTCAGTATTCTTTGACTGTCCACATTTCTTTTTGTACTTGGAAAATGGGTCATGCGTTTCTAGAGGAAAGATCTAAAATTAAAAATAAATGCCAAAAAATGTATTGTGGAAAATTCCAGAAAGATTTTTCTTCATCTACCCAAAGATTTGAATGTTTTTCATATACATTTGTTGTATTAAGGTTTTAATTTACTGACAGTTGGTGCTTTGATTACAGATCCTGACAGGGAGTCAAGTTCACGTATGTTTGGTTCCCAGCTCAGTGACTGACTTAAAGTGTATTATGAGACAAGACACTTACTCCTTGATTTCTGTAAAAATACAAACCAACAAACGTAGCACTTGTTCATGTCTGCTGAGAGCTGAAAGGGAAAATAACTAATTATTAATTTATACATTTTAAGAATTGTTCCTATTCGTATGCTGCTGTTATGAGGTGCAAGTATACAACAAAATATCACATTCAGTCCACAGTAAAAAAAAACCAAAAACATTTTATCATTAAACAAACTTTTTACCATGATGGAGATGAAAAGTCTTGCTTTTATATTAATCCAGGAAAGCTGAGCCCAATACCTATGTGGGATCATTCTTCCAGAGAAGCTGTGTATTAGAGTAATGGCCCCTGACCTGTGTGTTGTAGTTTGTATTCCACCAAGGAAGTGTTCTGACTTTCCTCATGGACGCAGAAAATTAAAACCCCTTAAAACTAAGGAGGCTGTGGCTGCAGTCCAGGTTGGCAGGGAGAGCAAAGAAAGATGTTGCTCACATTACTCATTACCTCTGCCTATGAGCCATAAAGGCTGAGAGCTGCAAGGACAGAAAATCCAATAAAGGAAGAAAAATAAAAGCCTGTGAATTAAAATGACCCCAAATACCAAAAGTCAGATAGAGCAGATATCTTGCTAGGCATCAACAGGCACAAGACTGTCCTCTGGATTAATTTTATCTGGTTTTATACACTTTAAGGCCATAAAAGAGGATTATCTCATTGAGTCTGACCTCTGGCATAACGCAGGCAATAAAAAATGTATTCAGTTGCTGCTGCATGGAGCCCACTAATTTGTGTTTAACTAACGGGGTCATTTCAGAGGAGCAGCCCTTCTTGGCCTTGAAGATTCAGTGCTGGTGGAGTCTGCTTCTCTTCTGAGCAGACAGCACACTTGGCCAATATTTGGGGTGGGAGAAATGCTCCCTTGCAGCTGCTTCTCCAGGCACAGCCCCCGCGGCAGCGGTGGGAGTGCAGTGCCCACTGTTGGTGCGGGAGCCACTGCAGGAATTTGGGAGTGATCCTCACCCTCCCGTGTCCCTGTGGCACCTCCTTCCACCTGCCAACACAAGCATCATTCAACCGCACGCCCGACAGGTTAAGGGAGATTAAAATTAAATCAGTTCAGCTCTTGGGTTTTTGTTGGCTGGATTGCACAGCTTGGGAAGGGATAAATGATGGGAGATTTTTCAACAGCAGTGTTGGTTTATGCCATTTCAGATTAGCACACGTGAACCTGCTGGTTTGTGTTATTTGGCCATTTCTAGTGATTTCAGGGTTTTTTGCTGCTGAGTGGTGCAAAGAGACTGAATCTCAAGAAGCAATACCACCCAACATTCATAAATTATTATACTGAAGGAAACTACTATCACGGGTATTGCAACATTTGGCATACCAATTAATCCATACATAAGTTTCCATGAAACAAAACAGAATTGTTTTCTCTAAGTGACAGAAACACAAATCAAAATGATAGTCTGTACACATGCTGAAAATTCGCCGGTTTTTTATATAATTTAAAGCTGATATAATTTAAATCATCCTCCTTGTCTCCCCACTTTTGGTCTTATGCAGTAAGTCATTCTCAAACATGCAGTAGTCACCTGTTAATATTAGTCCATGCCATGAGCATGGCTTAGAAAACACCCAGCTTCCTACATCATCAGGCCCTCCCAAATAAACCCAGTTCTTAGCCTTCCCATGGCTGATAGCAGAGTTTCTACCCCCATTTCTCTCACAGACAAAGCCCAAGGCAAAACAATATGAGTGTCAAACTCTGTGCTCTGGTAGAATTAAAAACCACAAGGAAGTAAAGATGAAGATCAGGTAAACTCAATACTACTTCAGCCTCCAGGAGAGGGAGAAAATCGAAATTATAATATATGGCAGCACAATAAAACAAAAAAGTGTGCACCATCATTTATTGCCCTTTCTATATTATTTTTTAATTTTGTATACATATTTTCTGTAACTGTCACCAAAGCACTCTGTGGCATGCTACTGGCCCACCTCCCAAGATAATTGACCAGAAGTGTGACTCTTCTCACAGCTGTATTTAGTCATACTAAAGTGAAAGATTTAATCAGTTTTAAAGGAGGTATCTCGGTTTCTTCCTCCATAAATATAAAGAGATACATAGTCCTTTCCCCCAAGCTTTACCTATCTCAGATAACTGCAACTCTTTCTGCCCCTTGCTGCACCTCAGGGGATTTATCTAAAGCTCTTGGTTGTAGCAGATGATTATTTAGATATCTCAGTTTAGTCACCTATCACTTAGATGACTGATCAGATTAAACTAATCACATTTGATGAAACTAATTGTGAGCTTAACTGCAAGCAAAAATCCTCACATGCATTTCATCAATACTGTTGGCATCAGGCTATCACAGCAGAGGTTTTTTTGTCGTTCCTCTTTTCTCTTTTTTGAACATAGAGGTGGTTAAAATTTCACTCATTATGAGTTTTCAATTACACGTTTCATCAAGTTTCCATGGTAGAAGAAAATGGAATTTTTAGCAAATAAATAACCACAGGGTTTGACCAACAGTGCAGGACAAAAGTTCATAGAAATATAAAACTTAGTGTAGTCATTTGTTTGTATTTTTCAGCATATATGTATGCATTCAGCATCAGCTTTACCAAAATATAAGAATCATTTTATTATTACTATTGATTTTTCTTTACCTTTGTGTATGGATTTCCAGAGTAGAGATTAAGCATCAGGGGCAATGCTCTACCAGAAGACAGAACGATGTTTTTCAGCCTGGAGACATGAATCCTAATTATAGGATACAATTTAAAATCCTGTAGCACTTTTTTTATAGGAAAAGGTATTAACCTGATGATCCTGCCAATCCCCAAATGAAGTGTCTAATTTACTTTGTTCAAGAAATACTGCCTTCATAATTAAACTTGTTATTAGTTCTTCATGTCCCTTTCTCCTGCCTTGAAAGTTTGATTTGTAAGGATTTCTGTTTTGGTGTTGAATTAGTAATTTTGGTTTATAGCCTATAAGAACTTTGGGAAAATAGAATTAATCCAATGTTTTCTTAAGGTTTCTTTACTTTTATTGAGTGATGCCCGTTGAAACATTGTGCCATGCCAGTCCTCTGAACACAGCTTGGAAGAGGAATGTATTTGCCATCAGTAATTACAGGTAAAGGCTGATGTTTCAGGGCATTAGAGGATCCAAATCCTACCACGTTTGCCCACTATTCTTTGCTAATTCAGGCAGGAGTCACCCTCAAACAGGGTGTTCCTCTCTGTCAGTGGATTCCCAGCTCCCTCCAGAGCCTCGGTGTTCCCTTTCTTGCTGGGTTGTGAGCACTCAGTGCTGCTCCCGTGGTGCTGGATGTGATGGGCTGTGTCACCTCTCATCTCAGTAACGAGCAGTCTCAAACAATACCAGGACAGGTCACTTAGAGCCTGCCAGATGGAAGAGAAATAAGATGGCACTGATGGAAAGTCTATTTTTATCAGCCCAGTGAAAGTTCAGTTCTCTGAAGTGCAAGCTACCTTATGGTTCATGATGGAGGCTAAAAAATCTAATACTTTAATAGTTAGGTGCTATGCCTTTCATTCTAGTTCAACCAGATGATTTTACATGGTGCAGCTTCTCATCTACTGAAACAAGAATTAAAACTGAAGAAGTCTTTTACCACTCCAAAATGAAATGCACTGTTAGTCACACAGAAATGCAGAATCACAGGAAAAAAAAAGTTTGGATAAGCCCTCTAAGATCTTCAAATCCAACTGCTCCCCTAGGACTGTCAAGACCACCACTAACCCACAAGTCCCCAGGTGCCACATCCACACATGTTTTCAATCCCTTCAGGGACAGGGACTACATCACTGCCCTGGGCAGGCACTTCCACTGATTGACAACTTTTTCCAGGAATAAAACTAATATCCAATCTAAACTCACCCTGGTGCAACTTGAAACCATATCCTTTTGTCTTTTCCCCTCTTACCCGGATGAAGAATCCCCCTGGCTGCAGACTTTCCCCCGGCTGTCCCCTCCTCTCAGGAAATTGTGCAGAGCCACAAGGGCCCCCCTGAGCCTCCTCTGCTCCAGCCTGAGCCCCTGCCCAGCTCCCTCAGCCCCTGCTGGGGCTCCATTCCCTTCCCCAGCTCCCTCAGCCCCTGCTGGGGCTCCATTCCCTTCCCCAGCTCCCTCAGCCCCTGCTGGGGCTCCATTCCCTTCCCCAGCTCCCTCAGCCCCTGCTGGGGCTCCATTCCCCTCCCCAGCTCCCTCAGCCCCTGCTGGGGCTCCATTCCCTTCCCCAGCTCCCTCAGCTCCTCCTGGGGCTCCATTCCCTTCCCCAGCTCCCTCAGCCCCTGCTGGGGCTCCATTCCCTTCCCCAGCTCCCTCAGCCCCTGCTGGGGCTCCATTCCCTTCCCCAGCTCCCTCAGCCCCTGCTGGGGCTCCATTCCCTTCCCCAGCTCCCTCAGCCCCTCCTGGGGCTCCATTCCCTTCCCCAGCTCCCTCAGCCCCTGCTGGGGCTCCATTCCCTTCCCCAGCTCCCTCAGCCCCTGCTGGGGCTCCATTCCCTTCCCCAGCTCCCTCAGCCCCTGCTGGGGCTCCATTCCCTTCCCCAGCTCCCTCAGCCCCTCCTGGGGCTCCATTCCCTTCCCCAGCTCCCTCAGCCCCTGCTGGGGCTCCATTCCCTTCCCCAGCTCCCTCAGCCCCTGCTGGGGCTCCATTCCCTTCCCCAGCTCCCTCAGCCCCTCCTGGGGCTCCATTCCCTTCCCCAGCTCCCTCAGCCCCTGCTGGGGCTCCATTCCCTTCCCCAGCTCCCTCAGCCCCTCCTGGGGCTCCATTCCCCTCCCCAGCTCCCTCAGCCCCTGCTGGGGCTCCATTCCCTTCCCCAGCTCCCTCAGCCCCTGCTGGGGCTCCATTCCCTTCCCCAGCTCCCTCAGCCCCTCCTGGGGCTCCATTCCCTTCCCCAGCTCCCTCAGCCCCTGCTGGGGCTCCATTCCCTTCCCCAGCTCCCTCAGCCCCTGCTGGGGCTCCATTCCCTTCCCAGCTCCCTCAGCCCTGCTGGGGCTCCATTCCCTTCCCCAGCTCCCTCAGCCCCTCCTGGGGCTCCATTCCCTTCCCCAGCTCCCTCAGCCCCTCCTGGGGCTCCATTCCCTTCCCAGCTCCCTCAGCCCCTCCTGGGGCTCCATTCCCTTCCCCAGCTCCCTTCCCTGCCCTGCACACGCTCCAGCCCCTTGGGCTCTCTCTTGTCCTGAGGGGTCCAGAGCTGTCCCCAGCACTGGAGGGGCCCCAGCAGAGCCAGCCCTGCCCTGGGGCTGTGGCACAGCCTGGCTGGCACAGCACAGGGCACACTGGCCTCTGGGCACCCTGGTCCCCCTGGGCTCCTGTCCAGCCATGGCACCAGCACCCCAGGGCTTTCCCAAAGAGCCCTTTCCAGCCCCTCTGCCCCAGCCTGGAGCTGCAGGGAATGGTGTGACCCATCAGAACCCAGTACTTGGCCTTGCTGAACTTCATAAAATTGGCCTTAGATCATACTCCATGGACCATCCCATCCCTGCTCCTCCTGATTCAATGGTAAAGAGGTCAATCTGTTTACCACCTAATCTGACGACCTGACATGCACAACCAAAGGTGTCTGCTGCCCTGACTTTGTGTATTTCGTCTTCCCTTGCATGCTTCAGCTGTTCTTCATAGTGCATTAGAGGATTGCTGTCTTTATTAGTCACCGATAACACATTAATACATTCCTTCTCCTATTACCTCGGACACTAATTTGGTGGAATTGGATACTGACAGTACATTGATGTTGTTAAGGTTAATGACCCAGAGATTTACAAGAGAAGTCACATTAGAAGTCAAATTGATTGTAATAATTGTTTCACTGAGCAGTGTCAACATTAAGTACAGTATGTTGTGCTGTGCCATTCAGGGGAGGCCCTGTGGCTGTTACAATCACTGCAGCGCTGTCAACATCCCCTCCTTACAAGACAATCCACACTGAAATACATTTAGGTAAATGCAGCTCTAATAAACAGGTGCCTAAGATGTTCTAAGATATGAGACACTGTGTTTCCAGTCTCTGCACATTATTTTGCCTCCAAGCATATTTTGTACTTCCATTCGATTCTGAGGAGATCGTTGCTTTGCTCAGACAGTGTTGAGCAGAAAGCAAAATTTGGTGGTTATTGCCTCCTTTTGGCCTGAATTGTGAGGCAGTACAGAGCACTTCTGCTGTTCAGTCCTAAATTTTTCTCAGACAAGTGACTGCTTGGCAGTTCAGGTGTGCTAAAATTAAGCTGCTTTAAATATTTAAGCTTCAATATAGTAGGTGAAATAACTTTCCTCTTAACATCACTCTCATATTGACAGTGGCATGCAAGGAATTGCAGATGAGATGCTGTGAGAATCTCACAAAAATGTCACCCTTGACCAAAAGGATGTGTGGTTGCCTCTATTTTTCACACTGTAGATCCCATTCTTTCCCTTGCCTGTTACTCTATGCATTGCCGCTCCCTCCTTCTCTTGCATTTTTCCTTTCTCATTCGAGATACTGATCCCGCAGCTGCAGAAGTCACTGCTGAATGGCACCATGAATGGTGAGATGAAAGGTGCTTGTCATGCTGGAGTCCTGTACAGTCATCCACACACCCACAGGGGTTTTTTGACTCACCCGTTCCTGCTCTTGTGTCTGCTCTGACTGCAGGGTAATCACGACACTGCTGATGGTGGCAGTGATGACTAAACCTAACGTCTGGAAATGAACCCCCTCATGCTTCTCACTGAAGTTACCTTCACATGTTTGTTTCTCAATCTCATGTGCAGTATCTCAAGACCTCAAACAAACTGTATATTTTTCCAAGAGAATTCCGATTTTAGCAAGAGCAGCAAATGTTCCACAGAAAGAGGAAAGCTCTCGCTGAAAAACATATCTGCTTTGGTTCTGATAATACACACTAAACATAATCATCCTCCCTTCTTCCTTTCTCCCATTTTGAGTTTCTCTTCTTCCACAACTATTTTATATGCTGTAATTATGAAATGATGTCTAAGGTCTCTTCCAACCCAAACCATTCTGTAATTCTATGTTTTTATGCCTGCAACGTTAATAATCAGCTAGTCACCTCTGACTCCTCTTCCAACCAGTGGGAAGAAATTGAAAAACTTGGCATAATTAGTCTCAGCTAGAGTGAATGAAGTGCAGCCTAAAATGAAAATATGCTCAGTTCGCAGCCTCTTTAAGCACATCTAAAACTCTAAGCAGAGTGAAACCCAGGGGTTATTTTGATGATAATTACTGTGATCATGGACAGAAGGGTGCTCATGTGACCAGGAAGGTCAATGGCACCTGGGCTGTCCCAGCAGAGAGTGTCCAGCTGGCCAGGGCTCGCCCCCTGGGCCGGCTCTGCTGGGGCCCCTCCAGTGCTGGGGACAGCTCTGGACCCCTCAGGACAAGAGAGAGCCCGAGAGGCTGGAGCGTGTGCAGGGCAGGGAAGGGAGCTGGGGAAGGGAATGGAGCCCCAGGAGGGGCTGAGGGAGCTGGGGAAGGGAATGGAGCCCAGGAGGGGCTGAGGGAGCTGGGGAAGGGAATGGAGCCCCAGCAGGGGCTGAGGGAGCTGGGGAAGGGAATGGAGCCCCAGGAGGGGCTGAGGGAGCTGGGGAAGGGAATGGAGCCCCAGGAGGGGCTGAGGGAGCTGGGGAAGGGAATGGAGCCCCAGCAGGGGCTGAGGGAGCTGGGGAAGGGAATGGAGCCCAGGAGGGGCTGAGGGAGCTGGGGAAGGGAATGGAGCCCCAGGAGGGGCTGAGGGAGCTGGGGAAGGGAATGGAGCCCCCGCAGGGGCTGAGGGAGCTGGGGAAGGGAATGGAGCCCCAGGAGGGGCTGAGGGAGCTGGGGAAGGGAATGGAGCCCCAGGAGGGGCTGAGGGAGCTGGGGAAGGGAATGGAGCCCCAGCAGGGGCTGAGGGAGCTGGGGAAGGGAATGGAGCCCCAGGAGGGGCTGAGGGAGCTGGGGAAGGGAATGGAGCCCCAGGAGGGGCTGAGGGAGCTGGGGAAGGGAATGGAGCCCCAGCAGGGGCTGAGGGAGCTGGGCAGGGGCTCAGGCTGGAGCAGAGGAGGCTCAGGGGGGCCCTTGTGGCTCTGCACAACTCCCTGAGAGGAGGGGACAGCCAGGGGGGTCGGGCTGTGCTCCAGGAACAGGGACAGCAGGAGAGGGAATGGCCCCAGGATGGGACAGAGGAGTTTAATTGGATATTGGGGCAAATCTCTTCATGGAAAAGTGTCGCTGTTTCAGATAACACATGACATGGACTTCATGATTAGAAGGCAAAAATATTACTTCCTTTATTAGGGATGGCTCTCCCTTATACACAATTTTTACACAGAACAATGTGATTGGTGAAACAAAGGCAAACCTCTTCAATTACATTGTTCAAACCAGAGGACATCAAGAAGTCCCTTCTGTCAGAAGAAATGAATAGCATAAATATTATTACAAAAATATTCCATCATGTTTTTCACACTTTCCTGGGAAAGAACATCAGAAAACCGAAACATCAGGCTTGAAACCAGACTACAGAAAAGGTTGTCAAGCACTTCCACAGGCTGCCCAGGGCAGTAGCATCTTCCCCATCCCCAAAGGGATTGAAAAGCTGAGCACATGTGACACTTGAGGATGTGGGTTAGTAGTGAACAAGTTGAGTGCTGGGTGGATGGACTTGATGACCTCAAAGGTCTTCTGAAACCTTAATGGCTTTATGATTCTATGAAGTTGATTGCAGTGAAAATAATCTGCTTTTTGTGCACAGACTCCTAGGCTAATGAGGTCGGATTGTGCCTTCTGTCTGCGCCACACCTACCAAAAATGTGGCTTTCCCATATTCCTTCCCAGCAAGGCTGCACAGTTTATCTCATGCTGTGGCAGGCTGTGCTTGTTGTGTGATGGGGAAGGTCCACTGTACCATTTTTCATCAATCAGCTGCACTGCAGGCACCAACATTTGAAGAACTGGCCCATGGGTTTGGTACGTCTGTGAGTGCCACCACACGTAAGAAACAAACTCAGAAGTCGTTGCATTTTGGATCTTACCACTGTTTATATAACACATCAATAACACGCCAAACACTGTCTTTTACTCTATGCAGCATGTTGTACAGCTTGCTCTCTGCACCGTAGGCTTGTTTTGTGGATGATGTGTAAGCTGGGATATTACTTTTAAAATGTATTTCAGTGGCATCGTGTATTCTGCAACAGGCCTGTCAAAATACAGTGTCAAGCTCTCATATGTCACATAAAAACTGTTTGATGTTCTCCTCACTTGAACTCCTACTTTGCATTATAATTAGGAGAGATCTTGACTGGGTGAACTTGTTAGCTTTTTACATGCACAAGCCTAAGGACACTTTAATTAAAGTCAGAGGGAAGCTTGAAAGCACAGGCAGCAAGAAAAAATATAATAAGACTAAAAATAACCTATTCAAAATTGCTCTAGAGAAGGCAAGGGACAGGACATGTCACTAGCAGGGAACATTATGAACTGGGGGATTTGAACCGTTCCTTCCCCAGCAGTAGGACGTAATAATTATAAATATAAATCATGTGGCACTTGTCATTTGACAGCACTGGGAAAGCAGAATGACAACATTACTGGCCAGTAAAACTGTTTGAGAAACGGGGTTCTTGGGTTTTGTGTTTTCTGCAAGACCAAAATCCTTAGTTTTAATTTTTTTAGAGAGCAAGGGAGTTTCCCAAAACAATGTTGGGGAAAAATCTACAATTCCCTTTTTTCATTTTGTGGAAATGCTCTTCAAAACATTACCTGTACAGAGATGAGAAAACATCAGAACCATCCTGAAGAAATACATAAATTTTCAAATTTTCTAATTTTTGTTCTCTGTGGAAAATCAATTTTATAGCAAATCTAAAATTTTTCACATAGAAAACATTACTTTTGTTCCCTTTAACAGGTAAGAATGGATAATTATGCCATGTGGTTTTTTCTTGTTTTTTGCTTCATTTTTTTTTCCATACAGAGCAAGCATTTCATCCTTTTGCTGATTCTTGAGCAGTCTTAATTATTTTGTTCTTGCCTAATTACTCCTCTCTGCTTCAGTGTCCATATCTCACAATTTCTTTCTAAATTAGACATCATACATGCAAATTTTATTTTTCAAAGATCCAGATATAGACACCTCATACATTTTCTTTGTCCTCCTTTATCTCTTGTACTGTGGCTATGACTCACACATCAGTGGATCAGAAAGGTCTCCTGTTGCAAGGCTTAAATGTTCCTCCTTGTACAAGTCCCACTTGCATGAAAAGTCCAAGGTTCCAATAATTCTCACTGTAATGGATTATTTAAGATGGGATTCAGTTCACAGATTTTCACTTTTTCAGAACAGTGCAGGAATTCTATAGCCTTGTCCTTATTCAAAACAGCATTGATGTCACCATTCTCTGACTTCTAAACTCTTTCAGAATGTAATATTGAATTTGACAGCCCTGATTCCTCTCTGTGCTTGTACACCTCCTTGTATTTTTTCTTTCTCATCTCCTTTTACAGCTCATTCTTGTGCACCTTATTTGCAGATTTAAACTAGAACAGGTTGAGGTTTTTGTTTTAATCTTCTGTGCCCTGACTTGTTTGGGACTGGTCTTGGCTCTATGGGTAAAGGATCCACTTCCATTTTCCTTATTCTAAAGCTCTCCTTCAGGGTATGTTTTAGTTCTTATCATCTTTGTCTTCTTTTGTCTGGGGGAATAATGGGATATCATCTCACTAAAAAGCAGTGCTGGAGGGTCCAAGAAGCAAATGCACATTTGCATTTTTGGTGGGAGTGCTACAAAGTTATACCCAGCGTTGCAGATTTGTCCTCCTCAAAGTCTTTGACAACTTTAAGGACTTTTACCTCCTTAGCTTTACCAGGGAAACGCTGCCATGCCTTTGTTAATCTCCCACAACAGGTTGGTTCCTGCTTGTTTCCACAGGGAAACAGGCAGTCAGAACCCTGTCTGGGAGACGTTTTGAGTCACTCATCACTGTCTCTAGCTCAGCATTTATGTATGTATGTAAATCCACCTACATCCGTGCATAACCCACAGAGGCAGCGTGACAGAAGCTGTGGCAGGTCACAATCACAACCCCATCTGTTCCCAGCCGCGACTCGCTGAATACATTTGAAATTTAATACAAACAAAATTGAGACAAGATTGCAACTGGCTGAGGTATGAGGGACTGAACACTTCATCTGCTCCAACGGCTTCCCAGACACCCCCAAGAATAGAATTTTTATAGCAAATGCCCTCTCAAAAATGTTTTTAAATTTACAACTAATGTTTTACATTTAAAACTAAATGTTTTCAGTTTATTATTAGTTTTAGGATTTTTAAAGTGGCTATCTTCTAAAATCATTGAATGTCTTTGAATCCTTGTTATGTCAACATAAATAATAATAAGTATGTTCATAAAAGAGTTACTTGATTCACCTAAATGATGCCTCAAAACACATCAGGGGAATTATTTGAAATGGAAACACTTCTCTAGAAGAGTTGAAGGACAGGTTGGATGGTACCCCGAGCAACCCAATCTACTGGAAGGTGTCCCTGCTCATGTCAGGGGTGAAATTGGGTGAGCTTTATGGTCCCTCCCAACCCAAACCATTCTGTAATTCCACAACATGGCTAAAAGCCATTTTCAGCATGAATTCAATGTATGCTAGTGAGTCTGCAGTGTCATGTGTAATGAAATGAGATGTATAAAATTGCTTCCTCATCTAGACAACTTTACACATTGGAAATATGAAAATAAACTAGCATATGAGATTCACAACTGGGGGAAACTAAAGAAAACATGAAAAGATATGGAAATCCTCTGCCAAGCTGGCTTGTATGTGAAAGATATTATTATTATCTACCAAGAAATACATCCAGCTGTCAATGCACTCTTCTGTTAGAGCTGACAGTCACACAGGAGAAGGCCAAGTTAGCTCTCAGAAATGCTGGAAGCATTGTGATATGTGAATAAAGGACACCTAGTGCCACTGCAGATGTAGTCAGTTAAATTATAACACTGTGATCACTGAAAGCACAGACTATCTTGGGAGTGTAAAACAGGACAAAACCCAACCCTACAAAACCACTATTCTGGCTAAATATAGTCAAGGTCATCAGGAACCTGGACAGTATGAGAGGTACTTGGGGGAAAGCAGAGCAGGCAAAAAAAAATAGAGACACCTTAAGTGCAGATCCTTACAGAAGATAAATGGAAGCAGAACAGGGTAGAGATCATTTCATTACAAGCTCTTAGAAATACATTCATACTTGGACATCCAAGAAAAAGATGAACGATTTGACATAACTACTGGAATAAGGCAAGCCATGTAGTAGCTCAGAAATCAAACCATCCCAAGACATTTAATTTCAGACTGCAATCCTAGCTTTCTGGCAGGGACTTTTGTTAATTATATGAAAGTGGGAATTTGGTCACACCACATCTCCATACTTAAGCCGAAAGCCTGACAGATCAAATTTCTAAGTTGTTCATAAATGAGCTCAAGGCAGTCTTTGACAGAAACCTGGTCCAAATCTCAATATTGAATTGTAGAGGCTTTGCAATGCCTATAGCTGGAAATGCTGTTAATAATGACTTAGTTCCCCCAGGACAAGCCACATATTGTGAAGCAAGTTATAGTATTTGAACTGATACAAACTCAACCTTCTAACACATCATAGGCAGAAAGATTATGTTGTTCAAACCTCCAATTACTTTGTTCCCACCAAACCCAAGATAAAACAATAGGGAGTACAAATTAATGAAATGCACTCTCCCACAAGACATGATGAGCAGGACATTAAAAGAGAAGAATTATTTTGTGACTTTAAAGAGACTTCTTGAAAGGTCTCCAATAAGAACTCATCCAGGAGGTATCCTGCTGTCACAGGAGAAATTCACACAACACCACTGCAGGGCACAGTGGATGAGCCCTTGCTACTGAGGAAGTTAAGAAACAGCTCTGCAAGGCCAGGATGGATGGTGCTTTGAGCAATCTGATTTAATGACAGGTGTCCTTGCCCATGGCAGGGGTTTGGAATGAGAATATCTTTAAGATCCCTTTCAACCCAGACCATTATTTGATTTTATGAACTTTCAGAGAACTGTGTCTTGAATCTGAAGTGAACTTAACTCTGCACATCTTGAGAAGTTCCCAGTTCAATAATGGGAACCACAGGGAGTGGCACCAGGGTTAGTTAAAGTTTGTTCCTCCTACACAGCTACTTTCTGATGTTTGCAAATATATAATTGACTGCTTATACCCAGAATATTAAATAAACATAAAATAAAGTTCTTCCATTGCTCTGAGGGTAATATTTGAGAGCTGAGCTGCAGAGGTTATTTTGTCTTGTGTTAATAAAATCATTATGGATTTTATCTAGTTCAGAGGTAGTGTTCAATCCAGTCATTCATAATGTTATTTAAAAGGTTAAAACTCTCAAATAAATCTTCAATAAACTCAGCTGTTATTCTTAAATTATAAAAACTATTGCTAAGGACGTTTTACTTTGTAAGTCTTCAAAATGCTTGAGGTTTTTTTATTGTTTTAATACTGACTGTTTTTCTGTTGAAAATCTATAGCCATAGAACAGAAAGCTGGGACTTTTCTAAGGAAGTCTTTGGCTTCTTTTAGCACTGACTTAGTTCTGTTCTTTTATTCTCTTGGTGACATAAAATTTACTCCAGGACCCCATTGCGAAGGTTTTTGCATCAAACAAATCATCATCAACCACAAATCTCCAAAGGGTCTCAGGAGAGAAATAAATGAATAAATAAACAGAAGGCACTCCAGCAGATAAAAGGCAATGAGGAAGGGATCAGGCAGTGCAGGTCAGAGCACTTGCTGTGGTTTATTCTCCTTTCAGGGATGTCTGACAGTGCAGGGGGAAGACAACCTGATGTTGCTGGATGTGGTGATCTGACATTGTATGGGA
This sequence comes from Sitta carolinensis, assembly GCA_032173965.1. Taxonomy (NCBI): domain Eukaryota; kingdom Metazoa; phylum Chordata; class Aves; order Passeriformes; family Sittidae; genus Sitta; species Sitta carolinensis. The sequence goes on along the minus strand of CM063313.1, from coordinate 5,783,466 downwards.
AACAATGTTTGGGTGCTAGAGAGGAAGAAATACTGAGAAATCAGTTCCTCAGAAAAAGCCTGAAAAATTCCATTTTCCTTAACATGGTACAACTCTTCTCCTTCACCATCCTTGTCTTCCTGCTTGTGTATTTGTGGCAGAGGGACAGAGCATATTATTACCATTGCTGCCTCAAGCACTGAAATTTATATCTTTGAGCAAAGGAAGAAGTCTTGGAGGTAAAAACATTGCCTCTGTATAAATAACTTCTATCAATATTCCTTTCTCTAAAATTTGTGCATCTAATTATTACTATGTTATTCTCTTCAATGAACTCATCATATATCTAATGTTTTCTTCTGTGCTGGTGTGTGTGTTTTGTGTGTGTGTGTGTGTGTGTGTGTGTGTGTGTGTGTGTGTGTGTGTGTGTGTGTGTAAGGGGAAGGAAAGGGAAGTCCTGAAGGCCAGCATGTCCATGCCTGGAAAACATGAACACTGACCAGAATTATTACAGAAAACCCTTGACGCTTCACAATTGAAATATCAGTTAAGATTTTATTTTGCACGTGGGTCAGCAGCCCTCAGGATATTCTTTCCCTACTTTGAGAGGTGATGACAACACCAGAGTTAGGAGCTCATTTTCTGGGGGGGGCCTGGTAAAAGAAAGGAGGAGAAAACTCACACTCTTCTCCCCAGACTGAGAGGTCAAACATCAAACCAATATTCCATGGCTTACAGAGTTACCATACAGAGGTGAACTCTTATTCTGCTGCTATTGTGGGATTCTCTGTCTTGTCTTAATCAGTAGTTAAGGTCGTTAAGGTAACTTTCATTGCATTTTGTTGAGTGCTGACTAGAAGTGAACACGACAATATAACCACAGTGCAGCTGACCCACGGAAAATTGTAAAATTGTGGTATATTTCTTAATCATCTGGTTCATACAATTTCACCGAGATACATTTCTTGGTTTTGTCATAGCTTTCTTATGTGACTTTAAAAGTTTGGCCCCAGTTTCTAAGTCATTAAAATACTGAACAATTCTCCAGCTACAGCACAATTTTCTTTCCCACTAAAGGTTTTTTATATCCAGAACAGAAAGTATTTGGTTGCAATAGATTTTCAAATTATGATAAAGTGTATAATAAATGCATGAAGGCCATAAAGCATTTTTTTCTTTTCTATTCAAGATGAACTATTGTCATCAAATACAGCAAGAACACTAATTAGATTGACTTGTATTACTTCTTGCATCTATTGGAGCAAAGCAGAGATCATCTGAGGTATTTCTCCTGGAAGTTTATGAGACAAAAAAAATCTTCGTGTTTTTAGCTAGAAGTTGAATAAAAACACTTTATAAGTGAGCTTATTGGGTTCCCACACATAGGTAAAGAGAAAGCAAGACATAGAAATATTAATCATTTTGTCAGGAAATCCATAATTCTATAGCTTTACCCAAAGCGAGAGCAAGTTCAGCAAGTCACAGGCTTTTATCAAAGTCAAAAAAGCTTGAGAAATGGGATCTCAGTATCAGGGCTCTGCAACAACAGAAATGGAACTAGAGAGTGATTATCCTTCCCCTTCCTCCCCTGTCTTTCAAGGAAATGAAATCTTCAAGACAAAAGGATTAAACTGCAAACTACTGGTACAGAAATGGAAATTTCTTCCTGACAACGATTTGCATATTTTCCACATACACTTTATCACATCTGGAGCTCTTGGCACCCGTGCTCAAGGCTTTGATGTGGGTCAGCAGCTGGCAGGGGCCAAAAGAGAGCAGCACTGAAGACACTTTGGCTCCTTGCAAGGGCACCAGACCAACATAAATGGTGATAATCACATTAGAGCATGGTCACATTGGAACGGTCACACTTAAGTAAGTGTGGGGAAGTTACTGAGCCTAAAATGTCATCAACTACTTTTATAGTCCAGATTTCTACCTTTCAGCCTTATCCTTCTATGGGAGACGGCCTAATTTTCATGATTGATACTTGCCTTGATGCCTCTTAGTTTTACCTAAATGATCAGTTTGACTTAAACCAGCGGGATGACTTTCAAAGTTTGAGGCTAAATATGTAAAAAAGTTTAGAAGAAATCTCCCTTTTAGCAATGGATACAGAAATAAAACTTATTTCTGAATCTGCATCTGGTGTGGTCAGTTCTGAAATGCTTCTGTCCTCTTCAATATTAGCACTCTATTGAGGACATTTATTCCTTTGCAACTCTTCATATTAAATATTATAATGTTGCTGTTTAGATTTTAAACCAATGCCTAGGGGTATCTTTTTCTCTCCCTTTATCTAATATGTTTGAAAAATAATTGCATGGACAAAGAAGACAGGCCAAAAGTTGCAGCAAGGTTACAAAACTGGAAAACACCACAAATTAAATTATTCCTCTTCACCTTAACTAATCCCTTACTTGAGTTCACTCAGAGTGCATGCCTTGCTGAGTGTCCTGGAGGAGAATGTGTTTGTTACCTGTCAGACCTGAGGGAAAAGGCAGCAAAATAATGTACACAAGAGAGGGAAAAAGTCCATCAAGAGAAAACTTTCATTAAAAAAAACCCAAAACCCCAGCTTTGTTTTGTATAAAGCCAAAATTCTTCAGGTAAATTAATCTTAATCTGTAATGTTTCATGCACAGAGGTGGTGCAAAACTACATGAATGCTATTTTTTTCACCATTTGCATTCCAGTGAGGGATTAAAACTCAAAACCTCAAATACATTTGCAAACTGAAGTGAAAAATGCATCACTCCAAATGACGAATTTTGTTTTAACGGCTTAAAAATTTTACTTTCTATTATTTTAAGCCAGAAATGTATTCAAATTTCAACATAAAAATCGAAGTTAGTAAAATTCCAAATACTTCCTCTCTGTAAGTGTCCAAAAAAGGTATTTTGATAGTATTTAAATATTTGACCAGAAAAACCACACCTCAAATTCAAACTGGGTCACTATCTCATCCCTCCAGGCTCCAGGGACAGGAAATTCTGTCTGCTGAGAAGATCCCAGATTCTCACAGGTTCACAGAGTATGATCCAATCTCCTAATATCAAAATATTTTGATGCATGTTTTCCTTAGTATTAGCATTTACTAATATGTCCCATAGAAGCTATCTGAAATTAATCACACTGCAATTGATTCCATCACTGCATAAACACTTTTGTGCACCCAGCAGTGTCACACACCCATGTCACAGGCTCGTCTGTTTGTAGACAACTCAAAGTGATTAACCCATCTATAAATCAATGAATGGCAACTAACACTATCTTGGGCCAAAAAGCCAAATACCAATTTTTATCGTGCAAGGTAGTGGCACACTGTTATCATATGCTTTTGGTGCAGAAAAAATATACTTGGTCGTATTAAGACATATAAAGATCTATAGCAATTCTTGTTCAGCAATACTAAATACCATTATTTTTCTCTGATTTTAATGTGCTTCTCAGGGTTATTCTTTCCTAATCTACTTTGAAAGTAAGCATCCTCTTATGAAACAGTAAGAGCTTGGCTTCTGTATTTTCCACCAAGTGTCCAGGGAAAATCATCAGGACACAAGACATAATTAAGGGAAGAGTAGTTTCTTATCAGTGAACCTCTGTTAAGTTTCAAGGCCTGAGGCTTTGAGTTGATATGACTTTGGTAGATATGCAGGTATGAGGGAAAACAACTACTTCCATGTCTCTCTATCAAACCTGTCTGCTCCAAAATGAGAGAGGAAATACTTGACAAATTTTAACACACTTGGAGGTCCATGCCATATTTTTTATCATGTGCTAAAACATGATTAAAAATGGTACACAAAGCCCACTCTGGTCTAATGGTTAAACAGAGGACTCTTGGCTATATTAACAGTGGCTTTGTATATTTCAATAAGATAACAACCTTTACCTTTTTGATTTTAATCTTTTCAGTGCACTGCACTAAACCATTCTAATAATTTACTTGACTTTCTTTTTAATTAAAAAAGTGCAGATATGCATTTAAAGCACAACAGTGTTCTTCCCAAGGTTGTATACTTTATGTGATTATGCACTGTCTTAGGTGAGGGAAGGACAGGGGACTGTCATGTATCATTTTATCATCAATTTCTGGAAAGCTGCACTGAATTATCAGGAAAGAGTTCATCTTAATCTCCAGATAAATTCACCTCGGAAAACTGTATGCAGAAATGAAAAGTACGCATGGTGTGTTATTGATACTGTTTTCCAAAATGCATAATATCACAGAACCACAGAAATACAGAGTCATGGAATAACAGAGAAATGCAGAATCATGGAATAACAGAACATCCTGGGTTGGAAGTGAATGGGGTGGCATTAATCTGGTGACCTGTCAGTAGTGGGATTCCACGGGGCCCCATCCTTGGCCTTCAACATTGTCATTAATGATTTGGAGGCAGAAATGGGCAGGAATGGAGCAAGTTGGCAGATGACACAAATCTGGGAGGAGCTGTTGACTCCAGGAGAGAGAGACCCTGCAGAGAGACCTCAACAAATCATAGATGGAATATTACCAGCCAAGTGAGGCTCAACAAGGGAAAGTGCCAGATTCTGCAGGTGGGATGGAGCAACCCTGGATGTATGGACAGAGTGGGGAACGAGATCCTGGAAAGCAGAGCCATGGAAAGGGAGCTGGGGGTCCTGGCCAGTGCAAGCTGAACTTGAGTCAGCAGTGCCCTGGCAGCCAGGAGGGACATCCCTGTCCTGGGGGACACCAGGGACAGCATGGCCAGCCAGGCAAGGGAGGGGATTGTCCTGCTCTGCTCTGACCTGGGGCTGCCTCACCCTGAGCACCGTGAGCAGCTCTGGCTGCCCCAAAATAAGAACGGTCCTGAGACATTGGAGAGCCTCCAAAGGAGGGTGTGAGGATGGTGAAGGGCTGGAGGGGAAGCCCTGTGAGGAGAGGCTGAGGGCTCTGGGTCTGTTCAGCTGGAGAGGAGGAGGCTGAGGGGGGACCCCAGAGCAGCCAGAGCTTCCTGGAGAGGGAAGAGCAGGGGCAGGCTCTGATCTCTGCCCTGTGAGACAGGGACAGGACCCCAGGGAATGGCCTGAAGTTGCACCAGGGGAGGGTTGGGTTGGACATCAGGAACAGGTTCTTCCCCCAGAGGGTGGTGGGCACTGAACAGGCTCCCCAGGGAATGGGCACAGCACCAAACCTGGTGGAGCTCAAAAGTATCTGGACAATGTTCTCAAGCACATGGTATGACTCTTGGAGATGGTGCTGTGCAGGGCCAGGATTTGGACTCAATGATTCTAACGCTGCAATTCCAATTCAGCTTATTCTATGATTCCGTGACAATATAGAAAATACATTCACATATCTATACCTAATCTATCTATCTCTATCTCTATCTCTATCTCTATCTCTATCTCTATCTCTATCTCTATCTCTATCTCTATCTCTATCTCTGTCTATGTCTATATCTAATCTATATCTATATCTATCATCTATATCATCTATATCATCTATATCCATATCTATATCTATATCTATATCTATATCTAATCTATATCTATATATACACACTCACACACACATACATTTACACATTACATACCTAAAAAGTATATACACATACATACCTAAGAAAGTGTATATATAAAGTCATAAAAAGAATATATATACATATATACATATATACATATATATCTATACATATATATATGTAAAACATAGGAAAAGGTACTTTTTATTAAGTGACAAAAACTACCAAAGTCATACCAACAGACCTTAATGCTTAGCTAAAATTAAAATTTAAACAAATAATTTTCCTTTACTTTTTGTTGTTTTCAATCAAACATCTCTCTTTGCTTATTTTATAATTTGGTGAAAGTGGTTGGCAGTCAGTGCAGGAAGGTAATTTTTCACGAGGCATTATTTTTTTAAGGGTGAAATGTATGGCACAGGAGACAGAACTCAATACATTACCTGAAACTGGAAAAGCCTTGACAGAAAAGTTCCCAGGCTTGCAGAACACTTAGACGTCTGTTATGCATTTACAAACCAACCTCAGCAAAACATTGCAAAGTAAAGCACCTGCACAATCCTAGCAGATATAAATGTTTAGCTAAAGGATTTACAAATCTCAAATTTCAGGACATAAGACAAGCTTCTTAGGAGGGAGATATGAATCATATCTACATAACAGCGCTTTCAGACACTGTAATCGTTGTTCCTAGTAGAAAAATGCTACTTAATTAGAGACAGATGTTGAAAATTTTGAGTTATTTGAAAATGTCATAAGCCAAGTCTCTCAAAGAAAATAATAGGTTACTTATTGTACTCTTATCTTTTTAGAAATAAAGAAATACAGAAATGGTAAAATTACACTTAAAATATGTATTTCTCTTCTACATTCAGCACTTTTGCTTCCTCTGAGCTAGACTGAAATCCAGAGAATATGATTAAATATAATTTTTTTCATAGCTGGGAATCCTCTCCTGGAAATATTGGCCTTGTAACGAACTGAAAACTGAAATAGGAGCTCACAAAAAGAAATTTCTCTCTAATTCCTTGCTATTTCACCCCATTAAATCCCTGCCATGTATTCCCCTTTGCAAAACCAAAAGTATTTTTTTTTTTTCTCTAAATCTTTCCCACATGGTCTTTGCAGTCCTGGTTATTTCTATTTGACTCCAGTGAAGTGCTGCTGCCCCACCCCTTTGGAAGACACTGTTCTGATCTCTCTTTATTCACCAACAAATATCTTTAACCCCTCTGTTTCTCCTCACATTTCCTTTCCCCAAGGAAATAATGTTTTAGAGTTCTTTACATTTACTTGCCAGAATATCAGAAAGACACCCTTAGGGTCCTATTTACAGTGCAATCAAGCCATGTAATGTCAATCTCTTTGCAGCATGACATATTTTTTTACTGTAGCTGTAAAAAAAAAAAAAAAAAAAAAACAAAAAGATGGACCAAATTTAAAGAAAGATCAGGGTTTATCCCAAATACCACTTTTGAAATATCATGCCTTCCCTTTCACCCACAGGAAGAGCCATCCCTCTTTCCTGCTCCTCCCCATCACTGGATGTGTGGCCACCTCCAATTTAATTGGAAATGACAGGACTGGGAGGTGTCGTTCTATCTTTCAAGTTTTAAGCAGAATTCTCAATGAAGTCAAGAGGTTTAGCCCTTGAAACAACAAGACATTGTTCTTGTTAGAATTGTGTTTTGTGTTTGTTTTTTAGCTCTATACAAAACCAAAAACATTTGCAATACACAGAAATACACAGCTGATGTTAACTGCTTAGCTGCAACTGAATTCCATTTCATAAATGGTAATTTTGAGTACATTTAAATGTACAAATATACACAGAAATTTTACAACTGATCCTGCAATCCATGACTGGCAGTCACTGGAGACCAGGACTGACTCTCAGTGTAAACTGGGCATCTAAATACACTTGGAATGCATTCAGTATTATATTGACGTTTTCATCCTAGGAATGAGAAGGCTCTGAGGAGATCTTCGAGCATCTTCCTCTTCCATATGCAAAGGGGCTCCAAGGAGAGGCCCTGGGGACAAGGGCTGCAGGGACAGCCCCCAGGGAATGGCTGCCAGTGCCAGAGGGCAGGCACAGCTGGGCTCTGGGGCAGGAATTGCTGTGGCTGAGGCTGGGCAGGCCCTGGCACAGGGTGCCCAGAGCAGCTGGGGCTGCCCCTGCATCCCTGGCAGTGCCCAGGGCCAGGCTGCACAGGGCTGGGAGCAGCCTGGGATGGTGGCAGGTGTCCCTGCCCATGGCAGGGGATTGAAGGAAATGAACTTTGAGGTCTCTTCCAGCCCAAACCATTCTGTGACTCTATGATTTCATGATTTCCTGACTTATTCAGACAACACTTCTTAAGAGCAGAGATATGCTAGCTGCTTTACATCCCAGTAAATCTGAGTTGTTGACATGTGAGAAACTTGTTTGTTTTTCATGGCCTAGTTAAACAGAAAGAGACACTCCAAACTTTTGGGTGGATGGTTTCGGCTTGCTTAAGGATTGATAAAGTCAATTCCATGTCCAGGTTCTCCTGGCTTTGATAATTCAAGTCCATTCTCACTTGGGTTGTTAGAAGGCTCAGTTACCCAGTTATTTCAATTGCCTGAGGAAATTTTCTGGTATTGTCATAGGCTGACGATTTTCTGAATTATGCAAGAGTTGTTGTTGTTCAAGATTATATTGCTTTTAAAAGAACCCTAATTATTCCTGTTCAAGGAAACTGAAAAAAGAAATGCCAAAGATGGTTCCACCTTAGATGTCTGTCTAAGGAGGTTTTTGGAGAAACTACTGTGAAGATGTGAGATGGGGATAAAAGACAGCTTCATTTTTGTAGGTAAAAAAGCACCAAAACATAAATATCATGTTCCTCTCTGAATAGTGAAGAAGCATCCTGGACAATTAAGGGTAATTACTGAACAATTTTTAGCCTGGTTTCTTCAGGAAATGATGCTTGAATGATCCTTGTGCCTGTCAGTCCCTCTTAATAACTGCTGGATCCATTCATCAGCTGCAGATCTGACAGAGCAGCGATGCTGAGCTGCAGAGTCCTCTCAGCATCCTTGGTAAGAATCAGCTCAGTGGTGGGAAGCACTGCATTAACACTCCCCCAAAAAGAGGAAAAAATAGATCAACAAATTAAATATCCAGAGCTAAAATATTATTTTAAAAGAAAGGTAAAATCAGAATTACTTTAAACTCAACACAACAAAGAAGCCTCTGCACATTCAAGGGGATTTTGTGGATTCTCTGGTGTCTAGGAAGGGATGCATTCAGTACTATGCATTTTTTAACCCAGTGGACAGGAGAGAAAAAAAATTCAGTTTGAATTCATGGTCCTGATGCTCAAATTATCCCCCATTCATCTTGAACTCTGTGATATTTTCATAAGGATGTTACATTGTACATTACCTGTGACTGACACAAGAGCTGAGTGTCATGTCTCAGCTGCATTTCCATTTAATTCCATCTTGCTTCCATATATTAGCACAAGCCATGAAAGAAAGTAAGTCAGTCCTGACAGTTTATTTATTTTACGTATATTTCCCTGTCAAAAAAAAAAAGGATCCTTTATCATCCTCTGGGTAATAGGAAGGGAACCAATTCTTTGATTTAATGGCAGGATCCAGCACCTTCAGTTGGCAGCAGTTTTCTAACTCGAGTTCTGATACTGTCCTGGCTGTTAAATGTTACACACACTAAATGGAATCATTCAGGAGCACAAGCTGGTGGGTGAAACCAGCACCATGGAAAGATATTTAGCTGATTAATGTCTTTGGCACCTGATTTTTGAGGTCTCCATTAACTAAAATGAATTTCCTCTCCTTCAGGAACATATGTGCTACATATTCCATCTCCCATTGAACAGATAGTCAGGTTTCTTCACATGGGAGTGTGAAGCATCATTTTTCACTTTTGGAGGGCTCTGTGCATGCAAATTCCTTCATGACATTTCCCAAACATTCTTGAAAGGTTCCAGGCCAAGGGGAAAAAAAAACGGTTTTTCAGTGAATTCATCTTCTGGAACTTGTTCTGAGCTGGAATAGCACTGCATGGAGCAAATGCAGAGTCTTATTCTTTAGGAAAAAGAATCCCCTTTCTCTCTTTTCAGTCATAAATATCATTATTGTCTCTCATTCTGTGCTCACACACACAGACATACCCACACACGTGTATGTGCTTGGCTTTTCCATGAAATACAGAACTTCTTGAACATACAAGATGCTTCAGGCAATTCATATATAATTCCACAGTACCTCACATATAACTTGAGTCTTAAGGGCTGAAGTTCTTCAGACTTCTTCCCTATTTTCTAAAGCACCACACAAAAAACAGTACTTGCAGTCCTCAAGAATATATTGGATGAAGTGATCTGAATATGGATAAAGGTTTTTGGTGGAGTGCCACCTTCTAAAAGGAAAGGGGTAAAAGTATTTATCCTTTTAAGAATGACACTAACAGTTACAGGAATGAGGACCCTGATGAGCAGTTTAGTCACCAGATTGCTGCTTTCCTCAGTGCTTATACCCAGCCAGCCAATGGTCCTACATGATCCCACCAGACTCACTGCTGATAAATTGCTGAAAATATGTACTCCATGACTCCAAACTAAGGGCAAAACACTTGCACTGTGTACAAAAAGATTGCACTGTGTGACAATTCCTGTATCTGTAGGGACAGGTTCTATTGACAGTTCACAAGTGCCTTATTTATATAAAGCTGCATACAAGCAGTGTTTGTTAACTGGTCTGGGCACAGCAGGTACTCTTTGAGCTGGGGTATCTCCAGGATCATCTAAAACCCCACTTGGAGAGCTGCTGCACCAGTTTGTTGTACTTTGTTGTAAAGAGTAAGAAATCAGTCAACCAGCTTGTCCAAGTTTCTTGGTTTCAATTCGAAACTGGGCGGAAACACTAATTTTTGTTTTGGTTTAATTTTGCCAATTTCAAAGGTTTTAATCAAGAGCAAAGCAGGTTTAAGCTTAAAAGTAACAAGACTTTATTAACTAACACTAAAAGAAAGAAAAACAGCAAGAATGAGGATGGAACCTTCAAAACATTCTTCCTCCCTCCCCATATTTTTTTTCCTTTAACTAACAATGTAAAGACAACAACACTTAGAAATCTCAGTCAGTTTTTTTACCACTACAAATAGTCTTTTGTTTGTTTGTTTGTTTATTTAGAGAGAGAATTATTCTTTGCTAATGTTATGGAAAGCTTCTTACAAGAAAAGAACTCTTGTGGCTTCATTTTTCTCACAAATCAAGATCTGACTTTGGGAAGTCTTTCCCATCTTTCACAGTTTTTCCTCACAACTGTGTTCTTGGTCCATATCAGCTTATTGGGGGTGCATTTTTTTAAGAATGAGCTGTTCTAGCATCCTTTCACTCATCTTTGGGAACAGAGGTCTTCCCCTTTTATCCCCGGGGCCGTGGTTTCTCATCAAACTTCTAACACTGATGCCCCTGTTCATGATTGTGGCTAGAATGCTACCACCTTCCTAAAAGCATTTCATGAACTTATTGGGGAAACCCTAAAGCCTGATATAGCAAGTATATCTGTACCATAACTTCATAAAAGAATTTCACAGCCTAAGCTTAAAACAAACTTTTCAAAATCCCTTCAATCTAAAATCTCTTTTCTTACCGACTTCAATTTCATGTGGATTGTTCTTACAAAGTTTTACTTTCCTTTTTTTCTTATCCTAAGAGAGAATTAGTGTTCTTCCAGTACAAAGTTTTGTAATGTTGAGAAAAAAAAGTCAATTTTGTCCAAGTCTTGTATCAGAAACAAGCTCTCTCTCTCTTTGCATCTTTCTGGGGCCCCTGTGGGCACTGCTCTCTGCCAAATCATGGTAGGCTGTCCTGGCTTGCATCCTTTAGCCGAACTACGGGGATAGGTGCTGGTCCTGCTTTGGGGAGCCCTTTGCACAACGTACAGGGGCTTGTTCCCTGCTCAAGCTCCTTTGGTGCCCGTGCAGGTGCTGTCCCCATGCTCAGCTCCTTTGGTGACCGTGCAGGTGCTGTCCCCATGCTCAGCTCCTTTGGTGCCCATCCAGGTGCTGTCCCCATGCTCAGCTCCTTTGGTGCCCATACCAGGTGCTGTCCCCATGCTCAGCTCCTTTGGTGCCCGTACAGGTGCTGTCCCCATGCTCAGCTCCTTTGGTGCCCGTGCAGGTGCTGTCCCCATGCTCAGCTCCTTTGGTGCCGTGCAGGTGCTGTCCCCATGCTCAGCTCCTTTGGTGCCCGTGCAGGTGCTGTCCCCATGCTCAGCTCCTTTGGTGCCCGTGCAGGTGCTGTCCCCATGCTCAGCCGCTCCCGATGCCGACACAGCCTCAGGCCAGCGTGGTTTGGTTGTTCAGCTGGAACAAAAGCTCTGCAGGCTCTGCCGCTCCTTTGCCCCTGCCGGGCCGGGCCCGGTGGGTTCCTCAGGAAGGGCTCGGCAGCCGCTCCCGCCCCTCCAGGAGCGGAGAATCCCGGCCGGGCCGAGCGGGCCCAGCCCGGTTCCGGCCCCTGGGCAGGGCTGGGAGGGCAGAGGTGTGTGCTCTGACAGCCGGGAGGAGAGAGACCTGCCCGGGCTGCTTTCAGAGGGAATAAGAACTGGAAAATGCTTTCCTTTGGTCCAATAAAATGCCAATCTCAAACCCAGCCAGCTCACTTCCCTGGGATGGTCAAACTAGGACACCAAGTCATCTCAAACTAGTCCCATGTCTCACCTGCTCAAAGACAAGCTGGAGGATGAGGCAGGGAATTGATGGTAAAACACATTTGGTGTTCCCAGAGGCACATCCCCGATTCTCTGTTGCATCCCAGTTATGACTGCATGACTTTTGGCCCCATAGTTCCATGGATTTAATTTACCACAGTCCTCCTAAAGGTGCAGGCTAGAGCAGAAAGTACAACAAAGATGTTTGAAAAGTCACATTCACCTAAAGCCAAAGAAATTTTGAGGGACGTGGCTGGGAGGATGCAGCATTGTGAAAGCTCTGCATAAAGTGTTCTATCTTACACTACTGTCTGAAGCCACTTATCTGTTATCTACTGTTCTTCCAGAAGGAAGGTGTATGTTTGGGTTTGTTTTTTTCCTCTTAATTCACTAAATTCACAGACTTCAGGGAGAGGAAGGTGGTGGTACGTGTCCTCCTGCACCCAAGAGATGGAGAGGACCTCTTAAGGAAGGCCTGGATCTTGAGTGACTTCTCAAAAAGGTTTGTGGGAAAACATATGTACTTCCTGCTGTTCTCTGAGGACTCTGAGAGCAACACAATAAAATTCACTCTGAGTGCAAGAGCTATTCTAAAGGCAGTAAATAAGCACCTTCCACAGCATACACATTTTAAACAGCAGTTCCAAAGGAAAAACACACCTCCACTTCAGTGCTCTCTCAGCTGTTTATTTCCTTTGCCTACTGAACTGAATGATCTCACTTGAAGTGAGGAGACAGTTATGTTTCTGTTTTTCTCAGTAGCCTTTGTAGCTGGTGGACATGGAAACAGAATGGCAAATAGGAAGAAATGTGCTTGTTCTAGCTTTCTTTGAGGTGCTTGTATGGATTTCATGAGTGGCTCTAATTGATAGCTCTTCTGCAGCTTAATGATGACAGCTGCATGTCTGCTCTTTCAGAGAGAGGAGATGCAAGCAGAGGGAAGCTACCCCTCATATTAGCATCCACAAAACCAGTGCCTGTGATACAGCAAAGGTGCCAAACACACGTCCCCTGGGGCTCTCTGCTGTAAACTGCCCATCCTCCCTCAGAATCAAAAACAGCGTGGCATTCCCTGAAGACAAAACTGTTAAAATAGTCAAGAGAAGAATTTTGCTGGGAGCTGAGCAGAAAATAAAACCTTGCTGGTTCCAGACTCCCAGCTGTGCAGCTGGGGTAGATACCAGAAAAATTCAGCAAAATGTGAGTAGGACTTTTAAATCACAATAGGTCTTTGGTTAAAAAAACTATCATTAAGCTCTTTGTTTTAGGATGGGAAGAGTCCTAAAGATTTTGTTCCTTGGAATCATCTATCTGTGTATGTGTGTTGTGCTGGTGCTATGGAAGGCTAAATGAAGAGGTAAAAGCAAAAGGGACATTTTTATGAACAAGGCTGGGTTGGATGGGGCTTGCAGAAACCTGGATTTGTGGAAGGTGTTGCTGTTTTGTGGAAGGTGTTCCTGTTTTGTGGAAGGGGAATGAAACTGGATGGTCTTTAGGGTCCCTTCCAACCCAAACTCTTCCATGAGTCTAAGAAAATCAAAAAGAAATGAAAATTTTTCACAAAACTGCAGACTGCTGAGGGAATTTAGATCATTGCCATGTTCTAGCAAAGTCTGTTCAATTACTACATATTTCATTTGTACCAATGTATTATATGGAAATAACATTCATTTTGATAATTTAGATGGAAAATAAAGGGTTAAGGGCTTGGGGGTTTTGTTGGATTTTGGTTTTTTGGTTTTTTGTGGGGTTTTTATGTAATTTTGGAAAGAATAATTTTCTTGAAGAAGACTAAAAATGTTTTTGGAAATTATTTTGGGGAGACATCATCACATCCTGAATACACTGACAGCATTTTATCTAATATTTTCAGCTGAAAAATCACCAAGGAAAACACCAGAATGGTCACACATGGCTGGCTCCAAGAAAAGTGCACTGTTTTTCTGTTACAGTGTGAGGCTCTGAGTCCTTAAGGCTCATATTTCAGCAGAGGATTTGGTGATGAAAGTGAAATTTCAAGGGAAGGTGAGTCAGGATGGAGCTGGTTTCAGTCAGAGACGCAGTAACTTTGTTTTATTACATTTTGTCTACTACCTGGCTTATGTTAAGGGATGTGACACACCTTTAAACAGAGGCCAGCCAGAAAACTTGCATGGAAAATAGAAAGATAGGTAAATAAAACTCTGCCACGGTAAGATGGTAAGAACAGAACAAACTGCTTAATGCAGGCTCCTCTTCTTCAAATACTGGCATTTCTACTGAAAATAAAAGAAAAAAAGAAGAAAAAAAACAGCAAAGGGAGATACACGAAATATTTTCATTGCAGGAGGAGTGACTTTGAGATGAACCCTCCTTGTTGGGCTGGTATTGCTGGAAAGCAGAAGCTATTTATTTTTTTCTTGTCCTGCTGATTGATCTCAGAAAAAGCATTTGTTTCATATGGAATAAAGGAGTCTGGCTCACAGGAGGCAGAGGACAGCCAGTGTGGTATGTTTCCTCAAGTTCTGAGCTGCCACTCCTTCTGTTGGTACTCAAGAAAATTGAAAAGCCTGTGACTTCTCCTTCCTGGAATCTTGTCCCAAAGCTCTCTCAGTGACACCACATTTGGCCAAGAAAGGTGTGGGAAAGAATCACAGAACCATTTAGATCATCCAGTCCAACTAAGAACCCAGCACCACCATGCTCACTACTAAACCATGCCTCCACATCCGCCTGCTTTTGAACACTTCCAGGGAATGTGATGACTCCAACAGTGCCCTGGACAGCTTTTTCCAGCGCTTGACAAGAAATTTCTCCCAATATCCTAAAACTTTCCCTACCATAACTTGAGGTTGTTTCCACTTGTCCTGTCACTTGTTACCTGGCAGAATAGACCCACCCACATCTGGCGACAACCTCCTGTCAGGCAGTCATAGAGAGCAAGGTCTCCCCTTCTAGACCCTTCACCAGCATCTCAACATCTTTCATGCAGTGACAGCCCAAACATTTGTGTGTGTGTGTTTTGTTTCTTTTCTCTGCCGTCAGCTAGTTCCAACGAATGAAACATCCCAGGACCAGGTTTCTAACCCCAGTCAGACTGATTCATCTCTCTTGGTTTCCTTTACTCCATCTTTATCTGCAGCTACAGACCTGACCACGGTGGGTTTGGAAAAGATCAAGGTCATGACAGTCCAGTAGTTCAGAGTAGCACATATGCACAAGTCCTGGATTACTAATCTGTTCTGAAAACTCTCCCCAAAGTCCTCTACTCTCTGGAGCTCATCTTGCAACTTGTCTTGGCTTGGCACCCTTGGCTCCTTGTTAGAACAGATGAGAGGAGACAGAGTGGACTTTACAGGCTAGCCTGCCTGCAAGAGTTGAGGACTGAACTCTTGCTGATGACAATGTGGCACCTGGAGTTCCTATGATTCACTGGAAAGAATCAAAGAGATCAGGAAGGACTTGAATCTTCTTTTCGCATAGACAAGTTCTAAAGTCATGATGTTGGGAATGGCTCTAAGGAATCCCAGGCAAGCCTAATCAGGCAGAATGATTCCCCCTCTTTCTACTCTGGCAGACATGTAGACATTGCACCAGGTCTCGTTTTCCCAATGTGCAAATGCAGTGACTGCCTTGGCAGTCTTTCACTCCCAAGCTCTGTAACAGCAGCATGCAGCACTTTTCAAAAATGGGATTAAAAACATTTTCCTTTTCATCAGTCAGGAAGGTTGATAGCAAGGTCTTGTTCATATCTTTTTTCACAGTCCTAACTGCATCAGATGCTGGAATGAGTCTGCTTTTTCTGTCACATGGTTGAAGAGTGACCATCACGGCTCATGAGGATGATGGTGTTCAATGACAGCTTTTCCAGGAAATGTGGAACTATGAGACACAGCTCTACTGAAATTTGTTCTTCCTTCTCTGTCCCTCCATCCCAGTGCTTATGACCCAGATCTTCACTAAAGTGCAATAAACAATGAATATTTTGTGTATAAAACTTACAGGTGAGACAAAGTCTTTTGTCCACTGTAGCAGAAGAATTAGAAGAGGTTTAAAGCTTGAATATTTTTGCTATATGTCTGCACTCTGCAGTCAGTTACCTGATGTAAGTTAAATTTGTGCGCAGAGTCTTGAAGAGAAGAAGGGAATAAAGACAGGCTGATTTTCAGAAGTGACAGGTTCTCTTTGGCTGACAGTAAATTTCAAGGTAGGTGACATTGAAAGACTGCCATAACCAAAATAAGCCAGATGAAGTGAAATTTGCAAACATCTAGGTTGCCCCATTGTGTTAATTCACTTCAGACCTGTGGGCACCTTCAAAGGATGTTGGCTTTATTCTTATCTTCTAAACAAGCTGTTGTTTGGCTTCATTTCCTTTCTGTCTCTATTTTTAATTTCCCTATCCAAGAATACCAGACCATTCTGCTAAGAAATCTTTTAATATTTGTCTTCATACCATATAATGGAAAGAGGTTTGCAAGTGCAGTCCTGCTGGAAGAATTCTCTCTCCGAGAAGCCCCTTCTTTCAACAGTGTCTAAATGTGCATGTGTAATTATAGGATCAAATATGCATGACAACCACATGATTTTTCTTCTCAGCAGACAGTTTGTCACTGGAGATGTGGTATAGCTTACCATGTCTGCATCCCTAATAGAAATGTCACTCACTGTAACTCTTTTGTGGAAATGACAAACTATTTGCCATACCTCAGCTAAGTCAGGAGATACTCAAAACTGACAGAAAATCATAAGGCAAATTTTAGCCTTTTTTCCTTCTTTGCATAGTGCATATGCTCAAAACTTGAACATTAGCAAGCTGTTATGTATGTTAATAACTTTCCTTGATACTGTATTTGTTTAAATTATAGCCATGCCTACTTAAGGTTGTACTTCATCACCAATTTCCTCATGTGGTAATGAGAAAATTACCATCATTATGGAACAGAAAGATGTAATCTTAAAAACCAGATCTTGGGGGGGAAAAGTTATGGACTTTAAATGAACAATATGTTCTGTTGCTCCGTGCTTCTTTCCCTAAAGAATAATTCCTTATGTTAAAGAGACTCAGTTTGTGTTTTTACATGATCTGAGTAATCTTACCGTGACTCTATTATACATTCCCTTGTTTTCTATCCTGTCCACTTCCCTTGCCACTAGTGTGAGCTTTTCCAGATGATAATCCTTTTACCATGTTCTGATGCTGCTGTGCCCATTTACATCTCTGTAAAATTAAATCATAGCAAATTATCAAGTGCAAGACAACTTTAGTGCAGTATAAGCTCCTGGGAGGGTCAGTCATAGACCACAACAGTATCAGGAATCTTAGAAATAGCAAATAAATCCAATGAACCACCATTTCATATTTAATCTCACATTCTCACCCAACTACTGATGAGTTTTATAGTGGCAGGCTCTAGGGTCTCCTATTTTTGTAGGATTTGAAATGCATTACAGAAGATTCTTCTGTGTTATAGATGTTTCCAGCATCTGTGTTTTACCCTCATTGAGGGATTTCTTCTCTCCCCCTCTCCTTCAGGACTGTTATTTCTATTACATAATTACAGTCCAGGAGTGGCTTTAGGATCATGGTATTTGGTTGTATCTACAGTCACCAACTCAGCTTTCCTGCAAGGAGCACCCCCTTCACCTGTAACATCTCTGGTGTTTGTCTCCCTTCTCCCTTCCCACTCTTCATGGCTCCAGCCTCACCTCATCTCTCTGGGACAATTATCTTATTCCCCTCAGTGAGAACAGCAAAAATCCAGTTGGCTCATACTTCCTGATACTGCTCAAGGCTGAGGAGGTTCCCTTTTATCCCCAAGCTTTCCTCTTGGTGTTTGGTTTCTTGCTTTTATGTGTTTTCCCTGACTGCTTAAGTAAACTTGCACCCTAATGCATGCTCCTTGTGTGCATTGTGGTGTGAAAGAGCGAAAGAAATAATATCCTGTAAAAGTTAATGTTGTTGTGATTATTTTTTGTTTGTGGTTCGCATTTCTGTGGTTCTGTTTGCATTTATGTGAAGCTTTTGACTGTATCTCTGCCTTTAGGAATGTTAGTGGAAGGTTTATACATTAAAGGAAAAAAAAAAAAAAAGTTATCACACGTTCAGGTAGTGAGAAGGCAAACTAGGAAAATAGAGAAAGAGTTTTGTTTCAGCTTTCCCAGCTTTTGCAGAACTTTGAAGTGTGTCTTGTGTTTATCTCCAGAAATAGCTCTATTAGATCATCAAGTGCTCCCATCTAGCTGATTACTGTGTAGCCTTAACAAAGTGGGAAATTGAAATAGGAATTCAGAGACGGTCTTGCCATAATGATACTTCTGAGTTCTCAAAGATAATTTAAGTGCAGCTAGAATGGTTTAAGAGATCACAAAGTGTGGCACTGTGCTCACATCTCATGCATGTTCTTCATCCTGTTGTGAAAAGTTTTTGCTATTCAAAAAGGACTGGAAGAAAGACATGTCCCTCATTATTAAATTGTTGTCTTCTCATCAGCCCTGAAAATCCTCCCTGACTGCAGCTGCCCCAGATCTGGAATTCTCCATCTCCTGTTTGCCTGCAATTTGTGCTAATCTCAAGGCACCTGAGGAAGTGTTCTGAACTTTTCTAGGCTGGTCAGTCATTTTGGGTTTTATTTTGTTTTGGAGAGGGGTGATAGGAGGTTAAGACCTTTTTCTCATGCTAGGGAAGCAAGGTACACGAGCTCTTATCTCCTATCAGACATATAACTCCTCACAACCTATTGCTGAGTACACAAACTTCGTAAAATTTTAACCTCTCTGAAATTAGTTTCCTCCTTTCTTACAGTAAAGAGGGGGTTTAGCTTTGCCCAGGTAGAACTTCAACTGCAGCCCAGTGGATCAAGAAATGTGAAACAAGGGCTGGATTCCCAGCTGGTCTGAGTCAATCCAGGCTTTTGGAGTGCAGGGGGGCTGCGCTCTGGTCTGGAGGGGGCTGAAACTCTGGTCAGGCTGTAGCAGGGCACCATGGCATTGTGAAAAACAGCTACCAGTGAATTTCCTGGGCACAGAACATTCTCCCAAAGGAAGAACAGCCTCTGGCCCATTTGCCTCCAGTCCATTATCTGATTGTCCAAGCGGAGCAAGACGTTAACACAAGCGTTGCACAATTTGATAGGACAAGTATTTGAAATCCAAAGTTGGTGCGATGGGTTTTGTACTCAATTGCAAAACTTTATTTTGTATCTGTAACAAATGAAAAAAAGAGGTCATATCTGCCATCTTCTTTCAATGGGCTGACCGGGAAACCACCATCTCCTGCAGGCATTTGGCTGTGTCTCCATATATAAACACAAAAGAGACTTTGTGAGCCTTTCCCAAAGTGTCTCGAGCGGGCTGTGAGGTAAGATGCACCCATCTAATAATTCCATCTTTATTCTGCAGTTGTTTGAAAAAACAACCAAAACTTATTCTTTTAGTTTATGTTGTAAACGTGGGAATGTTTAAGGGCTACTTTTTATTTATAATATTTAAAATCAATTTCTAAGTGTCTTCTTCATGACCAACAACCTGGAGAGGAACTGATCTAAATCTAGGCACTTTTACTTTATTGACTAGTTTTTTTATTATCTTTATGTTACTTATTGATTCAGGAACATCTTGCATTGTGACAAAACTTCGTAATTGAAAAAAATTACTCTATAACTTCTCAATAAGGTTTGTGTCTAAGAAACTTAGAAAATCTCAGAGAAAAAAACCCCAAAATTTTATTTATGCATGCAGATTATGCAGTTCCAAACATAAGACTTTGAGGGGAGGGTTTTTTTGGCTTTTGTTTTCTTTGCATCAAAGAGAACCAGTGTGTCAGACAGTCTTACACACGAATTTGTAACTTGGTGCTCCTGTATGCCAACGGTGTAATCGTTAGTGCATGCTTGGAGAGTTGATTTTAAAGGTCTTAAAGAGTAGGTTTTAATAATTCATATTGATTCAGTAGGGGATGAGGATGCTTGACATGTTAAATTATTAGCATTTACATTATGAACATGTTAATTACTGTATTTTTAATGCTGTTAGCTTTTATAAACTAAGAGTATTCTTAAAGGGACAAGAGTAGATTTGCAACATGTTGGAAATCAGTGTTACATAAACCAGGATTAGAGATGTTTCTCTCTCTTTTCACTCCTCACTCTGCCATTCTGCGTTTCAGTAAGGAATTTCTATTAATTTTTCTCTTGCACATGAACACTGAGGTAACATCAAAATAAAAGTTGAAAGAGAAAGAAGAAGAAAGAAAGAAAGAAAGAAAGAAAGAAAGAAGAAAGAAAGAAAGAAGAAAGAAAGAAAGAAAGAAAGAAAGAAAGAAAGAAGAAAGAAAGAAAGAAAGAAAGAAAGAAAGAAAGAAAGAAAGAAAGAAAGAAGAAGAGAAAGAAAGAAAGAAAGAAAGAAAAAGAAAGAAAGAAAGAAAGAAAGAAAGAAAGAAAGAAAGAAAAAGAAAGAAAGAAAGAAAGAAAGAAAGAAGAAAGAAAGAAAGAAAGAAAAGAAAGAAAGAAAGAAAGAAAGAAAGAAAGAAAAGAAAGAAAAGAAGAAAGAAAAGAAAAAAACCCCAAAAGGCTGGAAGTAAAAGAGACTGAAGGAAAGTATTTGGTCATTCAGTTGGCATTGGTCTGTGGTAATCCAGTCATGAGTGGTGTTGGAGATTCCCCTACCTCTCCTCTCTGCTGATATGGACACAGTTTTCAGGTTTCTTCAGTTAAAATGTCTGATTGCCAGTAATGATCACCAATGAACAAGCAGCATAAAACAATTTACAGACATGTTTCCCATCCTTTCTTTTGGAGAAAAAATAGCTTAGCTTTACTCAGTCAACGGTTTCTGTGCAGTAAAGCAAAGGGGAATCTACCTATGAGCAATGCAGCTCTGATATAACATAGTCTCACAGGCCAGAGAACCAGCCTTTTTCTACATCTATGGGACAATTCAGCTCTCCCCAGACATTTCATCAGCACACACTCTCTTGAGAAACCCTTGTGGGACCAGCAGAGGTTGAAATCTTGCAGGGTGTATTGAGTAAAATGAGGCTGTGGCAAAGATAAGGCAATCAGTAAATCGAAGTCTACTGATAGTGGTCAGGGACAGAAATGATGTAGCAGGATGGGATCTATATGTCAGTACAGGAGATGGAGATAAGGGACACATCAGATGGATGTCAAGGAAACCTCTCAGGTCAGGCTGGGGCATCTCACCCCCACCCTCACAATGTCTGGCTCTTAAAGCTGCATTTCCAGAACTGTCCTTAGAGGTAAGACACTCCCGAGGAAGACACAAAACTTTTGGTAAGGTACTGATGTGAATTTGGGGCTGGCAATTAGGATAGGACAGGACAGAGCAGGGCAGGGCAGGACAGACAGGACAGGACAGGATAGGATATTTCTGTTGCAAGGGAATTCCACTGTTCATCTAATCTGACTGCCTGACCAGCTTAGAGGTACTGAAAATTAAAACAAATCATTAAGGTCGAAGCCAATTGTTAAGAGCAACACAATTAAATGATATCCAGATACAAGACTTTGGCCTCTGGTAATTTCATTCAGACTTCTGAATTGTACCCATGGACAAGGCAGGGGAGGATCTGTACTTAGAGGCTGCATAGGAAAGGGTGTATCCTGAAGGCAGAAAAAAATCTGAGGTTTTTCTGTGCTTATTTCTCTTCAACCTACGTCAGCTGCTGAACACCATTAATGCAGGCAGAGGTTTCACTTAAGAAGTCCGCAATGACCTTTCTGTATGTCCAGAATTTTTTTAGAGAAGGCTTAACGCAGAAATGCAATCACAGTTCTCATTTGTCTGGAGGTCTCCTTCCAAGTGCTCCTGCATAGTGCCTGAGCAAGTCTCCTAAATTGTATTGGAGGTACATAATTGTGTCATTAATTAAAACTGGAGGAGCTGGGCAGCAAGGGGGAGGCAGCTTGGGAATTTCAAATTGAAGGGATGATTTTTCAGTTGGGCATTACACGCAGTCTTGGGGCTACATCTTCCAATGGCACGGCTGCACTCGAGCCTGGAGCTTTCATCCCTGTCCTTTGGAGTTTGAAAGCCTGAGGCTCTGAGACACGTTTCTGCAAATTCTTTCTCCTGGCCAGTCTTGCTGTATCATGCCATTTTTAATCTGTAGGAGGGCTGAAAAGAGGAGGTGCTGAAAAGCCCAGGAAAGCAGAATTTCTGATTTCTTAAATCTAGCCAAGCAACGAATAATTTGCCAAAAAACATTGTAGTATGATTCCTCAAGCTTTCAGAAATCTACTGAGTAACCCAGTAATTTCTAAAATCCTGCAAAGCAGTTCAGATGATAAACAGCTTTTTGGCAAAAAAAATAGGTTTGGTTCTGCCTCACTCTCTGCAAGCACAACTGTAAGAGCTGCTTTATAAATATTTTACTCTTTTTTTTTTTTTTTTTTTTATCTATGAGTACTTAAAGTATTTTTGTTTGAGTTTATTTGGGGTTCTGGTTCATAATAAAGTCAGATATTGTGTTATCACCTGAATCCAGACCAACATGACAAGCACCAGGTACCTCGAATGTTGCCTACGTGTAAAACTCTTTTCATGGGCAATATTTATCCTTCTTCTTGGACTCAGGGATCTCCAAAACTTTTACAAAGTGATATTGTCTGGTTTAATAACAAAATCTTAATAACCAAGTTTTGTTCCTGCTGCCAACATCCTAGCAAGTGCATCCACAAGTGAGGGCTTGCTAAGTCAGACTTCGTGAGTTCCAGCTCAGTAAATCTGTACAAACCAAGACACACTTTGGGTAGAAACCTCACCTAAAGAGGTTTTAGGCTGCTCAGGGCAGTTTGACATGAGCAGATTAATACCTTTCCTGGTGTTTTTTTATTTCTCCAAGTATTTTTTTTAACCCAACACCTTTATTCTTGTTGTCATCTTATGAATGTTCTATAGGATGTTTCTCACACATCTTGAGAAGCCTATGAGTCAGTATTTTTAAACTTAAAATTAAGTTCCTGAAAAGATGTCCATGAATATAAATTCTGTCACAGTTTGGGAAAGTGTTAAATATCCTGTGTCACCAAACCAGAGTTTTGAAATTTAATTAGCTTATAATATATAGCTACTTTCCATAAGTAGATTCTCTGAAAATATATAGAGGAAGAATGAAAATTCAGGAATCAATAATAAACAAAAATTTAAGTTGCCTAAATCTTCTACATCATCATTACTGTTTTAGTTTTTGATGACTGTTTATTTCTTTCCTTTTCGTTAAAACTAAATCCTACATGAGGGTTCTGACAAGCAATAAATATGAATTTGTATCCATTCCCCAAGTGTTTTGCTGTAGAGGTGCTCTCTTTCTATAAATGTTTTTCACATTTTGAATACAAAAAATAAAAATATTATGCCTAAAAGTTTTCAAAATGGGCACTGCAAATTCACAACACATACCTCAGTGATGAAGTTTAAAGGAGGAGCTTTGAGCTCAGGCCTGTTTATTTGCTTTTCAAATATAAGCAATTACTTTGAGTTTTGCTTTTGGTTTTGAAAAATTCTGGTTTCTTCTAAAGCCCAATTCAGGAAATACCTGTGCCCTGAAGAACAGTTAATAAACATGTGCTTACTCCAGACATGGTTTTAAATCACCCCCAAATGAACAGAAACACATTATTGAAACCTGTATTAAACATTGCTCCTGGGAGATATTCTGACCAGGAGCAGATTCAAAAACACACTAAACTCTTACACATCCTGTTTCAGACCATGCACTCTATGTGAAATCATAATTCTCTTTTACTAAGCTGTTGTACATATGGGATACAGAGCAAAATTTTTTAAATTTACATATGAAATAATGTGAAATGGGTAAACTTAAGTTCACCACAGCCTTTAAATGAGAGGAAAAACTAACCTTAATCAATCTGCTCTTTCATTCAGGTCCAAGAAACTCCTCCTGGAGCTTTTTCCTGGTTTGGATTTCTTATCATTGTCACCAGCCAGAGACTGAATCTCTGCACCTTTCCACCATTGAAGTGAGATCCTCTGACTGTCTGGTAAGTGTGAGATTAAAGAAAATGTGCTGATTAGATAAATGTGGCAGAGCCCCAGTGGCCATCAGGAGCTGCTGTAGATGACATGGGTTTTTGTGGAGTCAAGCTGATGGATTTGCATCTAAGTCTGGGTTGGGTTGAATATATTTTGTTGTCTTTAAACACTGCCCTAAGTATCAAGTAACTTCTGTCCCACAAAAAGCAGGTAAGAAATTCTTCCCTGAGTTTCTTCGCTCTCACTTACAACCTCTGTTCCTCTTGTTTTGTTTAGTTTGTCAATTTTTTGCTATGGAAATTGTTGATCTGGCTCCTTGCCTCAGTACATTCTTTTTGCTTTCCTTTTGGTCTGTTTCTAAACAAGGATAAATCTGCTAAGTCCTATAAGGTACAGGAAAGTCATGTGTACCCTTAAAATGAAGAAGCAACAGGTACCTCTAGAAAACTGACTCTCACAGAAAATAGAATGAAAGATTTAATAGAAAATTATAAATCTTTCCTTTGAGAGCAATGTAACCATTGTCTAGTATACAGGTGCTCTTTCCACAGGAAGGTACTTCTGAAAGGTAGGTATAATTTTCCAAAGAGTGGATTTATTCCAGTCCATCTAGGAAAAGTACAGAGAGACCAACAGATTTGTAGAGAACCATTTGGCTTTTAAACCCCACAAAACATTTACAGAAAACTTCAAATGCAAATGCTTTCTGATATGTATCTTGTTTGTTTATGGGGTTTTTTTCAAAATCATGTATATGGTTTATTACTTAGCAGTAGCTAGAACTTTTGACACTTTCACTGTGTTTTGTTTTGTTTTTTTCCAGGGGGATGTTGGAGGGATTACGAGTTCTTTTTGTTTCATAATGCAATTTTGAACCATGTGTTTTTGTTTTTTTTTTTTTTTCCCAGCTAACCCTCTGCTGGTTACAAATGTTAGGTACTTGTGCAAGTAGGCTCTGGGTTCAGGATGGGGTCAGCACACCTTATCTGTGCTGATAAATGTGGGGTTTTGCCTATGAATGGGGTTATGGGAACAAAACCCCAGGTACAGACCTGTACAACACAGCTGTGCTCTGGGTGACTCTGCAGAGATGGGATCTGCTGGGGCTTCTCTTTGTGTGTGTTTGCACAACTGAAACACCACGGATCATACTTGCAAAGCCTTTTATTTTTCTCCCCCCACCCCGGAAAGCCATATCTCTCTTTATCTTCTGCATCAATCTCTCCCTGCACCGAGACAGTAACATTAGGACACAGGATGGCTTTGTCTGCAGGAGCACATTCAGACTAGTCTTCCAGACTAATTTTCTGCTTGGGTTACTTTCCTAATTATAATTTGTGTTCTCATCATGTCGTGGAAGAGTACATTTTAAATGAGCTTGCAATACACAGTGTGGAATACCAGTTTTATAGCACTGCCCGTAACTTAGAATACCAGTTTTAAATTTGTCATAATGCAAATGCCAAAACAATTGCAAGTTTTCAACACTGTGATCTATTTTTTTCCCCAGCTACTTGTAAATTGAAGGTTCAAGTTTCATTTTCCCACTCCATATGTGAGAGCATTGGGGCAGGATGTTGATCTAACTCCTTACAATCAGAGCTGTGTATGTTGTGGGTCGTGTTCCAAAACACTGTTAAATATGTGGAAAGGGGAAAAATTACATTAATTATGCCTTCTTTAGCCCTCTTATGCCTGCTAATAGGTTTTAAATGGACTGTTTGGGGTTTTTTACTGATAACCACAAAAAAGTGTTTCATTCTCTAAATTAATACAGGAACCATTTTCTGGGAATGGAGAACTAATTTTTATTGAGTGATAGAAATCAGATGCCTAATTCTGTCGAGCCTAGAAGAACTGAAAGGCAACTCTGACTTAACTACCTACTCCTTGGGAACTGTCTCATGCAAAAAAATTTCAGGGGAGCCTTATTCTGTTGACTCTGCTGAGAGATACTTTAAAAGAGCAGAACCATCCACAAAAGCATGTGTACAGAAAAATATATATATATATATTTGTTGTTTACAAATTGATTTGGACATGTTTATTTGCACACCTTACCTAGCCTGATTTACATTATAGTAGCTTCTACCTACAGATAACTTGGTTAAGCCAGGATTTTATAATAAAATCACCAATGCTCCCTTTAAGAGTGGGTCACAGGAAAGCCAGATTGTTTCATACCTTAAGGAATCGTATCCTGCTATTGTCATACAGCAGGATGAATGAAAGCACCCACACTGGGTGTGTTATTTGTGATGTGACAGAGAGAAGGAGCTCAGCTCCCATGTCTCCCTGGTCCCATTTTGCAATCTGTTGAGATGGGATTGCATGTTTGGATCTGGTTAGTCCCTGAATGATGATTTAGATCTCATCCTTTGTAGCCTTATAGAAAAAAATCTCAGTGCTGCCCTGGTTGGTAATAGTCCTGGATCATTAGTTGCAAGACTAATTCACTGTGAAAGTGTGTGATAGCACGAACACTCCTCCCAGGGCAGCCATACTCATCTGAGGGTTTTTCCATTAATGTTTTCCATTGAGATATGGATGTTTTGGGTTGTGTTGTGAAAAACCTGAATGTTTTGGACCTTTGTGTGCCCCAAGCACAGCTGTCTGCCACACAGATGTGAAAGGGATGCTTCCTACACTCCAGAGATCTCAGGAGAAGGATGGTGGAACATTTTTCCAACCAGCCCACTTTGTGGCAGGAGGAGCAAACAACCAGTGCTGGGGATCCACTGCTCTCCAAGGGAAAAATCTCCAAAGAGATTTGTCCCTTCATCTCTCACTATCACAGGATCCTTCCCCTCATCCAGGCTGCCAAAAACCACCCAACTGGTGCTAGAAATTAACTTGCCTGAGGAAGAGCTGTGCAGGACAGGGGGATGCAATGGTCCCCATGAAAGTGCAGCTCAGCGCTTCAATCATCTCCCCAGACTTGAGCAGCTGAGCTGTGGAAATCACTTTGACGTAAATCTCTCAGCAGCCTTTTTGTCTGAAATAAATGGTGCATAAAGGAAATGCAAAATTGTTTGGTGGACAGGATTATCTATGTGTTTACCACTCTCAGCACTTTTCTTTTGTCTTTTGACTGTGTAGCTCCCGTTGGTGTGAATAGCTGAGCACGAAGCGAAACCGCTGAACACAAGCAGGGTGTGAGAGAGCTCTCCCTTTAAACCTGTGACAGCTCTGCACTCTTGATTGCAGGAAATGTCAAGTTAGAAGAATTACTAGTAGTACAAAGTAATTATTTTTCATTTCCAAGGTTGTCTGTCCAGTGTTAGCCCAAATGTAAACTTTCTGTAATTCTTCATTATCATAACCCCCCTCGGATTTTATTATTTATTAATTTTTCATTTATTTATTACTTTCATTTTCAGTTGCTGTTTTACATGTGCACCCTCACACATATATACACACAGCTGTGGCAGCTCGTGGTGGTTTTTTTTTTTTTTTCATGGTATTCCATCCCTTCAGCTCTATTTGAGTATGTATTATTCTGTTGCCATAACATGCTGATGATATACAATATTTGTATAAAGATTCAAATCAATGTTTATCACATCAGAGCACTATCATTCAAAAGGGAAGCACAAATCAATAATTCATTAAGCAAGAGAGAAATGAATGATTTAAATTTGTTTTCTTCTCCCCTCTAATACTTTCAAAAGGAATTGCATTGTTTAAATGAAGTTTGATCACTTTCGGACTAAATGAGCCTGATTTAATGCATCTGATAGTAGTCAGCATAGTATTCATCATGGGACAAACAGTAGAAATGCACAATTATCATATATATTATTCAGTTTGCTGAAACTTCTTATTCATTAAAAATATTTCATTCTATAAAAAATACTGGGGGTGAGGGGGTTGGGGATGGTATATGGGGTTTCAAGTTGAATGAAATAGCTTTTTTAAATATAGATAAAATTATTCATTTCAAGTTGGAACCCTACATGTTCAAAAAGCTTGTCTCATGAAAAATTAATAGAGTTACTTTAAAGTAGAAAAATTTGCTCCTTAAGAAAAGGGTATATTTAATCTAGTTAATGTTAAGAAGTGTAACACTTCTGGAAAAATTAGAAAAGTTTTCCTTGGGGTTTAAATTTTTGAGTGAAACAACCAAAGGAATAGACATAAAAATGTGACTGCTAATCAGCTCAATTTTTTTTTTTTCCATTGATAATCAGCACCTAATTTCCTTCTTGTACTTGGAAGAACAAACTCCACCATTCTCTCTGGAATCATGTGTATGTTGAGACTGCAGGAAGGTCTCAGTTTGCCTTCTCTGTCCAAATCCATGAGAAATCCATGTGATCTCCTGCATTGGAAGATGGGCTAAATGAATGAGCCCCTGGATTTCAGATGCACCCTTAGCCCTCCTAGTTTCCCAATTCACCAGCTATAAAGTGGTCATTGCTGATGACACAGGGAATTCCTTGTGGTTTTAAAACACAATGACAGAGTATCCACCAGGAACCGCAGAGCATTAGCAGTTGCTTTCACTGGGAATGAGTGTTCTCTATTGATTTGTTTTCATTGCCTGAGCTCCATTACACTTTTATTTATGATGAAATAGTTTATGATTGCTTATTTATCTGCTGTGTGTTAAGATTAGCTTAGAATCAAATTACCATATTTACCAAAATGGTAAATTGGATTCTGGATTCTTGTAGAAGATATTTTATTCCCAGACATATATAACAAATCTCAATAGAAAAGAAAAAAAATAATACCCATACTGGCCTTGAAATTTTCCAATCTTTACTCTTTGATGTCCCCATCACTGAGATAATGGCTTCCTCTCTGCTCAGCTTCTGATCCATACTGATGGCACTGTGAGGAACTTTATTTTCAAAATTTTACCTTCCTTATAAAATTCTATCTTCAAATGTGAATTTACAATAGGGGCTGAAATGAACGCAGCTTGCTGTAAGTTATTTGCTTGACAGGTCAGATGGATTCTAGACTGGGTCCATGAAGTGTTTACACAAATGCAGAGACAAAAAAAACCCAACAAAGATTGTTAAAGTTGTGAAGCTCTGGGCCAACAGGTCCTTGAGTGAAGTCACCTAGGCTGTAGTGGGGAGGGATGACTTTAGGTTTCCCCTCTTGTCATAGCTGTCATACTCTTCCCTGCAGGATAAAAACCCAACAAACCAACCAACCAACCAAAAAACAAAAACAAATACAAAACCAAACAAAAAACAGCCACTAAGAACACAAGACAAACTAAAACAAGCAAACAAAAAAAACCCAAACAAATAAAAAGAAAAAAACAAAACAAAACAAAACAAAAAACACACAAAAATCCAAGTAAAACCAGAAAAAAAACAAAACAAAAACAATCAAAGAACCCCAAACAAATAAAATATTCACATTCTTTCCTATGTTTTCTCATAGAAGAAAGAGGACTTATTTTGTGGCAATATCTGTTCAGTTGCTGTGCATTTAGGATAATCATGGGTTACCCATGTTACCTATGCAACACAAGACTATGACTTCTTACACTGGCAGCCTCTTCACAGGACTGGAGATAACATCCAAGTAACTCCTCTATAAATTAAGCTGTTGGAAATAACTAAGACTAGAGGAAAAAAACAACCCAAACTTTTAATTTCCTGATTTATATCTTCAATCAATCACAACTTGTGTTTTAATTGTTTGCTCAGTAGAGATTCCTCTGTTGTGTTGATTGACACAGTGCCATTGTATTTTTTATGGATTTTTAAGGTAGTTTTTACAAAATTCAAGATGCATAAGTTAACAGAAAAGTAGTGTAGCAACATTTCAAGATAGAAGGAGGCCATAAAGATGCAGAGAAAGTATAATTTACAATAACAGGAAATTACAAATTAGGATAACTCCCTTGCTCCCATACCTAGTTAGCCTCTCTATACATGTTTTCTGAATATGTCAGTAAAACATGAAATGTTTACATACCATAAAAAGTTTATGGATGATAGATTTAGGAAATGCTTCAGTGTTATTAATAGGATTATTTTAGATATGATTAGGCTGAAATTTAGGTGCAAGTACCTGTACAGGATTTCTGAGCTGTAGAGACATTAATTATTTGAAGAACTGTGTTTGGTCTAAATCAAGCAAAGACAATAAAACAAAGATATGGACTTTTAAGTACATGTAAAGAACATAAACATAAATATGGTATTATAAGAGTAAAACACATTCCCTGAAAGCTCCCTGTACATCAGCTGTTTCAGACATGTCATTTGGGTTCAATAGACCCTGTGTGGCCTCTCTTTATGAAAAGTAGTTATGTGGAAAACTTCAAAGGATTTACATGCAAAGACTATTTTTTTCCTTTTGCTGTCTATGTATCTGTGTGCACTCACTGATTGCTACTTGTTACTTGTGCTTTTTCGTTGAGTGAATTCCATTAAAACCAAATATTTTAGGAGTCTCCAATCCTGCTTTGGAGAGGATGCAGTTATATTTCACATGTTGATGGTCTTCTAAGTGATGAGTCCCTATAGAAGAACTTCCTGAAAATTATTACCAATAATTCCACAGTGCTCCTCATCTCATCTTTTCACCTCTGTGTTTACCCATTAATAAAATAAGACAATTATGTTACAGGATCTCTTTAAGTTCAGCTGGCTAATAACATTAAGACTTTGTTAGTATTATAATTTTTTCTCAGTTTTTCTTTCTCTGGAGTGAAGAGGAATGGTGTCTTTCTTTTTATCAAATAAGAAGCTTTTGTGAGATTGTCTCATTTCACAGATTTTACAATCAGAAACCCAAGATTTTTTTGTCCATTGTATCCTTCTAGTTTCACTAACTTGATCACACTGATCAAGTTTACCTAGCATATTGGAGAAGAGGAAGCAAGTCACAGAACAATCCTTCATAATCATCTGAATAAATACATTTGGCTTCTTGAACTAATCCCTCTGTTTCCACTCTGTGGTAGAGGAGATGAATGTTTTCAAAGACAAACTATGCCATCCTAAATCAAGGTTAATTTAGTGGTTAAATGAACTCCAGCTCACCCTGTTCCTCTCCCCCAGCCACAACGAGGACCTGGGGTGACCAGCTCATGTCTGGGTGAGAAGAATTGCACCCTGAGACCAGCAAAGTCCTTATCGTGGTGGGCTTCCCTGTATCACACAGCCTTTAGGTGCTCCACAAGGATTTCTCCTGGAAATGTGCCCGGGTGATGGAGTTTGTGTCAGTCTCACCAAGCAAGGGTAGAGCCTGCCCAAAGGCGCTTTGTCCAGTAGCACGTAGGGTGACTTGGGAGGATGCTTTAGCTTTATAAAAAGCTTTGCTGTGGATACAGAGTTTCCACTTCATTTAGATGATCTAGTCAGAAAGAAGAAATAATACTGAAAGAAAGGTTGTAGTTTTCTGTTAAATCCTGTAGAACTTCCCCATAAAATTATAGCAAAGGCATCTCTTCAGCAGAAGGCATTTTGCTGATTAAGATTTATTGTGTTGTCTTTACATGTGGACTAGCTGCAGTTGTTGCAACCGCTGAACTTTCTTTCAGGCACCAGCCCACATCTTATTATGATCAAAAATTCTTGTCATTAACCCCATTACATTGCTTTCAGTAGTGGGATAAATTCATCAATGGTTGATCTCATCCTGCTT
Source organism: Sitta carolinensis (assembly GCA_032173965.1). Classification (NCBI taxonomy): domain Eukaryota; kingdom Metazoa; phylum Chordata; class Aves; order Passeriformes; family Sittidae; genus Sitta; species Sitta carolinensis. The sequence continues at coordinate 5,751,676 of CM063313.1, read as the reverse complement.
AATCTCATTAGTTTAGATTATTTTTTTTCTAGATATCTTTATCGTAATCTTATCATCACAACCCTTGGGAAGTTTGGCCCCAGAAGTGCTTGTCATGTGTGTTGGGTTTGTTGGTTTGTTTTGGTTTTTTTTAATTAATATTTCACAATTTGATAAGAAGGTTAACATTTAACCCTCAATTGCCTCTGGTGAGACAAAGAAAGTCTTTGGAAATAAATCAACAGATGACTGCATATTATGGATCTCAATTGCCTCTACTTGGTAGGACTGATTTTTAAAGATATCCTCCTGTGCACTGCCATTTTTCACAGGGATATTATCTGCAGTCAGCTGAATGCTGACTGTATCCCTCACTGTTATCACTTTGTTTTGATAGAACCTGCTCAATCATACTGAGTAGTACTTTTCCTCAGAACAGACTCAAAATTTCAACTCTGAAAATATTATCTGAACTGCCAACTAATATTGAATAAACATGAACTCCATCAATGATTTCTTAAGGAAGAAAACCCAACAGTCTTCCCTGTATCTAATTTTGGTTTTCTGCAGGTGTTCTAAAATACAGTAATGTTTTATAACACGAGAGTCCTTTCTTTCTTAGCAAGGTAGGTAAAGAGGAAAAGCTGTTTTTACTGAACATCCTTTATAAATTAAAATAGCAGTCATACTTGTTGAAGGAGCACAGGGGCCCATGTGAAGCCTAGATCTGAGTTCATGTTTACCTTAACAGATTCAAAATAGACCTTGTGTTTCCTACAGGGAGCTCAGCAGACACCAGATTATGCTACATTAAATTTAGCACTTTTTTTTGTGGAAATTGTGAAGCTTATGAGAAAATGATTCAAGATTTTTTTTTTTTTTTTTTTTTTTTTGAGTCTGAAAGAGACATCAATTGACTGTAGAGCTCTCAAATCTACCGTGTCAGATGCCAGCTTTGGGAAGGAGGTAGATCTGTGTGTTCATCTCTCTTTCAAAGGCTGTTTATGCACTTTATCTAATGACTCTTTCATGTAAATGATCTCCCTCTGAGTTAGATTAGAGCCCTTGGAATAATAAAATGAGGTTAGGCACATATTAGTATGTGGATATACTCCTCTGCTCCTCTGAGGTCTCGTAACATTATTCATGAGTATATGAATGACCGCAGTCTGTTCTGAGTCTGTTTTCAGGTCCCTTGTGTTCCCCAAAAGAAGCTTTTCTGAATATTTATATGTCATTCATGATTCAAAATGGGCCTTTATTCTTTAGCCATCCAGTCACTAATTGCATTTAAACTGACCAGTCTGGGGACAGTACCCTATGATTGAGGTAAAACATGACACATAATGTATATTTTGTAGTGAGCAGGTGCCGTTCATGAATGACTCATACTTCAGAAACTGTTGGTCAAAGCTGCTTAGTGAATGCATATAAATGAATCAATTTTCAAAAATCAATACTGGGTTGCAAACAATGTCTAAGAATAAAGGTACCTACACTAAGTATTGATGGGCACCATTCAGACCGTTCTGTGGGGGAGGCTACTCTTGGACTTAAAATCTCATTTGAACAAACATATAAATCATTCATGAGCTCATTTAGCCCCAGCAATTTAAATAAGATGATCAGAGGCAACTTGTACAGCTGTATGAGATAAATATAATATGATTCATTCTTTAGTGCAGTTGCACAGACAATTTGCCATGTGCTTCCAGAGCTCTTGAGGATTGTGGTAAGAGGAATACCACTACAAAATCATTGCATTAGTAAGTGTGGTCTACTAGTGCTCATGGTTTAACAGATTTTGCCTTCACTGCTATCAAACCAATCAATTCATCTATCAACTATCGGCATAATTGTTTTATATGCTTCCATGACTTATATTTCTGATTTTATTTCCTCAGAATCATTATTTCTCAATCTTATTTTCTTAGTTATAGTCAATAGTTCTTCAGTAGAAGTCCACAGCTTCTTATGGAACGGAGTACTAATATTCCTCTGAGTCCATCCATCCATACCATCCATCCATCCATCCATCCATCCATCCATCCATATCCATCCATCCATCCATCCATCCATCCATCCATCCATCCATCATCCATCCATCATCCATCCATCATCCATCCATCCATTCCATCCATCCATCCATCCATCCATCCATCCATCCATCCATCCATCCATCATCCATCCATCCATCCATCCATCCATCCATCCATCCATCCATCCATCCATCCATCCATCCATCCATCCATCCATCCATCCATCCATCCATCCATCCATCCATCCATCCATCCATCATCCATCCATCCATCCATCCATCCATCCATCCATCCATCCATCCATCCATCCATCCATCATCCCTCCATCCATCATATGCCACCTCTAAAAAAAATCTCTTACAACTTCTTCACTACTTTTCCTTTCTTTTCCTGTGAAGTTCAGCAGTTTCCAGACAACCAGTGTGGTAACTGTGCACTACTCTAAATCCTAATCCAATGTGGTGAACTCATGTGGTCCGTGTGCCTTTGGAGACCATCCAGTGAGTTTCCAGCACTGCACAACAATTTTACAACAGGCAGACATTGGTCAAAGCAGGATGAAGTGTCAGCAGTCCAGCAAACTGTCAAATCCTTATCCAGCTACAGCTGAGTCCAAGAACCTTGTCCAAGGATTAAGAGCTAACCACACGCATGAAGTCTCGCTTGCATGAATACAGGTCAACCATTTCTGTATATGAAATAGAGATTTTGAGAAAACAAAAGTTATGCACAAATGATTGACTTTCTGGCAAGAAAAACCTTCTTTCCTTCCAGTGGGTGACTGAGTTTCCAATAGTTGTGTTGCAGGCAAGGGAATTTCTCTGATTTCCTGTGCTCAAGGGGTCATTTGCACATCTGTAGTCCTGAAAAATCATCCTGAATTAGGAGAATATTTGAGCCCCAAGGAGAAGTCTTCAACAGGATATCTTTCCAGATCAGAACCCTCTTCCACAAGGCAAATCAAGCACCCTGTTCCTTGAAAATGGAAGTTAAGATGGAGAGAGCAAAGTTGTAGACAATTGTCACTCAGGGTATCTCTTTCACACTCAAATGTCAAAAATTTAGTAAATATCCCTATTTCTTTTGATGTTTGTCTCCTGCTAATGATAACTTGGGGATATAAGGTAAATAAAAGTGTTCTATTCTTATTGAAAGCTCTATAATTTCAACAAGTCTTCGTTCTCCTGTTACCCAGAATCTCAAATCAGTTTTTAAAAGTATGCTGAAAACAGAGTTGTTACTCCGTGGTTTACCAGAAGTTGGGAACATATTATGTCATTGTGAAATTAGCTGCCTTCCTGTCATACTGCAGGACTGTGGAGAAAATACCTTATCTTTGAGAACCTCATACAAGTTTGTTACAGGAGTGAAATTGTCACCTGGACCCTTGTCCGTGGTTTGAAAGTTTAATAAAATAAAATAAATGCTGTAGTCTTATGAGATGCCCATCTGACAACACAAATGGGCAGCATCAGTAGGTTTTTAAAATTTATTACAATTCATATATTAATGTATATTTAGCATTATTTAGCATAATTTTCATATTAACAAATAGGGATTTAATAATCCTCCAAACAGCTGACCTGTCCAGGTGGAAGAGAAACCACATGAAACAAAAGAGGATGTGTATCAATACTCTGTTAAAAAAAAAAAAAAATCTAAAAAAATTGGGTGGTCAGTCATTAATTAGTTATATTAATTACACTTCCAGTAAACAAAACCAGATCAGTTAATATTTAGGCTGAAATAGAGTGGTGTTCAATAAATGTACTCTCTGACCCCTGTGGCAATCTGATGCATTCCTGGAAGCTGTTTATCCTGGAAAAAGCAGGAGTGTAACTTGTTCTCAGGAACAAGCCCAGCAAAGATTAAAGGAGTAATTAAGGACCAAAACTTCATGTTATATACTGTAAAAACCTCTTAACAACATTTGCTATAGTGAAGCTTTATATTATAAATAGACTGAAATGCTAGGTTGGCTGTACAAGCACTCTATTTTCAGATATATTGCTGAAATGAGAGTTTTCATTGGATAATTAGCTGTGGTAGAACAAATTTCTGCACCTTAGGTTGATTTAGTCCTTGGAGTCCCCGTTTGAGTTTCTGAAAAGAAAGTATGCAATTAATTACTCAGCAGACTGACTGGAGAGCTGTAAGGAAACTACAAGTTAATACCCTTTAAATGCATTTGAAAAACCTTCTGTGTAGGTAAGCTAAATGAGAGATCAACACACAGTGAAAAAAAGGCATATTTGTACTCTGGTTCACTCATGCAGGACAGACCACCACACCAGCAGTGTGACCCCAGGAGGTGAGGAAATGCATTTTCTCAAGTGTTGTGCTGTTATCTGGCAGTTTGGGGGCAATAAATGTACCTGCATTGTGCCAGGGCTCATCAGTGTATGAAATGAAGTTTATCTTCAGTCCCTGTGGGTTATTGGGATGGGGAAACACAAAGAAACATGTCACACCTGACCCCTATCCTTGCCTTCCAGTATTCAGATCAGTGATGGCTGTGAGCTCTGCTAACCAGGGAATTTCTCTGGTTTAGCTATCAGGAAAATAAACAGTTTGTGAATTCTATGTAAAAACAGTATAGAAAGACATGAGAAAGTATTTAAACTTTCCCACCAACTGTACAATTCTGCTTTTGTGGGCACAGGCACATCGCTGTGACATCATCTGCCCTGGTTTGGATTGCTGCAAAAATCTACAGTCATGGTTTTCAGAGGAAACACGCAGTGTGTGAGATTCACCACGGGTGTGAAACTTGGCATGGTCAGGGCCTTTGTTTGCAATCACTCAGAGTCAGGAAAGGAGAGGGAAAGGGAATCTGTATTTTATTACAAAGGCACTACTGGGGGCAGCACTGTGATGTACAGTAAATGATGATAATAGTACCAAAGTAAAAGTCTTCTATCTAACAATCTGTTTGGTGTGTGAAGCACTTAAACTAAGCATTTCCCTTTGTGCATGCATCTTCAGAAAGACATTTTTGATGTGAAATCTGACAACATTCATTCATCTTCTCCAACTAAATTTTGCCATTTCAGGGCTACAAAGCAAAATTTCAGGAATTTATTTTCAATGTCAGAGGAGGTCATGCCAGAGAAAGATTGTGGTCCCTTTTGGCCCTAAGGTGTAGGAAAGAGAATATGCATAGTTTCTTTTATGGGAAAAAAAAAAAAAAAAGGAAATTTCTAACACAAGCAGAAGCAAAGTCTTCTCTATCACATATAACACCAAGAAAAAGTAGGGATCTGGTAATTTGTAGGTAATAACTCTGTTTTCTACATATGTGTCAGTAAGGAGATGGCAGGTAGTGAACAATTTCATCACTTTTTCTGTATCTCTTTTGGTTTTGTTGTTGTTATTACTATTACTATTATTATGTCATCATCATCATCACTATTATTATCACCATTATTATTATCATTATTTTTATCTTTTCCTTCTCTGCCTTAATGAAGGACCCTTATCTCAACACACAAATTATACTGGTTTTCTTTTTTCCCACAACTTTCTCCCCCACCCCACTGAGAGGGAAGAAGACAGCAAGAATCTGTGTGGCCTTAACTGCCAGGCTAAACTTGCCTGGAGCTGCAATGACTTTATTCCCCCCAAAAATTGATATATTCTGAATAAATGCCATTCTGGTTAGATGAAAATCATGATCCCAGCACAGGTTGGAGAAGAGAAGCTTCAGGGTGACCTCACTGTGGCCTTCCAGTACTTGAAAGGACCTGACAAAAAAGATAGAGAGAGACTATTTACAAGGGCCTGGAGTGACAGGACAAGGAGGAATGGCTGCAAACTGAAAGAGCGTAGGTTTAGATTGGATATCAGGAAGAAATTGTTCCCTGTGAGGCTGGGCAGGCCCTGGCACAGGGTGCCCAGAGCAGCTGGGGCTGCCCCTGCATCCCTGGCAGTGCCCAAGACCAGGCTGGATGGAGCTCTGTGCAACCTGGGACAGTGGAAAGTGTCCCTGCCCCTGCAGGACGATTGGAACTGGATGATCTTTAAGATCCCTTCCAACCCAAATTATTTTATGATTCTGTGAAATGGCCAAGATAAGAGGAGGAAGTGAGGCCCAGCTAAAAGTTCACCCAAGAGTTCATGTACTCATTTTCATATCTGCTACGTGAATCCTTGTGGGAGGCATGTGAATGCAGGAGGGTAAAATAGCCTCCAGCAAGCACCCCAGCATGCCTCTTGTTCTGTAGAAAACTTGCCTGTACAACTATTTCTTTTGGCTTGAGGCTCTGCAGCTCTGAAACTTCTTATGAAGAGGGAAAAAAAAAAAAAAATAAGATAAAGAAAGTGTCCCTAAGGGCCTAGTTCCATGATTTGAAAGCCAATTTTTAACAGCACACATAACTTTCAAAATTAGATGCCCTGAAGCAAAATAGAGTTCAGAAAGTTTGGGGGTTTTTTTCTCCACAGGAAATGTTTGGAAGTTCCGTGAAATTGTGTGCAGGGACTGCTGGCAAGGGGTGGGAAGGGCAAACTCCAAAATACAGAAGCATAAAGCAGGAAATGTTTTTTAAAAAAGTACAGCATTGGGCAGTTGCCTTGGAAGACAAGCATATTTCAGGCCTGAAAGGTTAGAGTGCTTGTCCCACTGTTTTAATCATGGAAAGGCTTCAGACCACTGACCCCTTGCAGTGGTCCTGTACCTCATTTAGACCTCTTTTACAGCTGTTTGGGAGACAAAGTGAGTCAATTCACTTAATGAAGCTCCTCCTAATTTACATCATGATAACTAGACTTGGAAGCAATCAGAGAGAGAATTCTGGCAAAAGCAGTTTCACATGATATTCCATTAACCCACATTCACACAAAGATGCTGTCCTTTTTTCCCTTTAATTTCTATTATGTTCAGTTCTGATTCATGAGGCTGGAAGTTGGTTCATTCCTGTCTTCACACTTAAGATAAATAACATAACAGATGTGTCACTCTGAAGCCCTACATGGACTGCTATTTTTCTCCCACTGAATTGCCACTTGGAAACAATGTTGGATGACAGTTGTGGACATTGAGAATTGCTTGAAATGTGAGGGGAATTTTAAATCCTGAACACAGTCCAGCTTTTAATAATGTGCCAGCCTTTGTCATCAGTTACTTAACAATAGATGTGCATTCTACTAGAGAAAAATGCCCTGTGGTATTATCTCAATACACATGGACTTTAAATTATCATATGGCACAACAGAACATGGCTACAACATGGGCCTTTGTAGCCTTTTGGGTTTTGTCTACTAGAGCCTTCTTTGGCTAAAAAAACACAATTTGGCACCCAGTGATGAAGAGGAGGTCCAAGACACCTTGTTGATACAGTATTTTGTGCTTGAAGATTTTATTTTCAGTGTTTGTGTTTTGTTTGTTTGTTGGGTTGCTTTTTTAATTTTGTTTGTTTTCGTGGTGTGTCTTTTTTTGATATATCTGTGTCATGGTAAGTCAGGGCATCAGGGTTCCCATGTGCTGAATTGCTGCAAAAATCTTCCACTGCTCTTGTGGTTCTCAGTGGGTTTCTCCTTTCATGTAAATATATGATCAAAGGTCATTAGTGATAGGAAGAAGACAAAGAAACTGTGAGAAGTAGCATTGTCACTGAGTTAGAGCTGGCTTGTGGCAAGAACTGCACATGGAAACAGGATTTCTCTGTGTATTTGTATGATAGGGACAAATGAAAGGGGTGATATAAAGATTCAAGAGGAGTGGGAGTGCTTAAAAGCACATAGTAGTGCGTCTGTTGAAAACAGTTATTTCAATGTTATTTCAAGAATAACTACTTCCATAGGAGAATTTCACTATTCACCACTTGCAGAGAGCCTCTGTTGACAAACATACGTGGCTGAAGTCCTCAGTTCCTTGGCAAAATTGATACAAATTATTTTCAGTAACACATCAACCCCTTACAGGGGGAAATTTCACCATAATAAAAGAAAAAAATTACAAACACTTCATTTAACAGAAACCATTTTAAAAGATTTTGAAAGCCGTTCTGCACCAGGAAACTTATTTTTTACTTCAGTGAGAGAAGAAATGTTTGCTGAGAGCAAAACAAACCTGGGTAAATGTTTCTAGGCAGTTTTTATTTCCTTGTTCATGCTACAGTTTCCTTAAAACAATTGAAACAGTGACTTTCTGATGCTGAACTTATATTTTATAATTTATGCTTCTTGATTACTTTTGGCATCTCTTTCAGTGAGAACAATGAGGAGGTCAGTCAATCTTATGTGTGTTTCTATTGATTGCCATTATTTATTCATTAGCTCATTTATTTGTGTCTTGCTGGCACTATGAATGACACTACACATAAGAAAGCATTGACAATCAACATGTAAATGCAGAAAAAGAAGTTACAATTCAACATGAGCAACTTGACTAAGGACTGTCTTGCTAAGTCCAGTAATTACAAAAATTCTGGGATTTGGTAATTTTTTTCACATCCCTTTTCTGAGTGACATCAGTGAGACACAGCTGGGGTTTCTGCACTGACACTGACATGACTTAGTGACAATCTGTGGAAACTGGGGGGACTTATGGCTTAACAGGGCTTTACTGGGAAAAAATTATTTGATGTGCTTGAAAGGGGAAGCAACTATAGAATTCTCTTTGTCCCATGAGGTCCAGGTAAAACAAGCAAGCAGTACAATGAATGTAAAATTTTATAGAACTATGATATATATTTAATATTGAGACACTGGAGTACCTTAAAATCCTTTTTGGGAGTCACCACTGTCATAGCTGGATCTTTGGGAAAATTTTCTTATTGTTTGCTCCAGCCATAGCACAAGATGTGACTAAGTGACATGAGCTTGCTTTTAAACACTCTGTCAATATGGTACTGGTTTTTTCTCTTTCTAACTTTTTAATTTTTCCCTCATCTATTTCTTCCTTTTTATTTTTTCTGTTTTTAAATTAGTAACTTTCAATATATATTTCACATTTATAAGTGCACTAAAGTCACAAGAGGACTGGATTCACAAACCTTGCCTTATGCAACCTTTCCAGATTCCACAGTCCATTGTTTAAGATATAATTTCCTCAGGGTGTTGGAAACTTAAATTCACATTCATACTTTCAAGCAAAAAGAAAATTTAAACTCCAATCTTCTTCTTCCCAGACGATTACCCTGGTCATTTGAGCTAAGATAGAAAAGTACACATTTTTTGATGCTTTTTTCTGAAATGTTGTGGCATTTGAATTCCTTTATGAGTCTGTCACTCCAGTTTGAATATATTGTATTTAGTAATGTGTATTTTGTACATATCTAGTTGTCCTTCAATTCCACTTCCCATCTGACTCGGTATAACCCAAATATGTGAAAACTTTAAGCTGAAATAGTGCCTTCAGGAAATAAATGCTTTCCTGAAGAAAAACTCTTCACCATGCTACACTCCAGGCTCAGTCCTGCAATGATTTATGTCTACACTTAATTTTTCACCAGGGGTAGCTGTGCTGAAGTCAGAGGGACTGCTCAGAGTTCAGAAAGTTAAGCACATACTAAAGATTTTGTGGGATTGAGCTGATGAAGAAGGATTCTGCCATTAACAAGCAGTACAAAGAGATGGGCTGTTTGAGAGGCAGCCTGTTGTGCACGCACAGTCCTTCAGCATCCCTTAGCCCAGCCATTAAACCACACCTATTTCTTGCCATGCTTATGAGGGCCATAGCAGAAATGAAACAGTCCTTAGAGAACCTGGAGTGCCTGAGATCCTTGTGGTTTCCATCTGTCTGGATTTATGCTGCAGCTGTTCCTCCCCTCCAGGTTACCCACCTGCATGCTCTGTGTCCAGCCTGGCACAGTCGAGAGAGCCCACGCTGCTGGAGGGGCCCAGCAGCTGATTCCTGGGAATTGGTGTTTGGGCTTTGCACCCCAACAGGACAAGTGTCTCCAAATCCATGGTCTTCAAAACTGCCCCAAGATTTCTAGATGTCTTCCAAAGGGCATTAGTGAGAAAATGCAGGTGCTTGCAGATTCAGGGCTGCAGTGATGGTGGAGGGTCCGGAGGGGAGCCACACAAGGAGGGGCTGAGGGTACTTGTTCTGTTCAGCTGGAGGAGAAGAGACTGGGAGGGGACCTCACTGTGCTCTTCAACATCCTCGTGAGGGGAAGGGGGAGGTCAGCACCAGTCTGTTCCTCTCTGGTGACCAGAGGCCTGAGGGAACAGCTGGAGCTGTGTCAGGGGAGGGTTAAGTTGGATATCAAGAAAAGATTCTTCCCCCAGAGGGTGCTGGGCAGGCTCCCCAGGGAATGGGCTCAGCCCGAAGCTGCCAGAGCTCCAGGAAGGTTTGGACAGTGCTCTAGGGAGGCACAGGGTGGGATTGTTGGGGGGGTCTGTGCTGGGTCAGGAGTTGGACTCAATGGTCCTTGTGGGTCCCTTCTGAATCAGGACATTCTGTGGTTACACAGGTGGCAGGAATACATGAAATAAATAAAAATTAAATTATTTCTGTTGCTCCTTAATCATGCAAATTACTGTTATGTCATTTGTGATGGAAGAGCATAAGCCCAAATCTAGATGTCTACTCATGGCCCAGGAAATACAATGCCTCCTGTAGCCCTGGGTTATGACCATCTTCAAACTCCTCTTCTAAGCACTAAAAAGAGACTTGAAAATAGTCTTAACAACACTTGGTATTTGCTTTTTTCGTTCATGAACATCCAAATCAAAGTTATATGACTATTTCTCATTTAGGAAAAAAAAAAAACAAAACCAAAAAAAACCCAACAAATTTTCTCTCCATTGTAATTTTGGTCCTTGATAAAAAAAAAAAAAAAAAAAAAAAAAGCACTGTTCAACAGCCAGGAAAAGGATCATCCTGGGTTGGGAAATGGTTACAGATCTAAGTTCAGCTCTTAGTTCAGCTCTACAGTTGATTTCTAAGGTAGATCAGTTTTAGAGTTCAGCTGTTTCTCCACCATACATTTCCTCTCTGACTGTGTAAATCACCTGGACCCAGCTCCTCAATCTTCAAGATTTCCCATGAAATCCTAGGGATTTAACTACCAAAGTTGTTTTGAGGTTCTAGGCTACAATTTATTTGAGATTTTGTTTCCAACAGATAAAAATAATGAGGATGTTTCTTCTATACTCTTTTGATGTTGCATCAGGTTACAAAGTATACATTTAATGCATCTAAGAAACTTATGGTAGGAAATAGTAAGAGCAATGGTAAAAAAATCCTTTAGATATCTAAAAAAATGAACTGGTTGCATTTATTTACATAGAAGCCTTTTTTTAAGCTAGCTGACAAAATATTTTTGGCCACTCAAAAATTAAAAATATGTTTAACAGTATGAATAAATTATTACTTAGTGTTTGTTTCCTAATGCATTGTATCAAATGAGGGCAAAGATGAAAATCCATAATATGAAATCAATTCCATTCAAAGCCAGTAAGCTAAAACAACATTAGGAGATTTGAATTATTTCCCCTGACCTCACCATCTTGCTTTTATTAAATAGAAATCAAACTGGAGCTTTATAGACTCTCTTGGGCATAAAGATGATCTGATGATTTTGCTTAGTAAACAGTAACACCTAGAAATTTGATTTCTGGCCAGTTCTTGTGTTTGGCAGGGATGCTGTTTGTCAGGGAGCGCTGCTTGCAGACTGATTCATTATACACTTTGATTTCACAGATAAGAAATTCAATCAATGTGTTTCCCACAAAACCAACTCTCTGTGCTTTGGTGATGAACCAGCTGATGGGAGAGGGACCTCAGAGAAGGAGAATGAAGGAGAGAAACCATTGCAAACAGATGTGTGTCTGTAGAGAGCATTTTTTATTTCTAAGTGACGATTGCATGGTTTATCTCAAAGCAGCTAATGCTTGGTATAAGCACAGTATCATTAGAGTGACTAATGCATCCCTAACAAAAATTGGAATGCAGAAGAATGGTGGATATTTTTTTCTAAAATATATCTATAGTAAATCCAGTGAAAGTATTGTACCTGCAGTAAAGTTACCCTAGAAATGAATGGAACCTCTATAAAAATGTTCTTCAGGTTCTCCTCTTGCCATTCTAAATTACATCCTTTTTCTTAATTTGCTGATTTCAATTAGTGTGTGCATTGCCTTTAGCTTCTTTTTAGTAGCCACAGTCCTTCTGATGTACAACTGATTTCAGTAGTTGAGCACTCTCTCTATAAGCTCCTCATTGTTTTTATGTGCTTATAAATATATAAATGCTTTTTGAGAAGTGTTTGGAGTTTTTCTTGTCATTCATTGCAAGTGAACACAAAATACATGAAAAAAGCACAAAAAAGAAGCCTTCAGGCATCTCTGAAATTCAGTCTTCTCTTCCCAGAAGAACTGGGGGGTGTGGCGATATGCTGTGCTATTAATGGACAATTAAAGATCAGTATGGGACTTCCAGAAGTGCATGGAGCTCTGTATTGTTGGAAAAATCTCCGGAACTTTTGGTCATGCTACTGGCAGTGAAATCCCATAAGCCCTCAAATCCATGATGAAACTTTTGGCTAAAATCCTTTTAAGTCTCCCCATTTCTGTTCCCATTTAGAGAGATCAGCTGCCATTTGGAGCCTTCAAATAAATGATGATATGCAAACATAACCTTTACAAATTACTGTTATTAATCATTCTTCTTCCATCCCATGGCCTTTAAAACCCTTGTGGGTAGAGAACCATTACTCAGAATCTCAACATGAAGGGCTGTGCACAGCAGTAGCTCTCCTCTGGAGAGGTTGTGCAGCCATGCAGCCACGTGTCCATCATGTCCTGTAATCTCCCTGTCCTACAACAGCCAGTCCTAGCCAGGACACTCTGACAACTCTGGCTGCTCACCTGCCTCTTCTGCACTGCAGCAAAACCACACAGTGGCACACTGATAGTGGCTGTATTGTACATTGAAATCATAGAACAGTTTGGGTTAGAGTGGACCTTTGAAAGGCCACCTACTCCAACACACTGACATGGGCAGGGACACCTTACACTGGACCAGGTTTCTCAGAATCCCATCCAACCTGACCTTGAAGCCCTGTGCAGCCTGACCTGGAGATTCAATGTCCTTTCAAGCAAAGGAAAGTTTCCTTTTAATCATCTCATTTTCCTTAAGCTTCTCATAATTAAGAAAAACATGTTTGGTTTTGCAATATCAAGTATTTGATATTGTCCTCAATAACAGGACACAAAGCCTGGTTCCCAGCCCAGAAACACACTTAGATCAGAATAAACAGTCCAATATGTGAAATATATATAGTTGGTACAGCCAGGGGGAAAAACAGCTACCTAAAGCTGTGATCAGTAGGAAAAGAAGTGGATACCAAATAAAAACTGAATTTCCTTTCATCAGGGTCTGCCCCTTGCTGTCAAAGAGGCCAAACCCCTTGGGTTTTTGCAGCAAAAGTGAAGAAAGATGAATCCTGGCTTTATTGTCAATGTATGAGAATCACAGAAGACACCAAACAGGCCATGAGACAAATAGTAGGAAACATGAGGATAAGTCATAAAGATGAGTGATCAACGCAGGTGTGGGGCACCTTGCTGGGAAAAGAATTGTGGGTCTCCTTCCTTCCCCATTGCCTCATAATTTATGTATTTTTATAGTAAAATTGGGATCCCATATCTAGACCAGACTCTTACATCTCTGCGTGAAAAACTGCATGTGGAAATGCTGGAATTGCAGAAGAAAGTCACGCAATTACTTAAGAGCTGGAAAGAATGTCACCTACTCCGAGATTTTGGGTATACAATTTGCTTAATTCTTCAAAGAGACTATGTGGAGTTAATTGGGCACCTCTGGAAGAAAAAAAATCCCACAAAATTCTTAAAAAGCAATGAGAAATGTTTAACAAGCCTAGAAGTTAAAGTCTGGCAAAATCAAATGAGAAATCAGGCACAGAATTTGTGGTTGGCAGGGGCTTTCTGTGTTTATTTGGGGTGGGGATTTTTAACTGATTTGCTTGGTTATTTCCTAGGGTTTTTTCAGCCAGGAAAGTCAATCTAGCACTGACTCCATCAGCTCAGCTTAGACTACAGGCAGACGTGTGTTCATCAAACAGAAATTATTCACTAAGCCAAACACCAGTTTCACAGCTTGGCTGTTATCTGACAGAAGAGCGTGGTGGAGGTCCCTGACTTTCTGCTGGCTCCTGCAGCCAACCTCTGGCTTTTCCAGTAGCTCTTTCCTATCTGGGATAGCCCTGGCAAGATCCCAATCCAGTGAATTGGAACAAGTGTCTTTAGAGGTAGATATGCTGGATATATAGTACTTGGGGGGATCTTCTGAGACTTGGGAAATCTTTGACCAGAAATTGAGGAACCAGAGGATTAGGTCAAGGTCCTGGGAGTGGCAGGGAGGAAAGTCTAAAAGAAAGACAGGAAAATTCTACAGAAATCAAGCAAAAGTGGAAGCTGGAAGGGGAGTGGTACTAAATATGTTAACACTTAGGGGAGTCAGACTGGAACAAAGAGCTGGAGAGAAGTAAAATCCCAGAAAATAATTTTACAAACTATTCTGGAGTCACTGCCCCCTACAGTGGGGTAATTCAAGGCCAGGCATACATTATAGCTGGGGAAAGTTAGTAATGGCAATAAAGCCATAATTCTTGCAGTAACTGGAAGTGGTGCACAGGAAGTTATTTTCAATTCGATGACTATGTGATACTTTCGATAGCTATTAGGAGGATAATTAGGGTGAAATGAACATTAAATCAATGTTTGCAAGCTAAGCTCTGTGTGTGTGGATGAACAAGCATGTCTGCTTTTGCTTTCACCAAAAACAGGATAAAACTTTCCCTCAAAGTCATATTTTTTCCTTGCAGAAGCCCCATTTTGTCTCATTTTCTGCACTAACCCCACATTATTTCCCTTTCAAAGCACTTTTCTTATTTCCCTCAATTCCTCATAGCTACATTTCTGTAGGAAGGGAGCTCTGCTACATGACAAAGGGAGACTGGGTCACACTGGCAAGCTGAAATCTTCAGGGTAAATCGCTTACTGATTTCTGATGCAAATCAGAAACCTCCCAGGTCCAGATTGGATTAAAGAGGGACTTGGAGGCAAGAAACCTCACATATGTATGAATCTGCTCAAAACCAGCTGTGGTTGTAGTACATTTCTGGATAGAGTTGTCTTTTACTGGGGAATTGTTTATTAATAATGACCCTGGGCTCACTGAGTTTTCAAAACCCTCTTTCAGAGAGAACAGTCATCTGCTGAATACATTTCACTACTACCTCATCGCAGCATGGATTTAAAAGAAAGCACCTTATTATAACAAGGAGAGAAACTGGGTAGCACAGAGGTGCTTGGCTAAATGGAGCAGCTGCTTTTGGCCTGAATAGATGCTCGGTGTAAATAAGCCGTGGCAGTTTTTCAACTGGATTCAGAGCCAATGCAATAAGGCAAGAGAAGAATAAAACTAACCAGGTAATTAAAAATAAATAAAATAAAAAAAAAAAAATCAGGGAGGGGAGACACAGTGTGGACCGCACAATATCATGAAATAAAACAAAAATCTCCTCCTGGGTGTTGTTCCGAGCGGGGCAGGGAGCATTTCTCCTCCCTTCTTGATGGCCTAAAGAAGATGTCGGTGCTGTCAGGGCCTGATGAACTGCTTCCAAGCCACAGGGCAGGGCTTCACGCTGCCTTCACACAGGGAAAGTTTTCTGCGCTTGTCTGTGCAGCAGCACACATTCTCTCAGATTAATTCCAGCTGTGCAGTGCCTCGCTGGCAGGGTCGTTATGTATCAGCAATGTTATCCGATTTGAGCAAATGGTCTCCCCTCACACATCTCTCTCTCACCAGTGCTTTCTCCCACATACACATAGTTAGACAAACCTTGATTATCTTCTTTTATTCCTCACACACACACACACTCCTTTTTTTAACAAAAGCAATCTGATTTTTCCCTAGACACTTTAACGCACAACTGCATTCCTCAGTAACACAAAGTCGTCACTAGCTTCACCTGGAAATAGCACCAGACAAACCCGTGCTGACAGCTCTGTCATTTACAGGCTGGAGACGGCAAGCACCACCCTGATGGTGTAAATTAGGAGCAACTCCACCATCAGGCTCTTTTCTGTGTGACTCCAGATAGGATGAGAATTGTGCTGACAGCACATAGTTGCAAAGCTTAAGGATGCCTAGCCCTGATTCTTAATTTTCCAACCTGTTCATTCCAACCATCCACTTACACAGAGCTGATATCCTTAAATAGCCACATTTTTCATTTCTTAGCCATGTAATTTTTATCACAAACTTATCTTCTGCAGCAGTGGCATTTGGTGGGTCATTTCATTTCCACAACAGACATCCAACAGCTCTGAGACTCTTCCTCTAAGAATATTTCAAATCCTTGTTGCATCTGCCATACACTCACACATATATATGTGCAGCATTTAGTAACACACTGTAAGAACCTTCATGCTATAACTGAGGTACACGTTTCTGGTGTCGTGCCACAAAGAGTTCCTTGAGGTGGTTTGCCAGACAGCTTTGCAGCTTCCTTCTTTTCTGAGCATTTTATCAATCTTCAAGCCAAAATATGTTTGTTTAAATCAATAGAAATATGATAACATTCACCAGAAATCGAGTAAAATTCCAAGCCATTAATTTTGCATGTTGTAGAATCATCTTCCAGCAAAGACTGTAAAAGCCTAGAACAGCTTGAGTTGGAAGGATCTTAACACTCATTTCATTCCCACTCTCTGCCATGGACAGGGACACCTTTCAGTGCATCAGATTGCTCAATGCCCCACCCAACCTGGCCTTGAATGAACAGGGATCTAAGTCTTAAAAATATGTGAATCAGCATTCACCATTTCATTTATTCTGTTCTTGCTCCTTTGCTCTTCCAGTATTCTCAATTTCTTCTTCATAAAACCACCAAAAAGCTTTTAAAACATATATCTGAAACCAAGTCAGAAATAAGGTCGAAAAACTGAGAAAATTAATTGTGGCACCCTATTTCTATGTCCTGGCACTTCATTTCCTCAGGCTTGGGGAAATTTGCTACTCCAGCATTTAGGAGTGATCATGGGCAAACCAGTTCAATGTGGATCCTAAAAGACTTTCTGTAAAGTCTTTTACAGTTAGCCTTCCAGTCATTGGCCTCTTTGTGCCTCAGATTTCCATGTAAAATGGGAATTGCTGTATGAAAATTGGGATTGTTATGTTAAAATGGGGATTGCTCTATTGTCTTTCCTTGCAACCTTCCAGAACTTCGGTGTGTAACAGTGTTGTAAGACTGCACCAGGAGCTCCACATCATTGGTTTGGGAGAATTTATGAATCGGGATAATCTGATTTATAAGCTCTCTTTCAGACCAGAAGTGGCAGTTGGAAAAGAACTCTTAAATCACCAAGTTCACCTATCTACCCAGCAGCATTCTAAACATTTAAACCATGTTTTCAAGTGATGTATTCACATATTTTTTGAACATTTCCAGATCTGGTGGCTTCACCATTGCCCTGGACATGTTTCCTAATGCCTCATCTGAACCTCCCCTGGTGAAACTTGAGGCAATTCCCCTTGCATAGGGTCTTTATAACATCTGACTTCAGCAGACACTGTGTTGGAAAAAAGGTAGAGAGAAACAATGTGCTTCTTCTGCTGAGAATTGTGGGCAGCTCCATGTGGTCCTGGATGCCTTAAGTACGTTCTAACTTTTGAATTAAACGAATCAGACCTAAAAACTGACTCTGAATTTGCATAGTGGCAGCAAAATGTTGAGGGAAAGGGAAATATCAAGTCATAACTGTTGTGTAATTTACCTGTCTCCTGCAAGGTCCTTCTGGAACTCAGTTTGAAGTCAACAAGCTTCAGGCCATGCTGAGAAATCTTATCGCACTGCAAGGGAATACAATAGAGGTGGTGGGGCTTTAGTGGGGGTTCCTGTGGCTCACATATCTGTGACTTGACAGCCATGTGGTT
Source organism: Sitta carolinensis (assembly GCA_032173965.1). Lineage (NCBI taxonomy): Eukaryota > Metazoa > Chordata > Aves > Passeriformes > Sittidae > Sitta > Sitta carolinensis. The sequence continues at coordinate 5,733,745 of CM063313.1, read as the reverse complement.
CTGGTTAACATTTTGGAGAGCTTTCCAAAGTGGAAAAATGCTATAAAAGCAGAGAATGTTACTGAAAATGTGCCCAGCTATTCTATCTTGTCTGTGTGACTGCTCTGGGGGGCGGCTGATCGCTCATTGTTTTGGTGTGCTCATCTTCCCTTGGGGAAGTCAGCCTGCACAATTTATATCTGCTGCTGGATGGGGAACTGCAGCACATGTACTCTTTGCAGAGGTCTCTCAGGTGTCATCTTTTGAAGAAACTGTGTGCCAGTTTCTTCAAAACCCAGTCCATGAAGTCCAGTGTGTCAGCACTAGCCTCCTGTCTTGGTTTGCAACCTTCATATCTCCATGTATTTTAATATTCATCTCACAGTACTAATCTCCTTGCCTCATAGGTCTGGGCTTTATTAGTAAGTTGTCCATTGGCAAAATATATAACTGCATTTAAAATTTGCCAATGAGGCCGTGTTGAGCGCCTGGACATTGCTCATGTTCAATAATATGCAAAATTATTATATCAATAGTTCTTTGCCTTCTTTGGAACACATTAAAATGCTGCCCTATTATTTCATTCTACAAGCATCCCTGACAATCTTTTCTTATGTAGATAAGAGAGTCTCTTGTGAATGGTGTCCTTTGGTTTCATTTCCATGATACAGCCTTTGAGGAAATCAGAGCCTGAGAACTATGTGCTTCTATTAAAGACCTGTGTACCTTAGTTCAGAAATGTATCCAGGACAAAGCAATGGCACAGAGAAAAAAAATATTAATAAAGTAAATATACAACACTGCAGTGGGTGACAAAAAAAAACAAAAACAAACAAACAAACAAACAAAAAAAAAAAAACAAACAAAACAAAAAAAACAAAAAAGGTTTCTGGTATAAGGTTGTTGAGTGCCAAAAGAGTGAGGCTGAACTTCCTCAAGAAGGCATGAGTAAAAACATTGATAAAAGTAGCAGCAAAATAAAGTGTTCCAATTTAGTGACACTAGTTTTCCAGAAATAATTTAGAAGACTATGAGAGAAGGAAACACAAAGAGAACTAAAGGTGAAGAGTAAAGATAAGAATGATTCATAAATTGAAGATGATATTTTTATCCCTTCTGCTGCTAAGAAATAATGCGCAGTGTAACAAGTACTTCTTCAAGGGCACTGGAGGAGAGCTTCACTTTAGATATTGGAAATAAAAAAGCCAAGAAGAATATGTCCAAAATCCTTGAAGGTGTGGGGTAATAGTATTTTATTTCCTTAGTAATTGTCATGTATTAGAGCTTGAATTGACTCTGAAGATATATTCTTGTAAAGAGGAACAAAAGATTAAATGGAAGTAATCTACAGAAATGGACTGAAGAGAAGTTTGCTTGTAACTGTAAGAAAGGGGAAATGAAAATAGGAGCCATGTAAGAACATATCTCCTACCTTCATTTTCTCTAACCAGGCTCTGGGCACTTTAACCTTTTATCTAGATAAAATACCATTGTGAAAGGCAATATAAAGGTTGTTGAAGGCAGTAATGAACTGCTAGTCAAAGTGTGTTTCAGAGAGAAGATTTATTATTTCTATATTTATTATAAGCGTACATCTTGAACAGATCTTTGCAGAATGACAGAGAGATAAAATTGGCAGTTTCTTGGTCTTGAGATTAAATGGTTTAAAACCTTGCAAAAGTGTTGAATTCAGAATTGCTTTTGCAGAACGTTAGAGGAGAATCAGTGTTCTTGTACTCAATGGCTTGGGTTAAGAGTTCAGCTTCCAAGATTTACTCCATTCCTACTTTGTGCATTGGTGTTGACTCACCCAGAGGACTCCACTTTCTATGGTTTGTCTTCCAATATATCCAACAAGTTGTCCATGTCACCCCCTCAGTTTTTTGACATTTCAGAGTTTGTCTTTTCACCATGGTGTGAGCAAACAAAATTCCCTATGGCACATAACACCAAGGAGAATAATTTTATTAATTAGATAATGCAATTCGTGCATCCTTTCAAATTGAAACCGTATTCTCCTGCTTTTCAATTTTTCTATTTCAATATTTCTAAGATAAGGCTTGGGAAAATGAAATGTTCCAGGTAGGATTGTTCTTTTCAAAGGCACAATCACCCTTCACTCCTCCTAAGCAAGTGGGAGCAAAACCAGGGAGTACAAGACCTGTGATGGCTCCACAGATATCCACAGATATCCACAGATATCCACAGATAAAGGCCCAGGACCACAATCAGAAAGTAGAAAATGTGTATCACTCTGTGTTTTCCCATTAACTGGTGTACCCTTTCTCACCAAATCTCACTGAGACCTGACTTACTCTAAAAAGGCTCTTTTCCCTTATGAAATTAATTTTATAGAAAGAGAACACATATTGTTTTTCTTAAACTATCCATGCAAACTTGAGCATATTGGTTTGATCACAAAAGGCTAGTCTTAGTCTAGGGCCAAATGCTCCCCTTCCTTAAGAATTTAAACAATAATGTGCAAATTGGCCCTTGGCAATTTCTTTCTCTTGAGTATGTGAGCTGTGACCTTGATGGAAGCATATTTTGTGTTTTCTCACAATACAGTTTTAATTTTTTTTTTTTCCTGAGTACAGAAGTCTTACTAATAGTGATGGGGAAACACAAATTCTTGGCATGCTTATCAAGAGAGAATTAAAGAAAGTTATTGAGAAGTGTTGGTGAAGTGATTGAAAAAGTTGGGCATGGAATTATAATGTCTTGCTGTGTTACAGATAGTGCTTGGGATTTAGGGTTCTTTGAATAATAATAAAGACATCCTGAAACTGCAACTGCAACAACTGCAAGTTGGGTACCACTGCCTGAGAAATCTGTTTTATTTGTGAGAAAATAAGAACAATTCCAGTTAAATTGCTCATGTTTGATGAAGATACAATGAAATTTTACAATCAGGAAGCAAGGAAAATAAACTCATTCTCCAACTTGCTGATGAATAGATGAATATCTTCTATTTTTAGGAATACTTTTCATAATCTGGTGACATCTAAAATATGAGTTTGAGATATGTACTAAAAAAGAGGTGTGAAATAAGTTATAGGACATCTGAAAAAAAAAAAAACAGCATAATGTGGAAAGGTTATCACATGAAAATACATAAAAATGCAATTATGTAATGCACTAGTGAGAAAAAAATCTTCAGCATTTGCTGTTCATTACTCAATGTTCATGCAGTGATGCCATAAAATGTTTTTCATCATATATTAAAAATGTTTAAAATATAAAAATTTGTATTTAAATATAGCCTGTCCTGTAAGTGATGTGAAGCAGGAAAATTAATTTGACAGATAAAGCAGCAATAAGAGTGGAGGCCCTCTGATAGAGAGTAAAATACAATGTAAAATAATCAGAGGTGTATATGTGTTATGATGACCCAGAAGGAATTAGCTGTCCAAATCAGATTCAAGCAAGTTTTTAAAAAGTAAAGAGAATTTCCTGAAGATGGGATGACTGTGTTCAAATCCCTGCATTTGAACAGACCAGAAGAGATTATTCCAAAAACTGGTTAGTCAGATGTCAGTCTGACCAAACTACAGGAACACTTAATTTAGGACTCAGTCAAAATTAATTAGAGGTTCAAAATATATCTAATACCAGTCAAATTATTTGCATGGAAGTAGGAATAGTAAAAAAAAAAGTCTTCTTTTTGACAATGTTGCAGGTCTGGTTAATAAAAAAAAATGGTGTTGACTTAATACACTCTAATAATATATTAATATATTATATATATAATAATATAATATATTGGAGAATTAAATTTCTCCAATTAATTTGATTTAGTACCACAATGACTTTTAGATTAAAAACTGGCACATTATATTGAATTATCAGGGCACGCATTAGATGGATTAAAACTCCCTGTCTGACAGGTCTTGAAGCAGAGTTTTTAATGTGTAGAAATCCATGAGTTGAGTTGCTGCTAATGCAGTCTTCAAGGGATTAGGGTCTTAATCCAACTCGCTTCAGCATTTCTATCAATAAGATAAATCTTTGCCAGAAAAATCAGAAAATTCCATAATGGTTTTAAATTGGCCAGTAATGAGTGCAATAATGAGTGAAATGGTTAACCAGAGGTTCAAAATCTATTAGAGTAAATTCATAAACAAAACAAAATGTGCAACACCCATCAACAGAAACTATGGATAAAATTTATAAAATAGAAGACAGTGAAAAAGAAAAGCAAGTGGAAATTAATCTCAGAAGTAGGAAATATAAGACAATGACTGTCTCAATATGGGATTTAGGACTGATATTTGAATAAATATGGTCTCAGAAAATACCAACAAGGAAATATAATGGAAAATATGCAATACTGTCACTGTTGTAATTACAGTATTTTTTTTAAAGGAAATGTTTTCCAAGTTTTCAGACAAAATGACACTTGGAAAGAAAATTGGAAAATTCTTCTTAAAAAAAAATGTCAGCACAAAATTTTAGATATTTCCAAATGTTCTTTTAGCTCTCTTGGCTACAAAATTTATGTTGTTTTTGACCACAATTCATAGACAACTCACATCCCTCTGGAGCCATATTTTCTTGATAAGTTTGTTGGGATTTTTGTCCGGACGAATGTACCCATTCAAAAAACACTCATTCATCTCTGATCATTACTTATCATTGTTAGAAAAACTATGAAATTTCTTGTGGCTTCTTGAAATAAATTGGAGTAAGAAAAGGAAAGCAGATGGAGGGAAAGTATTACCTATTTCTGTTTGGGGAAAAAAGACTTTCCATGTGATTTTAGTAGAACAGGTAGTTAGTTACATGTGGGAAAATTATGTACCAGTAGAACAGGTAGAAATGGGTATTTTAATTTTCAAGACTCAATTTATAAGAATTCTCAAAAGTTAAATGTAAGAGAAATTCAAACTTGAAATTACACCAAACTTTCTACTAGTGTCAGTTGTGGTATATTGTATCATTTCATCATCCAACTTTGCAGATTTCCTTTTATTTGGAATCTTTAGGGTATCTCTAAAAATTATTTGGTTAAGTCCACCTTCAGGAAAAAGAAATTCAGACAACACACTTCATGTACAGTAGATCATCATTACCTGTCTTTTCATGCACAGAAGGTAGAAAACTAAATCAAATCAAGCTAAAAAAATCTCACCATTAAAAAAATAAAGAAAATTGTATTAAAAAAAATAAAACCCTCTCAGAATTAATGGACCTTTTGTAAAAAGGTTTGAATTTAAACTTTCATAATTATACTCTAAGGTCATACTCAGATAATTTAGAATGTTTTAGATTTCTTCTAAAGGAAAAATTAGAAAAACTCCCAGCTCAACCTCTGAAACTCCTTCTAGAGCATTAGTGACATTCAGTTGCTACTTTCTCCCTGCAGCTGGGGTAAAACCCCTCCTTCTGCCTGTAAAAGCTCTGACCTCCCCCTGTAAACACTGGTCTGATACCACGTAATTCCCTCTACCCTCAGAACACGCTTTTGTAATTGTTTTGTTTCTGGACACAGCCTATGTTTAATTCTAAGTCAGTTTTCCAAAGGTATCCCTGAGCACACGCACCGTGCATCCAATTTATTTGTCTTATTACACATGCATGCAGTTAAATACATTTCACCTAAATCCCAGCAAGGCTATGCTGGGGAATGTGATGATCAAGGACAGCCTGGGTGACATCCTGGGCTGGCATCACCCAGCGTGGGCAGCAGGGCAGGGGGATTCTGCCCCTGTGCTCAGGTGAGAGCCCACCTGCAGAGCTGCCCCAGCCCTGGCTCCAAGAGCACAAGGACGTGGAGCTGCTGGAGGCAGCCCAGAGGAGGCACCAGGATGATCACAGGGGTGGAGTATCTCTGCTGTGAGGGAAGGTTGAGGGAATTGGGATTATTCAGCCTGCAAGAGAGGTGGCTTCAGTGTGACCTCAATGTGGCCCTCCACTACCTGAAGGAAATCTGCAAGTGGAAAGAGACTATTTACAAAGGGCTGGAGTGACAGGACAAGGGATAATGGCTTCAAAGTGACAGAGAGTAGGTTTAGATTGGATATGGAGAACAATGAGTTATTAAGCCACAGTTCCTCATATTTGAGTAGTTGTAGAAGTGATGTGGTGAAGTCTGCACTGACTGGAAAAGGGAAAATAGAGCCCTCATTACTAGAAAGTGAAAATACCCAAGGGCATTGGGAGGACCCAAGGAACTACAAACCAGTCAGTCTCACCTAGGTGTCTGGCAGGACCATGGAGCAGTTTTTTCTGAAAATTGAGCTAAGGCACATGGAACCTAATGAGGTGACAGGCGACAGCCAGCATGGGTCCACTAAGGGCCTGGCACATTCAGAGGCCCTTCTCTGTTGGGGTTGCAGCGTTAGGGGATGATGGAAGGGCATGTGACTTTGCTAACTTGGGCTTCTGCAAAGCATTTGACTCTATCCCACATGAAATCCTTGCCTCTAAACTGGAGAGACACGGATTTGGCAGGTGACTCCAGTGTGTAAGGAACTGGCCAGATGGTCTCACTTAAAGAGTTGGAGTCAACAACTTGATGTCCAAGAGGAGGCCAGCAGTCAGTGGCATTCTCAGGGTTGGGGCTGCTGCTGTTTAAGAGCTCTGTTGGTGACACGGGCAGTGGGATCACTGCACCCTCAGCGTGACTGCCAACAACACCCAGCTGTGTGGTGAGGTCACACACTGGGGAGAAAGGATGCCATCCAGAGGGACATGGAAGCATGGGGAGGTGAGAATGAGCAAACCTCAAGAAGCTCTGCAAGGCTGAGTGCAGAGTGCACCTGGTTTGGGGCAATCTCCAGCATAGGTACAGGCTGAGCAGGGACTGGGGGAGAATGACAATGGGGAGAGGGACTTGAGGATGGTGGCTGATGTGAGTCTGGACATGAGCCAGCCGTGTGCCCTCGCAGCCCAGGAACTCTCTCTGTCCTGGGCATCCTCAGCAGTGTGGGCAGAAGGGAAAGAGAGCATCCCAGCCTAGGGGAAGGTGTGCCTGCCCATGCCAGCAGGGTTGGAATGAGATGATCTCTTAAGATGCCTTTTAACCAAAACAATTTTCCATGATTCTCTGCCTCTACATGGCTCATTACATCACACTGTCTTGTGTCTGACATTAATTTATTTACCAGCTCCATAGCTCAGCAACTGATCCATTGAAACATGGCATATAATTTTTTTTCCTTTTGTTTTTTTAAATGTGAAACATTTCAATGTGGAAGTATTTGAACAAGTTGCAATACCCTATTTTGATATTCTTTCAAACCCAAGTGATACTGCTACTGTCTGAAAATATATTGTGAATATTTGGCAGGTACATTTTTTCCTCCTTTTCCCCATCATATAGATGGTGAATTGTGGACTTGGAGAATGACATTTTTGACAGATAAAACTCCCATCAGAATCCATGTCCTGTATTAGTTCATAGTGATATTTTGATGCAAATGTTAAAAGACTCTGTGTGAAAGAATTTTTGACTGTAAACACCAGACAAAGTTAGAATAACAATTACTCAAATCTAAATTCAGTGTAGATACTAATATCTATTTAATGTCATGTTGACTTAGTAAGCCAGAGAAACAATCCCTGTTTTCATACTATTAGATATAATACAACCTTTTGGTTAAAATCAATACCATTCTTCAAAAATTTTGTGTATATTAGGTTGCCTAGAGAGGTTGTGAAAGCCCCAACCCTGGAAATGTCCAAGGCCAGGCTGGATATGGCTTTAAGAAACCTGTTCTAGTGGAAGGTGTTGCAGCCCATGGCAACTGGATGGTCTTTAAGACTCCTTCTAACCCAAACCATGATTCCATATTAGCCATTTCCAGTTCTTCCTTTCTCAAGGCACTTCACATTTTTCTATGGTAGCTAGCAGCTTGGTTAGTCCACCTGCAAAACAAAACGTGGAACAGCAAGACAGAGGCAAGCTGTTGAACGGAAAAGGTCCCTAAAACATCTACATAAAAGATTAAACCTTCTGAAAGTTCTTGAGGAAGTTTGAATATTAAGAGCAGGACTTGATAGGAGGTTACTTTTTCCTTCCCAAACCTGGGAGAGACTGTTTTATGGCATATGTAGCTATTTCACAGCTGTAGTGCAAATGCTGTTGTCTTCCATTGATTCCATCTCAGAATCTACTGCTGCTTTCTGAGGCAGGATTTTTATGCTGTCACCTGTGACAGTGGTGGTCCTGGTGGTTTCCACTGTAAATGACATTATTTCTCGAAATATGAATTCAGTGCCCAGTTCATGAGGAGCTCATGGTGCCTAAGTCTGTCTTTACAAGAGAACAAACCATTCAGTTACAGATGGGCATATTTCCTGGTCCCTCTTTCCCAGTCAGACCATTTCCAACACACTTTGGCTGTTGGTTCACAGGTGCCCACTCTTGTATTTGTTTGAGTTACAGTAGAAACTTATGTTCATAACTAAGTATTCCCTTGATTTTTTCCATTACCAGTGCAGTGGAATAGCCAAAGTTTCTTTGTCTCTGTTTTAGCCAGTTTCATGTTCAGTCCTTGTTTATAACTTGTTTAGTTAGGTCTTATTCAATTTTGTTTATAGCTTCCTATGAAATAATCTCATTCTTTCCATTTATATTGTGACCACCAAACTGATCTTCAGCTTTACAATAGATTTCTGATCTCAGAAATTCACTTTATTTTGTGTTTTGAGATGAATTGGTGCAATGCATAAAAAGGTAAGACAAGGATGAGCAAGAGGTTATTGTAAGTCTCCTCTGACTACAGGAGTTAGCTGAAATTCTTCCTTTCAATGCAAGAAGCTTATTAAAAAAAGATAAATTTCACCTTTAATTACTCCAGAGACCAGAATCTGTATTACCTAGGAAAGAACATTTCCCACTCAAATCAATAAGTGTTTTTGAGAGGTGAGAAAAACATACCCAGCAGCCAGTCTATCCTGTTTATGATAACTAGGATGCGTGTGTACCTCTGTATTAATATTGCTCTGTGGTTTTTCAGTTTCTTTTTGTTTGTTCCTCAGCAAGGACAAGGATCATCACATGGTACCATGTGTGCTGTGTTACATAATGATGATTCACCCCCCCAGAGGTAGCATAGGGTTGGAAATGATGAAAAGGCTATGCCAAGTTAACAAACACTCTGTGCACATTAAAATGCAGCTGTGAGTTTCCACATAGATATCTAGGAAAAAAAAAAAAAAATAAAAGACAGAGAGAGATAGATACATGTTGATTTATTTAACAGGTTGTCCACCTATGTGTAAAATCTTTGTGACAGCAGAGTACATCTTGACATCCTGCAGCTATCCCTTGGCTTACTCATCTCCTACTGGGAAATGCACTGTCCTTGTTCACTGCCGCCCCCTCTTTCCACAGATATACATTTGCAAGTTGTCTCCCTTTTGTAAAAAAAAAAAGATAAATCAGGCATGAAAGCCTTTTTCAGGTTTATTCCCTTAATTTATAACTTAATATATTCTTCCTTTGCACATGTTCTGAGCTGCTTTCTCTCCTTTAAGCATTGTGGCAGCTATAAGCAAGCAGTCAAAATCTGAAGATTTTTTTTCTGATAATGGGTTTCTTTGCTTGTTAAATAAGGGTGCTGCAGGCCATAAACACAGTGCAGACAAAATAATGTTCCTGCTTCTTAGAGGGTCTTCTCATGGAAAATTAGGTATCCCTGGCCAAATTCATCTGTTTTGCTTCATCTGATGAAGAAAATCTAATGGCAGTTAAGTCAGGTCTTAACATCAGAGTAATATCTCCAGATCTGCTGAGAGTTTTGTTGAAAAATTATTTCATTTAAAATAAGATTAGAAGAAAATAATGAAAGGGGATTTCATCCAGATGGAAATGTGTTTTCGAATGAATTCTGTTTATGACAATATTTCCCCAGTTTTCGTCAGCCTTTGTCATCTGTTTAGCTTATTTGTTGTCTGACAACCTATGAAATAAGATGCTTGCACAAATGTGAAAACTTTCCATTGCTTGTTTTCCATGTCATTCAGAAATTATTAAAAAAAAAAAAAAAAACAAAAGAAAGAAAGAGTTATGCGATCTAGAGGTTTTCATGGTCCTTAAACCTTTACATTGAACACAGCTCTCTTGGACTCGGGAAACAAGCTCATTCCTATGACAAGGAGCTGAAGAGGAAGGTATAATTGAAGAAAAAGACTGGAAAAGAGGAAAAAGAAACTGTAACACTTCATAAAGCGAGCAGAAAATCAATCTGTTTGTGCACTGTTACCTCCCACATCAGTGGCCAGCCACTGCCCAGGGCCCAAGGGCTCCTGCAGGATGCAATCGGCCTCCTGAACAAAAATATGTGCCAGTCTTAAAAATTCACCAAAACTGTGTTCATCTCCTCCATCCCCAGGCAGGTTCATGGGTGTACATGGAAGCTGTAGGCAGCAAAATAACGTAATTTTGCAAAAGGGAGCCAAAACCACAGCAGAGCTGCAGTTGATCTGCACAGCAGTACAGAGCCCCTCGTGGAGATCTGCTGATGAGGAGCAGGATGTTTTTCACAAGCCATGTTCATATGAACACGGGCCAGTGGTAAAAACAGTTACGTTATAAATGTGGATAAATTGTCCATGAAAAGAGCAGGAGCTCAATACCCAGACCACAGCAGACAGCTCATTTCAATGCTGCAGTATCATTGAAGAAATGTCTCATGCTTGAACAGCGAATCCCTCTTCCTTTCAGGTGAGAGAAAAGCTACAGGTCAGTCCCATGAGATCAAATCAAAGATTCTTGTTGAATAGGTTGAGTCTTCGCTTCCCTCCTGATTTGCAACAGAAAGATTGATGACAACACTGGTGCAGAGTCAACCACACAGAGTTTCAGCTGTTCTTGCATTTTCTAGAATGCAAAACTGAAGTTTCTACCAGAAAACATCTTACAGTTTCAGTTTTTTGGAGTGTGACTGGTTATCTAGTGTGCATATTGCATCTAGACTTTGGGTGCAGAACTGTATTAAGCACACCCTACAGTGCCTGTGTTGGGAGGAATATGGAAAACATGGAAGACATCATGATTCTACTTCTGTACTTCTTTATACTCACTTCTTCTTGATAGGTAGCGAGTGAAAGACAGTAAGGACAATCCCTCATAAAGTTAAGGTTCCGGTTTCTAAATCTGTGCTTGATGTGTCTAAACGTTACTCTTTTAAGAAAAGGAGGCTCATGGGGGCCCTTGTGGCTCTGCACAACTCCCTGAGAGGGGGGGACAGCCGGGGGGGTCAGGCTGTGCTCCAGGGAACAGGGACAGCAGGAGAGGGAACGGCCCCAGGATGGCACAGGGGAGGTTTGGATTGGAAATTGGGGAAAATTTCCTCACCAAGAGGATTTATTAAGCGTAAGAACAGGCTGACCAGGGCAGTGGTGGAGTCCCCATTTCTGGAGGGACTTAAAAGCCATGTGGAGGTGGCACTTGGGGACATGGGTTAGTGCTTGACTTAACAGTATTAAATTTATGGTGGGACTTGATGATCTTGAAGGTCTTTTCTGAACTAAATAGTTCTACAATTTGTTAGTTTTTGGCTACAATATCATCCCAAAAACATGAAGTTCTCCCCTTCAATAAAATCAAAATGGTCTAAGAGCTTTGAAGTCCTTTGAGCTGCTGAGCCCTCAAATCCAGAGCCATCTTTCACCCCTTTATCAATGTTCCTGCATCCATCTTTAACACCATTATCAATGTTCCTGAATTCATGACCAAGGGTGAACCAAATGAAGGAAGATAGACTACATCTATAATGTGATTAATGGAGATTTTAATGGATAATTTATGTCTGATCAAATGCATTCGAATAGGATGCTGAACCAAAATGTTCTTGCAGACTTTTTAAGGAAAATAATGACAAAAACTTTCATTTCCATTTATAATCTACCTTTGCTTGACCTTAATCAGTCAGTTTATGCAATATTCATAGCAGAAAAAAATCCTTCCTATATATTTCTTAAATAGTTCCACTGTAAACCTGAGTGGATGTGAAAAGGAAATAGTAATAATGAATAGAGAGTTTTGAAATATTCATAGGGAAATTCAAAGGGTTCAGAATCTGATCTTTCTCCATTGCTTCAATTTTACAAAATTATTCCGTTTTGGCAGAATTTCCTGAGACATACATAGGTAGATAAATAGATAGATAGGTAGATAGATAGATAGATAGATAGATAGATAGATAGATAAAAGATAGATAGATAGATAGATAGATAGATAGATAATATTTTTATTTGTCATTCAGAAAATAAGAAAACTTTCATTCTCACATTCTCATCTCTGTTTTTGAGCTTTAGTTGGTCATGATGAGTTTTCACAGCACAACATCCTAGGCACTAGTCTAAGTCATAAAAACAAGTATTTTATGGATGCAAAATCTACCAGTCTGAAATTGCAGTTTAGAAATATGCTTTTCTCTTTAGAAAAAGAAAAAAATCGTTCTACATAAAAGCTTCAGGTTGCAGTATCCTGACAAAGACTTGTAAAGTCTTTGTGTTATAAAGAATCAAACTAAATTTTTCTCTGCTGTTCTTGACCCTGTCACAGTATTCTATGAATATCCTCAACTTTATTTAAGTCATTGCAGTCTAGAAGAAGTCTGTGAAAATGAGACAGTTGGGATAACTGAAAAAAGGGCCTTGAGCCTTTGATGAATACTATACATCCATCAGTTTGCATTATCTTTGATATATTGGTGTTTAAAGTGTGGGTATGGCCAGAATATCCTGAGTTGGAAGGGACCCACTAGGATCATCAAAGCCCAACTCCTGACCCTGTCCAGGACAGCCCCAGTTTGTTGACATTAGATAAGTCATCATGGGATGTGGATACAGAACTAAAAATCTTATTCTCTCATCGCATTCCTACGTCATATTGGAGAACCCTCTGTGCCATCCATCTGCCAGCCCCTTGAAAGCTTTGGCTGGCTTTAGACAGTAGAGGAAAACAAAACTTGTCCTTCAAGGAAAATCAAATTTTGGGGAAAATTAATAGAATTCTGTGAAAATCAAGACCTGGAGAATTAGGAAAGGTCAGCGGTATTGTCCCTTTCAGATTAGAGGCAATCAATGACCACGCAGTTGACTTTCCCAACCCATACCATCACAAAATCCTGTCATGACTCCACCAGGTGTCCCTGGACCTTGCAGGGAGTGGGGACCCTCTGGAAAAAGTGTGGGAAGTGGAATTATACATAGGTAGGGGAAATCTAGGGGATATTCTACCTGACTCCACAGGAAACTGAACTCATGCTGCTCATGAAAGAAGATGTTTGCTCAAAGTTTCTGCAGCAGGAAAGAGTAATCTCACAGTTCTGCTCCCTGTGGGGAGGCCAGGGAGGTTCCTGCCTTGCTTGCTACATCCCAGCCACCACAGCCCTGGGAAAAAGAGACTTTGTTTTGATTTTTTCAGATTTTTAATTACAGTATTTATCATTCCACAGGAGATAAGAAGTGCACTGAGTGAGGGGATCCTTTTAGTTTTCTTATTTATTTTTCTTCAGTGCTTCCTCCCTTATGAATACTACCACTTCAAGTAAAATAAAATTCCCCCTTTGGTCAAACGCACTAGAATTTTGTTGGAAACAAAGCATCTGAAGTTGTTTCCTTCTTATTTCCTTCTCTATAAATGGTTTGCCCACATATTTTAGGAAGGCAATTCCTTTCATGTCGCATAGCACATCCTCACTGGCAGCTACAGTGTGTGCACTTTATTAGAGCATTTTTCCCCCTAGATATAATGGCACCAATTAAATTACCTTGCAGCCTGACCTTAATCTGGCAGGAATGATTATTCCATGAAACAGTTAGGGCTCTAATTGACATGAAGTGCCTGCAAAATATGTCTTTTGCAGCAGACCCTGTCAAAGTCACATTGATATGCTAATACCTATAGCTGGCAGAATCACTTCATAAAGAGAGACACTGAAAATTGAATTATTTCAATTTCAGTACCTAGGAATCTAGTGATCTGTCTGTATATGGAACTAAGTAGGTGCAGTACTTTATATGGGTAAACAGCTGTACTAGGGCGTTGCTATGGAAACTGCTTGACTCATGACAATTGTGTTAGTGATGAAGTCATTAGTGGTGTGAAATGTACTTTGAGGTTGTCAAGTGTACACTCCAGGAATATTTCAACAGTATTAGTGGAGCCTTTTCATTTGCATAATTTAGGCTTTCACATGCGATCTCGTTACGGTGAGGGGAGATGGGATGCCACAGCAGTGGCAGCAGGGCTCTGGTGTGGTTCTGCAGCCAAAGGCAGTCAGTCCCTGCATGCACAATAAACCTCTCTCTGCAACAGAACTTTCCTTTCCCTTCCCTGTCTTTTTATATTTTTCTTTTTTTCTTTTTCTTTTTTTTTTTTCTTTTAATAAAAATGTTTTGAGCCACAGGGTTCTTCAAAGGATGAACTCCTTAAACTTTTATGGTGCCAAGTTGACTTTGAGTGTCTGGACCTCTGTTGTTTCTTTTTTACTGCAATTGCTCCGGATGTACTCCAGAGAAAGCACAAGTGGGTTCAGGATCATAGGGGGCCACTTTTTCCTCATCTCTGTTATTCACTATTTATTACAGTTAGTGTGATTTCCTATGTTGTAAAACAGAGTGATGAATCCCAGGGCTTTTTTTTGGAGTCATATGTCCTTTCTTCTGGCTTTAAGTATTTCAGACTACAGAAAGCTATCTCTTTTTTCTGTTGGCAGAGGATGCAATGAAGATCTTAGCAGGTCTTTGACAAGATGTCTGAAGGGACTCCTGTGGTTTTCATGCACCCCTTGGCAGTATGGTGCTGGCTAATGCTGGGTTTATTCCTTTACATGTTCTGCCCCTTCTTCTGAGCAGGCAGGCAGGGAGGTAGCACAGCTTCCATCTCTGCTTGCTGGAGGGACACTCCTGTCATGGCTGTCACCTATTTCCAAACAATTACTTATGGTTCCCTGGGTGACACAGCCCCAGAGGATGGTCAGGCACTGAAACACACTCCCCAGGGAAGTGATCACAGCTCCAAGCCTGTCAGAGTCTAAGAAAAACTTTGGGCACTCTCAGGCTTATGGTGGGATTCTTTAGCCTGTGCAGGGCCAGCAGTTGGACTCTATAATGTTCGTGGGTGCCTTTCAACTCAGAATATTCTACATCTCTGTGAATCTACAAATTTAAAAAAAAAAAAAATATTGGGGAAAGAACACTTGTTTAGTTTGTATGTGCAAATATAAGCACACACACACAGATGCAGATGTCACCCATAGCAGAAGATCAATTCAAGAGCTCAAGATTTTCACCCAGATAAGTTAGCAACCTGCTAATATCAGACCTTGTGAGTTGATCTTATTTCTTTATGGTGTCTGATCTATTGAAATGTAATCTAATGCTGTATGTTCACTCTATATGTTCAGCCTAATACTGTATAATCACCAGCCTCTTATGTATTAATTACAGCTTAACTTTACAATTGGAATGAGCAGAAAAGTAAGCATGAAATCAAAGCTGGATTTGATTAGCATACTTTGACAGGATCTTTACTAGTCAAGGGTATCTTTGATATTGTGTTTAAAGTGTGTTCTTCTTCATGTGTAGTACTGGAGGAGACATTTCAGTAGATTCTGGTAGCATAATAACAAACTATTGCAAATCTTTACTAGTTTGAAGATATTTGAGCTATTCATAAAGTTCAATGGCCTTCTGAATCAATTCATTTTCCTGTCCAGCATCCCCTGCTCCACCTGAAAAAAAAAATATCTACTTTTCTGCTTGAAAAGAGGTATTAATTCTTTTAATGATGACAGAAAATTCATCTTTCTTCTTTTTTCTGAAAATTCAATATGATCTATTGGTGTCAGTAGGCTAATGGAAAAGTGAATAGGACAAGAAGATGAAACTCTAGTACTTTGACACAACCACTCCATATTAAGAAAGAAATTATACATCAAACTTCATACTGAAATCCTCCATTTCTTTCAAACCTAGTTCCTGAAGCCATATTTCACACATTCTTAGTTGGCTTTTTATTCCTTATTTACTGATCCCTTAGGATTTTAATATTTTAGACCAGCCAGGACAGAAGATTTTGCATAGAAGCTCCCTAAATTAATTTCCTTCCATTGCAATATGGAAATACTGAAATCATCCCCAGAGAGCTGGCTGGAGAAATTAAAAATATCTTCATAGTAAACTGTGATCAAAAAAAAAAAAAAAATATTCATTTTGGCATTAGTCATTCTACAATTCCTCCATATGTTTTATGCAACAAATTTTCTACATTATTTTTTTTTAACAACAACCACAACAACAACACAGATAGAAATTTTTTAAGTTAACCCTCAGGGTCCTATCCAAGCATAAGCAGTTAGAAGGATTTAAGATCATGATCTAGATCTTTACATATAGGATGTCCATACATGAGTCCTAAAGGCAGTTTAACCTTGAGATTTTCTGTGTGAGGGTGTGTGGTTTTCAGGGAGCTGCTGTGAACATCCAGGTTGCTGAAGCATTTTCCTGTGAGAGAGATCCTGTCAGTTCTTTCTCATTCACACAAACAGGGAAAGCCTCCAAGTGTCAAGAACCTGTCAGGATAAGATAATCAGGAGATTGAACAGGGACCAAAACTGGCTGTAAACCATATTTAACTTTTTATTTGAAATTGCAATGGATAAGCTTTAGGACATGGATTAATGATTTATGTCTGAGTTGTGGCTGGCCCCCAAAAAGTTGTCTTTATGGAGGATTTAATATATAAAAAAACCTACTTAAGTCTCAAAATCTCAAGGGGAGACCCTTATTCACTGCTTCACCCACATGCTGAAGACCCTCATCATCATTAAGGGGTAAAACTGACTCATTTTTTGAGGGGGCCACATTCTGAATTAAAGATTTGCAAGGGGAATAAAAATAAACATCCCATTTGAACACCTTCTACTGTTCATCTGGCCTCTCAGGTGGATTGTGAAAGATGTCAGAGAACTTTTCTATCACAGAATCCTGTGGAGAAATTGGTGCAAAAAAGTTTTGTGGTGATTTTGTGTGGCTCAGTGGAGATTTTGTCTGGCTAACACAGCTGATGTGAATTGAGGTTAATCAGCAGTGGTTGTTTCTTACATAGGTGGATTGGGATCTCCTACTGGATCTTACAGGCACAGACTCGGTGAGACAACACCACCCTTAAAGTCACATTTTTGCCTTACAGAGACAACTGTAAACTCCTGAAGCCAGCCAAAGTTTTTTCTGGATTGGAGCTTGATGGCAGGGGGGATTTTGAGACTGCAGCTCTCCTTTTCCACTTATAATTGGCATTTCTTGCAAAAGATTTACAACATTTTAATTCTTTCTTGCTGATAATCTGCTGTCTCTCAGGCCATTTTGAATTTGGCTGTGGTTTGGCACAGCAACAAATCAGGGCTCAGCAAAGAGAAGAGACGATGTGTAAAAAGGGAGAGAGAGTGTGTTGTGATGGACAAATAAGAGAAGCACTCCAAACTAAAGACTTCAGGCAGGTATGAAATGACATGTCTGGCAGGTTTTCTCAGGCTTCCCCGTCAGTGAAAACCTGATGGGTGAATGGAAGTGAGTGGAGAGAAGCTTGATCATCTTTGTTCAATCCTCCAGAGGAAAGCTCCCTGCAGCAGTGATGTGGGTTGTTTTTTTTCTCCCTAGAAGGAGCAGTAGCAGAATGTTAACAAGCTTCATTTTCTATTCCCTACAACGAGGAAGCGACCTTTGCCCGCTTCCCTGGCTGTTTGTGTTCTTGATGCTGATAGAGCCAGATTTTCACAAGACAGACCTGGGTAATTTTCATGGCTGCCGCACTATTGCAAACCAATTAGCAAGCCAGCTTGATAGGGCAAGGTTGTGGAGATGCCCATGGCTGCTTTAATAGTTTCCTGTGTATCAGTATGGTGCTATTGATTTTTCTCCCTTTGGACCCAAAGACTAAAGTTCATGCTCTGTAGCAGATAAAGTGAAAACTGTGGAGGTTTTATAGCATGTATACTAATTTAACCTTTTGGGAAAAAAAAAAAAAAAAGAAACAGAGAGATGCTCTGTACAGTGCTCTTTTTGCTTTTGTACACATTATTTAACATTAATGTAAATAGGATTGTGCTGATGATTCTGGTGGCCTAAAGGTCCCTGTGGATTACAAATTGAGTCACCAGCAGAGAGTGAGGCACTTTGCAGGGACACATAGGAAAATATGATTCCCACAGGGCAAGGCAGACAGAGCATGCATCAGAGGCAAAGGGATGTGGGAAGGACAAAAGCAATGAAACTGAGAGCCCCTGTGAAAGCCACCGCTGCTTCACGAGTTTGTGCCCCCCAGGGTGAGACATTCACTCACTGAGAGGTGAATTTAAGCCTTTCTGCCACTTTGTTGTACTAAAACTCTTGCTTGAGGACATTCAGCACTTGTAAGCAGTGATGCTACAGGGAGAGTGACCCCAGCTGGGAAGGTCGGACAGACAGGCATCGTGCCATTATCATTTAATGAAATTAATTGTCTGATCTTACTGGAAAACACCTGGGAGCTGGCTCTGTTCAGCAGGGGAGGGGATATCCTGAGACAGCAGCCCCCTGAAGCACTGACAGGGCTGGCCCTTCCCTCTGGGCTCCCGGGTCTGTCCTGTGTGCGCTCAGTTTCTGCCCATCCACAGTTCCACTACGGCCAAACATTTCAGAGTCATGAGCCCACCTCCACAAGTTTGGAGGGAAAAATAACAAAGGGTTTTATTTTCTCTTCTTCTGTGGGATTGGGGGTTTTAGGACAGCCTTTTGCATTTATCTTTAATCTCCTTTCGTAAACAGAAAATCTATAATACAATTTAAAGAGAGAAAGAAAGACTTGGGAGCTTTGCTGTGATGTAGTGTTTTCTTGACAGTTTGTGGACTTCTTCCCAAATTAGGCTGAATCCTAAACCACAGTTTCCCTTACTTTTCAGCTGTAGAAATCCAAAGGAATGAAAAATATTGCTTGCTTTGGATAAACAGAAACATTTTGCTTAATGCAATCCATTTATTTTTTTATCCTGCTGTCTGAAAACTCACTTGCCTGAGCACTTTTCCAAAGAACTGAATTAATTCTGTGTTATAATGAGTGTTCCAGTAGGTAACTGGTTGGCAAAGGGCCAGTTTTACAATCTACAATGCAACAGAATGTATTGCTTAATGCCATTAATAATAATTGTGAACTCTGTGGATTTGGGTAATTCCTATAAGATCTTGTTTCCATAAACAAAAGTCAAATTTCCAGCTGCTGAGTAATCCTGGTCTATATATTTTATTCTGCTTTGTGGCTGTTTGCTGTAGATTACTTTCTCAAATTTTGAGCATAAAATGCCTCTCAGTGTGAATAAACACATAAATTTGTACAGAATGTAGTCTTGCATTTGCCTCTTGCTGCTTTATGTTCAGGAAGGTCAAAAGGAGAAAACTGACTCCATTGACTTCATTTTATCTATGTTGACAAAAACAAAGTGGGGAACATCTTCTGGCCTGTCCCCAGTCTCTGCTTTTGATGGGAGGCTGCCATTCACAAAAGCCAGTGGAGAGCTCTTTGGTTTCTTTTAAGAGAAGGATTTTACAGCCTGTGGAACTTTGAGGAAAATATTGCATACTACTTGTGTCTCTGCAACGTGGCATGCTACTTAGGGAATGCAGGAAAATTACACAGGTGTAGTGTGGAGACTGGGAGCTGCCTGTCCAGCTGAATTGGAAATAGGGTGTTCAGTGCAGGGTAAATGCAGAATACAGTATTTTTAAATACCAAATAGTATGGAATCTTTAGGTAAATCTGTGTAGCCATTACACTTGTGTAGTGGACCCCTACACTGAGAATACCTGAGCTAAGAGAAAGGTAGCTTGTTCTTTATTTTATTGATCACTCTGGTGAAATACTTTATTAAAAGGCATATTAGGCATAACTCCCTTGTTTATTCTTTTGGTTTACAGTCATGTCTCCCAAGACAGCAAGGAATCAATCTGCCTTGCATAGAGTGAGTTCTCTGAGTAAAATGGGACACTGCTTGGATCAACTCTGTTCTTTGCACTGGACTTTATTTCTTTGAAGAGCTATGACCTGTATCTGCACCAAGAGCACAGGGGAAGGAAGCTTCCTGTCTATCACTTTGAATCAGACACCATGCACAGGAGTAACTCTAGTTTTCAGGAATATTCCTCTGTGCTGATTTACATTCTGGTGTGGGGTGGTTGATCTGCTAAACCTTTCCAAAGGTTTAGCAAAGAACCTCTGCTGAAATACAGGGTATTCTGAAAGTATATTGAGGACTTTTTACAGTATATCCTGAAATGGTATTGAGAACTCATTCTTTTTAAGGCTTCTCCCTTCTTCTGTTTCCAAGCATGGCATAAACATTTTACAGACACTTTTGGTTTGTTAAAACACATATAAAGCTGTACATGGACCACCTACAAAGGAGAAAGGAAACGTTTGGAGCTGAAGGGGGTGAAAATGGCCATGGTTCCTCACACACATAAACATTCGGTGGCATTTGCTGACTGCTGACACTGCTGTAGTTAATGATTGAGGCGGGGCACAAGGACAGGGCAAATCCACGAAGTTAGGGCTCACTCCACAACATCCCAACCAGAACCACAACGGGAACAACCATTTACCCAGAGCACCACCTTTTGGTGCAGGTGCTGTTTGCAATCCACAGGGCAATCCCTGTGGGAGAGATGAAGCAGGAAACAGGGGCTGAGTCCTTCCTTCTTTCTGCAGTGTCACAGTTCTCAGCTACACAGAACAGGTATTTGGGTGTAACCAAGATGAGTGTACCCGTATTTGTGGTGATCTGGGAACACTGCTGGTTAGTCTTGACCAGATAGTGATGTTTCGACACCAGAAGAGAAATTAAAAGTGGTCTCACCATCCTGTGCTGGTGTCAGGTTGCTGATGGGCAGGGAGACAGAGTGCTCCCCAGGAGCCATGTGTCCCAATGTCCTGGGAAGTCGGCACAAAGACATCCATGGGACAAGGAATGATGCAGAAGGGCACTTGAGATTGATGAGAATGTATTTGTGATCCATCAACCACCTTGTACAGACAAGGTGCTTTGCTGCCTTGCTGTGAGATGTTTGCACTTCAGCTGGCTGGGTTGCTCTGGCTAGCAGAAATTTAATCTGGACCCTCCAAATCACTGAGAGCTTAAGGGAAAGCCAAGGGAAGATTTGTCTTTAGAAGTGCACACATGACTTACTTGCATCACAAAGCAAATATTGTCTGGGCTGGCTCATTTCTCCTGGATCTGCTACAAGGACCAGTGGGTCTTTAAGGAAATATAAAAGAACATATTTTGTATTCATGGATCCTCCTCTTCCATCACATCCAAGCAATGGGGCAAGATAGGTTAAAAAAAAATCAAACCAACCAAACAAAAATACAAAAACCTGCCTGCTAATAATGGGTAAATAATTGTTATGAAATCAAGTAGAGATGAAATTCAACACATTGGTTCCATTTATGTTATTGCCTTTTCTTTCACAAGTCACCCAAAGACAAATAATCAAGACAGAAAGCAGTTTAACTTTCCAAGTCATAAAAAGAGCAGAAATATGTGGATTGCTTAGTCATTTTGCCAAGGCAAGAAGCCTTCCATCAGTCTGGGCTGGAGAGAATAATCACTCAGCGTATGGACCCACGCCAGGAGGCGGCTGCTGATGCCACCAGAGCTGCAGTTCTGTGAGGCACAGAGAGACAGGAGAGGCATGAGCTTTGCAGAGATGGTGCTGGTGAAGCCTTTTCACTCTGGTGTTTTTTTTATTCTGCAAGATTCAGTTCAGCCTCCCCCCCACCGTGTTTTAGCCCAGCACATAAGATCACAGAGAATAAGATTAAGCGAAAAGGAAGCAGGGAGACAAAAAACACCCTAAACACCTGTTCCCATTCTTCTCCTATAATTTTCCAAGTGTCTGAGCATTTCTGGGATGGAATAATTCTGCTGATACCTGCTGTAATCAAAACCATGCCCTGTCTTCTTTTGGTGTTTCCAGACCAAGTTTGGATGTCACATTTGAGTTTTCCTGACTTTTCCTAGGATTGAGTATGTGGGATGGGGGTAGCAACACAGGAATGACTCCACTCCAGGGGGTGAGGCAAAGCTGGTAACTCAGGAATCATGGAATGGTTTGGGTTACAAGGGAATCTCAGGTCATTTATTTCCAAGGCATCCGTCATGGCCTTAGTTCCTTCCTTTAAAGGAATCTTTCTTTGGAAACTTCTTTCCTCTTTTGCTGCATAAACTGAGCAAACCACACCTATGTATCTAAAATTTCCCTTGTTTGTGCAGAAAATAACCATACTAGAATTATAGAGTTGTAAGGCTCTACTCTGTCTCACAAGAACTGCTTTGTGAATTCCTTCTGCCTCCCTTGTGCATCTTACCCATCAATTTCCTTTGCCTGTACCATGGGCTGATTTCACCTGTGACCATTAACGTTGCTCAAACCACCATCCAGAGGGTTGCCCAGAGAAATTCTTACAAAACACGTCTTCTCACCAGATTTTTTGTTCACAGCACACAATCTGCCTGCTTCCCCTTTTGATTTAACATTGTTATTAGTGTATTTATCTCTTTCAGAACTGACATTGTGCTTTGCAACTGTACACACCAAGCAGAAGGGAGCAATCCCTAGGCAGGCATTACATCCTGACACACAGAGGAAGCACAGACTGTTCTCTATCGAGAGCTGGGGCATTTATAAATCATGGGAACCCGCATGAAATTAGACATCTGACCTCTATACAGTTCAGATACACAGTTTCCAGGCCCTGCCAATCCACCAAGATGGATTTCTGAGCTGTCACTTGAGTCCTTTGAAAACAACCTCTGTGACAGTTAAAACGAATTGGCAGAAGAGACATATGGGGAGTGTAGCTTCCAGATTGATGAGGTATTTGAAAGAGAGCAGGTTACACGTGTAGGTTACTTATAATGCCTTGCAACCCTGTGGCTGACTCACATTTCATGCCTTCAGCTAAGCAGGGTGCACAAGATTTGGAAGGCTGCTTTTTCATTTTGGAAACCCCCAAACTGAAGCCCTTTTTATACACATGTGGTGATGCAGGGATGCAAGCTTGACCTCCAAAAGAACACATCAAGAGAGAATGCAAGTTCCCCTTTTCCCCAGATAATCCCTGCCTCAATTTGCTGTCAATGCAAATTTTATTGACTGACTTCCATGTGTCATTGGCTCAGTTAGACAAGGTTGTTTGGGTTTTTGTTTTCTTTTTTGTGGTTTTTTTTTTTAATTCAATTTATTTTTATTTTAAAATTAGGAAAATAACCAAAAACCATGAGTCCCTTCAGATTAAAATAGTCTGAGCAGATTAAAATAGGTTACAGGAAGAAATTGATGCTCAGGAAGTTTCAGCTGAACACAAAGAGAAACTTCTTTACTGTTCAGTGATTCTGCACAGGAACAGGTTGCTCAGAGAGATGGTGGAGTCTTCCTCACTGGAGATATTCATGAACAATCCTGTGCCATGTCCTCTGGGATGATCCTGCTGGAGCAAGAGGTTGGGCAAATGACCCATTGTGGTTCCTTCTAACCTTATCTGATCTAAAGATTCTGTGAAAACTGAGCTCTCAAAACTGGAATTTGGGAATAAAACTGGCTTTTGAGAGTAAATCCACAGCCTATAAGGATGGAAGCTCTAGAGCCAGTCCTGCCTTCACACTTGGGTTGGCATGAGACTTTAGCTCATCTTTCCAGACCTCTAAGGCATTTTCATTCTGACTTTTCTCATTTGTAAGAGCTGGAGCCATGTGCAACCACACCCCACAGGAGAAACAGGATCCAGTCCTGTCTTCTGTCATGTACCAGCAATTTGGGTTTCTCTTAAAGATCTGGAGTCATGAATTCTGCTTTGTCATAGGTAGGAAATGTACAATTAGTGATGCAAAACTCTTTTGGGGTCAGAACAGAGCAAATGGTCTGCATGGCAGCATGTCCCTGAAGCATTTGTTGTCCTGAGACTCTTCTCTCTTCAGGACAATTTCAGGGTAATTCTGAAATGGAAACTAGCCCTCCATAGGATCAGGTCAAGCTGCTTGAGAGACAACCTCAGCTTGAGTGTTCATATGCATGAAAAATGCAGCTGTCAACTTGAAGCATACAGCTGCATGGAAAACAATTTCCCCCTTCCATGAAGATGTGAATAAAAAAAACACTTTTTCATGAAAAAATGAAGATAAAAAGTCAATCTACGGATATTTTCATGGGCGAAAATTTTCAAAATGATATTTCTGCACAGGTCATCTTGAACATTACCTTGTATTGACTTAGTTTTACCTTTTCCATTTTTGTTAATATGTCCCTTTCTGAAAATTTAACTATACTAATATTTTTTCTATGAAAAAAAAAAAAAAAAAGCCTGAAAATATATTGCTATCTCTAGATGGAACTCAGACTTGCATAGGCCAGGCACAAAGCTTTTCTGGAAAATTCTTAAGCCTGAACTCACTTCCAGAAGGGAGCAGGTCGACCACAGTGCTTTAAAGCTAAAAAGCAAGTATCTCCTTTTCTCTAGTCACTGCTTTGGTGGGAGCTGTGAGGAATCTGGGGCAAAGATTTCTCCTTGTGTGTGCACAAGGTCTGATACAGCAGAGATGGGCACAAACAGAGACATCCTCTGACTTTTCTTTTTCGGAATTGTGGGGGTTTTGGCTGAAAGAGAAACTAGAGGAACAATGGCAGGAGCAGAAGAGAAGAACCCAAGGCCCAAGGAAATTCTTCTGAGGGTTTCGGTTAGGTTAGGGTTTCACCCTCTACTGCCATACACATCTCTGAACTCTAAGACATCAAGGAAGTGTATTTATTACTACCACATTACACATGAAAAATGAGATATGTGAAGAACATGTTTAGTCCCCACCATCACTTGGTATCACTTGGATCAAGGCATGAGGCATTCCTACTGCAGGGACTTTTATTCTGTGACTAGCTTGCCAAAACTGTTCAAATATTTTGGCCAAGAGCAGTAAAATCAGCTTTTTTTTTCTTTTTTTTTTTTTTTTTTTGCATTTTTTTTTATGAACTCCTATCTTCCCCCTTCTTGCAACAAATTTTCTCTCTTTTATGGGGAAATATCTTTTTCT
This sequence comes from Sitta carolinensis, assembly GCA_032173965.1. Lineage (NCBI taxonomy): Eukaryota > Metazoa > Chordata > Aves > Passeriformes > Sittidae > Sitta > Sitta carolinensis. The sequence goes on along the minus strand of CM063313.1, from coordinate 5,708,690 downwards.
CAATAGTCAATTCCTCATTTGCCTTTTCTCTCTTAGAATTTATTAATATGTCCACCCTCTGTTGGTCTTGGGTAGAGCTAGAGAAAATATTACTGTGAGATAAGTAATTGTCTGGAAATTTGCTCAATTTTAACATATGACTGTGAAGGGGTCTTCTTTATGTTAAAAAAAAAAAAAAAAAATAAAATCCTAAACCTGCAAAATGAGAAATTAAGTTCTAAAAAAATGAATTTTTTTTTTTCATAAAATCAGTCAATTCAAAAGCAACTTTCTTCTTTCTCTTTAAAAAATTCAAAAAGTAGAAAAATTAAGGTGTTGACAAAATTAGGGAAAGAGAAAATAATCTAAACCAATTTTTTTTCTAAAACCAGAAAAACTGCCTCAAACCTGAATAATTTTTTTTTTTCCCTAAAAACCCTTTTGCTTTCCTGGGAGGCTTTTTGGGTTTGAGTTAGGCATTGGGTGGTTTTTATTCATTCCACTTAATAAACCTAATTATTTTGCTTGGCTTGACTCAAGCTATTTTATTTTACATCCTTATTTTTCTCTAAATACATAATTTGTCTTGTCTTTAACATGAGTTTGCAAGAGGGAGGGAAAGTGTGCCAGGCTGGCAATAGGGCCACATCAAATGTCTGTGCTGAGGCATCTACTCCATGTGGTCTTTTTTTTGGAACCCTCTTCTGCCCTGTCACGAGGATGAGTTGAAAAAAATAGTGACCACCAGCTCACTCTGAATGTGGTTTTGTGGATTTGGTGGAGTTTTGTCGGGTTGCAGTTCTCCATAATTTTTTCAGCAAATTGGTTATAATCCAAGGGAAATAGATAATTCCCTCCCTCCACTGTCAAACATCCCCTTTATCTTATTATTGTTTCAAAGCTCTAAAGCATAAAACTGAATTTTTATGTTTCCAAATGACCTTCAAAATTTGAGACAAGGCTGACTTCCGTTGAAGTGTAATATTCTGGATCATTAATTTCACTAGAGATATTCCAATTTGTAATTTCATTAAGTTTAAGAGCATAACCACTCTTAATACCATGTTTCTAAATATGATAGGCTGTATCCTCAACCAGCACAAGCCAGCACAGCCTGAGTCACTCTGCCAGAGCAGCCCACAGCAGCAGTGATGCCTTGGAGAGGCTGCCTAGGACAGAGGCTAGACAGCTATAAAATAAAGCAGGTATTTATTGAGAGGCCTTCACAGTGTACACCTTGGGCAGTGCAGGAGCCTGGCAGAGGCTACACCCAAGCTGGAGGACAGTCACAGGTTTTTTGGACAGATATAAGTTTGGTCTATTTGCATATCAGGGGTTAACTGTGCAATTACAGCTTTAGGTAATGAAGTCACATTCCCACAGTTTGCTCCTCCCAATTTTTTTTTGTTTACACTTTTCGGGCCTGAGGCTGAGAAGACAACCTTGGTTCCCACCTGGAAAAGGATTGTTTTGTCTGACCAAACTGTGAAGAGGAATTACTAACACTCCATATGGAGCTCAGAGTTATACACTAATGCAGCACAGGGTTTCCAAAATATAAAAGCTAAAATTTAAGGCACCACCAGGACTGTAGTCTGGTTTTCTAGGCCTGAAGTTTCTGAGTTTCTGAACTCAGTTTCTTCGTGGTGTTTAGGTTTCAGAAGACCTTGTTCCCACAGACTTGACATAAACATCCCAAGTGTTATTGTAACGAGAGTGATGTTTTGGATTCTTTTCCGTGGGATGGACTTGTCTCTATCCATTGCTTTAGGCCAATGGTTAGAAGAGTTCTGGCACTCTTCTAACCAATGAGAGTGGCCTGTTCTAAAAGGTATATAAGGAGGGCAATTGTTTTAATAAAGTGGAGTCAAATACAGTTTTTATAACGATGTCTCATGTCGTCTGTTCATCTCCCGCAGCGACACCAGGACCATGAGGGTAAGATCTTCCTCTGCATTTGGTTTCAACCACTGTTTGATACCCACAAATAATCCCTGCCACGACACACATTAAACATCTCTAATAGCTGATTAAGATATTTTTGGTAGGAAAGGCTAGATGGTCTAGTGGTCTAGTGGTTGGTGAGTTATTATAACCCTACTTGTCAGAATGGATTTGCAGAGCACTGGCCACATGGAACTTTACAAATGATAATGGGTTCCTGTGACACCACATGTGCATCCTGCTGGTTTGCAGGGGCATGCAATAGTTGCCTGGGCAGCCCCAGGGGAGTTCATCTTGCAGTGGGACATAAAAACCTACGCCATGAACTCATTTTGCTTTCTGTTTTTTCTCTACACAATCTAAACACCTGTAGTATTTTAGGTTAAGGCCCCTCATCATTTTCCCACAAGAGAAATCCTGAGGGAAGATGGTTGTGAGAGACTTATGAAAAGACAGGAGGAAAAGTTAAAAACAAGGATTTGGATGAATGACTCCTACTTTTGCAGCAAATGTTCTAATCAGACATGGCATGATGTGGGGAGGGCTGACCTTTCATCATCTCAACTGATGGAACCTCTGTGCTGTGTTTCATTAGAGGAATTGAATTAGGGAGAAGCTGAATGACTCCATGACCTGGCAGTTCAATGTCTGGCCCAGTCACTGTGATTAACTATTTATAAACAATCACAGAATCACAGAACCACCAGGCTGGAAGAGACCTCCAAGATCATCGAGTCCAACCCAGCTCTAGCACCTCAGCCAGACCTTGGCACCCAGTGCCACATCCAGTCTGTTTTCAAACACATCCAGGGATGGTGACTCCACCACCTCCCTGGGCAGACCATTCCAGTACTTTATTCTTTCCTTGTAAACGTTATTCCTAATATCCAGCCTGTGTTTCCCTTGGTGCAGCTTGAGGCTGTGCCCTCTGTTCTGTCAGTGCTTCCTGGTGAGAGAGACCAACTCTCACCCGACTACAGCCACCTCTCAGAGAGCTGTAGAGATTGATAAGATCACCCCTGAGTCTCCATTTCTCCAGGCTGAACACCCCCAGCTCCCCCAGCCATCCCTCACAGGGTTTGTGTTCCCAGCCCCTCTCCAGCCTCGTTCCCTCTGGATGCGCTCCAGCATCTCCAGGTCCTTCCCAAAGTGAGGGCCCAGAACTGGACACAGCACTCAATAAAACAGCACCCACAGCTGAGAGCTGGGCAGTGGGGAGGAGGGACAGAGTGTGCCACCACTGGGCAACCCACAGAACATCATCATTAATTGACTGGCCTGGGACACGCCAGCTCAAATCATCATCAGCAGAAAAGGAAATTGGACAGGACTTTTCACAGCATAGGTAAATATCCCAGCCTTTGGCTACAAACTGGTGGAAGGCCACTCCTGTTGCCTACAGCTGTGCTTGGTGAAGTTAACCTTATCCTTGCCCTATTCAACAAACCCATGGATTAGGACAAAAAAAATCTCTAATTCTGAAAGACTGTAAAAAAAGCATTGCCTCACTATAAATTTCTTGAGCCCTGATCCAAAATTTTTACTCTAGTCAGGATTTCTACACAATGTTTTTGTCTACCCTGAAGCTGGTATTTATTAACATTTATAAAAAGATTGTTTCAGCTGATTACACTCCCGGACCTAATTGCTGCAAACAAGCCTACAGAAATTAACAGTTTTCTTGTTGCCAGCAGATTTCTCATGAAGGTTATCCTTGTAGAACAGTAAAACAGAACCTAGTTGATAGGTTCCTAAAGCTGACAGGTTTCATCTGGAGATGCTTTCTAGGAAGTAGGCTGAGTGGTCATAGGAAGTTTAATAACCTGGAGGAACTGTACATTTTGGCCTGATGAACCAACATCTTAATTTCAAGGCTGATGGAGTCAAATGAAACAAGGAAATTTCTCACCTTTTCTGTGTTTAAGTCATCATGTTTGACATGATTGTTAGCAGTGACAGCAATTAGCTGACCAGCAAAATGTCTTTGCTTTTCAAGGTGCAGAGCTTCTCTTTACAAAAAACAGATGAAGCATGTTTAAATAAATTAAACTGTTGTTTTTGTACATTTACAAAATGATTTCTTTCTATCCAGAGACCTCAAATGCCTTCCCACAGCCCTGTTCCAGGAGCTGATTACCAATGTGGACACAAACAGTTAAAAATCTTCCCTTCAGAACCCCCATAGAAGGTTTGTGTGTTGAGCTTAAAAAGCTTCCGCAGTGTTTAAGATTTCATGCTGGCCATAGTCTGTAATGATGAAGAGTTTACAATTAAAGCTGATGAGCTGGAAAATAAGGAATGAATTCAAAACTACTTTGTGTGAAGAGAGTCTGAAATTATGAGAATATTTAGCACCCAGTGTTTCTTTTATTTTTCTCTATATTATTATTTTTTTTATTTATTCTTTTTTTTTTTTTTCTTTAGCTGTCTCTCTGTGTCTATAACCAGGTTGGTTAGAAGACCAGTTCTGAAATTGACTGTAGGCAGGCAGATTTTTAAATAAATTGTAATTCTAAGGTGGAAAAAAAATTGCTGTAATTAAGAAATATACTTTGATATTACAAAATACAAGTGAAATTTTCAGCTTACACCAACATTTGCTAGACTAATAGGAATACAGACACATTGTCTGCAAGATAATCAAAGAAAAATTAGAGCAGAACTGGGTCAGGTAGAATCTGCAAAATCATAGACTGCCTAATGGGCTGAATTGCTGAACTGTAGAATTCCTTTCTTGCCAACCTCTCTAGTAATTTTCTCTCTGAGTAATTTCCCTCTGCCTGTACCACTGGTACTTTCCTGTTTGATATTTAAGAAGAAGAAATTCAGACACATGCCCAGCACATTACCATGAAGAGTCTGGAACTTATAAGTGATATAAGAACATGCATGTCACTATTTCCCTACACTTGATGAGCAAGCTCCCAAGAAAATATGACTTTTCCTTTTGACTGATGCAAACAAATAATGTTCATTGACTTTTACCACATTTTGTTTGGCCAGGAGTTTGCAGAGCCCCTGCTTCAGTGGTGTCTTCAATTAACCCACTCGTTGGCCCCTAAATGAAAGGCACAGGTTTGGAAGAGGGTCTAACTGGATGGGAAGGTGTTCCAAGCACCCCAGAAGTGAACCAGCCCCAGTCTAGAAGCCCTCATGTTGTTTTAACAGCTGGTGTTGTAGGAATCAGTTGTGCTGGAGGGCCTGGCACAGCTCTGTCATGAGGAGATTTTTAAATGGAGCCCTGCAGTACCCACCTGTGCAAGAAGTCACTTCACTTTTTGCCCATCTCACCAAGTGAGTGTTCTAAATAATAATTTTTTATAATTATAATTTTTAATTTATATTTATAATTAAATATATTTTAATACTTATAATTTGTAAGTATAATTTTTAATCTACTAAAGTAAAAAGGACTAGGGACATGCATTAGGGGGAAAAGAGCAGTCAAAAGCAGACTAAGTCAAAAATTGCATTTACATCAATAACGGTCATGAGGAGCTACAGGTACCTTGGAAGCAGATTATTTGTTCTGGACCACTGAATTTAGCCTTGACCACTAAAAATGTCTCATATAGTTCACTCCATAAACTTAATAAACTTCAAAAAAGGAATTATCTTGAACGTTCTTGGGTTTACCTTACATTTGCAATTTATTTATCATATTACAAGTACTTGAACACAGAACTTCTCACCAGTAACACTTCATTTTCTCCACTAGAAACTGCAGTCTGTTTTGCAAACTATTAGATTATATTTGTCTTTGTACAACTTCAGTTTGTGATCAGCTGCTTCCTCTTCCTTTGGTCATTCCAAGGGATAAACTCTCAAATTATTACATAATCAAAATTTTGAGATACTTGCCCTCAGAGTTCATGATTTTGCACCATGCTTTTGAATGATAGAGAAGCATGGAATCATAGAATGGTTTGTCCTGGAAGGGACCTTATAAATTCTCTCATTCTAAACCCCCTGCCATGGGCAGGGTCACTTTCCACCAGACCAGGTTGCTCAGAATTCCATCCAATCTGTCCTGGAACACTTCCAGGGATGAGTTACCACAACTTCAATATGATATGATGATATCATGGCATGATATGATATGATATGATGATATGATTATTATGATAAATGATATTATATTCTTCTCAATCAAGTTTCCAAGCTCACACCATATCTGTAACACTTCCTGCTATTGCTCTGTACTATCACTCACAGATGTTGCCCTATGACAACAGAAGCAGAAAAAAATGTAGTCCAACAGCACTGACTCCCACCAGAATAACAATTCAACTTTCAGTGTTACGCCTTGCTGTCGGTTCTTCATGTCTTGGGCAGCACTTTATCAAAAGTTGTAAAAATATCCTAACAAATGAGGATTTTCTCATCTCTTACACCTAGAAAAATCAGTTATGTTTTTCCTAGAAAACTGGGCATTTATTGGAACAGTCTGGCACAATCTGTTTTGTGAACACATCTTTATCAAGTAGGTTCCTAAACCGTATTAAAACTGGAAGTTTTGCACTAAGGGGAAACAAAATTTATTTAAGATGCTGATGGAGGTAACGCTAAAAGTTCTTGCTTTTACAAAACATCAGGAAGAGGGTTTGTTGGATGGAGCTAGGAGCAACCTGGTCTGCTAGAAGGAATCCCTGCCTGTGCTGGGGAACATGATGATCTTTAAGGCCTCTTCCAACCCAAACTGTGATTCTCAGGGCATTGTAATTCTGATACAGCTGCTGAAGTCACTGGATTTCCAGTAACTTTTTGTTGTTGTGTTTATTTCAAGTTTTATAGAAAGTGCAAATATACTTTGTGGCCACAAAAGTTGTCCAAATGTTTGTGTTAGCAAATAAAAAAAGGAGTTCTGTTTCTCATCTTTTTTTTCCTGTAGTTATGCCCAGTCAGACATTTAATTAGTGTAGCATATTGGATCTGCTCTCAGCTGCTTTCCACAGTGGTGAGGCATTTACATCTGTACACAGTGGGTGTTTAGCAGCACAGCTCTGATGTGTTGTGCTTTTACAGTGACCTTTCACAAGTGTGAATGGTTATACAAGGTACCAGGGACTGGTCAGTTGGCCAGACTTTGGACAGCAAGCAGGATAGAAGCTGGTATGTGTTTGAGTGGCCTCCTAAAGGAAAATGCCAGGACAGCATGAAACAGGATGTTTTGGTTTGTTAGACTCTAAGTTCTGTTTTTTAAAGGTCTGTTTAGAGAGTACACAGGCTTCTGTGTCTGTACAGAAAACTGTCATGTGAAATTACACAATCTGCAAGTAGCTGGGTTAGCACAGCATAAACAGTAGAACAAGATGATTATTGTATGTCACTTTCAGGTGAAATATATTCTATTCTATTATTCTATTCTATTCTATTCTATTCTATTACTCTACTCTACTCTACTCTACTCTACTCTACTCTACTCTACTCTACTCTACTCTACTCTGCTCTACTCTATTCTACTCTATCCAGTTCCATTCTATTCCACTCTATAAGCAGCTACTGAACAACACACCAAGTGACTTTGCTTTCATTTTGCATGACAAGATGAATGGGCCAAGCAAACTCATCAGAGATTCATAGAATCACAGAATGGTTTGGGTTAGAAGGGACTTTAAAGCTTTTCTAGTTCCAAACTCCCTGCCGTTCATACAGGCACCATCCTTAAACCAGCCTTGAAAATTTCCAGGTGTGGGAGAGAAAACTTCCTCTGGGAAACCTGTGACTGGGCCTTACCACCCTCACAGGGAAGAATTTTTTTTTTCGTAGTATCTAGCCTGAACCTATTCTCTTCCAGTCCAAAGACATTCCCCCATCCTGCCACCCCAGACACTTTTAAATACTTTCTTTCCATATTGTAGGTTCCCTTTAGGTACTGGAAGGCCACAGTTAAGCCACACCAAAGCCTTCTCTTTTGCAGGCTGAACAATCCCAATTCCCTCAGCCTTCCCTCATAGCAGAGCTGCTCCATCCCTCTGATCCCTCTGTAGGAGTCTACTCCTACAGGCTGATGTTCTCCCTTTCTAGAGATCCCACATGACATGGTATCTTAGCAGACACTGCCTTGATCTGGTGGCAGTCCAGGAGGTTAATTATGAATCTCACATCGTGGTCCCTGTGCTTGTCTCCACTGACTACCTTTCATCTCACTGGGACTTTGGAAGTTTAGAAGGAAGAGGAATTAATAACAGCAGCAATAAATGTGATTAACCATAGGGAAAACATTTTTTACAGGCCAAGCAATGCTGTTTAAATAATTCCAGGGGGATAATCTTGTATAATCTTACAATTCCCAGTAAGGCTAACCTGTCCCATTTTTTTCCAATGCCTGACATAGACTTTGATGTTGTAGTTGAGGACACAAAACTCTTAATGCCTTTCCCATCTGAAATGTTTTCATCTGCCATGCCAGCTGTTTGTATCATCTGTTATAAGAAAAATATAACTTTTCTCTTCCTTGAGCGTTCAGTAAAGACAGCACTGAGCTGGTCAAGAAGGGATTATACTGAATAAAGATTTCCTGATCATTGCCATGTACCTACAAAATCTGTAAGTTTGTAATTGTTCTAATCTCACAAATGAGGGTTCCCTCCATTGGAGGGAATTATTTCTTTCCAATGTATAAGCTCTGCCAGGAGACATTTTCTTCCAAACAGTTCCCTGAAAGGTTTCTTGACAAATTGATGTCAAGCTTCAGTGTGGGGAGAAAGGCAGAAATGAGTTGCTCAGTTTGGATCTTTAACAAAAATGTGTACATAGTCCTGCTCAGCCTAACTAAACTGATGGAAAAAGATTGTTAGTAGAAAAGGTGGTAGTTGAAGGGTGAACTATGAATGCTCTCTATTATCAGCTGTTTGCATCTGCAATTCAGGTAGTAATACGCCTCCCTATTCACAAGATGTTTTCCTTCTGTTTCCAAAGCAGCTGTTCCATTTCAATAACTTCTTAAAGTCCATTTGAGGAGAAGTGGGGGATGTCCCATTCTTCTGTGCTGTGCTTAGACCTTTCTATTTTCACCCTTTGCTTGTTATCATTCTTGATTGTTCTGATTTGTCCTGCTTTCAGACTCAACAGCAATGATGCAACAAGATTGTTTTGTCAATTTGCACTTTCCAAAATCACCTCCAGTATTTTAGGAGGGTTTGTTTTTTTTTTTATTCCATTCCTCATGGATCTCATCCAAAAATGGATTGCCCATCTAACTCTTTCTTGACCTCTCACCACATTAAGCAGACTATCTTCTTTTGTTGTTCAGGACACTGCAGACTGTTGTTGCCTAAAATATTTTCCATACCTTAAAACCTAAAGCTATAATAAGTAAAGGCTGGAATTTGCATTCAGGTTTTGCTCCTTGTTCTTTCACATAACAGGGGAAAACATTGCTAACTTCACAGAATCTTCCCTCAATTTCCATCCCGATGTGAAATACTAATTAATTAACATAACATTTCCAAATTAATTTAGGAACACCAACTCTTGCTTGATTTCATTTTATCTGAATGAATCACTTGCTTAAGAAACCAGCCAAGGTAGTCTTGGAACTGAATATGGAATATGGCTTAATTAGGGTGTTGAGGGACCTTTTCATCAGCTTTCTTAGCTTTTTTTTCGTTTTGCCCCAAGCACTATGTTTTCAGCCCAGAACACAGATATCTTTCTGGGTTAACCCCTTGGGTTTTTTTTATGACAGCAACAGCTATGCCTACCCTTACTATTTGGGCTCTGAATCTTGCTTCATTCACACCATTTAACCTAGATTTTTTCTTATAGTTCTTCTTTCCAGAAGGCATGTTCTGTTTGAGTCAGGCAGAGGTTATTTTATCAAATAGTTGCTGTCAGCTATCACCAGTGTTAAGAAAACTGTGGTTTCGTTTGTATTCCACCAGAGAAGACAAAATATTTGAAGTCCTGAAATTGTATATATTATTAGCTTTTTTGATTAGGTGGATGAATAACTTGATTGAAACTCTGGTTGTAAAAGTTTTGGAGATGTTGGCATGCCTCCAGGATGAGGGAGAGTTTGGGTTTCATGACCATGTTATGGTTTCAGCAACAGATAACCAGATGTAGCCTGGAATGTGATTTTTTTGGGACAGGGGAAAGCAGGATGGATTTTACAGGAAAACAAGAATTTTTCAGAAACTTTCTGAAATAAGTTCTGACCACAAACTTTTTTCCCCCCTCACTACAAGGCAGTGGGTGTGACCATACAGGGGCATTTTTAAAGTAGAGCAGCTTGAAACAATGGAAAAGCACAGAAGATATTTTCCACATTCGTTGAGCTTTCTGCTGTCTTTGGACCTTTTCTTGGACTGCTGGTTTTGGTTTCTCCTGTAGCTCTGTTGCAAGGACAGATTTAGCAATGCTGTTTTCAAGCACTCATCACAAATCACACATTCTGCACTGGATGTGGTGTAGATCCTTCTTCATCCTCTTGCTGCTTTGAAGCTCACCTTGTTTATACCCTAGAGGGTTGTTGCAAAGCCAGGTAAGAGACAGAAAGACACTTCAAGGCTTCACTTGGCTCCTCCCCTGCTCACCTGCAGGTTGCAGGAGAGCTGCAAGACTTTATGGAAGTTGAAAAAAATTGGTAAAAATTCCAGAAGGTGTCCCTACTTCTTATTCTTGGCTGAATAGGACTACTAGTAGAAAAAAAATTGCACTACCCATGCCCTATTCTTATTTAGTCTCTGGACGGTCTGCTTTTAGGAAAGGGGTTTCTGTATCTGTTCCCCTTTTAGCAGAGACTCAGTAGAGAGCAGAGTAGCACTGGAGCTGCCCTCCCTTCAGCCCTGAAGCAGCACTAAGCAGCCCTGAGGACAAGTCTCTGACTTTGTGACTGAGCCAAAATGTCCTGCCTCCCTCTTTGCTGCATCCGGGTCTCACAAGAAACCATGACTGAGAGAGTTTAATAAGTCACTACTCATCAGTATTTGGGATGCCAGACAGTTCCTGTGCATTTGGAATGATAAGCTGAGGTGGTAAGAGCTGTTTCATGAATGACGTTTTAATGGAAGCCACGATCATTATAGGTGTCTTATCCTGACAGTATCTTTAGATTCATAAGGGGATTCAGTCATACCAATTTACTAAAGCTCAGTCTCACTCCCAATCAAGTGTGTGAAGAAACATCTGTTAAATGCAGCAAAGGTAGAGTCATACCAGTACCTGGCTGGCCCAGGATGGTCAGATGTCCCTTGTCTCTGTGTGTGCATGGGATACCAGGGAAGTGACACCCCTGAGCAACCTGCAGATGTCAAATTCCCTCTATAGGAAGTGGAATTTGCAATTCAATCAAACACACAGGACTTAGACATGAATATCATGGTCATGTCAGGTACATCCACAGACTAACTTCAGCTTACTTTGGTAAAAACCTTCTGTCTATCCTGTAGGGAACACACAGAAGAGCTGAAGCCACAAGGGATCTCTGGTATAACTCCTGCTCATCCGCAATCAGCCTGAGCAGGCTGTCCGGGGCAGTGTCCAGTCAGGTTTTGAGCATCTCCAGGGGTGGAGTGCTTGGGTTTGCTCCTCCCTAGGGATGGAATTTTCACTTCCCTTTTCTAAGCTTCACCAGATTCCTGTAGACCCTTCCCTCCCACTAATCCATGTCCTCCCAGTATCACCACACCCATACCCAGTCCCTGCCTCCCAGCCTGGCACTTTTTCCAGGCTCTGAGTCCTACTGCCCAGTGCACCAGTGAAGGTATTAAGAAATGTTGGCCCCAGATTTGTCACCCTTGTAGCCCAGAGGCACCTGGTCTCCAGCTGGGCTTTGTGCTGCTGAGTGCAACAACAGGCAGCAGAAGATTCTCACAGAGGGTGATTCAGAGCTGGTACCTCTGAGGAGCATTATCTGGAGCAGCACAGCTTTGCTTGCAGAGAGATGGCAGCCTCAGCAAGGTTCCAGCTGAGATTGCCACAACATTTTGCCCACTTTAGGCACCATTTCTCCCCAGCAAAGAGGAAGCCCAAAGGGTGAAGGTAAGCATGCACTCATTTATGAAGCAGGGTAGCTCCTGTCCCCAGCAACAGGTCCTGAGAGTGACTCTGAGGATGAGGGTAGGCAGAATTTTCAAATACAAGACCCACCACCTCTTCGCTTTCCACTGGGAGCAAGACCAAGAGTGAAAGATTCTGTTCTCTCCCAGTTATACAATATACAGTCACATTGTCATGAAGAAACATCTCCCTCCAAAACAGCAATTTATTTAAAATAAAATAATTTTTAGTTAAGCTTTACATGCTCAGGTAAACAAAAAACAAAAACAAAAACAAAAACAAAAAAACAAAAAAAAAACAAAAACAAAAACAAAAAAAAAAAACAAAAAAAAAAAAACCAAAAAAAAACAAACAAACAAACTTTTCTTCAAAAATATTGTGTTTTTATTTGGTTTTGATTAAAGGAGGTTCTTTGGTTCTTTTAGATTTAGGACATTATTGCTCTCTCATACAAAAAAATGAAAAATAAAGCCCGGTAAAGAACCCTCCAGGATTTTTGCAGCGGGGAAAAACTGCAATGAGGAAGAATATAATTGGTGAGGTTTTGGTGAAGACATTTGTCTTGCTGCCTATTCTGTGGTGTCAGCCTCTCATCAGCAGAGTGCCATCAGGACGGGCCACATGGCCACATCTGTCCACATCTGTGCCCTCTGCAGAGCCTTCCTGCCCTACAGCAGGCTGACACTCTCAAACAAATGTGTCTTATCTGCAAATTTGCTGAGGGTGCACTCAATCCTCTCACTCAGATCATCCCTAAAGATATTAAACTCTAATACTGAGTCCTGGGGAACCCCACTTGTGACCATCCTGCAGCTGTCAGAAAGGTATGGGCTCTGCACAGAGGGACCCCTCACTTCTCCTTCACTGCACTCAGGCACATATAAATAAACATATTTCATTTTTGCCTCATCTTCATTCCCCCAGAAAGTAAATATCCCTTGCCTTACTCTACCATGACTCATTCACAAACCTTCCCACTTCTAAACTATTTTATTTTGTCTTGTCTCATACTTGTTTATCTTGGGTGCAATCCTAACCTCACTGAAGTCAGTGGCAAAACTCCCATTGACTCAAACTGAGCCAAGATTTCTTCTTTTGTCTTGATTAGATTGTGGGTGTGTTTGCCTTGAATATACTTAATCCTCTCCTGGTTGGATTGTAGCTTTTGGATAACAGCCACTCTCTATCTCTGTATTTTAAGCAGTGTATAAGCATTTGCTGTTCTTTGAGTCTTAAAGGATAATAATTAGCATCAGAGATTTATCACAGCAGTTCAGGAAGGTGTGGATGGAGGCAAATAAAGAAAATCAAACATAAGATCCTGTGTTTCAGACCTAATGCTTATTTAGAATGAAGGCAGGGACCACAGAGGGGAAAACATTGCTCCTGTGATTTGAGACTCAGGGCTTATGGAGCACATCCACAGGGTTACAGCACGCTGCAGCTGCTGTTGCAGGGAAATGCTGATGCCACAGAAAGCAAAAAAGGACGGGGTGACTGCAGTGCAATAATAACTCAGACAGGCTTAGTGAGAGGGAAAAGCAGCTTCCATGCCAACAAGCCAGCACTTCTGCTGTTCCAACAGCAGAGGAGAAAATGCTGGTTGGCAGCCGCAGACAAAATAAAACAAAACAGCCCATTAAAAAGGCACAGGGCAGGAGGTCTGTGCTCAGATCTGCTTCCTTGCAGCAGGCAGAGACAACCCTGGCAGGAACTGCACTGCTGGAGGCAAACATGGTCAGTCCTGTGCCACATGGGGCCAGGAACCTCATCACCCCTCTTGGCATCCCCTGCCCTCAAAATGGGGAAAGCACAGTCCTCCCCACACTTTTCATTTGCCTGGTGTCAGGACTGCCTTTTTAAAAGTACCTTTCTTACACTGCAGGGAGTGGCTTCCCAAAAGATAAGCACTTCTTCCATTGCCAAGTCCATTCCAGAGGGTAATGGTGGAAATTTATTTTTTGAGGATGCGAAGAGTTGACTGAGGAACAGTCAGGTGGGAACTGTGGGGCAGGTGGAATAGCTAAGAACGTCTATTCTGCTTCTCTGTGCAGAGACCTCTAAACTTCATAAATCAACAAACTACAGAGGGTACTGCTGCCAACAGCTGATAAATCACTTCTTCTGGAGTAAGTAACATCTTGGTTGTGAGAGGGGTAAAGCCCTGGCACAGGGTGCCCAGAGCAGCTGGGGCTGCCCCTGCATCCCTGGCAGTGCCCAGGCCAGGCTGGACAGGGCTGGGAGCAGCCTGGGATGGTGGAATTTGTCCCTGCCCATGGCAGAGGATGGGATGAGATAATCTCTAAGTTCCCTTCCAACACAAAGCATTCTGTGAGAGATTAGATAGCACATGTTTGTACACCCACTGTCAGGAATTTTTTCTAAATTTGACTTCTGGTAGTAGAAAAAAGAAGAAAACAAACAAACAAACAGAACCCAAAACACTCCCAATGAAAAATGTGGTTAAAAAATTCAGATAGCTTACTACAAAACTAATCACTAATTGAAAGTAATTCTGAAAGGTATAGAAATTACCATGAAAACATATCCCTTTCAGAGAGAAATGACTGAACACAGAGGGGTGAAGGTAAGCAAAAATAAAATATGATCTTTTGATTGAGATACCTGAGGTTGCAATACTTTGGAGTATGTTTCAACACAGTAACCTGATATATATTTACTAAATTGTTTGGCACATTCAGCATGTCCCCAGGGAACTGTTGGAGGGAACTAGCAGTACATTTTTCACTCCTTCCCTGTGCATTAGCAGACATAAGGTCACACTAGTATAGCAAAGATGGGTGCAGCCTCAGGCTCATTAGCTCACAGCAAGCTAGCCAGATGAGGGAGCGTGGTGTTTTCCTTTCATCATTCAAGCTTGAAAGGAAACTGTCGGCAGCCACTTGCTCTTAAAACAATGAAAATTTAGGTGACAGCAATCTCATTAGCTGAAAAGTAGCATTCAGTGAAGATAAAGATTTCTAGGTAAAGATTTCCCTCTTCTGCAGCACACATGCATAAACTTATAAGGAAACAGTGTCCTTTGAATGCAAAAATCCATGTATGAGTGAAGGAAACAGTGCTTGTTAAACTGCAGCAGCCACAGTGTTTCAGTGAATTATATTTCTTGCAGGAAAATCAATGCCTGGATGACTGGCTTCCTTTCAGAATAATGCATACATTGTGGATGTATATACATATTTACAGAGAAGCAGATTAATCTATAACCTTTGCCACAGGATTGACACTTTGCCTGCAGATGATTTCTTTGTCTTGCACAGAACTGAAATGCAGAAAATGCAAAAGGCTATAAATACTTCTATTCTCAGGGTTTTCCAGGCTTCAGACATGATACATGCCCTGCTTGACAATTAAATACCTTTTGCATTCCAATTACTGTATATGAAAGTCTGTTCACAGTGTTTTATTGGTAATATTTCATCACTGTGAGCTTTCAAGCTGAGTGGAACTGTACGCTCATGTGGATTTCCTAAGGTTCAGGAGATCTGGGGTTGAGGATATATTTAAACTCTTTTTTTTTTTTTTTTTATATTCTTTTTTTCTCTGCTGCAGTTCAAGACTGATTTAACAGAGGGATGCTTTTCTTGCTACGTTCTATGGGAACCCCATAGTCTTAATGATAATTTCTGAGCTCTCTGGTGGAGGCATGAGGAGGGTTTGTGTTGTTCCCAGTGATGGTGGTGTTCCAAAGTGTCAGCAAACACTGGGAGAAAAGTTCTTGCTCCCAGCCCAGCTGTCATGTTTGAGAAGGCTGATTACCAGAGGCATAAAAAGCTACCAGATGTCAAGCTTCCAGCAAAAAATTTGTGGCATGCCACTCTGTAGGAGTTTCTTGAAAATCATAGATGTAAAGGGTTATATTTGCCCTTCAAGTTTACATCTCAGCTTCTAATATATTTTCTTAGACTGCCTCCCACTAACAGCATTAACTTCCTTTTAATGACTCCCTGCCTCAACTGTTGCCTTCCCATCTTCTGTGATCTTCCTGATTCCTATCTCTACCCAGATCCGTAGGGCACATTCTCTCTCCAGGAAGCAGGAATACCAGCATCCCTGTTATTGCTGTTACAGCAGTGCTGACAGGCCCAAACAGCCTGTTAGTGCAAACAGGAGAGGACCTCCCAAAAATTCCCCCATGCCCAGCTGCTGGTTGCTGACTGACTGTGTTCCATCAGGGAGCACCAGGGGATGCCCTCCAAACCCCCTCTAGACCTTCCTTCCTCTCCTGGTCCCCTCTCAACCCTTCAGTTTGTGACAAGGCTTGATTTTGCCCTCTTAGACATCTTCTTTTCCCCAGCCTGCAAGGGATTCTCTCCCAGTTGCTTTCTCATATTCTTATGTTCATCTTTCAAAGTGCTGAGGGACAAATCTGCTGGAGTCACTCTCTCAACCTTCTTCTTTGCATTGGGACTTTTCCTGTCTGGACAAAAACCTCTGGGTTTTCCCTACAGTATGTTTTATCTAGTTTGTTTTTGTCTTTTTTTCCTTTAGCTTATTTATCAGAAATAATATACCAGTGTATAAAATAGCCTTTGGTCCCTTTGTATAAACAATAACCAGCCTGGATGAAGTTTGCAAGGAGAGAAAGTAGGTCAAAACAATGTGACTAAATCGTTCCAAAACAATCATTGGAAAGAATCAAATTCACACCCACAGGGTTTATGTGAACAGATTCAAACTTGCCAGGGCTTTGGCATCTATTGCCATCTCTGGCACTTATGAGCAGGATTCACCAAAGTTTTATGAGTCAAGGAAACAGAACAAAAAGTCCTAGGCTCAGAAAATACTTTTCTTTTGCTCTTAAAAGAAAAAAAGAAAATTATTTGATCTTCATAGTAATTTATAGTCATTTTTTACCAGGTTGAACTCAGTAACTTTAACGGTTTTTAATTGTGGCTAGGCTTCAACTAGTCTGGAGAGCTTCCAGAAAAGCAGAAGAGAAATGGAAAAATGTCTTGGTCACTGCTACTTTCCATTTATTTTGCACACTTTGCAGAATCTCATTAGATATCTGCTGAAAACCCTTGTGAGGCACTTATCCCCAGTTTGTAAGTTTCCCCAGGGAAGGGCTAAGCCCAGAACTGTCAGGCCATGGTGGCTCAGGAGAATCAGCAACACTGGTTCTGATGGCTCGTCCTCTACAGGGCAAGTTTCTGTCTTCATTTTCTCTTAATTAAACCTCAAGAGCAAAGGATGAAATGTTCCTAAACTCAGATATGTGACTGTGGATCAGCTAGTTGCTGATTTCACAGAGGCTGGTGTAGAAGTGCAAAGCTGTCCATCTTTTCATTATGAGGTTTTTCCACTTACACTAGGCATGAAACTGAACCCAAAACAAATCAACATTAATTAAAAAAAAAATAATAATAAAAAGGAGAAACAAAAAGTCCTTCTTCAGAGTTCCTTCCACTGAATTTGAGCTATTTGTAGGATGATTTGGAACCAAACTTCATGGTTGGCACCATTCTCTGCAATAAGACAAAACAAAATCCTGGATGCAAATACTTCTACACGTAGGAAAGCCTGAATCTGGAAATGTGTGACTTGTCCTAAATGTCCCTACAGCACCTTTCCCCCAGGAGATCTCTGTTGCTTTGCTGATGGCAACTGCACAGCACCACAGAGTGTCAGCAGGCAGGGAAACTGAGGCAAACTACCTAAAAGCAGAATAAGGCAGGAAACAGAGACTTTAGCCACCTAAAACGTCCCTCAGTAGAGGAGGTACAGAGAACACAATTTTCTTCATTTCTTCATCAAGCCTGCTGGGTTCACAGAGTTCACGTTAATAATTGACTCATGCCAATCATCATTTCTGCCTTTAAAGGAACTGATGAAGATATCACTGCACAAAAAGCACTTTTCTAGACACTTCACTTTTCCCACATGAAATATTTTCCAACATGAAGTAACAAATATAAGGAAAAAAAAATTAAAAGTGTTGATGGTTTTTGTTTTTAAGAAAGGAGGGGAAAAAATGCTACAGACCTTCTGTGAATCCCACCCTGTATTTCATATTTCTCCAGTGAGGCTCACATTCTTTTATTCAGATTCCAAAAGTAGACATAATTTGTTCCAAATGTTTTCAAAGGCAATCAGCAGCATCGACTTACATTCTTTCCAGGGTTGGGAGAAAACTGTGAAATCTTCTAAACACTAATAAAAGAGTGACTGAGGGGGAGGTATGGTGTAGAAGGGCAGATGGAAGAAAGTGAGAGGGGAAAATGGGGAGAAAGAAGGAGGAGAGGGAGGAAAAAAGGGGAAAAGAATGCATAAAGGTATATGCTGATGATCTATTTGCTTATATTTTTACAGTTATAACTCCTCAAACAGCTCTAGAGACTTTACCTCTTGCCAGATGCATATTTCCATTGGCAAGGTAGCTCACAGTTCTTAGCATGATATTATGTAGCAGAATATGATTGAGAAATAGGCCATAAAATTATATATTTATTACAAGTCTGTCAGTGAGATTTTTGCAGGGCAGCTCAACGTATAAATCCCTGTGTGTTGCATGTCTATTTTGTCTGGTAGAGATCTTTGCTGAATTACTCACCAGTCATTGTGCAGGTTTAAAAGTCTGGGCAGATGTTACCCGTGCAAAAAAAAAAAAAAAAAAAAAAAAAAAAAAAAAAAAAAAAAAAAAAGGCAAAAATGTTGCAATTTATCTTCCATTTAAGCATCTATGCAAGCCACAGGGTTGTTGAATGTCTGCCTTTAAGATGCAGTGTGGTCTGGAGCTGCCTCAGAGTGCAGTGAAAGCTCGTGGCATGCTGCCTGCTCTGCCCCTGGCTCTCTGTGTGGCCTTTGACAACTCGCTTAATCCCCAGCTTCCCAAACCCATAAAATAGGAACAATAACTCCTGCAGTGTTTGTAGGGATCCATCCTCTGCAGCCATGGCCCTGACCAGGTGCTCATCCCCACTGGATGATCAAGAGGTGGCCAGCAAAGAGCCAAGTGATGCTGGCCACCAGGGCCACCTGCCCACAGGCTTTTCTCTCCCCTCAAATCCCTCAGTAAACCCCACTGAGAAACAAGATCACCATCCAAGTGTTTCCAACCTGGAGACACTTCTCCAAGACTGGCAATGGTTGAGCATCTGCTGCTGTCCTCTCCCAAGGTGGGCACGGTGCCACGATCCTGAGACTGTCCCCAGGAGCACAGCCCATCATGGCATGGCTGTGAGCACTGATAGCCAGAGAGCAAGGAGTTGGGGGTCAGTGTTAAATGGGCACACATTAACTCTTAAGCCCTCAAAAAGCTCTAATTAAGCCTGGTTTTCATTTGAAAGGCACCACCTGAAGTGGGAGAGTAGACCATTTGTTTTTACACAGCTGAGGAATGTGCATTTAACTATCTCAGGAAGGAAAAAGAAATGAAAAACACTTGGAGAGCTGGTAAACTCAACCACCTGTACCCCTACAGCTGACTGGAACATTTTTCTTCCCACTGTAGGCCAGAGCTACAGGAGGTGGCTAGTGTAAAACTCGAATTTAATGCAATGGCCTTTGCTAAAGGCAGCAGGGCTTGGAGAGTTTTAACCAGTATTTTGCAACTGTCCACCAAGCACCAACAAATTCATCTGCTCTGTGCTTTTGTACCACGATTTATCTCCACCTCTGCATTCCTCTCCTCAGAGATCCAGATCCTAAATAAGACAAGGCATCCAGACAAAGCTGTTCAAGCTCATATCCCTCTGACTAACTGTTTGGACAGTTTTAATCATAAACAGTATAGTAAATTAATGCTAGTCATGCCAAATTGTTTTAATGACTGCATGCTTTCTGCTCTGTGCCCAAAACAGTGCTGGTTTGTCTTCTGCCTCCGAGACATTCTTGTGCAGCTTAAAGAAATGTGTTTTGAAGGATACTAAAGGGGCCTGAGAAAGACTGTATTCTGTCTTTAAATTGTGGGTGGACCTAGGGAACTGGTGCATGTGAACGAGGCAAGAGTTTGTGAGACTTACTTTTTATTACCTACACCAAAACTGTGCATTAACTTAGAAAAGTTTTAAATTATAAAATAAAGCCTGCCAGTAATATAAAAATAATGAGGTTTTCATTCAAAGAGGATTGAAAAAACAGAAGGAATTACTTAATTTTCAGTGGCAACTAGAAGCATGATGTTTGGTTTAAAAAATTCAACAAAAAAAGTAAGGAAAAGCAATTGAAAAAAAATTATAGTCCATTTTTTGGAAAAAATCAGCTAGATTAAAGAAGAACAAATATCTTCAATAAAAGGAAGTAATTTAAATATGTTACAGAAGGAATCCTTGAGATTTGATGCTCTAAGATGTAAAACATTTTTCATGGGAAGGATTTGGGGACTGGGAGCAAGAACAAATGGCTACTGAAATTAAACTCTTGTGTTCCTCTCTGAGATGCCTCCACCTTGGTACAAATTTGAAAAGCAATTTAACACTAGATTTATAACCTGGGAGGTGGGGAAAAAAAAAAGAAAATAAATTATATTTTTGACTGAGATTCAGTAATAATCTTTCCCTCCACCATTGCAGATGGGAACCTCTATACCTCTTCTAGAGGCAAAATGCACAAGGGTGTTTTGCCTGAGCAAATTAATTTTTCCTTCTTTCTGCCTGTCCAGGTGTAAAGCTTGTGAGGGGATTAATATGCATTTCTGCACTTGGTCTGCTGGCTGCAGAGACAGAGACACGGCACAGCACTCACAGGTGTCACTGTCACCTGAGCCTGAGGTTGCCCAGCATCTCCCAGTGCAAGACCCACCAGCAGGAAGACTGCAGGGTATCCCAGAGATAAATCAGATAAATCACCTTGGGATAGGATACAGGGCACCCACTTCCCTGACAGCCACTTCTCAATAGTCCAGAAAGCTCTCCCATTTTTCACACATGGTCCCCAGTGCCTTGTGTCTTATTTTTGGGTCGTCAGACCAGGGTGAGAGATTGTTCACACATTGAGAAACAACGTGCAGGGCATACTCTGGTTCTGGATGGTCAGGATTGTTTTCAAATTATTTTCTATCCCCTCTGTTGTGATAGCAAGTTTTGTTTCTGGAATTTATTATTTCTTTTCTAGTGTTCCTTTCTGCAGCCTCATTCCACTTTCTCTAACTAGGCAGGAAAAGTAAAAAATAGTAGGAAAAAAAAAGAAGCATTCAACTTTTCCCAAACAGGAGCTTTCTCTGGAGCAATTGGTTCTTCCCACTCCTGCGTGAGACAATGTTTACAATTAGCTTCCCAATAACACCATCTGGAAGAGCATCAGCCTTACTGTGCTTTCACACCCAGGCCTCAATATGACCATGAAATCAAAACAAGGCAATTTTTCCAACCACCTGGCAAGTTTCCCCTGGATGTTGGAATTAAAGAGCTAGTGCAAGAAACTATGGCCTCGTCTAACCACAGCTATTCTGCCTTGCAGGCCATGGTGAGAGTGTCTTACAGATTTAACCACAACCAGGACTTCCTTTTCAGCAAAGGGATTTTTGCCCAAGAGAATTTCTTTGGAAACTTTTCTTCACATGGCACCGCTCTGCCAGGTCCACTGGACTCTGGCTCCAGTCTCTAAGCACAGCTGTCTCTAAAGCTTTCTTGGAAGTCTGGAAGGAAGGGGAGAAGGCTAAGGCAGAAGCAGTCACTGGGTTTCCATTCTGAGCCTAATGACACAAAGAATTCCCTCTTCTTAGACAGTCACTCCAGTTGTACCAGAGCCCTGATAAACCAAAGGACCTTCTGACAGGCCCTTGGGAAGTTGCACTGTGCTTCACTCTAATCTCATCTTAAACTTTTAAGGTGTCATCCTGTTCTGCAGTACTCCTCATCTTGTTTAACATTCCTGCTGCACATCCCTACACATATTTCCACAAGGACATTGGGCCAGTTAGGGCAACCTGCTCAACATCTATACGAAAATAAAACAGATTCCAGCATTTCCTCCTTTTTCTTCCGAGGAATACCTGTTTCCACTCTGCATTTTAGCCAAAAAAGGGGGTGAGATTTTAGGACAGATTGAACTCTAATTTACACTATGCTGATAACTTTCCCCAGGGACTTGCTCAATCCTTTTTCACACTGTGAGATGATTGAGTAGCTGCTCAGTGTACACTGTTGTGCCAATCTCCATCTTCATCAGCATCATCTGTATTTTCACTGAAAGCAAGAGTACAGCTCTGAAATTGAATTCAGAATGATTTTAGGACATATTGTTGTATTATTATTACTGTTATTATTGGTTTTGTTGTCATGGTTATGACAATTATTATTCCAAAATACTTAGAAATCATATTTCAATTAACAATCCTCTTCAAAATACTTTTCTAAAGACTGAATTTGTTGACTGCTTAGTCTTGTATCACAGTTCCTACTAAAATTATAATCAAACGGTTTATCTTTACCTGTGGACAACCTTCTGAAAGAACAACACTATTCAAGTCTCCCTGAGTCTTTTCCAGCCTTCCTGTCAATCTTGTCCATTTGTGATGAGTTTGGGCCCCATTTCTCTAGATTCATATGAAAATCAACCCTTAAAATTTGTCCAGTTAACCCTGTGTCCTTCACAGATTTTTGTATTTATTAACAAAACTCCTAGTTGGGCTCTGCACTGCCCACGTTGTAACACAGATTTTCCCCCAAAAGGACATCTCCAGCTGTTGATCTGCCATTTCCCACAAGCAGCTCACTGTGCAGTGGTGAGGCTCTGTCCTCCCCAGCCTTGGATTGATTGAAGTTCCTTTATGTTGTATCAGCCTTTAATTAATTTGTTCCTGCAATCTTTATTTTTTCCAGTAGCCTGTTTCCCTCAATTATAGACCAAAGCCCCACAGCTCTTCTCATCATCCCCAGAGTTTTCATGAGTCATGTTAAATCCCCTTACCTACCACCCTCAGGCCATGTGTTGCCATGCATGGTGGTGACCCATTTCCTTCTTCTTTCATTCACCTGCAGCAAGGCACTCCCCAGGACCTTTGGAAAGGATCCTCTGCTGCAGGCCTCTTTTTACTGGTCCTAAATTCCCACCTCCAGAAGATCTCTGTCATTTTTCAGCCCTCAGATGCTCTGGGGGTGTGGGCTTTGAGCATGCCAGGAGGATTGGTCTCCTCAGGTTCTTCACAGGTTCAGCTGGGGTCTTCTTGGGTGTGCTCTGGCAAGATGAGGGGAGTCATTACAGCCCCACACCAAAGGGCTTCCACCAGGTTTGGGTAGACCAGCTTCTTTCCTGGGGATACAGTTCTGCAGTACCACTGAAGATGAGATAATCCAGTTGGCTTCCTGGAAATGCCCCTGTCCTTTCCTTTTCTACCTCACACACTTTTTATCTAGTCTCCAAGTTTTTTCACTTGGACCATGGAATTAAACAGAAGCAAGAACTTGAGGAGAGATTCTTTTACCAGAAATAATTGGCTTCTGTGTTACTCAGGCTGGGATAATCCAGCCTTTCTATTCCAGGATGATGTTGGTTACAGACAATGTGGAGAATACATGTGCCCAGTCTCACCAAATCTTCCAACTGGCCCAGCTCCCCCTCCACTGACTCATCCAGACATGCTGGTCTGCACGCCTCTCATTTCTCACAGAAGGTGATGTTTCCAGCTCCCTGAACCCATGACACAACGCATCTCAGGCAGGACCAGATCAGGCCATAGTCTTCTCCACGTCCTCTGCTGTGCTTGGGGACAGCTCACACCATCCTGATCCACCTTGCCAGAGTAGTGAGCCCTTTACCAGAGAGGTTCTGTGTCTGTTCAGACTTTCTGTAGCTTTTGTCCTAGGAACTATTTTATATTATCCACACACAGCTCAACACTAAGCTCTTTCAGGTTGCAGATGTTCTTTTAAAACTTTCTTGCATCATCTTCTGCCCTTGTTTTGGCTTTTTGTCTTAGTTTATCTGATCTGCACCAGCATTTCCATTGTTTGTTCCATTTTGGATCAAGAGGAATTACCAGTCTGCCACTTCTTTCCCTGGGAGCCGGATCCCGCTGCTGATATTAACATGACTCCTTATGTCATGAGCAATTAATCAGCACTTGGGGCCTCCAGGGCTGTTCTGTCAGGAGGCAGTGTTGCTGCTGTAGCCAAGCAATTCATGAGTGCCATCCTTTTTAGTCACAAAGAGTATGTGAAAGAATGACTCATTTTCCTAAGCAGAGCAGGAGGCGCCCAGAATGGCTCCCAAGTTTCCAGACATCCTTCTAGCTGGAACTTCATCTTCTGGGCAACATTACATGGTTTTCCTTATACCATTCTGCTCTTCTTTCTCCAGTCTTAAAAACTGCTGTCCAACCCCTCCCCAAAACTGTTTTTATTTTGTTTGCATTTAGAAAACGAAGCCAAAAATCAAAACCCATGGTATGAATATCCTAGTTTTCTTATATTTTTGGTACTGTCTGTGTAGTGGAAATTTTGTTACAGCTGTGTGCTATTTGATTTAACTACAATATTTTTTAATGTTCACTGTATTTTACTGTTCCTTATTCACTGATATGCCTGAAAAATCTCCAAAGTACCTGGCTGAAATACTAAGTCATCTGATTTAGTTAAGTTTCCACCTGCCTCAGGTATTCTGGGTAATGGAGTGTTTTTCATTGCATGGCTGTTTTAGTGTAATTCCATTGTAATTACACTTAGAATATATTTTTAAAAGTGTATAATTACCCTTAAGTTGAAATGTGTGACTGGCATTATTAATTCTCTGTTCTTAATGAAACAGACTTTAACCTGGAGCTGTACTAGCATTATTCTGACAGTTTTTGTAGCTGTTTTGTACATATTAAAGCAAAATAAAATTTTTAAATAATTGCTGTGTAAGGTAAGTTGTGCACTAAGCCTCTAAAAACTCTTTAATCATAAAAATCCATGTGCAAATGACATAATTACCCTTAATATTTTTTTTATACCAAATATATTTGTCAAACTCTTTTACATCAAAGCATTGCCAGAGTAGTGTAATAAATCTGAAAGCTGTGCTAATATGGATGACCTTCCTTTTGATATGAGTTTGCAATAATTATAGACATAAAAAGTGGAACCATTTCATAATTATGTAGGACATGTGATGAGAGTGAAGTTGAGTAATTATACAGTGGTTTTGTCTTGTATTTGGATATTTCTTTAGCCACTGGTCCAATGATGAGGAGACCTGCATTTAAGAGTGAAGACAAGAGGCAATAAAATATGCTGTATCCTAAAGTAAATCAAGTATAACTTTAAAATTGTAAAAGGCTGAGTCAACACTCCATTATTTTTTGCTCTGGCACAGTGTGTCTGATGTTGATAGGGATAAATGGCTGTAAAATCTGTGTGACAGGCTGGATATCCAGCTCTTTCAGAACAAGCTTATGAGACTTCAGGTATTTCCTACTTTTGGTCCACAGAGCTCAGACCAGCCATTTCTGCTGGCTAAGAGCTGGTCACTGACAGCACTGACACAGCCTTGGTCTGGCTATCACAGCCAATAAATCCACAGGCAGACCCAGAACTGGAAAAACAAAAGAAAACGCCAAAAATAATGAGGACAGAAACATTATGAGCCAGTCTCACTTGAACTGGAACAAAGTTATGTTCAGGCTTGGTCTGAGATAAGGGCAAGTGGCTGAGAACAATTTTTCTTGTCAAAAGCCTATTTTAATGGCTGAAATTCAGTCATTCCTATTTATGCTTTTTTTTTTCCAGGTTCTAAATTATAACAGCCTATAAAATAAGCAGCAGGTGACCAAAAAAGAGAAATACGGTGGTTAACTGGACATGCAGGAGAACTCCAAATAGAGTAAAAATGTACATCTTCTATAGAGATTTACAGATTTTTTATTTTTTTTTGTTGTTTCAAAAATCCTTTTTTGTTCGAAAGCTGTTTCATTACAGCAAAAAAACAGAGAAGTGTGAAGAGGAGACCCATGCCAGATGAAGGGAAGTGTGTGAGATCTACTGTGTGAGAATGTCCTAGATAATGACTGACAGCTGCGAGGTTTTGGTCTCACTTTCATTTTAATGGCATCCTCCAGTGATATGCACTGGATTTCAAGCCTTTGTGGCACTGTCAGCTCCTGTGATGATCCACAGAATATGGGCATTTGACAGGTCTTTAATAAACAGTTTGCTGCTGGGATGAATTGAAGTTCAGCTGGATCCAGCTCGAGTTCAGCAGAACACATAAGGCTGTTAACTCACCTTTATGCTACAAAGGGAAAAAAAAGAAAAGGAAGGGGGGGGGGGAAATCCAGGCTTGGACACCTGCTATTTTTTTCAGACGTTAATTATGAGACCTTATTTTTGCAGAGGATGATAATGGAGTGGCAAGCTACAGTAGCACATTCTTGCTGCAAAAAAAAACCTGTAGTTAGAGCACTAGAAAATGCTTTTTAACTTTCTTCTAGTTTGATCATATACC
This sequence comes from Sitta carolinensis, assembly GCA_032173965.1. NCBI lineage: Eukaryota > Metazoa > Chordata > Aves > Passeriformes > Sittidae > Sitta > Sitta carolinensis. The sequence goes on along the minus strand of CM063313.1, from coordinate 5,682,377 downwards.
TGTAGTCGACTAAAAACCCTCCAGGAGAATTCAGCTTTTTGGCTTTTTTTGGCAGAAATGGGATTCCAGGGCTGTTCTTTGTTTCCGTAGCATTGAGGTTCTTCTGGCACTGGCTCACAGAAACAATCACAGGACCTCAGAATCTCAGAACCATTTAGGCTGGAAAAAACCTCTGAGGTCATTGGGCCCAAGACATGACCAATCCCCACCTTGTCCCATGTCCAGTCATTCCTTGAACATGTCCAGGGATGGCGAGTTAATCACTGCCCTGGGCAGCCTCTTCCACTGCCTGACCACATTTCTGCGAAGAAATCCCTGCTAATGTCCAACCTGAACCTTCCCTGGTGCAGCTTAAGACTCTGTCCTCCTGCTGTCCCTGTTCCCTGGAGCACAGCCCGGCCCCCCCGGCTGTCCCCTCCTCTCAGGGAGTTGTGCAGAGCCACAAGGGCCCCCTGAGCCTCCTCTGCTCCAGCCTGAAGCCCCTCCCCCCGCTCCCCTCAGCACCCTCCTGGGGCTCCATTACTCCCTACCCATGCTCCACTTCCAGCCCCTCCTGGGGGCTCCATTCCCTTCCCCAGCTCCACCCTACAGCCAGCCCTCCTGGGGCTCCATTCCCTTCCCCAGCTCCCTTCCCTGCCCTGCACACGCTCCAGCCCCTCAGGCTCTCTCTTGTCCTGAGGGGTCCAGAGCTGTCCCCAGCACTGGAGGGGCCCCAGCAGAGCCAGCCCTGCCTTGGGGCTGTGGCACAGCCTGGCTGCCACAGCACAGGGCACACTGGCCTCTGGTCCCCCTGGTCCCCCTGGGCTCCTGTCCAGCCATGGCACCAGCTCCCCAGGGCTTTTCCAAAGGGCCCTTTCCAGCCCCTCTGCCCCAGCCTGGAATGTTATCGTGGTCAAAGTTTGGAACCCAGCACTTTGTCCTGTTGATCCCATCTTTGGTCTCAGCCCATCCAGATCCCCCTGCAGAACCTTCAGACTTTCCAGAAGATCAAAACTCACACCCAACGTGGTGCTGTCCATGAATTTGGTAATGGTAACTCGATCCCCTTATCTAGATCATGCATTTATTTCTATAACAAAACATATAAAAATATTTTAGTACTGGACATAGTGTCCTTGTCAGGGCATGGGTCAGGCAGGAAGCTGCTGTGGAGATGAGATTCCAATAAAAAAGGAAAGAGGAGCAAGCCAGCAGAGTCTCAGCTGCCTATTTTAAACCCTGCTGCTTCCTCCATGAAGGAAGAGGAAGGGGTTGGAACTGGACAATATGGAGCAGGAACTGCCTCCATCATTATGATCCTTTCCTCATCACAGCTGAAATGGGTATCTTCATTCTTTAGGACTTCTCCACCCTACTCAAAATTTTCCAGTCTTCCTTTTCCTATTCCTCTTCCTCTTGCTGGATTGACCTGATTCCCTGTTTTTTAATTCCTCCCCCCCCCCCCCAATTTGTTTTCCTTACTTGCCTTGTGATTCTTATGTAGGTCAGCTCTGATCCAAGTGGAACCATGTTCTCAGTGGGATGTCCTTTCAACGTCTTTTCATTATTTTCTTTTAAAATTAATTTTAGCAAATTTTATCAAAAGAAGAGTTTAAGTAGTGTCACTTTAGTTAGAGTCAGTACAGCCAAGGGAGGGTGAGTGTCACTTGCACTGTTTACTGCGAGATTTAATACCTGGAAGAGCTTTTATTCCCAGATTTGATTATGACAGACATGAACAGTCTTGGACCCAAACTTCATGCTGATCTCTGCTTCATGCAGATCACTTTATCTTGTATCCTGTGTGAAGACAGAATTGAAGCAACATAAAAATAAAAAATAAAAATTAAAATAATAAAACCCCAAAAACAATATAATAATGATTATGATAATAATAATCATAAAACTCACCTAATTTATTAGGCTGGCAGGGATAAGCATGGTGAGGAATTGAGCCAAATTATAAAGCGAAAGGTGGTGTTCCTGGACAAGACAGAACCTGGTGCAGTTTCTGTGATACACTCAGAAAAGATCAAGCCTTGATAGGCTGTGTTCCTTGTTGTGTGCTGAGTGCAACTGCTCAATTACCACTTAAAAAAACCTACTCAAGTTAATGGAGAGTGCAGCAATTGAAGAAAATGGGACTAAAATGGAGCAATTGTGTGACTCTCAGGTTTCTTTGTTTGAAGAGGAATGTGTATCAATAATGTGACCAGTATAAAATACAGAGCCTTCCTTAAGGACCATTTTAGCATGAGTTGAGAGGGAAAATAAAATTCATGAACTCAATTCTTCATTTTTCTGTACAGTTTGAGGTCTCAGTCATCTTCTCCCACGCAAAGAAATTCTAAAATAAAACCAGGAATGCCAGAGGCATATACCCAATGACTGAACTTTCTAAGGTGCACAAGTCCCTAGTTGCACCATATCTGCATAATTTGAAAGGTTTTTGTTCTTACATGTCCTTTCCCAAATATATCTGGACTGGATAATGCCTACAGTAGGTACAATTGAGAGTGGCATGCTAGGAAAAGTTAATTAAGAATCACCTATGCTTAAATAGGAAAGGAGATGAACACTAAAGTAGCCCAATTGAATGAAATTGTACACTGTATGCTATCTTAAGTGACAGCTGCCATGTTTAGTTCCCTGTTCTATTCAGGGCTGTTAGCTGATTAGTGTTATCTCAGCAGCCTGTGCCTCCTCTGATGCCTCACAGAGCTCAGCAGTCCTTGCTGCAGGACTCTGCCACAAGGGACTTTGTTGTGACATTGTGGCTCTCTGCTTGGCCCTGTGAGAGGGAAAAGAAGGGCTGTGAATGGGGAAGGAGTGAATGGAGCTGGCCTGGAGCTCCATCAGGTCATTGCTTTAGTTTAGGGGTTGGACCGTATTAATGAGCTGGCCTCAACCTGCAGAGCTGCTGTTAATTCTGCCTCCAGCCAGAGCCAGAGAGGAGAGATATAAAAAGATGCATCATTACATCATCCACTGAAGGCCCAAATATATGCAATTTTTCAATAGGAAAACAGAAGTTAGTTAGCTTTCCTCAAAACCAAAACAACAACTGTTTTCACTTCTAATAATATGGAATTTCTCACCTTCCTAGATTACTGTAAATATTTGCCACAACCACCAGGCTATTAAGATAATGATAGAAACGATAATTTACCTTTAATAGCACATTCTGTGGTAACTAATCCTTGTGCTGCAAGATATCCTGGCTTAGCCCTTGGTCAGGATTTTTCTTTTGTAGTTAAAATGTTGGGTTTTTTTCATGATCCCAAGGCTTTTGCACTGCTTTATTTACCATTGTATATGGAGATCATACAGTTAGAAAACCAGTTCTGAGTCTGACAGACATAACCTAGGAAGAAGGGGAGAGGCATGGAGTATATCCTGAGGGAACAGCAGAAATCCTGGGAAATTCCACCTTTTTTCTCTCTCTCCCCCATTTCGCTGCCTCTTAAAATGCTGTGAAGCTTATTTGTGGTGGAGGGGAATGGTAGGGACTGAAGGGAGGCTCTGAGTCTTCTGAGATCAAAACCAAGGAACATAAAGAATTCTAAAAAAAACCTGGGGAAAATGCTGGAAAGTTGGGAAATCCAAAAAGTGATGTTTATTTAGGAAACATATGTGTTCTTCCCAATGTGAGACTGCTGTCTGTGAGATTCTTCAGCTTGCTACATACTGGCCCCCCTGTAATTGCAGGTGCCAGGCTGATCAAAGCAAGGTCTGGTGGATAACCAAAGCCCATAGCCCCTGCTGCCCAGAACCAGCAGCCCTTGCCAGATGCAGGTTCAGCTCTGCCTCTCAGCCTTATCTCCTGTCCAAAACTACAACATTATTTAAAGTGGGGAAAAAAAAAGCATAGAAAGGAAAAACAGTATGCATTACAGATTCAGCATCTTCAAAGGCTGTTGTCTGTTGGCACTTTTTTATTAATGTGGCTTTATGTGAATAAAGATGTTGAATACCAATGGCTCAGCATTCCTTAGGGCTCAGCTGACAACTCCCAAGAGCACACATAGTCTGAGGATAAGAAGGTATTATCATGATTGTCTTGCTCCTAACCACAGACTTTGTCTCTTGTACTCCAGCACAACTTTGCACCACTATTTGCTCCGTTTAATTCAAATTCACCCTGTTCAGATGCTTTTGTTCAACAATCATGAGGCATGAAAACTGGTTGAAGGCAGTTCAAAGATCAGGAAGAATTATTAGAGATCTTGAAAACATGGCTTACAGAGGAAAACTGGAAAAAAAAAAAAAAAAAATCAGCTAGACAACAGGTTCCAGTCCTTTATCTGTTGGTGTCAGATGGTATCAGTCAGAGGACGAATAATTGACTACAGTGCAAAGATCCAGTTAGTCTCCTAACCACCAGCACTTCTTCAGAAATGGAGAAGGATCAGCAGGATGCCTTGGGGAAGGGCTCTATTGCCTTTGTTGAACAATATTCAGCCTTTAAAAACACCTAAGGTTTCACTACCAGCTATCAGTGCAAGTGGAGAACTGCACAAAAACCATATGCAAATGTTATTGGTTAGGAAAGAGAGGGAGTTAAGCACTATAAAGCCTCTCAGAAATGCAAAAGAAGAAAAATAAACATTTAATTTTCCTGGGCTCCATCAGAGGCCATTTTGCCTGCCTGTTTTTTGGGAAATTTTGCTTCCTTTTGCGCACATTAACAGAGATTCTTCTCATTCATTTACATCAAGGTGACAGTAATTGCTGGGCTTACTAAAGAGTGATTTTTATTGTGTCTGTGCCTAATCTTACAGCTAAGAATGGTCTCACCCAAAGTCTATATAATCTCTCATGTACTGCTGGTTTTTGTCCTTTCCGAGTGATTTCTTGAGGACCACTGCCTATTCTCAGAAAAAGATAGAATTTTAATGGTTCTTTATCTGAACTAGCTGCCTGAATTTCCTTTATAACCATTGGAGGGAAATAAACACTTTAATGATAAAAACCTTCTAGACAGAAGGTCTACCTAATTTAGGTCAGCTGAGTCAACATTTGGTGATGATTTCCTTTCAAGTATAGCCAAAGAGATTTCTTGATGTCTAGCTCAGATCAGCACATACCCAATAGCTAAAGATTTTTTTAAAATTAATTCTCTCACTTATATGTCTGTCACACTCAGGTCTCAAAAGCAACCTCTAGGAAGAGCTGCAGACCAAACTATAATGAGACCATCTAAAAACACTTTACCATCACAGTACTATTATAAAAACAACACTGCAAAAAAATCCACCCACCCAGAAAAACCCCAAAACCACAAACTCTGTGTCAATAATTCAGTGTCCACAAGCTGTAAGAAAATTCCTTTGGCAAATGACAGCCCTAATGTTCTTTGACTTGCTGCCATCTCTTCTCACTGCCTTATAATCAAGTTTGTTTTCAGACAGACTGTGCCTGATTCTTTCAAGATAAGGAGGGTGTGTATTCAAACAGAAGTTACCAGGAGATAGATCTGTGTCATGGGAAGGGCAAGAAAGTAATTGAATAGAGTTCTGTGTATTTATGTAACACTCATAAGTGATTTCCAGGAAGAGGGATTAAAGTCTCCAGAGGTGGTGGCAATAGTCTCTGCAATTACAGTCTGGGAAGGGAAAGAATTTGCAAGCTGGGGTGACTTTTGGGGTGAAGAAGGAGAGATATTGTTGAAAGATTTACATGTCAATATATCTTCCTGTAATTCTGCTAATGGAGAGACAAAGTAGTTTAAAATAATTCTGAAAAGATAAAATTTTAATTGAAAATTCTAGGTGTCTATAAAACTTTGTGTTGAAGGTGTTACAAATATCCTTGAGTGGCAAAGGAGAGAGTGTGAAGATTCTGATATGGAGAATATGTAAATACAAATGCAGACATAAATCAGAGTTAGAGATAGAAATAAAGATAAAAATACTTTTTTATCTTCAGTCTCCCTGGTATACACTGAGGTTCCTGTACAGCCATTAGTTTCAGAGCACTATCTAAAGTTTTGCACATTCAGTTTGCTTTTTTTCTTTTTCTTCCAATTAGACCCACCTATTTAAAAAGGTTACAAAATGACCATTTCAGTTACTTTGTATCTCCTTTCCCCAGTGACATTTTAAATTGTGCAGAAAAGCGCAGTTCTCAGTTCCCCAGCCTGCCTTAGTATCACCAATTATTTGTGGGGTTCAGGAATGTTTGACCTTTCAGACAGTGGAGGGGAATACAGCCATTCCCCAAAAGCATCACAGTCAGCTCTTCAGTGTGCTGGAACAGGCCAGCAGGTTGAGAATTGGTCATGCTGAGTGCAGAGATGGTGTGTGCCAGCTCACATCCAGCATGGTGCATCCCATACTGCCTTCCAGAGGAACAAGGGCAATCTCCTTTTGACTTCACAGTGGCAGGACACGAGAGGCAGCACCAACCTGCCACACTTGGACCAGAACAATGCAAAATCCTGGCTGTCCTCTTCTAGCTCAAACAGACTTGTCAGCTTGCATCATCACTATCTTAGGTTTTCTGCACATCAAACTATGCAGTTTTCCTTCCCTTCCTTTCCCTTTACTCCTCCTTTCACTTCCCTTTTCCCCTTTTCCCCTTTTCCTTCCTCTTTCCTTTTCCTTTTCCCTTCCCTTCCCTTCCCTTCCCTTCCTTCCCTTCCCTTCCCTTCCTTCCCTTCCCTTCCCTTCCCTTCCCTTCCCTTCCCTTCCCTTCCCTTCCCTTCCCTTCCTTCCCTTCCCTTCCCTTCCCTTCCCTTCCCTTCCCTTCCCTTCCCTTCCCTTCCCTTCCCTTCCCTTCCCACACCTTCCCTTCCACACCTTCCCACACCTTCCCCACCTTCCCACACCTTCCCATACCTTCCCTTCCCTTCCCACACCTTCCCACACCTTCCCTTCCCACACCTTCCCTTCCCACACCTTCCCTTCCCACACCTTCCCACACTATCCCTGAACTTCCCTTCCCTGAACTTCCCTGAAATTCCCTGAACTTCCCTTCCCTCCTCTCCCCTCCCCAGCCATCTCTGTCTCCCCCTTTCCCTTTGCTTCCCTGGAATCAGTGGCTGCAGCTAGAGGTTAATTTGTGTAAACCCCAAGCCCTCTCTCTCTTTAAGGATGTGATCCTTCCTCACTCTGTGCAGTCAGGGCTGTCTGTTCTTCCTGAAGGATGTTAGAGAGGGAAGGACAGGAGGAAGCTCTATGATCCCAGTGCCAGACAAGGAGGTATCATTGCCTGCACTGGATGGATTAGGGGAACATTTCTTCTGCAGACAAAACTCTTATAGTATCCATTATGGGCATGTTTATATCTGTTCCTTGGAAGATCTAACAGCAACAACTTCCCTGGATGGGCCATCAAGCCTGGTGTGGCTGTTTCTCTTCCCCTGCAGTCCTTCCAATAAAACTTGTCCAGGTCCATTAACAGAAGCTATAGAGTCAGGTGTGGGTCTGCTTTCCAGTGACAGGTCTGAGAAAGTGTATCATTTAAAAGGTAAATAGTTTCCCCACAAACAGAGCCCAGCAGCAAAGGAATTTAATTCATGGTATATATCCTAACTCCAAAGGCTTGTCAAATGCTGGGCTTTCTCTCAAAGGAAGAGATTAAAACCACACACCTCAGCCTGAATTGTAGCCAGATTCATCTGCTGGTGCACTCCTGTTTTCACTGGGACTGAACAAGGAGGGCTGATAGATGATCTCATTCTGATGAGTGAAATCCTGACACCTCAGAAAATATTGGGAGTTTTGCCATTGGGTTTGCACTGTAATCGAAATGCCAGCATCCCGTGGGTCTGGGGCTGCCACAAGAGGAAATTTAACCAAAATGTTTTGAGGAATTCTCAGGCTCATCTGGATTTGAATATTGAGTCTTCCTGCATGGAAAATTATTGTGCTTATCTTAGCAGGTCTAAATGACTGTTCATTGCCATGCTTAAATGGAGACTTTTGTAAAGGTTTCAAATCATATTTCGAGCAAAAAAAAACACAGGCTTTTCTAATTTAAGGTATGAGGAAGGTTTTGGGTGACCATGCCATACAGGAAAGAGCAGACCATCCCATTTCTTTTTACTGTTACATCTTGAAGAAACAGTAATAATAATAATAACATTAATAAATGATGATGAAGAAGAAGTGGGAGAGGAAGAGAAAGAAAAGTAAGAAAAAGAAGAGAAAGTTGAGGAAGAAAAAAGAAGAAGAAGAAGAAAAGAACAAGAGCAAGGAGAAGGAGGAGGAGGAAGAGGAGGAAGAGGAGGAGGAGGAAGAGGAGGACCACAATAAGAGCTGTTCAGAACAGACACCCAAACAATATTTTTTTTCTTTGCAGTAAGCCTTGGAAATGAAAGGTTGCAAAACCCTTCTTACCTCCTGCTGAGAGTTTTCACACTTTAAAATAAAGCAGCCAGAGACATAAGCAATTTTGTGTTTGGTTGAATTCTGAATGTCAATATTGTTGTTTACTGCCTCTTGAAGTAATGAATTGCATCGAAGGTCCAGCAGCTCTCACTGGCCCTATTGATTGAAAACCTGAGCTGTGGTTCACTGTTTCTAAGTCACCTGTCATCCCTTTATACAGTGACCTCTGCCTGTACACTTGTAGTTCTGCTGCTTTTGAAGCATGTATCTAGTGAACATGCCTTCAACATCTTTTCCATCCAATTAAAATTCCTTGCTATCATTCCCTTTTATCTAGTATTTGTAATTGGATTCCCAGTTTCTCAATTTTCATGTCAGCAAGGGGGAAAACGATAGCAAGTGGCTGATTTAAAAAAAAAATAAAAATAAATTATTTAATTGTGTTAAACGGTTTGTTCTTTCTTTGGCTGAATTTCTGAAGTGAAAATGGGCTTTTGCAATCATACCATGATTTTTCCACCTATGTTCTCCACTTAATTCTGAGATTTCTTGGGCAGTTTCATTCAGATTTGAGGACGGATTTGTAACTCTCCTGAGATATCCTGGTAATGCTACATTTCTAAGAGCTACAGAAGATTGGAAACTGGCTAGAAGAGGTGAACCTGGAAGGGTTAAAGGCAAGGCTGGATGGGATTCTGAGCAACCTGATTTAGTGGAAGGTGTTCCTGCCCAAGGAAGGGGCTTTGCATCTTGGGTTATTTCCAACCCAAACCATTCTGTGTTTCTACAATTCTGTGATTCTGTGATCCAATAATCACACCCAGGCTGGCTAGACAGGTGTTGATGGGGACATTCCCACATCCCCAGCAGCACACAAGCTGCTTTTTCCCAAGGAACAGCCATGGATGGAAGTGGAGCTGGAAGGCATCACAGCCTTTCATCATGCAGTACGCAAAGTAAGAGAAATGAGAGGAATCTAAAGGATTAAACTACTCTAACTGATTAGGAAAATGGCTTTGTTGAGTCACTCTCTGCTCATTAAATACCTTGGGGTTTTTGATGGAGTTACAGCCTGGTGAGTTGTTTTCAAAGCTGCTTGTGTCCTGAGTATTTTCTGTTTTCATGTTACTGGCAGTTCATGAAAATAGGCTCTAGCAGCATCTTGTACACCAAGATCAATATCAGAGTCAGGTGAAATACAACACTTTCTGGAGGTGCCCACGGAGGGCCTAGGTTAGTCTGAATGCTTATCTTCTACATAGCTGCCTTCAGGTGAGATGAGTCAAGGCTTAATTGGCCAGGGTTTTGTTATTGCTGAAAACATGAATCCAAACAGAGAAGAACATTTGTATTGACCCATAACACTGTGATTTAGTTTACATCGACTCTACCAAACTATTATTCCCTTTATTCTCTAAGATTTTCTCTTTGGGAGAACTTTAGAAGTGCTCAAAATCCAGCAGTCTACAAGCTGTGCCACAAATATTTAGTTACAGAAAGCATCCAGTAAGTCTGGTGTTACAGTTAACCTCAGATAGTCTCTTCCTTGATTGATATTCCAAAGGCTTGGTCAAGAATCCTTAGATGACATCACCAGTGTGGAATAACAAGACAGCTATTTTTCTGGGTTTTTTTCCTCTCGTCTAATGGAATAACATAACAAATAAATCCTTGAAGTCAGTAATAGCAGCAGTGACACACTAGTACATCAATTATGAAATTATTTTTAAATTAACCACAAAATCTCTTTGATAACCATTCACAGGATGCCAGGAAGTAGGAGTTCCAAATGTGATAGAACACACTCCTGACTATGATTACAAGGAGGAGACAAATATTTTGCAAGCCTAACCCATCTGCTTAAAATAATGAGAGTCATTCCAGATATTCTTTCCACTCAGGCAAGGTACTGTACAGCCTTTGGATAACAGGAAAGTCAAGTTAATAGAACAAAAGGTTAAAAAAACTACATAGCTGTTACTTGGCAAATAGGGATATAGAGCCAGATAATTGTCTGGAAGCATCTGAAGGGAGGGATAAGAATAGTTTCTAGTTGTTCAGGGGAGTGTAATTAGATATAATTGGATGAAATTAGGCAATGGAAAATATTAGGGAGGAATATCCTAATGAAAACTTTATCCAAAACCTGGCGTAGACTGCAAAGGAAGCTTGTTAGAGAAAGCTCTGGCTCCCTGGTAAAAGCGAGTGGAAAGAATAATTATGAAAATGCACTGATTCTGCTCTTGAAAGGTGATGGGAAGATCTTCAAGAGAGTTTCAGTTTTAATTTAATCTAATCCCATGTATTTTGCCTTAGTATACTGGTAAAATGGAAGGAATTTCTTTGAAGACAATATTAAGTGTCTCTCTAAGGTTCAGAACCTTCATTATCATATCTAGGCTCTCTAAGCATTAATTTTATATGACACGATTAAAAATCCGTAATCAAAAGCAATCAAAGGGTTCTCCAGAACAATGTTCCTGGTTTTTTGTTCCTGGGAGGTATCAAGGCCTCTTTCCTTTGACTGTTAACACTTTTTTTTTATGGAGATGGTGGGGAGGATTCACTTTCCACCCCTGGTTATTATCTGGAGTAAGATGGTGCAGGGATGATTTTCACTGTTTGTATTCACAGGCTTGAGCCACCACTGTGCATGTCAGTTCTTGTAACGTGGTTCAAGTTTCTGATTTTGATGTCATTCTGCTAAATGTTATGCATTGCATAGCTGGACTGTATTACAGGCTTGGGCATGGACTACTTGTCTTCTGTATATTTTGGAAAACTTTTTATTTACCCTGAACATAAGAATCTGGATGAAACAGCCAAGCATTACTGAAAATATGCCTCCATTAGGATACTGCAATTTTCTGTCCCCTCATAACTCTCTGAAGATCAGGTTACACCCTTGACTGGGTTTCAGGTTGGTCAATATAGAACTGTTCCTAGAATTAAAAACCCTATTTTACCTTTTCTGCCTCCGTGCAGCCACAGCTCTCTTCTCCTCTGTGGAGAGAGCTGTGTGTGAGGTTCTATCTATCCAGGCTCTGCCTATCTTTCCTGTCATGCAGAACCCCTGTATGTTTTCCCCAACCAGATAAATGTGGTGAGAAGTCAGTGAATAAAGGATCCGCTTTCTCAAACCTCTCTCCATACAGTCACAGTGACTCACTCACAGAGTTATGGATCATGTTTACAGTGTCAAGAGCAAGACTTATTCCCATCTGATTGCTTTTTGAAGTAAAAGGGAGATAAAATCATCAAAAAAGTATTAGGGAACAACAGAGAACTTTAGGCAGCTCTGTGCTTAGAACAGCCAATCAACACAGGTTTGAAGGCAGCCAAGCATTTAACAGGAGATGAATGTTTGCAATCACAATAACTGGATTTTATTACTACTTAACATACTCAAAGTACATTTTGCTTAGTAAAGGAGATTCTCTTAAGATGATTGCAGTGCTAAATGTTCTGATTGAATAGAAACAAGACACAGAACCATTTAAAATCCAAGATAACAATGTGACACACATGAGATTATATTTATTCCTCAATATTTTCTGATTCTGTAAAAAGTTTCCTTTTGTCTTTAAGACAGAAAACTTTTTATATTGATAGGGGATTATTCACTCTTTAGTTATTGCAATATACAGGTTTGCAGATATAAAATTGTATTTTATTTACATGTTATCTGCACTGTGACTTTACACTCCTAGTGACCTCTTTCCTGTCTCCTAACTCTAAATTTTTCCCTACCTACTCTGGATTCAACTGTACCTTTCTGCTGAACGCAATTAATCCATAGCAGGGATCAAGGTCTGGCCACGAATACTTCAAAGCAGAGAGACTAATCAGGATAATGAAGCCTTTTTCCTCATCTCACTTCTGCACATCCTGGATGTGACCATCAACAAAACCCATCCCTTTCTGCATCCAGGCAATGCAGCAGCTGCTGTAGCTCCAACAGCCACAGCTGTCTCATCCAGGCTCTTTCAAGACCTTCCTCGCAGTTTAAACTCTGCCCCAAGTCTGGAGAACATTTCTTGGAAGTCAGCTTGAACTCCTCCTAGGTGGTTTTGAGCACCAGCAGTCTCTTTCTTAGCTGACTTACCATCACAGGCTCTTGGCAACTCAGGGTCTGAGTGAGAGGCTGGTCCTTCCCAAGGCTCTGGGAACCTGAACGCAGCACTGCTGCTTCCAGAGGAGTGCTACGTAATCTCCCAATCCAAGATATTGAATTTGAGTAAACATAGAAAGCAGGTATCAAATCAGAAAGCCCAGTGATACAGTCAGATTAGCAGTGAGGTCTTCTAGACAAAGGATTATGTTATTGGGTTACTCTTTTATTTTGATGCTCTGTTTAGTTACCAATTTGCTCTACAGTGTTTCAGTCAGGTCTACAGCATGCTCTCTGAAGGGTTTATTCTAAAAAGTAATGCAATTTGAAAAGGTAAAAAAATCACAGAAAACTAATTTAGTTTAACTCATTGTTACTAGTTTGCCATTCTACATTGATTTTTCTCCTTCCTATTATACATGGACTATGTTCTCTAATGGGTTTACAAGCCTACTGATTAATGTGAGTAAAAATAATACTTGCTTTACTGAAGGGGTAAGTAATGTCTTAACTACTTTGCACCCTACAGCTCTTTCAGAGCACTAATCTGACATGGCACTATCACAATGACTTCACCTGCCTCCTTTCCAAACCCCCTTAAAGCCTTTCTCGTTCATTTTATTCTCATTTCCTCTGAATATTTGCTCAACACTTTTTAAATGGATTTGCTTTCACAGTGAGTAGACCTTTTGTGTGCAAACATTTCAATATCCACCTTGTCCTGTTGGGAATATTTACAGAAAGGGAATTTTTGAGTCACTACATAAATATTGGAAGAGTGAATTTAAATTCAAGGCACAGATATTTGGGGTAGAACTGTTACTGAGATTATCTATAGAAGGCACAGGAAAAAGTTGCTCATGATCATTTCAAAAACTCATTAATAAACTTTAGTTTTGCTCCCACTGCCTATTTCCTTTTTTCAGTCAATGCTGAGTTTTGCATTTTTTCAGCTTCTTGAACACTCTAATGACAGCTTTCCTGGTGTGTTTCTATGTCCCCCAAATGATCAGATTTGTTCCACACACCAATATTTTTAGTTCCACCAGTTTTCTTAGCCAAGAGCATTGCACACAGCTGATCCAGGTAGTTCCTACTAAGCAGTGTGTTTTGGGTGGGAAGGGACCCTAAAGCTCATCTCCATCCCATTCCCTGCCATGGGCTAGGATGCCTTCCACTAGACCAGGCTGCTCCAAGTCCCATCCAGCCTGGCTCTGAGAGCCATCACCCCATCCCTTGCCTCTCCTTCCTCCCCTTCCCAGCAGCAGACACTCCCCTAACACAAACACATGTATTTATTCCAAGAGAACAATTAATAGAAAGGTGAAAGCTCACAGCAAAATGAGGAATGTCAGGGTTTTTTCTGTTAGAATTGCACAGCTGGTTAGAGGTAACTAAGCTAGTCAAAACAGATTTATCTCAGGTGGTAGAAGCAGCTGAGTTATTTCAGTGATGCACTCCAGGCAGGGTAATTAATTTTGTCTTTCAGCCTTTATAGAGCTTGGGGCCTCTAGTAACCAGGCTGGGATGTTTACAGTGAAATAAAGCACAACTGCATCATGACTGTGCTGGAGGTGGTTTGCTTGCTTTAGCAACTGCAAGATGGTTTCTAAACCAGAAACCAAATGCCACAATTTCCATGCCCTGGTACTGCTACCCTGTCTCCTGGGGAGAATATCACATATCATTTCTGGCTCTTCCTTTCATGCCATCCACTCAGCCTTGAGCCCAGGAGTTCGTGCCAGAATTTTTGCAAGCCAAACAACACTGTTCATTATTAGTCAGCACTGACACCGTTTCTCCAAACATTAAATCTGCAGAGCAAATCGAGCTTTTTCTCCTATTTTTTTTTTTCTTTTTTAAGTGTCATAAGGAAAGATGACATTTATAATGCTCTGAGATGAGGAAAGGTTAGTGTAGTTGAATCCAATATGAAGTAGCTGGAAAAACGTTCACACTTTTTTTTCCTGTTTTTGCAACATTTTAAGGACGTGTTGACAAATATGACAAAAATCACTCAGGAGTCTGAAAATAATTTATTAAATGTTTTATTTTTTCAATTTAAAGCATTTTCATTTCAACAACATCACAATATTTTTGCAGGTAAAAATAATCAAACCTCATATCCTGCTTAAACAATTTATTTTCTAGCAAATAATGGCAGACATTTTAGGAAACTATTCTTTATCTCAATTGGGGTGGGGGGTTTTTTGTCTTTTGATTATTTAAATTTAATAAAAATTTCTATTTGTTTTCCAAAAAGAGGATAAAGTATTGATATTGATAGGCTATATTGACAAATTGGGGTTTTTTTCAGCACATTAGTTAAAATAAAAATAATATTGATAAAGAAGTGAAGAACTCAGGGTTGCTATCTACCATTTTTTAGGACAGGCACTTGGATAGAGGTATTTTTAAGAGAAAAATATCATTCAGAGAATATTTGTACTTTAAATTATCAGAGAAGGAAAATTTAGAAAAGAGGGGTTTTAAGTGGCATTACTTGCTGAACTGAAAAAAACAGTCATGACAATTAGACAAATTCTTTTTTTTGTTTGATTGACATATAAATAATACAGTGGTATATCAACAACAGAATTTTTATTTCTGATTCACCCTATTGATAACCTAGGTGAGAAGGCTGATGGCAGTGACAATTCACTGATGAGTTTGAAGGGAGCCTACAAGAAAGATGGAGAGACAATTTACAAGGGCCTGAAGTTACAGGACTACAAGGAATGGCTTTAGGGAAGGAATTGCTGTGGGTGAGGCTGGGCAGGCCCTGGCACAGGGTGCCCAGAGCAGCTGGGGCTGCCCCTGCATCCCTGGCAGTGCCCAGGGCCAGGCTGCACAGGGCTGGGAGCAGCCTGGGATGGTGGGAGGTGTCCTATGGCAGGGGGGTGCAAAAAGAGCTTTAAGGACCCTTCTAACACAAGCTATTCTGTGATTTAGCCTTGTAATTAATGGGATAATTGTCACCCCCCTGAAGTCAGTGCAGTGCGTGGTGTGACTGAAGCGACAGACATCCTCTCCCACAGCCCAGCCTCCCCTGCTCAGCTGAGGGGAAACCAGCACAGTCAGGGGATAACTGCCTGCATGAGCTGAAGGTTCAGCTGCCAAAACACCCTTGGTGAAGGAGAAACACTTTGCTAAAGTGCCTTGGGATTAACATGCAGATTAGGGTGAAAGAATAAAAGGGGTTGCAAAACATAATCATAAAGCCTTAGAATGGTTTGGTTTGAAAGGTACCTAAAAGATCATTTAATTCCAACCCCCCACGATGGGCAAGGGGTACCACCCACTAGATTAGGGCCCCATAATTCTACTGTCCATCTCTTTATGTATTTAAAAATTCAATTAAGACTGAAGTTCTGAGATTGCAGAGTGTGTCACAAAAGAGAAAACGAGGATGAAATGGAACAGCAGACAAGAGCTGACCAGTCTCATTTCCTTCACGGGGAAGGGTGAAAAATTAACACAGAGTGTAACTGTTACCATGTCACTGGGGTTTCAAAATCAATGCCTTCTGTGAGCAGTGGGAAGATTTCAGGCAGATAGGAAGCAATATATCTTTGTGAAATGCTTTAAATGTTGAATGTGATCACTATCTTGGCAATGTCCTTTTGAAAGTCTGAGATCTAGTGTTCTGGATGTGCAAATGAATACATTTCAGACTTCTGCATTTCAGATTCTCTCTGAAAAAAAAAAAAAAAGGTCCTGCTTGAATATGCATTCTGCATACTGTGCCTCAGACACAGGGTATTAGCAGCAATGCCAGTGATTCTGTTATCCCCTTTGGTGGTGGGACATTTTATTTTTTTTCTCTTTTTTCTCTTCCCACAACTGTTTCCCAAAAAAGGAAGAGGGGGAGAGGGTGTATTTCCAAAACCCATCTCTCAGCTTCTTTATTTTTATACACTCTCCCCTCCCCACCCAAAATACACTGAATAGTCCTTTATGTAACTTCAATTTAAAAAAAAATTACAGCTGCTCCTCTGAAGCCATCCAAATCTAATTAACTACAGAAGCCAAAGTTATATTAAGCTTCTCACTTTCTTCGTCTTACCATCTCCATTCATACCTTCATTCAATGTGTTCACAAAAAAAGGAATTTCTAATAATTGTATCTATAGTCTTGGAAAAAGAAAGCCACTAATCAGGAGGCCTGTGAAAGAGGAGAGATCGGAGCCTCGCTTGAACTTGGCAGTCTGGCCCCAAAAAACCTGCAGACAAAAGGGGTGAAGGGAACTGAAGAGCTTAGCCCTAGGTCTAAGGAAGCTGGTGAGAATTTGTTCAGACTCTGAATAGAGATCTTCATTTCAGTCCTAAATTGTGCCTGCACAGACTCATTGAAATGCCTTCTCTGAAGGAAGAGGGGGTGGGAGGCACGGGAGAGAGAAGGGAAGAAAAGTTTGTTGAATATAAATGAGGTTACGTGTGGCTGAAGAGCAAGATAGAAGCTCTACAGAGATTTATTCCTGACTGACATACAGTAACACAAAGGCAATAAAATGTGTCCTTGGCAAGTGGCATTAGGAAGCAGTAAACTTTAATCTTGGGAGAGCTGAGATGATGCTACCCACCTCAGTGGAAAATACTTTCTCATTTGTGGAGTGTGTTATTTAAAATGTGTTTAGCCAGTTTAAAGAAGATATAATGAGCTATCTTGCCGTGCCATGACCTTGTGATTCGGGCAGTCTACAGAACCACAAGACCAGAATAAAGACCCACGACATTTTCTCACCGGGGGACTCAGCAGTCTTCCTTCACGTTGTGTCTCATCTAGGGAAAACTTCAGAGTTTTGAATAGGATTGCATCTCAGATGAGTTTTTTTTTCAAGGGCCTTTTACATTTCTTAGCTAGCAGAAGATGTATATTCAGTCTGGTACTGGTTATTCATATTAATCTCTTCACTTACATTCACATACCCTGCTGCAAGGAGTCCTGAAACTGCAGCATTACTCAGTAAAAGCAAAGGAACAGAAGCCTGGTCATTAAATAAAAATACTTCCCACTGCACAGCAGAGAGAGTACATTAAAATTAGCATCATTAAGACACAAAAATGTGGATGGTGCATGAAATCCCTAAAGGAAACATCACCTGTCCTGATCCCAACAACAGGAGATTCATAAAACATTAAAAGAGAATTAGTTTGCTTGCAGTTCTGACTGAATTTATTGTAAATTTTCTGCACATTAGCAATTAGGAAACAGGATAACCTGTTCCCACCTCCTTGGACTCTTGCTCTGAGACTCTGGCAAAAGGCTGAGAGTTGATTACCAAAGTGGGACGGGAAATGCCAACTAGTGCATGCTGCTTTCTCAGAAGGAGTAAAGTCACTTCACCACCTGGTACTGCTGTTCAGAGGCTGGATAAACCTTATCTTGGTATAATGAAGAGTAGCCTTGCATTCAGTCTCTACAAGGAGTGTTCACTGGCCAAGGCACAGCCCTGAAGATCTTTCCCTTCTTTGAACCCAAAAACATCTCATTGCTCGAGGCTTAGAGCAGCTTCCCAGTTGGTCTCATCCTGTACAGGCACTCACTGGATAAATGGAAAGTTATTTTTACTCTGCAGCTTAAACAAAAAAAGTAAACATTTTGTGAGGTTTATATACTGTTTGCTATGTCTCTGAAAAGAAATTTCAACTTTCCCTCACCACTCACACTGGATCTGTTTTTAGCTCGTCTTTATCAGGATTTTCTGCTATGTAACTGAGGACTTTTACAACAGATACAAATTTCATTGTTGGGCTGTAATTGCATTTGTTTTGCCCTGCTTTGATGTTAAATATAAAGGACCCCCCAGGCTACTCCATCTAACACTGGCCTGATAGTGGAGGCTCCTGCTAGGGGAAGGCAGGGTGCTGTATTTAGCCTGATCTGGAGAGGTGATGTTTATCAGACAGCTGAAAATGAAGGAAGGCAGCATCCATGGGCTCATGTACCAAATCCAGCCTCAGAATACCTAAGGAGGTCACTCAACTTTGCATGTGGGAAAATGAGGGCATTTCGTTTCTACAAAAGCAGATTAAATGGAGAAGCACAATTCTGATTCGATGGAATCACCATCCCTGAAAGTGTTCAAAAAACATGCAGGAGTGGTGCTTAGGGAGCATGGTTTAGTGGTGTATCTGGCAGTGCTGTACTAATGGCTGGACTCAATGGCCTTAGGGGGTCTTTCTCAATCTTAATTATTCTAGGATTCTATTTTAAATTATTTTAATGAGGGTCCTTCTCATTTTGACAGCAAGAAAATTTTTATTTATTCTGTCTTCCATCACCTTCCTCTAGGACAACTCTGAACAACGTCCTGGTTATAAACACTGTTTACTCTAAATCCATAAAAACATACAAATAAGGAAAATCTTTAACCCTTTTCTCTTAATTTATACTTCAAGAAGTTTCGCCCTTTCAAACATGCAAATAACTGGAGGAGTGCCTTAAAAAGGGGGAAAAAAGGAATTACTTGAACACATCTTTCAGAGGTGTCCCAGAGGTGTATCAAAGTGCCGAGGGAAAAATGGTGCTAAAAGTACAACAGAAGGAGCACAAACATCAACAATGCCCTGCACAGACTGCAAAGGTGATGCAGCCTTCATCTTCCTTTTCCCAAGGAGGTGAACTGGTACAAATCTGCAGCAGAGTGGAGTACATAAAACTGTGCTTATCTTTTCTTGTTTATAAGTTGCACGATGCATTCAATTTTATGAGCACTGGCCTTGTAAGCACAAGGACTTCCTAATCTGTAACCACTTGATTTATCTGGGCCAGGCTTGTTAAATCAAATTAGACCTCATGACAAAATAGCAGTGAAAATGTTGTTCTGGTGGGGAGATGTGGGGGGTGTGTTTTACATCTGCAAGGCAGTGGAGGAAAATTGTGTTACTTGGAAGCCCATTTAGCTCAGGGGCCTTGCAGCTTTACATAAAAACATGCTTTTTTGGGGCTGTGCCTCAGCAGTGAAGGAGTTAAAGTGGGTACTTGCTCCGTTCCCATCTTTTTCTCCAACCACCAGACAGTCTTCTTCTGGCTTTAACTAAAGCAGCTGTTTTATTATGCCCCCAGATTTCACCATGTTTTAATGTGTACACCAATAAGTTTTGAATACATCAAACACGCTTTTTATTAGAATTACTTGCCAGTACGAAGTTACTACCAAGCTAGTAAATATTATGTCTCAGACCACACTAAGTACGAGCCTAACTCTTGGTTTTACCACTTCAGGTGGGTGGTCTCTCTTTCTCACTCACGGGGAGAAGTGGGAATATCCATGGATGACAAAGGTATTGCTGCAGCTGGAAATGTTGTGTGTTGTCCATGGCCAAGTCAGCTTTCATGTCTTTTCCCTGCATTCATACACAAAAAGCACCTTGAACACAAAACTAATCAGACTTAAGGACAAGTTCCCCTGGAGAGGGACTTTTCACAAGGATGTGTAGTTATAGGACAAGGGGAAAGAGTTTCACATTGACAGAGGGCAGGGTTAAATGGGATACTGGGAAGGAATTAATCCTTATGAGGCTGGGCAGGCCCTGGCACAGGGTGCCCAGAGCAGCTGTGGCTGCCCCATCCCTGGCAGTGTCCCAGGCCAGGATGGATGGGGCTGGGAGCCGCCTGGGACAGTGGGAGGTCCCTGCCCATGGCAGTGGAGGTGAATTAGATGGTCTTTAAAATCCCTTCTAACCCTAACCTGTGATGATTCTGTGACTTTTATGGCTTCCCATCTAAAGAAAATAATAGGAAATTCAGAGTGACAGTTCTGCAACCTGCCTGACTCCTGCTCCACAGCAGAGCCAAGCCATCACAATGCTCTATACAAGCTGTGATTCGTCTGACCCCAGCATTGTGGCTGCTACATTCATTGGGCTGCCTGCAGCAGTGAGTGGTGCTTGGTCTGAACGGCTCTTTGCTGCCTGTGTTTGCCATGGGAGCTGCTGTGCCCCCTGCACACAGCCCCAGGATCCTTTCCAGGCCATGCAGTTGCTCAGGACCTGCCAGCACTCCCGAGTTCCTGCCCTGCTGCATTATTTCTACTCCCCCCCTGCAGCTGCCATCACAGAAGAGATTGTGACTGCAGCTCATTCCCGTTATCTTTCACATGCTGATAAGTTGAATAAAATATAATTTCCTCAGCCACTCAGTATGTCTTTGTGACTCTGATTTCTGAGAGGAAGCAAAAGGCTTCCCATCAACCCAGACCAATCCTCGCCAAGGAGGAGTTTGACTCCTGTGCCTGATTTTATGTAAGGTCATTTCAATCACAGCCTCTGACCAAGGACACAGGCTCAGGGAGCACCAAGTGGCCTCAATTTCAATTCTGCTTTGAATGCAAGTCCAATTTGATTCTCAGTGGTGCTTAATTAGGGTGCATCATTGCCAGGACATGTGGTTTTATGCTGAAATACTCTAGACATCAAGAAAGAGTTGTGCAAACATTCTCTGGCTATGACCTTCAGGATGCTTTCCTGTGGTCCTCATAAGAAATCCTCATTTCTAGCCCCCTGCTGCCATTTGATTTTACATCCTTCCATATGCCAAAGCTCTTCCTTAGGTCTCAGCACCTGCAATTGGGTTTTCCTGAGATTTAGAAATCTCATAGTGAGGGGAAGTTTGAGACTCCTGCAGATCCAACCAGCAGGAGATAAGCAGGAACAAGTCAAGTTGCAATTGCCATTCTCCTGATGTGTTTGTTCCCTTTGGAGAAGGGGGATTTGAGCCACAACTTCTGGAACAGAGTACTCAACACTGGCAATTTGTCTATCCAAGATGATGGAAAATGTGGAGCTGGGCACAGGGAGCACTGTCAGCAATATTTCCCATTTTTCTATGCAACCTGAAGAACTGAAAAAACTCAGTAGCTAAAGCCACAATGAGCACCACAGAACTTCCCTGGTAACCCTAGGGCAGTCAGGAAGACCTCAAAGCTGAAACACAGTCCAAGACGAACCCTAGGAGTTTTTTAGCACCCCCCTGCCTCTCCTGGCAATGACATTTGAACATATTTAATGTCTCTCCCAACCCAAACCAATGTGTCAGCCTGTGATTTCAGGAGCTAGCACCTCATAAGGAGGTGCATGTATTATTCACAAGGTCATTTGTAAAATGCAAAGGCTCATTCCACATCTTTTCTCCACCCTTCCAGGGTGACCTTGCTGAGTCTCAAAAACTGGCATTCATTTCAGTCATCTGCAACCACCCAGCATTATGGATGTAATCCTATAAAACATCAGTGGTCTACCTTTATGAACAGTAGAGAGAAAGAGGTATATTCAAAGGATAACTCACCTGGTCTGTCTTAGATAACTTCTGTGCCTCACTTCCTCATTTCCCACCTGGGATGGCAGCAGTGCTCCACCTCCCTGGAAATGCTGTGAGAAAGGGTTAAAATACTTGGATAATACAGTTCTGATGTTATGGAAACATCAACACTCTGAAGGCACTGGGGAAAGAGGAAATTCAGCTGATTAGCACATCCAAAGAGAGAAATTTTTGTCCTAGTTAATTATGGTGTTACTAAATTTCTGAGTGCATCATCTGGAATTTTGAAATATTTCTCCCTGAAAATCAGTGGCTGGGGTTTTTGGGGCTGTTGCTTTGTTTTTCCCCAGTGTAGTTAGAGCAATGAAGGCTTTAGATAAATTAGACATTCAGAGAGATTTTAAGCAAGTTGGGACTGATAGAGATAAAGTAAATCAAGTCACCAGTACCATCTGCTCTGTGGGAGAGGAGGCTGGGGACATCTTCCTCTCTTTTCAGTTAACAGATGCAGGAGATGGTGAAAAGGTCAGAGATAAATGTAGTGCTCACCTCATGCCACATATTCACAGGGGCTGGACTAAAGAGAGGCCAGAAAAACTCGTGTGTACTTTCAACCTTTCACTGCAGGCAGTAAAGAACATTACAGAGATGGAAAGGACAGACTATTTTGGTGCAAAGCCTGGAGACAGTCACTGTAGAAGAGTGGGACCAAAATAATAAAAACCCCAACCAAAAAATAATTTCCCTTTATGCTTTCATCCTCCCTGTTTCTCCCACACCCCTTCCCCTCTCTTGCCTTGCAGAAGCTATAAATCTAGGCCATCAGAGAGAAGCTGGAGCAGCAGCATATTATCTTGAGAAATCACTCCCAGAAGGGAGCAGAAAGTTCACAAGTAGAGTGCCAAAAAAGGAGAAATCGCAGCGCTATCATTGGATCCGGCTGCGGCTGGAAGGCGTCCAAGCTCCTCGCACTGCTGACATCCCTGTGCATAATCAGAAATTCCTTTCAATTATGTGGGAAAAGGAGCCTCGCATTGTCAGCCCAAATGCCCCCGTGAAGAAACAGGCTGCCACAGCATCACCGTAGAAGGTCATGGTGGAGCAGCATCCAGGCACAGTGGCTCGGCGCGCAGAGGAGGGAGGCACGCTCCTGTGCCACCCTGCTCTTCCACCAGCACTCTGAATCTGAGGGCCCCTGATGCTCCACAGGCATCAGGTGACTAAAGCTGGTGGGGAATATGTAGGTACTGCTAGGCCAGCATCAGGGACAGCACGGGGGAAGTCCCTACTGTGAGGTGCGAGCTGCCCTGGCGTGCTGGGAGATGGCTCCTGCAGCCCCAAGCCCCTTCTTGGTGGATGCTCCTCACCACAGCAGGCAAGAGGCACTGCCTTCCTCCGAGGTGTGTGACCTGGGGCAGCAGGGACTCAGCACACAACTTGGGAAGCCCTCTGCATGGCCATGTACCCCACAGGCAGAGACCAAAGGCGCAGGCTTAAATCTCAGCGCTTAAACAGCCCAGCTCTGTTGTGTCTGGGTTTCACAGTGCCCTGCTTTAAATGTAAATCGCAGAGGTGTCTGAGAGGAGATGTCAAATTTATGGAAATGATGCATGTTTTTCATTATGGCTCCTGAGTGTGTTTACTGAGATGTGGAAAGACGTCCGTTTTTCCTGCAAATGCATTCTCTGCCTTTTTCCCAATCTTTTTTGCCAATTTATATCCATTAATAGATTTAGTGGGCAGTCTGACAAAGTTAGGCAGCTGCATGCTGTTTTCCTGCTAGCTACAAGGGTGTTACAAGAGGTTATTTTAGCCTAATGAACTTACTATCCCCAGACTCCCCCTCTGTTGTCAGTAAAGAGAAATGGTTTCCATCAGGAGGAAGGAGAACTTGATTTGGATGCTGTGAAGCATCTCGTGAAGTCTTTTTCCTCTCGTTGGCAATGGAGGGAGCCTAGGGAGAGCTGTCCATTAGGCAAAAGGTGGTTATTCTCCCTAATTTGCTCCATGTACTGGTTGGGGATATTACTACCATATGACTTTTTGCCATCTAACTTAGGTGCTCTGAGTCACTCCCTGGAAGCAACGGCTTCTTGGCCAATACAGAAAATTTAGGCTGTGACTCACACCTAAAATAGATACTCCAAATAGTCTATAATAGGTGGTGTGAATGGATGCTATTGTCTGTCTCAGTGGTGAGATCCCCACTCCGGGGACCATTGTTTCAGTGTTTGCACAGCGCTCAGCACAATGGAACATTTTAATTGCCTCCCCATACACCCGCTTGTCTCCAAGAGTGCATTTTTCATAACGTTAATGAACTATCATGAAGCTTCCTTCTCACAAAAGAATGGGAGGGAAAGGAGTGAACAGTGTGCTCTGGTGCTGGGCCAAATAATTGAAACAAGGACACTACACCATTTAGAGACCTCAGATCTACCCTAATAGGTGTCCAGAACTATGAATTACACAGCCAAGGCACTCCTTAAAGCTCTTTTCAGGGTCCTCAATACTTTGGGGTTGTGTGTGTTTGTGTGTTTGCTCTAGTGATTCAAGAAATGGGGCCATTTGGTGAGTGCAGTTGTGCTGCAAAACTCTTTGAAAGACATGGGATGATGAAAAACCACCAGCAGCAGAAATTGCACCAAAGCCTCCTGAATTCTCTGCCCTGGGTTTTAACTCTGCAAGGTGCAGACAGCCTTTGGAGCAGGAGGGTGTGGAAGGTATGAGGAGGGGATGGCCCGTGTTGGCTCTGCCAGTCCTGTTCCCTGGCACAGTGAAGGAACTCTTCACTCCACGGGGTTGTCATTCCAGCATCCTTCGCCAGCCCTGTCATTATTCTGAATGAATAAATACACAGGAGACTAGCTGCACGCTGGAATGTCTGGAATGCCAATGCAGAACTCAGCTAATAATGGTTCTATAGTGTAAATCAGCAGCATAGCGGGTCCCGGTTTCACTTGGCTGTGCTCCATGAATAGCAGAAGCGACATTGAGTAACAGTGAATTGAAAATCAGTTTAAAAAGAGGAAGAGGATAAACCCTGAAAATACTCCCTGTTATGGTGTGAACTATTTTTAAAAGCTGAGAATTAAATCTTTAAGTGATTAACTCGAGGAAAATATCTTGTTCTGTGAAGTAGTCGGATAGCTCTGGCAAGGAATATCTCTGGAGTGAGTTGGTCCCAAGGAAAGAAGTTAATGAAAGCAGTTTTTCTTCAGTCTTACGTGACCTAGGATTGACCCAAAAGAATCATAGTCATCGGGGAAAACACTGGGTGCTGCTAGAATTAATTTAGAACATGACCTCCGATTGGAGTTCCTACTAGCACAAGGAGACAGCTGTTGACTCGCATTAAGCGGCTGGCAGATTGGTTCCTCTTTTTTATTTATTTTCAATTTTTTTTTTTTTTTTTTTTTTTTTAAACCATGCTACATATCTGCATCTAACAAGAACTTAGCAGAGAACTGGGGAACATCTTTTTTAATGACCATTCTGCGTGCCTCTGTGAGTGCATTCGTAATGGGCTACTTGCCGTGAAGTCTTTGCTATGAGATGTTGCTGGCAGAGCTTCTTTGGCTAAGGGCGTGAAAAAAAAAAATCAAATGTACCCAGCCAATGCATCTTTGCCAGTAAAATCTTGCTGTAGACACAGCTATGCTGTTCAATGAGGTTTTCACAACTATGTTGGCAGGATACTGGCCTCTGAGGGCTGTCACATTGTCCCTGCTAGGAGAGGGCACTGTACTCCAGCAACAATGGAACAAAGCCACCCTAGGAGGGTATTTCTCAAGGCTGGCATAATTTTACTCAATTTCAGCTGCTAAGAATCATAGAAATCACAAAATGTTTAGGGTTGGAACGGACCTTAAACATCGCCTGATTCCACACCCCTCTGATGGGCAGGGACACTTTCCACCAGACCAGGTCACTCCAAGCCCCCTCCAACCCGACCTTGGAAGCTTCCAGGGATGGGGCAGACACAGCTTCTCTGGGAGACTTGTGCCAGAGCCTCATACCAGTTAGCATAATTTGAGAGAATCACAAAAATCACACAATTACGTCAGGGTTATCTCCATGAGCTGCTCATCCCTTTTGCAGGGAGCTAGTGGCAGAGAGGTTTTGCCCAGGCTGAAAATTTAGGATTTATAAGAGATTTTTTTGCAGTGATTCAGAGAGGGGGAAGGAAACAGACTGTGAGAAAACTGAAGGTTGTAGCTGGAACATTGTAACATGAGTCCTGGGGAAAACTAAGTCCCAAATATACTGCGTGGTTACCTATAGGCATTCAGAGTTGTAAAATGTGTGTAATTGCAAATATGCCATCTTAATGGGCTGTGTACTTGCTTGTAAGTGCTGCTGTGCATGGAAGATGTCCCTCCTGTGCCATGGCAGTGAGTTGGCTAGTGCTAAATCTGTGAGGCTACCAGGTTTGCTGGCAGGTGCTTGGGGTGCAGAGCATGAAGCAGAGACACAGGCAGTGCACACGAGCAGAAGAGTGTACTACCTATGTGAAAAAAAAATACAAGTATGAGCTGGATCAGTCATTTCCATCTCAAAGAGGATGGGAGGGAGAAGTCTGTCTCTTGAAGTAGCTGCAAGCAAGAGGGTGGAAAAAGAGTCTCAGAAGAGGGAACCTTCTGCAGAGATCACAGCAAACCCTACGGCTTTTTGCACTGCTCTGTCCCTTGGAAATTCAGTCAGACAGGAAAAATACCTCAAATGAGGAGTGACTGAAGAGTGTCAGGTAATCTTAGGAAACACCCTGGCAGGTCTTGTCTGCTCAGCAGGGATCCCCATGTTAGGAGGTCCTCCTGCACACCAGGGAGCTGGGCCTTCTTAAATTCTGGGCTGGCACTCCTTGGTAAGCAAAGAAAGTGAAATGCTGCTTGCATGGATGGCAAACACATTCACAAGAAGGAAATCTAGTCAAATTTAGCAGCCTGAAGGAGTAAGATTTTGCTACTGCTCATAAAACTGCAGGTGAGGCACAGCTCAGAGTGATGAGAACAGTTCACTACCTGTGTATACAATGTGGACAAGAGCACAGGCTCCCAGCGCTTTCACCAGCACTTGGCAGACATTGTTCTGCCAAGGAAAGGCTTCAGGGAGTGCAGGTGTACATGTCCCTGGCAGCACAAGCCCCTCAGTTACAGGCTTTCCTCCCTTTCCTTTCATTAGTCAGCATTGCGTGTGAACTGCAAGATGCTGCAGCAGCCGATTCCACACACGGGGCCAGACAGCTCCCCACACCAGAGTGCAAAGATGCACTGAAATCTGGTCCCAAATCTAAAAGTTCCCGAGATTTTTGTGTCAAAGGCCTCTTTTACTAAACGAGTTACTGGTCCCCATTTGCTCAGAATTTTGCCAGATCTTTCATGTGGCCTGAATACTGAGTGCTTAACATCAACCAGTGACCTGCGACCGCAGGAGACACTGCATTTCTTTCAATGTGCCCTTTCCCACATCAGGTCCTCTCTAAAATTATTGTGCTGGCTCTGTCCACAGCAGAAGCAGGCGCAGCCCAAGGGTGCTGAGCTGCCAAGTAGCTGTTTGTATTTTAACTTCTCCATCCCCTGGGCTCTCCCTGACCAGGTGTTTTCAAGATGCGGTGCTTAAAATGTAATTTTCCTCAGGAAAATGCGGAGCAGGACAGCCCAGTAGCTAACACATTGTCCCAAGATCGTCCAAACTGGGTCCTGTTCCCATCTCCCTCTGAGAGCAGCTGTTCCAGCAGCTGCGCAAGTCACTCCACATTTATTTTCTCTCCCACCCTTTATTTGTCTCTCCTATTTAGACTACAAGCCCTTTAGGGCAGGGGTTGTCTCTAAGTATGAGTTTATGCCATTGAGAGCACAATGAAGCCTTGATCTCAGCTGGGGACCCTCAACATTATTTGGACTCCAGCAATAACTGAATTTTCCTCTCTCCGGGACTGCACCAGTCTGATGGGAAACTCTGGTGGGGGAACAGGGTAGTGTGGACGTAGTCAAAGAGCCCCTTGTCTCTACAGATCAGGGAATAAAATATATTCAAAAATTATAAGTGTCTGTGGTTCCCAGCCCCCTGAAATATGACAGGCTATGTTCAGCACATACAAATTACCACTGCATGCCAGAGCCCAATGTCCCTTCATTAGTCAGTGTGGGAGCAAGCAGCTGTAGTTGTATTTTCTGTGTTACACATGTTCAATTAGCTGACAATCATAGTGTCAGTAGAAATTGACATAGATACACATGTTACAAGTGGCCATGTTTTAAATTAGCACCATATAATTTTCAATGGTTTAGAGGCATGATGGACTTTCCATATGAGAAGCTGCAAAGACTTGGATTATTTAACTTGGAAAGAAGGGTAATTACATAGGCTTAATTGGCCTATTTAAGATGATGAATAGTGTAAGAAAAGCTGATCATTCCTTCTCTTTACACTCCACAGTAATATGAGAACTGGGGCTCATATGTTAAAATAAATGGTAGGTAAATTTAAAACAAATAAAGGAAATACCCTACAGCACAGCCTGGCTGTGGAACTCATTGCTCTGATGCATTAGACTCGAGGACGGATCTTAAACCAGGTGAGAAAATTTAACATTTAGAGGACATGATCAAAATCCTGTGCTCACAGGTGCACACATGGTGCTGGTTTTAGGAGCCCTGTCAAAACCAGGTTCTTCATTCTGCCAGTCCCTATCTTTGTATGCTGTGACCCAGGCAGTGTGGCTGGACCAGGAAAAGTGAGGAAAAATGTTGAGTATTTCAGTTTTGTGCATATCCTGGGTAACCAGGTCTCTCACCTCTTTCCAGAGTGGGTTTGCATCTTCCCTACTCTTTGTTTTACCACTGGCATACCTATAGAAGTTTTTCTTGTTGTCCTTATCATCCCTGGCAGATTTAATTCTATCAGAGCAATATATTTCCTTTATCTTTTTGATTATCTTCCCTGATTTCCTGGACAATGTCCCTGTGTTCCTCACAGGCTACCTGTCCTTACCTTCATCCTCTGTAAGCCTTCCTCTTGTATTTGAGCTCACCCAGAAACTCCTGTTCACCCACACAGGCCTCCTGGTAATTTTATCTGGCCTCCTACTCATTGGAATTCATGTCTCCTGAGCTTGGAGGAGGCAATCCTTGATTTCCTGGGCCCCTCTTCCCTCCAGGTCTCCACCCCACAGCACTCTAGCAAGCAGCTCCCTGAAGAGGCTGAAGTCTGCTCTCCTGAACTCCAGGGCAGAAAATGTGATGTGTGCAATCCTCATTTCCTCAGGAATCTGGAATTCTGTCATTCCATGGTCACAGCAGCCCAGGCTGCTCTTGAGCTTCACATTCCCCACCAGCCCCTCCTTGCTGGTGAGAACAAAGTCCAGCACAGCAACTCCACAAAGACTGAGGATGACCTGATTTTTTCTTCTCTATTAGGGGGGCCTCCACTTTTGGCTGCAAGTCTTAACAAAACAGTGATTTCATCAGCCATCTCACATTCTGCTTTAATGTCCCTGATGAGCCTCCTGCTTAGATTTTATTTTAGTTTAGCTCTGTTTTAGTTAGGAAATCTCATTGTCACCAAATTCCTAAATTCTTGGTGAAAAATCAATTCCCCATCAGAAGCAATCAGATGGCAGGAATATGAGCATATTGTAATCGTTTCTTTTTGAGATGAACAGAGAAAGTACAAAATATTTGCACTTTGAAATCTCTTCAGATATCTTAAACAGCCATGACAAAGTTTCAGCATGTGGGAATGTTTGGGAAAATTTATGTTTCTAATCATAAAGATCAGTCCTGAAAAGAGACATTACAGTATCTTTAAACTTCATTTACGTCCAAATATTTCACCAAAAAAAGCTTGATTAATGCCAAAAAATCCAGACATGAAGAAGTAGGATTGCTGTGTCAGGCAAGAACATATTTTTACAGTGAATAGACAGAACTTTCCTAACTGACAAAAATTAAGCTATTTCTTTTGTTCTCGCTAGTTTTGCAGACCTGAAATCCAAACAAGACTATTCACTCCATCTTCTCCTCTGTGTATCTCCAACCGTTTTTTTTCCCCTCAATATTTCTTAGCTGATTCCATTTGGTCTAGACATAGCTGATTTCAGCCAACCAGAGGCAAAATCACTGTGAGTGAGGAGCAGACACCTCAAGACTAGAACACCATTAACATCCACAGCTGCAAAGATGAATAATTCATTTGTTAGAACATTCACGTGACTCTTGAAGGTGATCCAGTAAAGGAAAGTGAGAAAATGCTAGACGTGTTACCAGTAAAAACTCAAGACAACACAGAAGCAGATACCTGTATGAAGCTGGTGTCCTGGACAGGAAATTCTGCAAAGTGATGCACAGCCGTGTCTGGTGAAGTGAGAGTGTGCAGGATACACAAGGCAGTGCTGCAGGAGGAAGTTTGGACTTTTTGACCTGTCTCCTCTAAATTCATCCTTGTAAAGCCTCTGAACACTATACATGTTTCAGAAATGGAAATCAGCATCTTTCTCTCTCTCTTCCCCCGTGCTGGTAGGTTGGAATTTCTTGTCACATCTTGTATGGATTCTGCAGATTGAAAAGACATCCTGGTCCCTTTGGGGAAAAGGAATAAAAAGCACAGGTGATCAGAGGAGATATAAAAGCTGTAGTTGTGGTTCTCCTTTACCTTTTACTTCATATCTTGGCAAGACATTTTTTATGAGTTCTTGAGTGTTGCTGTTTTGTTTGTTTTGGTTTTTTTAATTTGAATTGCTTCTCTTTTGACATCAACATTTGGTACTAGATTGTTAGGAATGACCAAATTCTTATAGTGGGATTTTTATGACTGTTTAAGGTTAGTTAAAGCAAATACCTATATTATTGAAGAAAGTGAAATCCATAATTTAGACATTCTCACGCTCAGTGATAGTTATTAGATTGAGTAGAATTTATTAGCGATTTTTTTATTATAATTTTATTATTAAAATTTGAGGAAGATGGAGTTGTGAAAAATTTTGTATGGGAAAAATCTGCCCAGTATCCCTCCCACTGACTAAGTCAACTTGGTTGAGTGTAGAGATTATTTCTTTTCCCCAAACATGCTGAACCCCATCTCTCTTCTCTCAACAATGGGAGAATACAGATTTTACTCTTTTTTTCTCACCTTCTTCCTTGAGTCCCTGTTTCCATCCACAAAAAAAAAAAGGAACTGTCTTCTCTCCTTAGGCCAGGCTTTAGGGTGGTGGGTGAGGCAGACACTCTACATCTCCTTTTGTGAGCACATTAATGGTCTGTGTGAGATCAGTCACTGGGCTGGGTTGGGGCTGTCAGTGTAATGAATGGGGAAGAGAAGTCTACAGGATGGATGATTAAATATACCTGTGTCTGCTATCACCCTGCAACAATCAGCGCTGTAAAATGTAACACTATTTGTTTCACCATTTATAAATTAATTAAAGATTATATAAAAAAAAAGAAATAAAAACAAAACTGAGTATAGACATGGAAATCACTCCAAATTTTCAGCTTAATTTCACCAGTAATTACACTGATATTTTAGATTTCCATGTGTTGGGATAACGGAATTACTCTGTCACATGCAATAAAAAAATATTGATTTATGGAAGCATCCTCACTTACAGTAAAAGGGTGACCTTTTCCTGTGTCTGAAAGTCCTGATTTCCTACTTGCCATTCATTACACTTCTGAAAGTTGGTGTCTTATTTGACCTTAAATCCTTGGAAAACTCTGCATACTTCTTTGTTGGCTCATTTTGCTTCCCCGTTGAAGCCAATCCATTAGACTCAAAGAATTACTCATTATGATCACTTCTATAAAGTGAGTTTCTGGCAGCAATTAGTTCAGAGAGTTAGTTTTACACACTGATGAATACAAGAAAAAATTTGGCAAAACTTGCAGTACTTTGCACACTGTGCTCCATGTTTCTTATATAGAACTTGAAAAACACAAGCAATTTTAGTCAGGGATCCAAGGTCTCTGACTTAGAGATTAGCACATTATCTTTTTAGGTTTAAATATGGAGTAGCTAATTCACCACTTACTTTGAAAAGCTGCTATCTTGAATTTCAAATGGTAATCCCCTAACAAGAACTGACTGATTTGATAATGCAGGTATTCTGACTTACAGCTAGATTGTGTCTTTTTTTTTCTTTTTAAATCAAAAGTCATGCAAAATATTTTGGGGTTGGTGTTGGGAGACATATGTATATAAATATACACACACATAACTGTAAGGTAGTTTCACAGGCTTTAGACTGAGTTTAGACTGAAACACCTGGTAAATTACATATCATGCTAAAATCCAGGCAGCAAAAGCCAGAACAACACAAGATTGGATCAAACTTAACATCTGGGCAAGACTTATGGCCCAGGGTCAAGCCAAACTTCAGGAAGCAGAGGCAAGAGGGATTCAAACCCATGTAGTGCAGCCAGTCAGAAGAGAGAAGAGAGGAAAAGTCCATCCTACAGGGAAAGATCATTTTCAGAGGGTAACAGGGTCTATTTGCAGAAGGCAGAGCTCCAAGTTTGCTTCCAAATAGAGACTCCAGAGCCCAAACACCTCCTGATCCCATTGTGCATGTTCAGGCAGCAGAGCCTTCTCAGCCATGGTGTGACCAGGATGGCAGAACAGGATGGCAAAGCATGAACTTGGGACAAAACAGATATTATTTCATTTCAAAACAGGAAATTTAAGAAACAACAACGCTGCTGGTATTGTTGGTTGGGTGCAGTGCCCAATCCAACCCCATCACTGGGCAAATGCCCAGTTCTCTGGATCAGTACTGTATCAAGGGCTCTACCTGCTTATAGCCTGGAAGTTCAGGTTTTGTGGTGGATAAGCACTTAAATATAGCAATATTTTCCCAAATAAACAGTGTGTTTTCCTCCAGTTTAAAAAATTGGTCAAGATATCTGTGCTTGTATTTCCAGCTCCTGTTATAAGGTCCCAAACCCTGCACAATCTGCTCTCCTCAGAGCAGCACAGATCTTTTGTTTCCTATTACACCCAAGAAAGAAAAAGGTGCACTAGTAAAAATAATAGTGTGTTGGAGGAGTGGCACAAACCAAAATATTTTGCCATTCCAAAGGCCTGCATTTAATTTGCATGTTACTAGCAGTCTCTGGCAATGGAAGGAAAAAGAGGGTTTTGTCCATAAAAATATACACCCCTTTAATTACAATAATGCATACTGTAAAAATAATAAAGTATTAGAGCAGCCAAAAAGAAAAAAAAAAAAAAAAAAAAAGGTTTCCAGGAAGGAATGAATAACATGGGGTAAAAGTAAAATAAAAAAATTATATCTTTCCTCCTCTAATCTACATTTCTAATCTGTCTTGGGTTTGCTTATGAATTAAAACTATGTTAAGATACAGGGAGCTAGTTTAAGATATGAAAACAAACACGATCTGAAAACCATGTTTTTTTGAGCAATTGGTTTTCATTAATTGTTCCCTTCTTTAAGTTTCCAAGCAAGGAGTGAAAAAATATATATCTAGGCAGAAAGTCAAAATTCCTTTAAAATGTGGGATGGATTTTTTTTTTTTTTTAATTTTGTTTTAATTTATTACAAGCTAACTCCAGGAGGTAATTACAGCCAGTATTTTGTATTATTTTTGACATGGAGCCTAAAGCTTAAACTGAGTTCCATGAAGGATTTGACATCTGTAAAGCAAGTCAAAATTATGGCCTTTTCCTGTAGTAAGTTATGATGCTGGAAGCCTTGTGAGAAACAAATTTTCTAAGAGGGTTTGCTGTTCAACTGGGCTGAGAAGGAGCCAAGACAGACCACAGGACAGCAGTGTTGTCCTGGAATTAGGGCAGGTGGCTAGAGGGAAACATTGGTGGGTTAAATGTTTCCGTGTGGACATGAACTAATTTAAGAAACAACAACATTGACTCTGATGCTGAGCGTCCATGTGTGTTCAGATGTGCAGGTTGACACAGCCCAGATTAGACATTCAATAGCACAGACACCCCCCACCCCAAAAAATATTAAAAAAAGAATAAACCAAACTAACAGAAAACCAACACCCACAACATTCCCCAGGTCTGCTCAGCTGAAGCTGTAAAAAGAGTTCTTTTCATTAAGCTATAGAATGGGTATATTTATGATCAAACAATGGTGACAGGTAAACAAATCTTAAATAAGAAGATGTTATAAGAACTGTGATGTTAATAATGATGGCTTTTCCAGATTCAGAAACTCCCTTCCTCTTAGGAATACCATTAAATCAAAAGCACCTTAACTAGAGGTTCACCTCTCCTTTTAGAAACTTCCATTTATAATGTACATTTTTGTGTTCAGTTAATATCAAGATTGAATTTGGTATTGTGATTACACAGAGGAGAAGACTGTTTGTTGAGAAAAGCCACAGTTTGCTGCTGGCCCTCTCCACTGCCTCCACAGAACCAGTTCTGTTCCCCTCCAACAGGGCACTTGTAGAATTGGCTGCAAAAGGATTTGGTTTACTGTAGTCAGCAGGACAGCCAGCTAGTCTGCTCCTCTTTGGCAACTCAGCAGGATCAAAGAGGCAAAAATACCGTTGGTTGTTGGGATCTGTGCAGTGTGGAATGTAGGTTGCCATTCTCAGCCCATCTGCCTGCTGACACCACCACCACCTCTTGCAAGGGCTCTCGCAGGATGAGGGCTGAGCTGCAGCAGCTCGAGAGCACAGGAGGGTGATTCACATGCCTCCTGTCAGGGGGTAAGCTGTGTCCCTCCTTTCTTTGGAGTACTCATCTTTCTTCACTGTCTGTAGGTAGAAACACGCTCAAACACCTCTGAGGCAGAGCAATGAGTTCCACCCTGGCTGCTCTCACGGACACTGCCTTCTCTCTTCCCTACATGTTGCCACAAGCTTCAGCTTGCACTGTGGACTAGATTACCTGCTTTTATTTTAGCTTGCTCCATAGAAATTTTCCCTGGTGATGTGAAAACTGTGTACATCTTGTCAGAGGTCGTGTCCATCTATTTTTCCCTGAACTGACCGATCTCTGCCTGTGTAAGGGAACTTTCCTGGGACACAGCAAGAAGAGAGAGTCAAAAGTGGTCTTCATCTAACAAGTTGGCAGCCAGTTTTTGTGCTTCTACTTCTCCATACTCAGCTCTTAAGCATTTTCATCAGGTGCCTTGGCCTCTTTGTGTCTCTAACACATGAAACCACAGAGCAGTTTTGGATGGGAGGCACCTTCAAAGGCCACCGTGTCCAACCACCCTGTAATGAGCAAGGATGTCTTGAATCAGACTGGATTGATCAGAGCCCCATTCACCTGGTTTTTTTTACATCTCCAGATCTATATCCTCACACAGATTTGGAGGGTGAGCTGTGGCCACAGGGAGGGAAAGATCTGAAGGGCTGCAGCAATGGAAATTGCCATCTCAGTTTTTCTATTCTTGTCCTGTGCCTCCAGAACAGGGAGCATCCAGCAGAGAGGGACAGATCACAGCCCTGGGTGCCTGGGAAACCTCAGCAGGGCTGTGTGGCCCTTTTAAACATGAGCAGTATGCAGGATTTTCAGCTTCTCATATAACACATGGGAAATTGTCTGGAAATCTGTCATCAGAACAAAACACTGTGCTCAATGAGGCTTGATCTTCAATCATAGGTCATCCAGGTGAGACTTTCAAATGATGGTTAACTATTAAAAATAAATAATTCAGAGAATTCAGGAGCTCTCTTTATGCAGCAGCACTGAATGCATTAGATCTCTAAAGTCTTGGGAGGTAAAGGGGAGGGATAAAAATCTATATTCAGTTTCCTGAGAAAAAAATTGTTCCTCCTTATAACCATCTATAAAAGATTATTGTCTTCATTTAATTTAATTATTCCAGATGAAATAACTAAAAAAGTATAACCAGCTAGTTCAGTGATGATATATGTTTCAAGTGAGAACACAAAGGAGATTAATAAATTCATCACCAGTCCTTATCATTATTATTAGGACCTTTACAACTCTAATATTACTTTTATTTTTTATGGAAATAAAAATTTTCATTTTCTGGAAATAGATTGTTTGTTTCTCTTCCCAAGAAGACACTGTCACTTCAGGAGGCTTTACAGCATGTGCCAGGCTGTAAGTGCCACTGAAATGCTCTGAACACAAGCAATTCCTGTGTAATTGAGAGGACAGGGAACATGCTGGGTCAGGACACTAATCAACCAGGACATGTGCTAGCAATGCACCCTCTTTTTGTTAAACTCAACAATTCTGCCCAGCTACGCCTATTTCCACCTAAAATGAAGGAAGTGAAAGAATGCTGAAAGCATCATCTTTGCAATGATGTCCTTCCATCTGGCAGCATTGATGTCGGGGAAGGCAGGAAAACCAAGATTTTTGGGTGCTTGAACACATCCTTCCATTTCTTGCTCACAGCACACACAGTCTCTACAAGGTTTTGTGATTTTTTTGTGAGCATCACCAAAGAAGTCTGCAGAAAACCCCAAATTTTGGCAGCATCCTAAGAGGAAGATGTGCATTTGTAGAATCTTTGACATTGTAAAAGGACCTCTAATGCTGATGAATAAAAAATAAATTAAAAATTAAGGTAGAGTGATTGATATAATTATATAAGAGAGTGATATTTGTGAATATACTGAAGGACTTTGAGTAAATTTACTAATAATTTACTCAATAATATACTGAAGGACTTTGACTTTGAGTAAATGTAGTTTGTTTAAGGTTTGTTTTTGTAATTTTGTTGTTATTTCCAATAAAGGGAAATGTTGTTACAATCCTGCTAAAAAGTATTAAAATTAAAACTGAATTTTGTGTTTGAAAAATAAATAATTTTGGAAGGAAAACAGGAGCCATTCAGAAAAACTGATGTTTTCCAAAATTGTTGCCTACTGTATGAAAACCCTCAAGCCCCAAAGCCACTTCTTTCATGGTAATTCTTGGTCTATACTGCCCCATACAGGTCCTGCTGGACTAAGTGAGCCTACAATTAATCTTTTAACCAATGGGTCCCTTGTTTTTCAAGGCGGTCGTGCAGGATTTTGCATGTGTTCCTTCCAACTGCACTTTCTGAAAATCCATCTTCCACCTCAAAGCCCCATTTCATTGCATTTCCCTGTCATTCCACCTCATGTTTGCTTAGTAATTACAGGACACAATTTTCCAGTGATCAAATCAAACTGCATTAATACGTGCCTGTGTGCAGCTCAGTGTGAAAGAACCCTCTTTCCACCCTTCGGGAGCTCATTATTATATACACAGTCTTTGTGTTTTTATTAGTCAGACTTATGATTTGTGTGGTAAGGGGGACTGACAATATTGTTTCACATACATCAAAGGCTGAAATGTACTTTAACAAGAGCCAGCAGGTTACACACAAGCCCCAAAACACTTGTTATAGGTGTGACTTGCCCAAACCAAACCAGGCAGTGAGTGTTGGCAGAAATTATTCCAACCCTCTGCAGCAGTAGTCAGATCAGCACATGTAAAATGGGAATTATTAATTTTTTTAATTTTTTTTTTAAAGTCTACTTCTAAAGCATCACTTAATGCAAGATCTTAGTGCAGCCCAGACTGGGTTTGGCTGCACCTTATTGAGATAATTAAGGTGTGTTTGATGGCTTATATAGTTCATCCACAAAATTCAATCCTTCAGCCTCTTTCTCTGAGTAGTTCACTTACAATCTAGTTTTCAAATTTGTCTTCCAAATTATTTTTGGAATATAGGAGGAAAAAGGAAAAAGTAAATGCTCTGTATGCAATTAACAAGGAAGGAAAAGAAGGGTTTTTCAATCTTCTAAGCCCTTGTAAGCATACTAATTATAAAACAATTTTGGGATCCTTCATTCTCTATTCTTTTTTTTTTTTTCGTATTTGGCTGCTGAGTTTCACAGAAAAACATTTTCTTTCTATTCAAAGGGCAACTCACATGTAGTTTTCCTCAAAGTTTATCCCAAAGGAACCCAGTTTTAAGAAAATGTGTTGTAAACCTTCCATAATTGCCAGTGAGATCACTTTTTTTCCTCTGCTTTGGATGCTTTAGGGGGAACAGAGACCTCTGATTGGATGATTTTTTAACCCAGTGAATCAGTACTGGGCTGCTCTGGGGCAGAGCTCCCACTGACTTCACTGCAAACAAATTCTGC
This sequence comes from Sitta carolinensis, assembly GCA_032173965.1. Classification (NCBI taxonomy): domain Eukaryota; kingdom Metazoa; phylum Chordata; class Aves; order Passeriformes; family Sittidae; genus Sitta; species Sitta carolinensis. Next base: position 5,644,604 of record CM063313.1, on the reverse strand, counting down.
AGATTGCACATCTCCCCATTCTTTGTAAAGGCTGTGATCTAACCCAGAGACAGTCTTTCAAAATGGGTTTGAGGCAACCCCTTCAACTCACAAGCACATTTCCAATTGGTCTTAATGGAAATAATGATGGAATTTCTTTGAGGAATGATGATGTTTCTTGTCTGAAGACCGTTATCTGCAGTGGTTCTGAGAAAGGTTAACTATAAGAATGGGACCATTGAGCCTACCCAAAACTTGGTGAGAATTAAGATTGTTGTTCTGCAGCACTTTTCAAATTAATTCAAAGAGTCTTTTGTTTGTTGACTTTTTTTTTTTTTTTTTTGAGAACATGTTAGAGAAACTGAGGTGGATTTTCAAAAATCCACCCTCAACAGACCCACTCTTTGGAGCACCAGATATTCAAACAGTACCTACATAGGATCTGAGTCTCTGTTTCATATGAACCAAAATCATCTGATCCTCATTTAAACAGGAAAAAGAAATATTTTGGCCCTGATAAAATTTTCCTGACAGAAGTTTAACCAGAGCAAGCACATTCCAGCCAAGAAAATGTTGCTTCATTCCAATTTTCCATTGAATATTGATTCTGTCAAATACTTGCAAACACATCTGCTTCTAAAAATCAGCAGTGATTTGTACATCACAGGTATTGAACCCCAATTCTATGACTGATTTAAAAGAAACTTACATGAGTCTTACAGTTAAGCTATTTATGCCTTGATAGAAAAAAGAGCTGTGCAGCTGCAAGGTGCTGATGAAAAACCCTGGATTGACCATGGACATTGGGAAGCATCATATCCCCTCCCTTCCACCTCCACACTGCAATTCTTCACTTCAGAGGAAGGCAATAAATAATTCATTAATAATCCAGATCAATTATTGCAATAATTGCTCAATGTCTTCCAAGCATAAACATGGACTTTGGAAAAAGGTACAGAGACACAGGAAAATGGGGAATAACTTCAAATTGGCAAAGGGTAGAGATAGATGGGATATTGGGAACGAATTATCACCTGTGAGAGTGGAGAGGCCCTGGCACAAGTTTTCCAGAGCAGCTGTGGCTGCCCGTGGATCCCTGGAAGTGTCCAAGGACAGGTTGGATGGGGCTTGGAGCCACCTGGGACAGTGGAAGATGTCCCTGCCCATGGCTGGGGGAGCAAGATGAGCTTTAAGGTCCCATCTAACCCAAATCATTCTGTCTTTGCTTCCCACTAGACCAGGCTGCTCAAAACCTCACCCCATCCTGACAGCAATTGTCCTCCCCAGCCCATATTCCTGGAATCTGGATGAGAAGCTGAGGCTGCAATCCTGCTGCAATAGTGATAAGACAGTGTGCCTGAGATTGCTTACACTTGACCTAAATAAATAAGGACCATCCCAAAAAACACACATGGGAAACTTCTTACTCAACATTTTTTTTTTTTTTTTGAGACATCAAAAAGTTGTTTTTGCACTTTTTTGCAGTTTTTGGGGCCATAGGAACTTTATTTGGCTAACACTCTTTTCTACCACAAAAAACTGTCCTTGCTAAACTGGTTCTTGCTCCTGTTCATCTCCTCTGGATATGTTGAAAGCCGTGCTCCATGGTGTGACAGCTTCAGCTCAACCACAGATGACTGGGCTTGATGCAAAATTGCTGGGTGACATTTTACGACTCGTGTCATGCAGAAGGTCAGACTAGATGATCATAATGGCTTTAAAATTCATTAATCTGTGTGCAGAAATATCTGTGAAAGGATTAAATAGAAGTTCCAACATTTATTCTACATGACAAGCAAATTGGATTTAAACAAAGGTCTTTAAAGCTGAAACGTAAACACCAAGCTGCCAACTCCAAAGTTTGAAAGGTCACCCAGGGAAATTTTGCCACTGAATGAGACTTACTTTGCCTAAATTGTCCTTGTTTTCCTCAAAATTTGAAGACATTTTTCTTTTTAATTTAAATAATGAAAATATTTCCATTTGAAAGAAACCTACCTTTTAAAAATTGAATTATATTATAATGATAGATTAAGGTGGTCAAATATTTCATATTTATCTAAAAGAATTTTTGACTAAACCAGAGAGATATATTTTTTCACTTTGAAGAATTCTTCTTTTTTTTTTAGGATTCCAAGATTTTCTCTCTATTCTGGATGTTTCTTCAATATCATAAAAATATTCATGGGCTAAGGAAATCGGTCCCCTTTGAGCACTATCAACCATCAAAACTTAGCCTTGTGATTTGAAATTTCAAAGCATCCATGCTGTTTGATGCATACTGAGCTCCAGACACAGAGAAATCAATCTGTACAGCTCTGCCTACCTTGGTAGTTGCAACACACTGTACAGTCTTTGTTAAATATTTAATAATTAGCTGTGGTTTAATAATGTGTGTCTGAAGTAATGTTGAAGGTTAGGAGAGGGTAATGAAAGAATGTTGTGTTCTGAAACAAATGTCTTGAGTTAATATAGATTGTACTGTTGTGGTTTCCACACTCAGCAAATTGAGTGACTTTGCCACTTGTGGGGAAACAGGCAATTGTGTCTAGCAGACATCTGCTTTTGTAACCTCCTGTTTCCCAGGGAGAATCCATTTAGAGATCTGAGTTAAACCCAGGATGGTAATCCCAGGCCCAAAAACACTTCAGTGGAAAGAGTTTCCTTCAGACTGCTCATGTTTCCACCGTATAAAAGCATCTTTTATTCTATCCAGTGACAGAATGAAGCAAGGGCTGTGTGCAGGCATGTGTGCTGCTCTTGACACACAGGCTGTCCTATTAACATTCAAAAATGTGCTTGTAGACTAGGCACAGCCAGGCATACCCTACTATTTTGCCAGTATGCTTTTTAAGTCTTTTAGATCCCAGGCATGTTTAAAACAGAGTCATCCATGATAGTGAAGATCTTTTTGCTCAACAGAGCCCATAAAATTTTCTTCAGTGGGAGAAAAGACAAAGCTTGGATTCTGCTCCTGGCTAAAGGTGCAAGAGCTAGATATTCTGGAATAGGTGTGGGTCTAACACCAAGCTTTATGGGAAGCCTTGCTCTGTGCCTGGTGATGTTGTATGTAAAGCAAAACTAGCAGCTCCTCACCATTCAGAAGGGGTTGTCTGTGGAGTTTGAAACCTCTGATCTTTATAAAATACTACATGCATACAGCATGAAAGACTGTAAGGGGACATGCAGGAGAAGATAAACAAATAAATGATTAAGATCAGGCAGTGTGGGGAGTTTCCACTGCAGGTCAGCTCTATGCTAGCAGTGATTTGTACAGAGCCCTACCATCACTGGGTGCTTTATTCTCTGGGTGTGGTGAAGGACTGAAATACCTCCTGTGAGCAGAGCATCCTTTTGTTCAGCTGCATCACAGGCTCAAAAGAAGTCACTCCCTTTCTCAAAGAGATTTCAGTTATCACAGGATTGACTACTTTTTGTAAAATTCTTTCGCCCTTGTGGATGGTCAAGGGACTACAGAGTAAAAAGTTTTTTTAATTATTACTTTGCACTGCAATGTATGTGGAATTTATCCATAGGAGAAGGCACACTGTTTTTTCTCAAACTGTTGGCTGTGCAGGGTAGAGAGGATGCACAACACTGTTTGCTGTTTACCAGGCTCTGTCTTTTCCATCCCCCAATAATTTATTGGATGATCTGTGCAGTCATTGCTTCAAAGGATATGGTTTTTTTGCCTTCTCTTTCATAGTATTGTATCATCATTTCTTGATTAATTGAAAAAAAAAAAAAAAAAGGGGGTAACAAGTTGATGTTGCAAGAGGGCACTTTGTGGCCAGTCTTGGACAATTTCATCCCAGGAAGAATAATTTTTACATGTGATGGTGTACATTTGTATAATTTAATTTACCTTAACTTCATACTGACCAGAAAATATCTTCTGAATAGATCTGCTTTTCTTCATCACTTAGTATAATTTGAATATCTCCCTTAATTCTGTGGGTAAAAGACCCTGCTCTAACCTCCAGTGAAATAAGGGAATGGTGTCCCTTGACCCCATAGTGTGACCTTCTGCCTGAAACAAGGTCTGCAACTTCTCTCACAAGAGTTTACAGAGGGAATAACAGAACAAAATCCTGCAGTTTACATCTGTAAAAGGGAATATGGAAGAATAACAAAGTTAAAGGCACTTTCAGCTTTCCCTTAGGTGCAAAGGCCAATAGAATATCTCTACAGCTGAGGGCATGATTGCATGAGCCTGTGTGTCTAGTGGGCATGCAGCTTCGAAAAATCATCTCTAAGTGAATCAGTAAAAAAGATCTGGAAATGCAGGAAATAAGGAAAAACTGTACCAATAGATATACAAGAGTAACATTATAAAATATGTTTGTAAGGAACATGAAAACATGTATATATATCTATACAAATAGAAATGGAGGTGTACCTCATATCATTATTATAGATACTATAGAATTTTTGTATAGTTTAGGTTGTCTAAAACCAAATTAGCAAATTTATCTCTAATCTACTACAATATTTTTTAACATGTAGACATCTCTGATCACTTTTACAGAGGGAAAAAATACAGAAAAGTCACTTCACATCTTCATTTTCAACCGGATTCCAAATCCAGCTCAATATAGACATGTCCTTCTGTTCCTTGACCACTTTTTACCCTCCCCTACACTTGCTGGTGTGTGACTCCCATCACCATTAGTGGCAGCCACAGTCACATGCACAGGGTAGGACAGACCTGGGAAAAAAAAAACATCAGCACGTAGGCGAATACATCGCTCATGTTTTACAGTCTTTTACACCAACTTCCCCTAAAATTCCCAATTGATTTCAAGGTTTTGTTGTGTATTTTTGAGGCATTCAGCAACTATGGCCTCAATGACCAACAATATATCTGACAGAGCTTTGGCCACCCTGTGTTTCTGAGGGTCAGAATCAGCAGGGTTCTTCAGCCTGCCCAGGGAACAATCTTAGATTTTTTGGAGGAAAGATCTTCTAGCAAAGGTGTGGTGTTATTGAAAGAGCTATTTCTGAGGTGTCTTCCTTTGTGCTCTTTAAGAATAAAGAAAAATAAGTGCATTTTGATAGGTTTTTTCCTCGTTATACTCAAGTGTCCTGTGAGCTCAGATGGAAATATTATTGGAAGGGGTATCATTGTCAAAATTATAGATGATAAAATCTCATAAAGTTCTTCCACAGTTCTTCCACCTTCTTCTAGGACACCCTAGTGATCTACAGGTCAGTCAAGTATTATTTCTTTCACTGCATTTCCTAATGCTTCATCTAACCTAGCTTGAAGACAAACCAAGAAATGTTATCCATTTCGTCTATAAGGAAAAAACACATCCCATGATATACACATTACATCTATGAATTTTCCCCTAATACCCATCTTTTATTTTCCATTGGACACATCCATCCATTAAGAAATATCATTCAAACTTTTCAGTCTTGCTTTCAGTAGAATGATCATAACCAACATCACATGAGTAATTTATTGGAAATAAATTCAACCTTTCTGTTTGGAGAGACACATTTGCTGAGAAATGAAGTGAGGGAGATGAATGCAGGCTTGGACATTCAGAAACAGTCTGTCATTTCTTCAAAATCAAGATTCAAAGTAATAGGGGTGGGATTTTTTTGTTTTGGGGTTTTTTTAATGCTCTACAACCAGGAAGTGTCTCTGAGTGTTTAGAAATCAAGATGAGCTGTTTATCTTTAACAACCTGGAAGCTGCACACTCCTGTTTAGGTTCCCCACCTAGCTGAGTACAACTCATCAGGACTGGGGCTTATGTAACCAACATAGATCTGAATATTTCAGAGGCAGGAATAACACAGGAAACACAGCAGATAAGGCGGATTACAGAATTTTTTTAAAAAAAATCATAAACCTTTTTCCTTCTGGACTGCTCATCCTTGCCCGAGGCATCACTTATTTAAAAAAAATAAATATATATATATATATATAAAAAATTAATCTACTTTAAGATTTATTAGCTGTGTGCAGTTTAATTTTATCTTGTCAGATTCAGTCTAAACAAGTGTCCTCGCTGTGAAGGTAGCAGTCAGATTCGTCCCTGTCTTGTCTGACTGTCACTTTGACAGAGCTTTGGTTGAGGGCTTTCCTGGTGATCCTATCCTCCCGCTGTGCTAAGCAGTGTGATCCCATACAGCTCCCAGTGCAAAGACTGCAGCTGCTGTGGGCTTAGCTCTTGTTTCCTCCCTTATCTCAGGCAGGAGCTCATTTGCTCACAGGAAGAAGCTGTCAAAAAGGTGCACACCCCACAGAAGCAAATGCAAGTTTAAATGGGAGTGAAGAAGCATTTTGTGCTGGATTTTTGTGTGATGGGGTGAGCTCTCAGGGTGACCAAAACTGCTGCAAAGCTCTTACTTTGCTTCAGTTTTATTTATAGGTTTAAATCCTCCTTTGTTTTCCTGAAAAAAATAAGTGCCCCCTCATTGATTAGTCAATAGATGTTCAGTTTTACTTTGCTTGTTGGCTTTCCATTTCATTAATTTTCATGTTGTGCCTATAACCATTTTCACATAGATAATAAATACTAAATCACAAACTTAACCTGGTTGCTACACAGAAAGGTGACATCAAAATGCTCTAGAAAAAAAATACCCATATTTTGATTCTTTCACCCGATACTATTGTTCAATAGGAAACTGGCAAATGAGTGTTGTTTGAAAACACTGGCATCATTCATAGACTCATAGATTGGCCTGGGCTGGAAGGGACTTTAAAGATCATCTCATTCCACCCCCCTGCCATGGGCAGGGTTACCTTCCACTCTCCCAGCTTTCCCCAAGCCACACCAACAATGCTCCCAGGGATGCAGGAGCAGCCACAGCTGCTCTGGGCACCCCGTGCCAGGGCTTGCCCACCCTCAGATGGAAGAATTTCTTCCTGATATCCAATCTAAACCCACCCTCTTTCAAGTGGAAGCTGTTCCCCTTGTCCTGTCACTCCAGGCCCTTGTAAATTATCTCACTCCATCTTTGTTGTCAGCTCTCTTCATGTACTGGAAAGCCACAAATTAGGACACCCCAAAGCTTCTCTTTTCCAGGCAGGACAGTCCCAATTCTGTCAGCCTTTCCTCACAGGAGGGGTTCAGAAGGATTTGCTCTTTAAAACCACTGATGAGTCCACAGCCCTTTGAGTAAGGTACCTTTCCTCACACCCCAGTTCAATGAACAACCTGACAGAAAAGAATTTGCCTGATTTTCCATTGCACTTTACCTCCATGTGTGGGCAACATTCCAATCCAGCCCAGGAAAGGGTGATTCCAGGCACAGTCAAGCAGCCCCTGAGGCTGTGGACTTGTGAGCAGAGAGGTAGAGCCCAGAGCTTGAACCTAGAGCATGTTGTCTGGTGGCAGCTGTGCACAAAGCTGCGTCTGTGTGCTCAGGAGCACACGAAACAAGCAGATGGGGTGATAAAAGTCAGGCAGCAAAATGCATGGGAAAATTGTCCCTAACTCATCCAGGGGGTAAATCATCCATTCCTGGGGTTGACACAATTTTGGAGGCTGTGGCATCTGTTTGCAGCTTTCTAAAGTCAGGACAGCTTGACTAGGGAGAGGTTAATCCACCCGTGTCCTCATGGCTGGTGTTGAGTCTGCAAAATGTGTAGTAGAGAGCTGTACAGATTAGAGGGAATATACCAAAACATAAAGAGGCAACAAAGCTGGTCCTGTTGAAAGTAATTATAGTTTCCTTTGACTTCAGTGCCACAGGGATATTAATCAAGATATAGCTTTTATTTAACTATAGAAATAGAATATTATTCCACTCCTCCTTAATGGAAAGGATTACATGGAGATGTCTGGCCACAACAAACATTGGTTCTTGGATGAAACTGAGCTTCCTCTGTTTTAGTTCTAACATCAGTTTCACATCTGTGTCATGGTCCCAGTGACTGGGAGATTTATGTTCTCCTTTATATACATAGTAAAAAAATGAGTGAAGCTGCCATCTGATTGCATTTTTTCACACACTTTGAGAAAATGGTTTGAAAAGCTGTTTGTCTCCAATTTTTCTTAATTCCCACAACATCTCGCTGAAGGATAAAATCTCTAGGTTTTTCCTTAGCTAAATTTATTATAGAATTATTTAGAATAATTTTATAAGGCAGTAAGAAACATTAATGTATTACTAAAAAAGATAAAACTCAAACACATAAATCATATATATTTTCAAATCACCAAACAGGAACTTGGAGAACTCCAGTGGTATGTGTTGTTGGTCCAGACATCCTGTATTTTATTGTTTTAAGATGCTTCTCTAACTCATCTGGTGGTTTCTTAACATGCCTCATGTTAAATTTAACATGCTTCTTTCTTATATTTTTTTTTCTGAGCTAATCTTTGATGATGAAATATGGACCCACGTAGTCAACAGTTTTTGGCTAGAAAGTGAAAGAAAGATGTTTCTTGCTAACATCTTCCCTCACTGGCCTCTTGTGGGCTTTTCTTTAAGCTCACCTTTCATTTCTGCAGATCCAGCAGAGATAACAAATTCAGCATCCTCAGTCAACAGGGTTTAGAGCATGAGACCTCTGTGCTGAGTGTGGAGAGTGAAGCCTGACCAGGGCACCTCCACCCCCAGCCCTCATGACATGAATCAGGATCACTGGCTTGAAAAAACCTCTTTTCAGCTGCCTGGCAGCTTCACAGCAGTGCAGTTTTCAAAATTAATTCCCTGTGGTCACACAACTGGGCCATTTCTCCCTATTGCTGTGCAGAAATAAAGGATGCAAGAAACCGCAGAGTTTTCTTCTTGCTTCCCCTTGCTTCAGGGATACCCACTGCCACATACCAAGACTTTATTCTTCCCCTGAGAGTCAGGAAAAGACAGAATAACAAAACAGGCTCTACTTCTTTCAGCAGAAACCTTTCAGAAGATGCAGCAGCCCCAGTCCTACGTCTTTGGTGCAGCAAGCACTGATTCATGCTACATCTCAGCAGGTTCTCAGGAGAAAAAAAAAACAGAGGGCTTGACCATTGTACGCTGTGTTCTGCATAAAAATCTGTCTAGATGTGAGTAATCTCTTGCTTGATTGCCCTGTCATTGGGCTATGAGGACAGGCAAAAGTGATGCTCATCTCCCATGAGGTTCTAAGGCACACACAGGCTCTCCTGGCTGTGTCTGTCATGCAGGTGATTACTCCTGCATTAGTCACTCTGGGTTCCTACAGAGACCTTTGGGGACGTGATTCACCTCATCCTGAAATAGACCTAAATTCATCCAGATGAATCGTGCCTCTAAAGCTTTCTTTCCACCCCTCCACACTTCCCCCACCATTCACTGCAAAGGGAGCCCAGGATGGCCAGCTCTGTTTTTATCATTCATGTGGTGGATGTGTAAAAGCTGGATCACACCCTGGGGACACATTTTATTACACTGTGTGAGACCACAGGAGCTGTGGTTCTCTCTCTAAACACTGTTGGTAATAGCAAAGTCGGTTTTCTCAGTATAAGGCGACAGTCCCTGTGGGAGAGCCCTGTTTCACTAAAAACATGGCACCACAGCAACTTGTCATTTTAAAAGGCAGCTGCAAAGAAGTAAATGTAGGAAGACATTCTTGAGAATGCAGTTGTCTGGAGGAAGGAATGTGGAAGGCACAGGTGTCACTGAGGTTTCAATGCTAGGTGAGAAAAAAAAAGATTTTCATGCAAGGTCAATTTTAACTACTTTTATGGATCCTCATTGTAAGAGAATACACATAAAGCATTCATCTAGATTTTTGTTATCAACAAAAAAATGTAGTCAAAGCACTTAACAAAATTTAGGAAAGGACTCATCTGATCAAAAGCTAAGAATCAACTCAAGGGTGAAATTAATTTTGCCCTAATGGTTGTTAACTGTTGTTAAAGCCTAGACCAGCTGGATCTCCCTGAACACCATGACAGCTTGCTCACATGTAGACATCTGCACTGTGGACAACGATGTTTAGTTTAGATTGGTCCTCTTTAGGTCTTACAATATCTAAATTCAAGGTATCCATTCCAGCATCCCTGTGGGCCATCAGACAGAAATATGCTTTTTGAGACAGTAATCGTCTCACTGCTTTGAGCACCCCTCTGAGGCTGGGATGAATCACTTTGCAAGAGTGTCTGGGTCAGGATAACCATTTTCTCAGCATGAAGGTTGTGCCTTTATTACCTCCTTTTGTAATTTGAACTATACTTTTGAGTTGATCTGTATGACTAGATATTTATTTCTATGACAAGAAGTCAAGGAAAAGAACTTTTTTGAACAAAAAAAGCTGCAGTCATCCACTGGATGTGTTATGTTGGTAATATGATATGATATGTTATGTCATTTTAGTCATAAAGGTTAGAAAATTGTGGGGGGAGCTTTTGCATTTTTAGAGGTGTCTTTTTTCTTTCTTAAAGCAGCTCCTTGAAAAGGCCTGGCCATTGGAACACAAGGGTGGTACTGAAGATCAGGAACTCTTGATGTACACCTGGGAGATCCTTGATTTGGTTATTCCAAGGATCCTTGACTGAATAATATTTATAGATATGGAAATAATAATTAATATCTACATCCTCCACTGGAAATGCTCAAATGTTTTAATGTTTAGAGATTGCCCAGAGAAATTATGGTTGCCTCATCCCTGGAAGGGTTAAAGGACAGGCTTGATGGAGCTCGAAGGGAAGATGTCCCTGCCATGACAGGGGTGGAATTAGATGATATTTATAGTCCTTTCCAATCCAAATAATTTCATGAGTCTGTGATTTCTATGATTCTGTGATTTGGCATTCATTTCACCCCCTTGCACAAGTGTGATTTGCATCAGTTGAAGTGCAGGCACGAGACAAAGATGCTCCTGTTGCTCCTTGGTGCTTTGGTTTCTCTAATTTGGGTGCAGCCTCATGCAAGTTCCAGAGACAACAGCAGGGAGAATTTCCCCCTCAGCTCTCCCTTGTTCTGGAGGGGATGGTTCAGAATTCTTTTCCCCTGCAGGTAGTCTTACTCTACAATCTCCAATCTTAGGGACGTTTTTTTTTTTTTTTCTCCTAAGAGGGTTGATAAGTTATTCCTGAGAATAGAAATAACAAATCCCTGCTATACAGACAGAGAGACTGAGACAGATAATTTAAGGAACTTGTCCAAGCTGAAGGTTTTGATGACTTGGTTCATAAAAACCCCTGGTCTCCTTCTCCTTTTTCTACTGTTTTTAGTGTCTCCAGAAAAACCTCTTTTTTACCCATTAGAAATGAGTGTTCTTTTTACCTTTCTCTTCATTTTTATCTGGTATTTGAACAAGACAGAACTGTAGAGAATGATAGATTCTTCTTATCCTGGTAACTTTTATGGAAAGGAGGGCATTTCATCATGGCCTACTTGACAGGTGATTCAAGGTTTCATCTCAACATTTCTGAAGAAAAAAAAACAAAATAAAAAAGAGGGTGATAGGGGTTTTTTCACTTTCATTCAGGTGTTGGTAAGAGTAGCAGAAAACAACCAATATACTTGGGCAGAGATTTTCAAGAAAGTTCTTTTTTTGTTTTTTTTTATTTTCCTCAATATTAATGATAACTTGCACTTCCTACAATAAAGATTACCTTAAAAGTTGTTTTGGCTTTGAAGAGTTTGTGAAGGAACATAATCTGAAAAAGTCTATTACCTTAGAATTTTTTATTCCTTTTCTTTTCTTTTTTCTTTTCTTTTCTTTTTTCTTTTCTTTTCTTTTCTTTTCTTTTCTTTTCTTTTCTTTTCTTTTCTTTTCTTTTCTTTTCTTTTCTTTTCTTTTTCTTTTCTTTTCTTTTCTTTTCTTTCTTTCCTTTTCTTTTCTTTTCTTTCTTGTCTTGTCCTGTCTTGTCTTTTCTTTCCTTTCTTTTATCTCTTCTATCTTTCCTTTTTTTTCTTTTTCCTTTTTTTCTTTTTCTTTTTCTGTTTCTTTCTCTTTTTCTTTTTCTTTTTTTCTTTTATCTTTTATCTTTTTTCTTTTTCTTCTTTTCTTTCTCTTTTTCTTTTTCTTTTTCTTTCTTCTTTTTTGTTTTTTTTTCTTTTTCTTTTTCTTTTTCTTTCTCTTTCTCTTTCTCTTTTTCTTTTTCTTTTTCTTTTTCTTTTTCTTTTTCTTTTTCTTTTCTTTTCTTTCTCTTTTTCTTTCTCTTTTTGTTTCTTTTTTTTTTTCTTTTTTATTTTCTTTTTCTTTTAAGGATAGTCAATGCTGTAAATTAAACTGCTGGAGTTGGCTTTGTGGTTTTTTGCATACACAGCAAGGATAACTACACATCAAATTTATGAGCATCGTGCACAGGTTGCTATGACAACCCCTCCAGCCGCTGTACACCAAATAACCTTGTCATGTGAACATTTATCACAGGCACATCAAGTGCAGCATTGCTCTGTGCACTTCTTTGGCTAAACAGCAGGATTTTTCCTGAATAATAATTGGTCATGGCCTTTTCTGCTATGAGTCAAAATTAATAAACTTCTAGATTTGAAATTAACCATCGACAGGACATAATCTGAGCGCCGTTCTTCATGGCTGTGGTGCTTGGAGAGAGGAAACTTTGCAAGGAGCACTGCTCCCTTCCCAGGAAAACTGTGGATTGTTATTTTGTTATTTTATTGCCATTATAACCTCGCAAAACCCATATATAAAAGGACAGGCTATGTCTGTGTGTGCATAGAACATATTATTGGGCTGTAAATGAAATGTGAATTTTAACTATTGAATCATTTGTGGGAAATAAAGCTTATTTCTCTTTTCCTTTTTTTTTTTTTTTTTTTTTTTTTTAAGGAGCTTCTAAAGCCAGAGCCACATTCTAATTCTTCACACCCACCTTTAGTGATATTTTTAGGGGAAATTTGCAGGCTGAACACCTGGTCCTTGAGTAAACCAGTAGAAAGGCTTTCTTAGGCATTTGAACTCCTCCCTGTGCACCCACATTTTAAAGAAAACACAAGAATTTAACTATGTTTCTAATTTATCATTTCAGAGGGTAAGAATATGTGTGAGGGTTAGTGAGCTGTGTAAATTACTACAGGAATTTTTATTCAATAATACAAAAATTACATGGTCGGCAACCTCAAACTCATGCATACGAGTAGATACACATATTTTTTGTTGTTGTTACAGAAGACATTACATCTTGAAATGTTTGTATAGAAATTTCAGAAATCTTCCATCTCTAGTGTAGCACTCATACCTAATACTACCATAGGGCTTTTTGAACCACATTGTTTCAAATGCCCAGATCAATAAAGAGCTTTGTAAGCAAGTTTACAAATCAGTAACAACAGAGCAAGAAAATATCAACAATGCTTTCTTTCTTTCTTTCTTTCCTTTCTTTTCTTTCCTTTCTTTTTTTCTTTTCTTTTTTTTTTTTTTTTTTTCCTTTTTTTCCTTTCTTTTCTTTCTTTCTCTAATAGGTAGGATTAGTTGAAATAATGTATGGTCTTGCCCATAGGTGTGTTTCTAAATCATGTTCCATTGTGCTACAGGTTCTCATAACCACCACACCCAAATCAAAACTTGCTTGACTTGTTGGGAGGATTGCTGTGGGTTTGAAATGGGCACCATCAGGAAACAGGCACCATGTCTTCAACCTGTGTTAATTGCAGAATGAGGTGCACTTTTCCCCATACATTTCTACTTTTACCCCAATTTACAAGCTGACAAGGGACATACACATCACAGATGGCAATATTCTGTCAGATGTATTTTAGCCGGATGACTTCAAATCCAGATCAAGTGCTTTGTGGGAAGTTATTTGGCCATGCACAAGGTTTTTGTCTTAAACTAGGCATCACAAGGCAGTGTTTTCTGCCTTTAGGAGATAAAAAAAATGTTAGATTTGATCATTTATTCTTACAGCTTAATCGCATCTTTATATTTTTGCATCTCTTGAGGTATAGGTTTCTGAATACAATTTGTGAGCACCAAATGCTAACTTTGTGATTTCCTTCTGAAGAGTGCCTACCTCTTCACCAATATTCACAAACCACTGGCTGAAAAAATAGGCTGGATTTCATGAACAAATCCATGGATCTTTTGGACTAATTTTATTTTTCAGTAGCCTACATGATGCCTTGCTAAATTTTCTGTTTAATATTTGCAGAGACCTTCAGGAAATTAGATACACAACTCACCTCCTATTGGGACCATCAACCTTCATACAATCCTTCCCTTGAAATATTCAAAATTTTCTTTGCTAATAACCAGGTATGGAGGAAAAACAAATACCAGCTTATATGTCCAAAGGTAGATTCTGTCTATGGAGCAGATCAATAAGTGTAGGGGAAAAACCACGGGAATATTTGATTTTATAAGGCAGTTGATTTCTGAGTTTCCACTCTGTTGTACATGCAGTAGTCATAAATATACAGCTGATGTTCATAAAATCAAGGCTGAAGATGAATCCTCCTGGGGTCAGCTGTGCGTCAAACACCTTTGTTTTTTGTGCATCTCTAGCTTCTGAAGAGATGAGTCACCTGCTGTAGCTTCTCAGTCGTTCCTCACCTTTTCATCACCCCTTGTTCTGAAAGGCAAAGGAGCTGTTCAAACAAGGAACCACTTGTAGGAGGCACGCTGGAATTAAGTCCTTGATCTGTTGAGCACATTTGCAGGAGCTGGTGAGGGGCTGTTTCAAGTGCAGCAGTCATTGCTCATGCACTCTGATTCCTCAGAAACTCTGAGTGTCTGAGTCCAAGAGGACTATGAGGTGTCTGTGACTTGCACAGACACTCTGCTGTGTGAAAAGAACTGAAGGGATATCTATGGTTTAGAAGTTTAACTAAAAATGCTCCTATGAAGTGTCAGGCTATATCATATAGGAACAATACATGTTCTTTTTAATCTGCCTGGTTGGCTTTTCCTACAGTAGCTACTCCAATTCCAAACCCTTAAGTTATACATTTTTTTTTTTTTTTCATTGCAGATGAACTTTTTTTCCTTTAACAGAATTCCTACCTGTCTCCTGTGATCAAGGAGATCTCAGAAAGAAACAAGTGAAGTGTGTCAGTTGTGAGGCACTGGCACAGGGTACCCAAAGCAGCTGTGGCTGCCTCATCCCTGAAGTGTCCAAGGCCAGGTTGGACAGGGCTTGGAGCATCCTGGGATGGTGGAAGGTGTCCCTGCCCATGGAGTTTTAAGGTCTCTTTCAACCCTAACCATTCTATAATTCTATAATTCTGTGTGTCTATGATTCTATGAAAGTGTGCTTATTTCATGCACAAATGGCAAGGCAAAACCACCAGAAGAAATTTTGTCCTTGTGGCCTTTTTTTGTAAGAATAGCAACTAGGCTAATTCTGATCATATTTTTCTGATTGCAATGACTAGCATTTGGACATGAAAATGTTGCTTTTTGCCCAACCTGGAAATGAAACTCAAGATGATTTTAGTAAGGAGGTAATATAAAAGAGTATCTTTAATGAAGGCCTTCAGGAGTAGTTATGGAAAGATGTCCACAAAAGCCCCACACACAGGTGAGTGAGTACATTTTTATAGGTTTTAGGAAATTAGCATAACTGATAAAAAGCAGCAATTAGGAGGACAAGTGGTGATGCAATTCTCCCCCAAGGTCCAGCCTCTTCTCTGGAGCCCCCCTTCAGCTCTAGTTGTACTTTGTCCATGAGAATGTGTCTCCAAGAGTTGTTCTCAGCCTTGGTTCCCAGGAAGAACCAAGACAGGAGAGAGGCCTTGTAGCCCCTGGGGCCTGGAGCTCTGGGATTTGTTTTGTCTTTCTGCTTAGGGAAAGGCCATGGAAAAGTACTGGGAAAACTAACCACTAATACAATAGGTGACAGAGTTACAAATATATGTGTGAAGAATACAGAGAACATAGGGAAAAAAAGACAAAACCCAAATGGCATCAAGAGATCAAATTTCCCAGGACAAATGGCTGTCAAAAAATGTTAGAACATCAGGCAGCTTCATGGCTTTACACTATTATCAGATAAAAACTCCAAATATGCAATTTAAATACCAATACCACCAAATCCAAACTCTTGCCTAAGCTTAGTAACCAATTCTGAAGGAAGGTTAAACTATTTTTGTAGACTTGGGTGACTCAATACTTTGCTTATATTACTGAATTGATTTTCATACAGTCAAATGATTCTTAGGTTAACTACAGAATTATAATTTTATGGTAGTTTGATGGGTGTCAAGTACATCTTGTTCCATGGCACTTTCATAAAATCTTTGAGACTTTTTGAGCATCGTGTCCCAAAGTCAGGCTCTGTCACAGAGGTCAAGCTGTGGGAAAGCAGTGTTCCCACCTCTAGCTGCCATGACCCACCACCAGCCCACAGGGTTAACAAGAGGCTAGCAGCCTTCAGAGTGTTGAGCAGAACTTTGAAGCTGAATAGCCTCACAGAATTTTTGAGGTTTTCTATATTTCTCACTGCAAAGCTTATTAAGAGTGCTGGCCACAGGGATACAAATAGACATGAATTTTTTTTTTTTTTTTCAGTAATGGAAAGAGCACTGCTACTCTTCCAGGAAAATTTATGCTGAAATTCTTAGCCATGTTAAAATCTTACTGGATTTTTATGATGTCTTCTTTTTCTTAGTTGCCATAGCATTCATATGTCACATCCTCAAAAACCAATTTTTTCCAGTGGTGGGTGAAGTTCTGTGAAGAAACTGTATGGAAGTTCTCTGGAAGTGTCTCTTAGAAAACAGGCTTGAATAGATGCTCCGACTTGCAGAAAAACTAAAAATGCAAAATTAAAACTTCAAAAGGCTTAAAATCAAGAAATAGGAGTAGAATGTATCAAAGGCAATTCTTCATATTTCAGTGCTTAGACAGTGACCAAATTTTAAGGAAAAATTATACTGAGAAAGCAAGGACATTTAGGACAAGAAGTACTTATTTGAAGGAATTTTTCTGACCTGAAGTAATTCATCCTAGACCTTATTTTCTAGATTTCTGATTTATAACAATATTTATCAAAGGCTAGAAATTTCTAGTTTGCTTGGCAAACTGAATGAAAATATTATCAAAAAGAATGTTTTCTACTCTGAGATATTATGGACATTTATGCCTTCTGAAATGATCCCAAATCCTTGGAAGACACAACCATTTTCTAGCTTATTGCTGGACTTGAAAGATTCTTTGTCCATCTAGTCTTGGGAAGGCTTAGCTGAGTTAGGACCTGTTTCCAGATGGGAAAGGAGACACAGAGAGTGAAACTGAGATAATGGAGAAGAAAGCACAGCTCTGACATGGACTTATCCAGAGCCTGGGAAAGAGTCATTGTAAGATAACACACGACACGGACTCTTTTTTATGATTTTTTTCTCAAAGGTTGTGTGAAGACTGATTTTATTAAAAATGTTTCTTCTTATATACCACTTACTACAGGCCAATGTGATTGGTGAGAGAAAGACAAACCTCTTCACCCACATTGGTCAATTAATAGAAATCCCTCCTCCCAGGAGGAATGTACACATAGATATTGAAACAAAAACAGTTCTGTTGTTTATGTTTTTTTTCCTGAGAAAAGCATTTCAGCTAACTAAAACATTCAAAAACTAGAATTTTAGAAAATTAAAAACTTCAGGTCTCAAACCAGACTGCAAAAGAGCACTATGGTCACCTGGTGAAGCCACTTACTTTGGAATAAATCTGGTGTTATCTTAATGACCTCCAGAAAACATCAGCAGCAGCAACAAGAGAAGTTGACCCTTTCATGACTTAGTGAGAGTATTACAGAACCAGAGATAATCACCTAGAACTGTAGGCAGATGAGACTAACTGAAAAAAAAAAAAAACTCATCTGGGAAAAGATGGATAGGAAGCAAATGATGCTGAGCCTGTCATGGTGACTTTTTTCTTGGAGTTCCACTGTGTGATGGAAAACTGGCTTTAGAGGAGGTCACGCTGAGCTTGTTGTCAATTTAAACATGCAATAAAACCATTAGTTCTTCTAACAAAATTATCAATTATCTATGTAAAGTATTGCAATTTTTCTTGTTTTGTCTTTCTGCTCATGGAAAGACCATGGAAAACTACTGAGAAAACTAGCCACTAATACAATAGGTGACAGAGGCACAAGACATGGTTTTCAGGAAAAGGGGCAAGGCTGGAAGTAAAAGCCTCTGGAAATGTGCTAGAGTCTGAACTGACAAAACATCCATCTGCAAAGCCATCAGCAAGGTCAAAGCACTGCTGATGGGGAAATAAGTGATGTATTGCTGCTCATCTGGCAAGCAGTAGCAGATGTGAGGGCCTTGCAGGTCATCTTCCTAGGCATGGAGAAATCAGGACTGAAAATGCTTGCTGCATGGATGCATCCTGCTGGTGAGCTCAGTTGTTTGCTCGCCGTCCAACAGCCTGGAGCAGACATGGATACACAGAACATACATCACACATCCTCTCTCTAAAGGTACTCAATCCAAACTGTGAGGTTTATTTTTAAACTGTCTCAAAACCAGCTGTTATTAGGCAAAAAAACAAACTCTTTTGCTCCTGTTCCCTTAAAACTCTGTATAATAATGCTGAAACCAGACCAGTTTTTTAATCCAAACTGTGACTCTTCAATAAAAGATACTGCAGGATTAGTTAGGAACATTAATGGTTAGGTCAACTCATGTTCTAGCTTTTGCCACATCCCATGGCATCAAGGCCCAAAATTTGTTGTTGTAGTCTGTAAAAATTGTTTCTTTTTTTTATTTTTTAATTTTATTATCCAAGAATATAATTGTCATCCCCACAATATGCAGCATATATATTCAAGGACACATATAGGTTATATATAGCCCTTTCCTCCTCCTAGTGACTGCAGTTTTCTCTCTTATATTTCTACTCTCACCAACAAATCAGCTCCCCAGTTTTCTCTCATAAACAAAGAAAAAATAATCCTGCCCCTGAGTATCTCAGTGATCAGGTAATATTTCAAAAAGATTCATAAAAATTAATGACTCTCTTACAACGAATTTCAGTAGCAATTCATCTATACACAATCCTTGTTGCTTTTGAGGAATGCCATCATAATTTTGGGACACCACTTTTTAATTTTGGTCATTGTCTACGTTATTGGAACAATCTGTTTCATCCTGTATCAAGGTGAAGACACAACATAGCATGAGAATGAGCTGGTTTTGGGATGGTCTTATGAAAGATAGGAGGCTGATGGATGTGTCCACTCTGTGACTCACTTCCTTGCTAATTTCCATGCATCCCTTATGGAGGCTTCCAGGATGAAGGTTGCCATTGGGCTTTTACTGCTGGCAGCTACAGCTGAGTTTCAAATTGAGCTCAAGCTGGGGCTGTTCTTTCAACACCTTGGCCACAGAGCAAGACAGGCTGAGGAAGAAAACCCAAAAATTGATTAAAAGGTCTCAGATCTACTCCTGTCCCACAGCACCATGAGAAACTTCCCACCACCTTTCCCAGCCCAGGCAGGCGTCTCCTGTGGGGAGGTTTTGATGTCAGCAGATGGAAGAACAACTGAATGGCAGGAATGGGTGTCCAGAGATATCTCTGTGGAAGGGGAAATGTCCTAAGAGAAAGAAAGTTCTCATCACACAGTGGCCTTTGACAGTTCCAGTTAGAACCAGCTGAAAATTTGTCATGTAACCGATTTGTTTGCAATTGGAAACACTGACTTACCAAGACTGAACTGTGGGAATTGGAAGGATGGTTTCATTGTGTGCTTGGGGGTAGAGGCAGAAGATAATATGATCTATTTTTTGACACTGTCTTGACAAGGGAAGAGCTTCTCAGACAGGCTGTACCAGAAGAATGTGAAAAGGGATGAAATTATGGGGGGCAAATAACAGTGTTACTATAAAGCTGCAAATGTAGGTTTGTTTCTCTCCTGGAAAGGGAAGACCATTCTCATTTCAGGATGGTTTAAATTGAGTGAAGTAAGAGAACCACTGTGTCTTAGAGCCAGAGGAGCCCTCCAGAGTCCACAGCTTTGTTCAGCTGTAGTTTTGTGGCTATGAGTTACTCAATTTATGATAATTACCTGTCTTATGAAAATCAAGTGTGGTTTTATTTGCTCTCAGTTGCCCAGTGGGTAGCAAGAACGTGCCACAGTTTTTTGTAAGACCTCAAGGTAATTCATTCTCATAAACACAGGGGAAAGGAAGCTGCTTTCACCCCGAGTACAGTAAAAAGCAAATTTTTGGGTAGTGACTCATTCAGCCACACAAGCCCCAAATGGTTTTGTGGCACACTGACTCTGTCCCTTCTAGACAGGAGTTCAACCCACTGCAGGAGGTCAAAACCACAACAAATATATAGGTCTCAGAGACAAAAGTTTGCAAAGTTGCCAAGGGAAAAAAATTTTTAAAGTCTGCATATTGGTTTAGAGACCAAGCTACTTAAAACAAATATCCTAATCCAATGGAAATTATATGGTCCAGTCTGAAACAAACAGATTGTTTCCACTGTGGTGTAGGGAAAGGCCCTTCTTAAGCCTTCTCTTCATGAAAAATGAACTTTTAAAGTGTGCTTCATCTTCTAAAGCAAAAAACCACAGCCTTCCTTTCACGATTGTTCTTTTTCATTTGTCTATCTCTCATCTAACATTGAAATTGAACACAATTGCAGCATACAGGCTGATTTCTGATCCAGATAACTTCACTTTTGGTAGTAGAGAATCTCTTTAATATCTAAATAATCTCTAGAATACTCTTTAATCTGCATAACCTTTGGAAATTTTGCACATCTCTGTTTATGGACTCCTTCATTTTGTTCAACACACTACTGCATTTTATTCAATGTTTTTGAAGGTCCAAAGAATTTCAGTAGGTCCAGAAGCAACTTGTGACAATTATCTGTTCATGCAGACCTTTCAGATTTTTTTGTTATTGCATTTTTGTCAGTGTTTTGCTCCCACAAAAAATCTTTGCAAGGTCTTCTTAAGGCTCCATACATTTTCTGTACTTCACTTCTCCTAGAGCATTATCAAGAAAAGAGTATTCGCAGTGAGCTGCCTGGGAGGTCCAGAAACACCTGCAGATTTTCCTTTCCCGTTGATCTTGCATGGAAAAACCTACAAAGTACTGAACTCTCTGAAGTCAGTACAGATTTGGAGGTGGGTTGACATGATTTTGCAGAAAGTATTCCTTGGTGTAAGGAATAATGATAAATCCACAAGTCCTTTCATGCCTCACTCTAATATTGCATGAATGGCTGCAGACTTCTCAAGCCGTGGATGATGTGAGCAAGTCCTCTAGCAAGAACAGGTTTATATTTCAGAAGTGTAAGCCCCTGTGTCCTGCTGATCTCAGTGGCTTTCTGTGTCCTGCAGGATCCTGATAAAGGATGAACATGTCCCTCACCAATGGCTGTGCATTGGTTTGTAATCTTGGGATTTGCTTTTCCTCAGCTCTAAAGTTACAGCCATGATGCAGAGCACATACACAATCCCTCTGTTTCTTCCTTGTATCATTAATGATCTGGCAGCAGCATACATTTCAGGATTTTTTATTTTCTCTATGACCAAGTGAGGATTTTCTCCAAAGGGCTTTTGTCAGTTCAGGTGTCTAACATCCTCATGGACAAGCTGGCATGGAAGATAGCAGTGTTGTCATAAGATTCCTTAAAAGGCTGCTTCAAAACAAATAAAATCAGTCTTGCCAACACTTCTTTTGCCAGTTCAGAAGAGTTGGGGGTTTGACCCCAGAGAACAGCAAAGGAACAGAAGATGGTTTCCCATTCTATTGTTCATGAAGGTGAAATTCTGAAGGTGAGGTCAGATGTCTGATGATGTCTAAAAAACCTGTGAGCATTGGCTACTCAGGACAGAAATAGCAAGCCCAGAGCAGTGCAAAGGGTTTTATTTCTTAAAGCCTTTTAAACGTTATAGCTCATTTATGTTCCAATAGAATTAAATACGTGATAATGTAGTGTTCTTAATTGCAGTCTTCAGAGTAATTCCTGCCCTTTCTAAAGGAGTATCCCTTTGATACAAAAATGATTAACAAAGAATTATAATTTAGAAGAGACAGTCATAGCCTTCAATATGATGTGCATAACAACAGACCACAAAACCTTGTAGTTATGTCTGCACCAGACACTTACTGAGTTTAAATAATAGTTTATCTTTAGCTCATTTTCAAGTGACAGAAAGTCTTCTGTATACTCAGTTAAACTGTTTCAATGGTTAATTGTCTTCACAGTTAAAACTGTACACTGCATTCCTACTCTGAGTTCACAATAGCTTTGTTTCAGACTACCAAATCTCATTAAGCTTTGGTCTCCATAATTAAAAAATTGTCTGTTTTCTAAAATCTCCTCCTAACAAAGATATTTGTAGACCATGACCAATTCATCTCTTAGTATACTCCTGGATAAACTAGATAGATTGGACTTCTTAAATTTCTCATGGTGAGACAGGTTTTCCATGCTCTAAGTCATGCTTGAAATGTGTCTCTGATTGCTTTTGGACTCACACACAGCATCTTTCAAAGCGTAGAAACCAGCACTAAGATACCATCTTCCTTACCAAGGAACATTGCTTCCCTTCTTTATTTGATAATTCCCCTGCTTAGATGTTCAGGGTTGAATTTTCCCTCTTAATGACAGCATTGGGCACTTATACACATTTGAGAACCTATGTGCTCATAGTTTTTTTAGCAGGACACGTGCTGCTTCTGTGGTGTCCCTATAGCCTTCTGTTCCAGAATACAGTCATCTTAGGAAAATGTTTAATATTGATGTAGGGCAGGGTTAGGTTAGATATTTGGAAGAAACTCTTCCCTGTGAGGGTGGTAACACCCTGGCACAGGGTGCCCAGAGCAGCTGGGGCTGCCCCTGCATCCCTGGCAGTGCCCAGGGCCAGGCTGCACAGGGCTGGGAGCAGCCTGGGATGGTGGCAGGTGTCCCTGCACATGGCAGGGGGATGAAACCAGCTTTAAGGTCCCTTTCAACACAAACCATTCCATGATTTTTTGATTCTCTATTCCTGAGTGTCCACGTTATGCCATTTTATGGATTCTGAAGAAACTAGCAATTAAATATTATCCATAGACTTATTGCTCCTTTATGTCAAGGACTGTATACGAGAGAAGCCAGTAATTACCTGAGATTTTTTGTCCTGAAACCTTTCTCAGCCAGCAGCCCCAGCATCTCAGATAGGCACTGGTAATTCCTCACAGGTAATGCTCTCACCTGCTCTGGGGTGGCCCCTCATTCCAGCACTCCCACGGGGAGTGTGCCTGCAGAGCACTCTGAGTGCTGCCATACCCCACCTGGCTTTCAGAAACTTCCAGTCCACTGCAGACACCCATTGTAAGAAAGCAGCAGGAGGCGAGATCAGTAACATAAGTCACCCTCTGATTTCCTGCTTCTCTCCCTGAAGAGATCATTCTTGCCAAGGAAAGTACTTTGTGGGAGCTGAGTATTTACTGCTCTTTCATGATCCAATTCTACTTCAGCTGACCCCGTTTACACGCTCCTTCTCATACCCACTTATCTGGCAAATTTCCCAAATTCTGTTGCAGGAGAATAAAGTCATCAGTTCCACTTGACTGTGCAATTGTTGGAAATCTGCAAAAATGCACGCAGCAGTGGACAAAAGAAAGGGTGAGAAGAGAATTGAGGTTCAGAACATTTCATGAAAGGCCTCCACCACTTAGTGTCATTACTAACTCTACAACCTGAGGCAATTTATTAAGAGTTTGGAAAAGCAGCTCAAAGAGCTGGATGTGGAGATTTCCATTAGAAATAGATGACTACTTTAAAGGTTGCAATTGGATTCTAAAGAACAGGCTAGATGAAAATTGTGAGAGGTGAATAGCTACTGAATAATGTGGGCTGGGGGAGGGAAGAAAATTGCCACCTACTTGAAATAAATGGCTCTTCTAAAATAATGGGGTTTAAACTTTAAAATTGTTTTGTTCTGTGACACGCAGAAGGATGTATTTATAGTTATTTTCAACTTCTCCAAACAGGCAACATTTGCCTGGAAAATAATTTTCATATAAAAATATGACAATGTAATTATCTTCTCTGGTTTTTTCTACCTTTTGATGGCTTATTTATAATAATCTTTCATATTTTTCAGCAGTTTTAGCTATCTATATGAATTCTAGCTGTGCTACAAGACAAAGAGGACATTAATAGAAACTGAGTCACTCCTCCCTCTTTCCACTAACTTTTTCTTTAAATTGATGAAATGAATGCTTGCCAGAAATAGAAAAGGTTACTATTGCTAATATTACTAATGGTAATTCTGTTGATACTGACTTATCCCAAAAGTAGGATTTTTAAAAGTCATATCTGGAGTCGATGGAGTGGTTTTTTTGCTCTCTTGCAGTCCATTTTACAGTAGAGATTTAATCCTGGGGGGGGACAGGGAACATTTTTTTTCTGTACACCCACATTTACCCCACGTACATGGGTCTCACAGACCTTGGTTCCTTGCAGTGTCAGTGATTTAAGAATTCCCTGCATTTCCTCTTCAGCCCACTGGATATGGGTCAAAATCTCCAGTGTCATCAAACATTCTCAAGGCACATTTTATGACCTTGAATCAACATTTTCCAACAGAGAACTCTTGGAATCATAAACCCATGGAATAATTAAGGTTGGAAAAGCCTTCTAATGTTGAGTTCAACCAGTAATCTAACAGTGCCAGCTCCACCACTAAACCATGTCCCCAAGCACCACATCTACACATTTTTTGAACACTTCCAGTGACAATTCTTCTGGGCAACACTTGAGCTGCTTAAGTACACAGCTTGTCTTCCTGTTTCATGTCCTGCTCCCTCAGGGTTGGTACAAGATATTACTGATTATTTCCAAATCTCCTCCCTTAATAAGTAGCATAAATCCTATCTGCTCAGAAGTGGGGTCTCAGCAGTAATATACTAATATCCTCATCACTAAGAATATGCAGGTCTGTGTCAAAGGGGCTGAACATGACATTTTGGGTTGTGGGATGGAAAGAAAGGAATCAGCCTCCTACCTGGTTGACAGATAATTGCTTAGAAATGTTGAAGGATGGGCGAAAGGAAGACTATATGATATAATTTTTTTTAAATTTCTTTCTTGAGAAGTCAAATCAAATTCTTACCTTCAGTGCAAATTTCTAGTTGGCTTGAAGGCCGAGGACAGGGTAGTATAATTAGCCATGTCTCACCTATTTTAGTTCCTAGTGATAATGATGCTCAACAGGATCATTTAGTATGTCCCTGTTACACCTCATTTTCAGCACATTTAAGTAATTCGTGATCCTGCTAGTACTGCTGCAGGAGTTATGTTCATTTAAGTACAAATGGAAGAAGGTGGGAAAGAGGACATAACCTAGGATGCCTTCCAGACAGCCACAGCCACTAAACTGATGTACCAAAATTAGGAGTGCAGCCATCCTGGGCTCCTCTTAGTTAATGGTGACAAGGAGTGAGCAGGTGCTCCTCCTCTGATGGTGGTTCAGAAATTGGATGGGTTGCTTTCCCTCTTTTCATGTCTTCAACTCAAAATCCAACTCTGGTTTAATATCTTCAAATTCCTGTTATTCAAAATAGAAAAACACCAGAGGGGGCAGCTGTTGGCATGATCTTGGAAGTATATGCTCATCTCATGAAATTAGAGTTCCTGACTTCTCTCTATTCTCAGCCTCAACAATTCCACCCAACAAGTTTATTCCGGATATTTTTGTTTTCACCTCTCCTTTCTTTTCATCAATCTAGACTTATCCATCAAGAATGACCCACAATTTCAGTAGAAAAACAAATTAAAATATCATTAGAAACCTGACTTTCTAGTGGATTTGTTATTAATTTAGCTAAATCTATAGGCAAAGAGGCCAAAAAAAAACAGGATTACTCAGAATGACACATCCTGCTGAAGATGGAGACAGGCAATGAAGAAATTGTAGGAAGCCAAAATATCATTGATTAGAGACAAAAGAGTCTCATACCTCTGTAAAGTGTTCTTGTTTTCCTGAGCTTATTTTCCTGGAAAGTTTAGCAAAATATAATCCTTCACCCAAAGCATATGAATTTTGCCATGCAATCATTGTTGACTTTCTTTTTCCACTCACTTATTTTACTGAAATAGACTGAACCTGATGAGTGGAAAACACATTTTTTAAAACTTTTTTTTTTTTTTTTCCACCCACACTTAGCAGTTAAAGGATGCTGGGGAAGTAATCTGTGTGTCTGAAGTTAAAAAAAGCTGAAATATTATTTATAGCAGCACTTGCATCATCTGGAGATTGCAGGAGGAAAAGGATAAAGGTATAGGGCTGCACTGGGTGGAAAAGGAAAAAATCCTAACTGCTCCACTTGCCCTTCACAACATGTGCAGGTTTTCTGTATCTGAGCTAAATAGTCAATCCCCACTTTTCCCACTCACATCCTAAGTCATGATTTTCATCAAACCCTCTTCTCCTAGCTGATGATATAAGGAGATTGATTGCTGGATGAAAAATGAAAGGCACAAATGATGTCTGTAAGCCACAGTTTTGCAGTTTGCTGTCTGAAAACCCAAACACTTGGCCTGTTTTACAATTTTTCCTCTAGAGAGAAGAGAGTGAAAATCTTGCTTGGTGTGCCAGGATTAGCTCCCGCTGGCCCTGGAAACCTCACTTTGTAGTGAAAACTGGTTGGGATTTTTGTGACTTCAGCAGAAAATTCTAGTTTCTGAAACTGAGACTATTAATTTTCAAAATTTCTTCAGTCCCCAAATGGATTTTTTGTTGTGACAGGAAAAACCTGATCAAGACCACTAGACAGGAATTACATGATCAGCTGGAAGAAACCAGCTCTAATATCTGAAATACCTCTAATACCTGGAATTAATTTTAATTTAAAAAAAAAACAAAAAACAATATTGAATCTAAAGGGAAGGAGGGAAAGTAAAAAAATGGGGCAACTAGGCAATTTGAAAACTAGGAGCAAACACTGCATCTCTCCAGCTATGAAGGCAGCTGACCTTGATGGGGCTGTTCCCAATTCCTGCTGATCATTTTCCAGAATGAAGAATTCTCTGGAGAAGCTCTCCCAGGGGAGCAGGAAAGGAATGGGATGCTACACTCGTCTCTTATCTCCACACAGAACTGCAAAACAGAGACAGATATGCCCTCATTTACTGCAGGCAAGCATCTTTTGGTATTGGTCTTAACACAGCTCTTGGTTTTGTCTTCCTTAAAAATCTCAGGATGCCACCATGTAAAAACAGATAAAAAAAAAGAATTTTCAGATTTCTAGTGAAGCAGAGAAGTTTTTTTTTCAGCCCATAGGGCATTACTCAGCACATCTGAATTTAACCCAAAGTAGAAGTTTCATATCCCCAGATGCTACATAAACTTAGAGGGAAAAGTGAGAGCCTGCCTCAGAAGAGATTTCAGATCAGAAGCCAATAATCAGACAGGGTAAAAAAGTCTATAATTACAACAGATAAATGCCCATTAGAAATGTATTCTATTTAGGCCCAAGAAACCATGAGGAAAAGGGAGGAGGAAAGAAGTGGGTAGGTGTCAAGTTCTGGTTTTGCCATGCACATTTAACACTGGTGATGACATATCATGGAGAAACATGTCTAAACAGCACTTTTTACTAAAGAATGAGCAGAGTTGAAAAGACCAGAGGATGAGGATTAATCCTGGGAGTTCAACTCTCCGTGGTGATTGAGGCCCTTAGATCAGAAAGGGTAATATGACAGGTCAAGGGAAAGAAAGGCGAGGTAAGAGTCAACGAGCAGGAAAATAAATTCTGCTGATTTCTGTAGTATGCAATTCGCATCCTGATATAAATACATGCTAACAACCCCTGTCCCTTGGAGAATGTTAAGCAGACTGTAAAGAAAAAAAATGTATGGTCAGCAGTACCTCAAAGTCCTTACTCAGAAGAACACAGTAAATCTGTGGGAGAACAAGAATTTGAATCCACAGCCTTGAACAAAAGTGTGTCGACATTGTGTAGCACCTCAAAAAAGCACATTTCAGTCAGGCTTGAAATTAAGCATGAGCCTTTATCAGCATTCAAGACCAGCTGCTAAATACTGTACATATTGCAGATCTGCAATAAAAAGAAAAAAAAAAATTAAAAAGACAGTTTACCTACTAAAATTTGGTAACTCAAGAAACTGGTTTGCCAAGAAAAAGATCATGCTTCTTAAAATCAATCTTCTCAAAATCATAAATCATAAAATCATTTGTGGCTCTTGAATAGAAATAAAAGTTTACCTGGCTGTGTAAAGGTTGAAAAATTTTATTCAGGAAAGAAATATTTACTACAAATTCCTGCACAAAGCTGTTATAGTCAGCCACATAACCTGCTAGCCAAATCCTAACTCAACACCACTCCAAACCTGACTCTTTCCTTTTAAATAGTAAAACCACTGTTGTAGAAAAGAAATCCACTGTTGGGCAATTTGTTCTCTTGCCACATGCATTTGGGCTACAAAATAGTCAGTGGCACTTAGACATTAGAAAGACCCCAGAGAAAGTTAATACAGATGATTAGCCCTAAAGGGGCCATAAGATGATGAGAAGCTGAGTGAATTAAATTTATTTCCCTTAGTGTGAATTGGTGAAGTTATGTTGAGGTTTACAACATTTGTGTTCAGAGATCTCACTGCATCTGTGTAATGGGAGGGATGTGGGGGGATTAGTTTGGACAGACAGCAAATTGCAGGAGGGAGGGAGAGGAGGATATATGAGGTCCTTTTATTCCATTTTTCTTTTTCACTGCTAGCTGATTAAGGAAAGCAAGGGCATCTAGGATTCTACATTTGAAAGGCTGCTAGATGACTGCAAGAAACATTAGGCTGCTTGAAAATGTCAGCACTTTACACTTTATGTAGGACTGAGCTGATTGCTATGGTGAAGAGAACATAAGTGATTCAAAGGTGAATCAGAGGTCTCTGTGCTAGAGATGTGAATATGAGCAGGATGGGGGAAGGGAAAGTGGATCCATAAAATGTTGAGTTCTTTCTTATCTCTGAGCAGGGTCTTGAGTGATTTGATATACATGTTATTGTTGCTGGAATTAATGAGTTACTTGTAAATTAAAATGCCTTTAATTTGGAATCAGATCTGGAAAGGGACATAACAGAGTTCTGCAGCTTCTTTGGGCAGCATCCTTACCTGAGAAAAAGATCTGGCTAAAGAGCAAACTGGGTCTTGCTTCCTGAGCAGGAAAGCTGCAACAAAGCTAACTCAGGACAACTTACACAGGGTCAAATGATGATGTAGGACAAATTGTTTTCCTGTCCTGGACATTAACAGGTTAATAACCACCCTGATGCTTTCCTGTGATTTTTCCTGATCTGCTGAAGCACAACAAGCTATAAATTTTTAGGTTTTTCTCTTGGGTTTTACGATGGGCAGGATTCATCCTGGTTAAACACAGTAGCTTCAGACTCTTCACTCTGATTTACTGGGATTCCACTACAGAGCTTGGCCACTGCAATGGGAACTATCCTGATTTTTTCAGACAAACACCCCAGGACACATTGTGTTGCCTTTTGAAGGTGTTTTTTCTTTAATGACCACCAAAAAAATAGACAACAAAATTTTCTCTCTTGGCATTTGATGGGGAAAAAATCCCATATGACCTTTTGGTTAACCTATATGGCTTTCCTCATGTTGATTTATTAAATACATATCATCTTTAAAATACTGAGCTCCCAACCTGGATGCATTATGCGAATTAGTTTTTCAGAAATCGTAGAATGTCATGTTTTGGGAGGAACTTTAAAAATCATTCTTACTTCCAAACACTTATAAGGTGAAAGAGAAACTGTATTTGGCTAGTAGGGAGGTATAGAAAAGTAAAAGACAAGGTACACACTCTGGGAAAAAAAAAAAAAAAAAAAAAAAAAAAAAAAAAAAAAAAAAAAAAAAAAAGTCTTTTAACCTGGCATATAGTTAAAAGAATACTGTGGTCAATATTTGGCTCCCATTTTATCTTTCTGGAGACTATTTTTGTTAACATCTTAAAAAAAAAAAAAAGGGTTAAATAAATCAGGATGTGGAGAGCATGCATTAAAAATTTCACTGTGGTTGAGACTATAGACTTGTAGGGAGACTATAGACTTGTAGGGGAAGTAACAATCATAATTTAATAATAATTTAATAATTTAATAGTTATAATTATTCCTTTTTCTTCTCTCTGTTTTTTTTTCTTTTTTAATCAATAGCTCTCAAGACACAAACTAAACTCTTTGAAAACCTATATGCTGCCTAGATTTCCATCATCCAGAGGGACAGACAGATTAATGAAAGCTCTGGCTTCAGACAGTGTAAGGGATGGTCAATGTCTGTGTGTTTATCCCAGGGATGGATTATGCTCTCCTCCTGCCTGTGGTCTCATTGATCATGACATGGTTGGGGGGTGCTACCTGCTCTGATTTTGTGCCCAGATGAAATATAAGCTTTGATCAGGACACTACACTGTGAAATGGCACCCTGAAAGGAAAACAACTCTGAGGGGAGAACAGGTCAGAGTTTCCCTGCAAAACAGAATCCTGGACTATAAAAATATCCAAGATCCCAGCAGGCAGGTCTTAGGAGGATTCATGGATGAAGGGCTGATGGATGAAGACCAGGAGAATCCAGCTGGAGCACTCATCTCCTGGCCAGATGTGCTCACTGAAGCCACTCAGGCTGACTTTCAGGGTTGATTTCAGGGAATGTTGTGAATCAGTGGCACTGACAGCTCAGCCTGCCCCAGATTGCCAGCTCAGCCCCAGCACCCCTGTATCCACAAGATGGGTCTCCCCAGTCATGAGCTCCTCAGCTTCCCAGCTCTGAACCAGGCCCTACGGACTCACTAACACGGATCATTTTTCATTAAAAGGATTCCTGTGAATTTTTGTTTCAAGGATTTAAGAGGAAGAGAAAGATTAAAAGAGTGAAAGGAGAGGCCACCCTGGTTTCTCCCAGTGAAAATCACTGGGACTTCCCTCCACAGTAAGTTCTTCCTCATTGTGACATCTAGGTTAGGGCAGGTACATGACAGTGTTAGAAACTCCTTATGTAAGTATTGAGAGTTGCTCAAGACAGGAAAAAAACCCTGCTGTCTGGGGGATTGAGCCCTGCCAAAGTGCATGGCTAACTCACAGAGTCTCTGCTGTGCAGCAGGCAAGGGCAGCAGCAAGTACAGGGTAGCACAGCACATGGGAGACCATCAAAGAGAGGGCTTTTAAAAAGTCTGTTTGAGATGAATTTACTACTCAGATCTCCAGGGCATTAATTGGTTCCACTTTTATTGTTTCCCATCAACTAACCATCTGCAGGCAACACCTTTTAACAACTCGCTGTAATACATTTACTGGACATTTTGTCATTGTAGTATATTTGAGATATCAGAAAACAGCTGGTAGAAGGCCATAAACAAAGACTTTATTACATATTGTTTATCATCACTTTAGGTTTGGAAGGCTAACCCAGAACATTAATGCACAGAAACATCGAGATGCATCTTTATTGTTGCCAGGAAGGCTAAAGGTTACCTCAGTAATAATATGCAAATGGAGCCTTTTACTGCACATAATGAATAATCACTTTAGATTAAAGACAGAAATTTCCTTTAGTAGTGCTTGCAATAAAACCTTTTTGCATGAATTTAATAATTAATTTAAAGAATTATCACTTCACTGAGCCAGAATACATTATTTATTAAATGTAATTGAAGTATTTATTAGGCGAGTAATAAATGATGGACAACAGCAATGGGTGGTTTCACTGTTTATAGAATAGCCTCAGCCTGTGATTACAAGCAGGGATGGTAGCCTTCCTGTATTGCTATAACACATAAATTATCTGTAGGAAAACAGATATAATTGCCTGCATTACTTACTGGATTTTCCTAGCTATTTAGTTCTCCTTGAATGTAAAAAGAGGGGGGATCAGAATTTTGTTGCCATAGACTACATTACACTGACAGTCTACACTCTATTTATGCATGATCTTTTATTTCTAACTCTGGACTCAGTAAAATTTAGGTTGCTAGCATGTCTGTCCAGCTTTTGACAGTCTCAGCCTACACATAAAGTCAGAGCACTGGTAGCAAGTAAATTTACACATCAGAGTCTTCAGATGAGAGCAGCATTGACTTACATTGATAGCAACAACAGCAGAGCTCCTGAACAGTTTCAGTTTAAGATGAATTCATTAGAATATAATGAATTTAACAGCAGGAGGATAAACAAGGAGATCAGCAATACCAGATGTCCTTTTATGTTTCTGGAAGAGCCTAAAACATTCCTGTTGGATAAACTGCTCAAAAACAGCAAGATGAAGTTGGTTTAAAAGTCTCTAAGCAGCATCATGGGGCTTAGGAAGTCAAGGAAATCTCTGTGTTGGTAACTACTCCATTTACTCTAGGCCATTTGGTCTGGAAGGTCAACCTGGCAATTTTGATATTAATTGTTATTAAACAGATGTATAAAAAAGACAGTTTATTTTCCATCTCATCCAATAAACCTACAATCAACTTGCAGAAAAATTGTATAAATAACAGAAACTATTTTAAGAGGTACTCCTTGTGGGAAAAAAAAAGTTAAAAACATTTACTGTCCTTTCATCTGTGCTACCCAAGGAGCTTAAGCTTCATGTGGAAAGATATTTTACTTTCTGGGCTGGGTTTTTTGCTTTTAAAAATTGCTGCAGTTTTTCACTTGCAGTAAAAGACACAATTTCCATTCTAGTGTTGGTGGAAAAACCTTGACTCTGTTATATAGCCATAAAGGACAGTGTTTACCATAGGAAAAACCACAGTGTGTGTGGTTTGCTCTGCATGTATTCCACCTGCTCGTCCCAAAACATATTTATAGATCCAGAAACAGATGAAAAGGAGATCTCAGCTGAAATGCAGTTTGTATGTGCACTCATCTTGTTCTCTCCAGTCTAGGAACAAAAATCTGAGCTTGAAGAACTAGAAAGATCACATAAATACTTAAAAACTGGAGGCATCAATTTGGACCCAAAAGTTCTGTCAAGAAACTCCAAAGTTTACTAGGAAGAAGGATTTTCCAAATATATTAAATATTTGAGGTTTTATCTATATAAAAAAATTACAGAACAGCAAAAGATATTGAAAAAGTGTTTCTTTGATGGCAAAGATGTCTGTCCACCTAAGGCATAGACCATTTTCTTATACTCAAAAATACATGACTTTAAAACAGCACACTTACTCATATTTTGACATATTTTCTTTTAACAAATATGCAGTAAAAAATGAGCTGGTATACTATACTACCAAACCAGAATTTTAGCAACACCCTGAAACACTCCTAGATCAATTTGTCTTAGATTAAACGAAAGCCACATTTTGTCTCTATAAAACTTCTCTGTTGTATCTTGCCCACCTGTGTTTTAAGTAGAAATTATAGAATATCCTTATCTGGAAGGCACCCACAAGGGATGCAGAAGCTGTCCTGGATAACTATAACCCAATTTCAAATTGCACATCATAGAATGATGGAATTGTTAAGGTTGGAAAAGACCTCTAAGATGATGGAGTACAAATATTATCCCAGCACTCCATGTCCCCAGGAGCCACAGCCACATTCTTTTTTTGGATAACTGCAGGGGTGGGGATTCTATCACTTCCCTATTCAGGTGCTTGACAACTCTTTCAGCAAGGAAGTTAGTTTTTCCTAAAACCCATTCCACTGCAGGGATTTAGGAGCTCAGGCCTCTCCTCCCAACAATGGAAAAATTTTTCCCCAATAGGAAATAACACATCAAAAACCTATGTGAGTAGCCATGCAGTCTTTTGAATGTGTACATGCCAAGATCTAGTGCTGAGAAGTTAAAATTTGATGCTTGGAAGTGGTTGCTAGAGAAAGCAGCGGAGCTGAGACTTGGTACTCCTGCAGACTCTTGGTAAGAGTGGTAAGACTGGACATTTTCCTATCAGTCACCTCAAAATTTATATTCCTGAAGGACTTCCATGGTGTCTGTATTGTGTCTGAGAAAAAAAAAAAAATGTGCTATCTATATGGAAACGTGCTGAAAGTCTCAGGAAGTGTTTTTGATGTTGCAGCTTACGATGTTCCTTTAATTTCCTCTGATGATTCTCAAGGAATAATTAGAGTAATTATGAATAATTGGGAATGGGAACTGATTTTCACTCCATTGGAGTGGGAGAAAAGGAGAATGAAGATGTGGCAATGGATAGCAACCTTCCTGATTGTCCTTAGAAAACAGGTCTTTTGTTACCCCTGTAACAGTCAGTTCTCTAAAAACTCAGCTTTTTTTCTGTTGCTGGAATTTTTCCATGCCCTATTTTTCGTTACAGTTTTAGTCTACTAGATTGAGAAATTTTATAACAAAAGGGTTAAATGGCTGCTTCAGAATTAAGTGCCTTTATCTTCAAAATTTTGTAAGATACTCTGTGTGAAGAAGTCGCTCTTCCTTCCCCAGCCCTCTGGAAGTCTGACAAAGGCAGGGGAGTGTGCTGGGTACACTTTTCCCTCAGTTTTCACTGTAAAACCTCTCAACCAGCTTAACTGATTCTCCCACTTGACAGTGTGGTACAAGAGTTTGATGCGTTAAGTTTATGCATGTCTATAAAAGTGAAAAAGTGGTATACAAGAGACGCATGTGACTTGTGGTCCATTATCATGATTATTAACTCCTCTGAAGTCCTGTAATGAACAATCTGTCATTTACCAGCTTGTAGTACATCATCACTTAATGCTTAACACTTCTGCATTGCTAAAAAAGCTAAGTACCCATCCATTAGGCAGCCTGTCCCACCATAACAGATCCGTACTGCTCCTGGAGGGAGGGATAACGGGAATCTCTGAGTTTTCAGGATGCCTTCAGGATCTGTTTCTTGTAATAAAATGTCCTCTTGTGCAGGAAGTCTTGGCACAGCAGCTCAAGTCCAGCTCACTTTTGTATTTATGTGTGGCAGATGCCTGCCTATCTACAGTTACCCTCTGGTTCATTGTTGTAATTTTTTGCCTGGAAAATGCATTCCTGATTATGCAGGAGGATTGTGTATTCAGCTGTATGTCCAAGGATTACTTCTGAGGGTTTCCTCAGATGGCTTTGAATGGTCTGTTGGACTTTTCCAGCGATGCTGAGTTGTAGAAAAGTTTAGTACCTGAGCCAAATTATCTTTAAATCCTTCCTGCCTTACACTGGCTATCTGTCAGTATTCCTGAAAACATTCATGCTGCAAGAAACATCCTACCAAGCCTGGTTTTTACCATTCTGTCCTCATTTTCAGAAGTTTAGCTCATCTGATCTTATTGCTGGCTACAAAGCTATTTTTACTGATTTAAATTTGTTATTCTTGGCCAGATTTCAGAGACTTTTCATTAGTAGACAAAAATTGCTTAGTGAACATGTTGGGCACTTTATTTATCAGAAGGAAAATCATGAACAAAAGCATTTTTTTAAGGGCATGTCCATAAATAATTTACCAAGGGCTACAAAATTATTTATAGTCAATAATCTAATTGTTACCAACTCAAACAAATAAATGGATGGTATAGCATAGGTAACATCTTTTATTGATATTTTTATCTCCATCTTTATCAGATGTCACTTTCTGTCAGCAGCAAGTCTAAAATATCTACTGATCATTTCTGAATCTTTTAGCACTGTTTTATATTAACACCTTTCAAAAAATATTGACCTATTCATAATCTTCACTTTTTATAGTCCAATAAATGTTTCTAAAATCATCTACACTTGCTTTCTCTGGGATATTTATAGGGAAACTTGTACCAATATGTCAAGCTTCCTGACAGACTTTTCCTCAAAGCAGACATAACAATGTGATTTTTGTCATTTAAACTCTTATTCAGTAAATAAGAATTTTGGTTATCAATTTTAACATCAGGCAGCTGTTAATTCTTTATTGCACACTCAAAGTGATTAAACTACATCAATAATCTCAACTAAAAATAGTGTTTCTGTTGTCTTCTGGGTTTGTGTCTGGAAAAATAATGATCAGTTAGTTTGGTTAATATGATAATTTTCTTTTTCAAGTGGATTTTCAAGGAGTTTTTATGCTATATGCATGCAGGTATTTAAATCATGCACAAATTTTGGGACCATAGGGAGGTCCTAAGAATATACAACACATATGTGTAGGTATTATTAATTTCCACTATCTACATGTGTTTGTGTAGCTGTGTCTAAATAGCCCAAAACAAAATTACATTCAAAGTCTACCCAGTAGTTATGAAGAGGGCTTTAAAAGTCTCAGTTCTTAAATGAAAATTCTAGGCCATGACACAGAGTCAACAATAACAGAGGTAAGCAAAAACATCCCCTCACAAAGTACAGTGTAAACAAAATGATCAGCAACCTCCCAGTCTCAAAATAAAAAAATTTAAAAAAAAATAAAAATAATAATAATAAAAAAAAAAACTACAACAACCCTGATTCATAAAACAAACAGATCTCCTTTGGCTCCAAAATAAATACCAGCTTGTCAGACTGTTTGACTATATGAAGCACCTGGCACGCTCTTGATACTCTCCAGGTTGTAAATTATAATGAGAAAATTTCACAGACCTGAGCTCAGTGACCCATGTGGTTCTCTTCATCTCTGTGTTCCTGTTATTAACTATTCAAACAAGATCCACAGAACCTGGCCTAACTGATCTGCTTATCTTCAGATGCTCAGGAATACCTCTCCATCTGTTTTCAATGTATCCCTCCCCATGGCACCTGGGGTAATTAAGCATTAAAAGCGCAGGCAGGACTTCAGTGAGCCCGCTTGAGCTATTGCAACCTGAGCCTCACTTCAGGCTTCAGATCTGCTTAGGGGTGGGCTCCTGCCTTTAATAAAGCTCATGGCTTAGCCCAGTTTTCAGATGCTGAGGCACTTTGAGGTTCTGAGGTTCAGGGGGGATGATCCACATCCAGGCGGTTCCAAGCAGTCGGGCAGGTCACCAGCAATGCCTGGAGAGGATCTCTCTGTCAGGAATCTGTGGTTTGGGTACCAGCTAGGTGTCCAGACATTCTGTATCCTAAAAGAAATTGAAAGACAGATATCTAAACACCATCAAAATCCCATGTGACTAAATTTGTGTGAAGATCATTATTTTTATTATTGCAGAAAGCATCTCCAAATTCCAATTCTCTTTCACAGACTCAACTTTGCAAAGCAGATACATGCAGAACCCCTGTACAAAAAGGTTGAAGACTGCCACAAGAGAAGTTGTCAGTTAAAAAGACTTTTATATTATTTTTTTTGCTTTTTGCTTTTTTGCTTTTCCTGCTTATAATTCAGAAAAGACATTTGTTGGAGAATATTTCTTGTCTATTGACTATAGAGTAATTTTCACTGCTTTATTGTAGGGGACTTTCCTATTCTACCTCCTCATGTTCACATTCCACTACTTGTCTTCATTTACCACTTTGTCACTGGGACATTTGAAAAGATAAAAAAGAAAAGAAAAAACAAGAAAGAGAGAGAGAGGTCCATACGGCTTTCAGGAAGAAAAGACTTAAACAGGCTGAGAATTAGTTTATACATTGATTTGTCTTTTATGTTGTTTAGAAAGCCTGAACTGTGAGACAGGATTTTTTGTCATACATCGTGCACACTCTCACACTGAAGCAGACTTTATTTGACCTCTTAATCAATCTGTGCCAGTGTAGGGAAAAAAGAGGGAGATACAAGATAGCTTATATAAACGCCAAGTTGGCTGTGTTCCTCTGAACCATCTGCACTTCTAGCCATGGTCAGACTAAATGTCTGCTAATGGCCCCCTTCTTCTGTGATCCATTTATATGTCCCTCTTTCTCTTTTTTTCTTTTTTCTTTTTTTTTTTTTTTTTTTTTTTTTAAGTGAAAAACAAATGGCATTATTGGACTTGCTCTGCTTCAATGCAGCTGTGAATTTCAGGCCTAGAAAGGCAGCCAAGGAGAAGTCAGACAGCAAAGTCTTTCTGCTTAGAGAAGCAAGGCCAAAACTGCTGATTTGGCTTCATTATGATACATGGTATAATTTTTTTTAATCTATAAATTTTAATATGGTCCTTCGAGGACAAATTTTGAACTGATGATTTTTCCATTTCTTTTCTTCTTCCACCACATCTTTAGAAGCAAAGATGTTTGTTGGAAATATTCTGGGTTATAATTACTGGACCTTATAACTTGTTAATCCACCTGCAGATAGGATGAAACCTTAAAACTAAACAAACTTTATGTGGCTTATAAGATGGTGGCCAGGATTGGCTTTCTGGAGGAATACATTTTGGCCATAGCAGGATCCATTCTCAGTGGTGCTTTGGTAATAGTGAAAAGTGCATTTTGAGAGAAACACGAGAGGAAGTGGAGACCAGCCAGTAAAACAAGACCCTGAGTCCAATTGAGATCTCCAGGTACTCCTATAATATAAACAACAACTAATCACTGTTCCTTAAAGCTGCATGTGAATCCTTAGTGCTTCCTCTTAGAGCCTGGCTTTTTGCAACAGTCCATCTTTTCATATTAATTTTCCCTATGGCCAAAAGACTTAAATAGGCAAATATTGACTCCTTGTGAACGGCACTGACACACGCATCTGTAAGGATACTGCTCAGGCTTGCTTTTTCCAGGATGTGTGAGTGAGGCCCTGCTCTGATCTGAAAATCCCAGAGCTGGGTCAGTGCAGAAGTGGGCACTGATCTGGTCAGGATCTGCAAGAGCCTCCTGAGGTCTTGCCTGGCTTCTCCTCAAATGAAATCAGTGCACTGATGTGTCCCATTTCAAATCAAAAAGGTACCAAAAAAAGGGGGGTACTAAGTTCCATCAAAATGGCAGTATGGAAAGATAAGCTTTCAGAGTTTCTCTGTGTCTGTAGAAACTAACATGTACAAGTGGACACCTCTACTAAAATCTGCTTAGGACCTGTGACTGATTTACTGTGTTAATATACTCTCACCTCCATAATTTTCCCTGGTAAAGTTCAGGACTGGGATCTTCAAGGGTACCAAAGTTTCACTGAAAATCTGAAATAACTGGGTTTCTATATATTTTGAATAATCTTGACTGAGAGTCTTGAATTAGAGCCTCCCAGTCTGTATTTCACAACCCACGCAGGGATTCTAATTTTCAAATGTGCCCAGTACTTAATAGTTCTTATTGATATTATCAGAGGGTGTGATGTGTCCAGGGCACACCACAAGAGGTTCTGAGCCCTGCCTGCCATTTGTTTTGTCCAGGTGACATAAATAAGCTCTCCCATGTGTTGCACTCCTCCTTGATGCCTGATTATTTGAGTGTAAAATCCATTCCCCTCCAACCAAATCACACAACCAAATCAGCACAAGGGGCTGTCCTCAGATGAAGTTCACTCTAAAGTCAATTAACTTTGCAGAAAAGAAGGGGAGGGAGGGTTCCCATCTCCTTTTGTCACAAGACACCCCTGTAAGTGTGTGCATGACCTTTTGGAGGGTCTGATTTTCTGGGGAAAAAAAACAAATGCTACACATCCTTCCTATCCATGGGGTGTTTCAGCCCTGGGTGAAGGCACAGGTTAGATCCCTCTTTGTGTCATGGCAGACCCTGACAGCTTTGGGACAGGGAAGAATTTGTGTTTGGAGTCTCTTAAAATTGAAAGTAAAAGCACTGAGGAGTGAAGGCAATGAGAGGAGGCCACTTTCACCTCTCCACATGCCAGGCCCTGGTTAGAGGCACCAAGAAGGGGCTCCCAGACACCATGTGAGTGGAGCTGGTCGAGCCAGTGGTAACTGTGCATTTTTGGGCAGGTGTGCATTTCCCAGCAGACCCCAGCCTGGCACCTACTCATGAGCTGCTGTCCCCACAGCCTCGCCTCTGAGGCTCCCAAGGCTGGGTCTCAAAACTTCAATTTAAGCCTGAGTTCAACAGAACTAAAACAGCTACAGAAATGTCAGTGGTGTAGGGTGTTAAACTGCCAGTACATATTGGAGGTATGAGATGAGCTGTGCCTCCTCTTCCTCTGTTCTCCTGAAATTGCAGGGACTGATTTATATGTACAGGCAGATTCTACTTGTGAGCAAAACTGAGCAAGCTTGCATGGCCAGGAATAACACCATTACTTTTAATGGAAAGAAGCCATTCTTGACCCAAAACTCTGAAATAGTTCCACACAATATGTTGAATACATAAAATCTCAGGTTTCCTTTGACAGTAAAATGTTGGGGGTTTTGTTCCAGTCCTACAGGAGGAAAGAAAAAAGAGAGAGAGAATTAATTTTTTATGCTTTCTCCTCCCTGTGAAAATCTTCATTGTGGAAGCAGAAGGTACTTGTTATAAAATCAGAAAAAAAATCACTATGTATATCAGTATGAACAGGAAAGTTAATTCTTGTCAAGAAACAAAATTACAGTTCATAAATAAGTAGAGTCAGTGCAAAAATAATCAAGATCCTCAGCCAATCACTGGTTTCAGTCATTGAAAATTGTTAGAGTATAATGGATTCTCTATTTCATTTGAAATAATCTATCCAACAGCCCAGGTTAAAGGTCATGCACTCACAGGAAAGCAAACAGCTAAAACCATGAGTCTGCTCATTCATAAAGAAATGTTTGAACCAGTTCTCTTACAAAAACATGGGTGTAGGGCTAAAATCATGAGACCTGTCTGTATACACTAGATACACTCTGGTCCTGATCATATAGTACTGAATTCAACAAAAATATGGCTCAGCCACTTTGTGGAAGAGGTCCTGGGTTGGGTTTTAGGTATTTCCTTTCTATTTCCAATATTCTTATCCAAAGCTTTACGCTATGATATTTCTAATTGCAACAAAGAAGATTAATTTAATACCAATTTGGCATCTGAGTCAATATACATCTCTCAAAATATAAGAAAAACCTATTACTCAGATCAAATTCTGAGGAACATGTAAATCAGTGTGGGCAGCTCAGAGAATGTTGGAGGTGCTACAATTTGAAATTTAATGAAGATTAACAAAGGGACAAATGTAACAAGAAATACCTAAAAAATAAGTGTGTGCCATGGACACAAACTGAAGGGAGTATTTGTTGATTTAAAATTGCTTTTTTCCCCTAGAGTGCAATTTATACAGTCTTGTAATTACATACCCCATCCCATGGATAAGTAAACAGGTCCTGTCAGGAGTGAATTTTGGATCTGTGGGTCTGTAGATAAGCCCTCCATAATATTTTTTCTTGAGAAACTTGCCATAAGTATCATGTAAACCCTTAAACAGGCCTCAAATGGGGGTGGATCTTGCGTCAAAACATGAGAAAAAAACCAAATATTTTCTCATATGACCACAGTGTATACCCAGGGCACCACAGTCAGGATGTAATTGAAGTACAGGTATCTGTACAGGGCTTTGTGTAAATAGACAAAATGGTTGTTCCTTCTTTCACAACTGGCTGATCCCCTAGTTTAGAATAAAATAAATGTTACAGGCGTGTAGACAGACAGCTTCTAAATTCATAACTTTTTTTGGTGTAAAAAGGTATAAAACTTTGCAAAGTTTCTGAGCACCTATTTATATAAATTAGATTGTTTGCTACTGAATATTATGCTAATACTCTACTACTAGTCAAAACTAAAAGTGGGGGAAAAATCAACTCTTTTCTCTATCAGTAGTTTCTTTTTTATCAGTAGTTTCTTTTTTTTTCTTTTTTTTTTACCAAATTTATTTGCTAAACACTCATGTCTTCTTATAGAATGAAAGCAGGTGAATGGGGAAACAAACAAACAAACAAACAAACAAAAAACCACCAAACAAACAAAAAAAAAAAAACCACAAGAGAATTTAACACTTCTTTCTCAAGCCCAAACCATACTGGTGTGTTTTCATTAGTCATCCTCAACTTCTCCAGCTCAGAAATAATGGAATAAATTGTTCCTTGTACTGCAGTAGTTCCCAGAGAGCCAGCTGTACTCTGCTCAGTTCACACTTGAACTTGTGCTTTTCCTCCAGAGCCAAAATGAGAAGATAACGAGCAAGGGAAGAAAAATCTCATTAGGTCATTTATATAAGAAATTAAACATGAATCTTCCAGTCCAGTGTGGACTGGACCCATTAGCCCTGTTTTCACCTGTGTGTTGGAGATGTTTTGAGACCTTATAGAGAGATGTTTGTGTACTCATCTTTATTACTGAGATCACTAACAAATTTGGCACAGTCTATTAAGTGTTCAGGTACTATGGTAATTAGCTCAGTCTGAAATCCTCACCAGATGAAAAAGTGCAGCAGAATGACCTTTTAATCCCCTTGCCTTCATTTCGGCATCTTATCAGCATTTCACAGCTCCTTCTTAACATGTGACAGTGTAGAGAATTTCATAATTCATTTCAGCTGTTGAATCCAAATGCAAAATTACTGGAGGATTTCTCACAGACACTTCATACAGAGAACTTTTGTATTTCAAGGCTTGAAACAGGTTAGTCTATGAAAACCATTTCTAATGACTCAGATGGTGTCAAACTCACAACGAGCAGAGTGGTTCTGTCCCAGCAGAGTACAGCACACGGTGTGGCTAAACCATTCTTGACATTACTCTCTGTAATTTAAGATCAGTCAGAGACAGGCTCTTCTTCTTCTGTCAAAATCAATGTCTGAATCCTTTACAAATAGCCTTTATGTTCTTTGGAGTGACTCCTCTTCTCCCACAGGGTTTGTTGGCAAGTGGTTCAGAGTTTGAAGCACTTTGAGTAAAGTTTGCAGCACCCTTGCAGTGCTGTTGCTCACAGGTACTGGGCAGGGATGTGGTCAGTCCTAAGGAGAACTTTTCTGGGAGCAGAGGGGTTGACAGGAGACACATCAAGGTGGTGGGAGTAGAACAAGGCAGTGGTGGTGATCCCCTTTCTGGGTGTTTGATGTCTACTTCTCCATGTACCAGAGAGAGTCATGCTGTTAGCCTTGAAGAGTGTCAAGAGTGGAGATATTCCACCAGGGCTTCTGCACCTGAGACCTTGACTTGGACTGAAATTTGTAAATGTTGAGTTTTTGATTATATGTCAATGTTTGTAGAGTGGTAGAAGCAAGAGAAACTTGTTCTTTAAGGGAATTTCTTGTAGCTTTCCACTGAGTGTTTTTTCGACATGAGTCCCATCAACCATTTTAGGTGAATAGATGTCAGTTCAAGAAAAGAGATTTTTAGGAATAGCTGTGAGCAGCAGCCACCTGTAATTTTGCTGATGAAACTGAAAAAAATCCTGGTCTGCATGAGTCACCTGGTATACCCCTCTCTTTAGAGAAATCCTCTGACTTCAACAACAGCTTCCTAGTAATGAAAAGCCCATCCTAATGTAGCATCAAAAAATATATGTAAGAATAAGATTGTCTAAAACCTCAGGTTACCTGAAAGTCTCAAGCTTTTGATGCATCATCCACCTGAATATAATCACTGTCTAGT
The DNA here is from genome assembly GCA_032173965.1 of Sitta carolinensis. Taxonomy (NCBI): domain Eukaryota; kingdom Metazoa; phylum Chordata; class Aves; order Passeriformes; family Sittidae; genus Sitta; species Sitta carolinensis. The sequence goes on along the minus strand of CM063313.1, from coordinate 5,601,434 downwards.
AGAGCTGATGGGGAAGAGTCAACACAGTTGAATATTTCTGGCATAGAGTCAGGCTGAATCATCCAGAGAGGGATGTCGATGTTGAAGGCTGTCTTCAAAAGCAAAATACAAGTGGTTTTTTTTTTTTTAGTTCTGAACAAATTATTGTGTGGTGTAATACTGCCATTGCAATTAAACTTTGGGGCCTGAAACCTCAGAGTATAAATGTTGTGGATTTCACCTGCTTGTAGATACTGTTTTCCTTTTCCTGGAACCTAGTTATACAAATGGCAGATAGAGAGAGATACTCCTGTGATTTATATCATAGCTGCCACCACAATATTTGATCCCTTGTAGTGGGAGACATGGATGCCAGTAATCTAAGAGTTACTTAGATTCCAAATCCTGTAATGTGTTGGCAGAAATCTTATGACTCCATTAAGTTGTGTTATACTGTTTGGAAAATAGACATATCAATCATCTTCAGTTAAATATTTAGAACTCATGTGATATTTAAGAGAACAATGATCTTTAAGATATAAAAATAGTATATTCAATCTATTCTGCACTCTCACAGACTTAGTTTGAGTTACATGGCAAGCAATATCGTCTCAGTGATTTAAATCCACAGCAGGGAGCACTAAAATTAACACAGTGCTGGAGGTTAGGTGAAAATAATCTGCATGCACAATGGAGCTGTGGTGTGCCCCAGAGCTTTGTGCAGCCTACTAGAAACAAAGATGAAATGAGGGAGTGGCGAGTGATGCAGTAGGAAGAGGAATGATGTTACGGGTGCTTGTCATTCTCTCCAAGATGCCAGAATTCCATGAGGTTTGACACCTGTGAGCTGGGCTTCCTTTGCAGTCAGGGAAATCAAGGCAAGAGAAGTGCATGGGTGTGCACAGAGGATGGTGGTAAACGCATAATTTTGGAATGTGTGTCTGCACAGGCCCTAGAACAGCTCAAACTGAGGAGGAAAATGGCAATGGCCACTTGTCCTGGAGAATTGTGGCTCAGGAGATATCATGGTGCAGGATGATTCTTCCTCCTATTCACCTCCACCATTCTCTGCATAAAATCAGGGGCAAGGGGAACAGCTAATTGTTTTTCTCTGGTTGTGTTTTAGCACAGGTAGAAGGAGAAAAGAAAAAACAAAAAACTACACCAAGAGCCATAGCAAAGTAAGAAGTGCCAAACTGGGTTCAGACACGTGGACTAGCTTGCAAGCATCCAGTCTCCAACAACAATCTGGGTCAGATGCCTCTAAGGAATGTGAATTAAATCTGTAGAAGGCAGATATTGGGTAATTTGTTCTCAGTGAGAATTTCATCCTAAATCATAACAGTTACCGATTGGTCTTAACCCTGAAACACAACATCTTGCATCCCTTGATCGTTCTGGATATCCTGTTGCTTGAGCAGACCTCAATAATTTCTTGGCCCCAATGACATCTTGTGGTGAGGAGTTGCACGACCTGATGCCAGAATTTCTGCCTTTCCTTGGTTTTGAAGTTTTGCTTTTCAATTTATCCAAGGCTTTATGTTTCAAGGATTGTTGGGGGTTTTTTTGCATAAATGTACATAGTTCATGGTTTATTCTTGGTTCTCATCTTCGTGTGTGTTCCAGAACTAGATGCTGAACCTCTTTAATATTGAAAGATTTCACAGGATTGACTTAATGTCTCAACTCATCTGACAAGTAGGATATGAGAGGCATGAGTTTGGGGGAATTTTTTTTTTTTTTTTTTTTTTTTTGCAAGAAACAAAAAATTTTACTTTTCACACAATAACCAGAGTTGGAAGGGACCCTCAAGGTTCATTGACACCCAACTCCAGTGTCATTTATCTGCACTGGGTCATATCTCTAAAGGTGGACAGAGTTTGCTTTTACAGTGATTCCAAAATTTCATGTTTCACTTTGCATGAAATAACAAAGAATTCAGATTGTTCAAAAAAAGAAATTTAGGTTGGGCATTTCAACATAATGCCCAAAGGCATTTTAAAACTGGGGGTGGATGGAATGACATAACACCAAAAACAAAATGGCATACCTCAGGAACCCAACTTCTCCCCTGTTCCTGGAGACCTTTTAGTTTGCATGCAAACAGAAGCCAGTCCAAAGAATAAAGTAGGATCTAATAACAATCTTTGACTACAAAAGAAGATTATTTTTATGAGAGATCTATGCTCTCCTCAGAGGGCACAAGATGCAGCAAAGGAAATATCCACTGGATATCAGAAAATCTTTTTCACTCTGAGCATGGTAAGCAGTTGTGCAGTTCTTCCTCAGAGATTTTCAGGACTTGGCTGAACCAGACCCTGATGTGCTGGATCTAACTTTGAAGCATAACTTGTTCTGATCAAGAGATTGGACAGGCGACCTTCAGAGGTTCCATCCAACCTGAACTACTCTATAAATTTGTGACATTTATGATGCTTACCTGGGATTAAACTACTTGAAATTCATCCAAGGTACAAAATGCAGTTTAGGGCTCAGCTATTTAGAGCTCAAATTCAGGCCTTTTTCTTCAAAAAACAAACTTCTCAGGAGAATTAAAAAATTCAGAGGAAAAAATAACATTATTTTTAGATCCCCCAAAAGACCCCCAAAACATCCCACAAGTACTGTTCAATGTTAATTAAATTCTGTGTTTGAGCTTCAGTCACTGCTCAGCAATGAACCTGCTGCCATGATAGCCTGACAGTTATTTCAATTTATGACTGTTAAGAAATCTAAACCTGAGGAGAGATCAAATCTCAAAGCTAAGTAGAAAGAGAGAAAAAAAAAGAAAACAAAGCCACCAACATTGTGCTTTGACTAAAAATTTAAACTGCCAGAGTAAGAGCTAAGTTTTTATAAGTTTGATTATTACAACAATGCTGATCTGAAGCAACAGAGTAGTTCCACAATAATATCTCCTCTACTTGTCATCAGAAAAAAATTGTGCTGGCACTGATCAAAACTTTCTTCCTGATAAGTATGGGAAAGAAAAAGTGGGAGACACAGATTTTTGCATAAAACCAATTTGGGCATCCTGTGAGTTGCCTATTACTGGGAAATACAGCATGTTTCAAAGAACTTAGATCCAGTACTCAGTGAAATTGGTGCACCATAATGCAACCCAGAGTTGCTATGGGCATGTTAAGATTTACATGCAAAGAACATCTCCTCAGGGCAGGGCTGCTTCAAGCCCTCTCAGCAGCCACTGTGGTTCAGTTTACTGGGACAGACTTGGTCGAGGGGATCCCCAGCATCTCCATTTTGTGCAGCTTTGCACTCTCTGGGCACACCCCTCAGTTCTAGGGTGGACACTAATCTGCAAAACATGATGGAATGGGGGACCTCTAATCCTGTTTTCACTGGAAAAACAAGCTCAGGTCACTCTGCCCCTTGGAGATCTGGTGCAGAACATAGCAGAGAGAAACTCTGGTAATGAGTGGATAGAGTGATGGTGCAATTACATTTGACATATGTTGTCATAAATCAAACCTGACAGAAGTCCCAGAATTATTTTGCAAAGCTCTGTACAGACTGGAATGTCCAAATCTTTGAGGCAAAACATAAAACCAAAGTCCTGTCCCTTCTTGTCTTTAATGAGCCTATGACCATATTTTAAATAATTGAGCTGTGAGGACTGAGGGCAAAGCATTTCCAGATCAAGGGCAGCAAGATATGCATTAAAAAGAATGGGTAGATTGAGGGTATTTTTCTCTCTTAATGCTGCAATGTAGAGCTGTGATCACTAGCAGTATAATGCTGGCACCTGGGCTTGTGTCTGTGCTGCCAGCACACAAGAGAAGAGGATGATGATCAGATCTTTCAAATAAAATATATATATAAAAGAGGAAAAAATACTTTCATCTTAGAAAGATGAAAATTATGGTTCTCATGGAAGGTGTTCAGATTCTGTACAGAACACTGGGAAAATAAAAGTCACAGAAAGGAAGGCTGCCTTGAAGTCTCATCTTAGAATCACAGAATCATTTATATCAGAAAAACTCTCTAAAAACATTGAGCCCAGCCATTCCCCCAGCACTGCCCAGAACTGTCCCATGTCTCAGGTGCCACATCCATATGGCTTTTAAATCACTACATGGACAGGGACTCCACCACTGCCCTGGGCAGCTGTGCCAGCCCTGGACAGTCCTTTCCATGGAGAATTTTTCTCTAATATCCCATTTAACCCTGCCCTGTCCCAGGCTGGGGCCGTTCCCTGTCCTGCTGTCCCTGTTCCCTGGAGCACAGCCCGACCCCCCCGGCTGTCCCCTCCTCTCAGGGAGTTGTGCAGAGCCACAAGGGCCCCCTGAGCCTCCTCTGCTCCAGCCTGAGCCCCTGCCCAGCTCCCTCAGCCCCTGCTGGGGCTCCATTCCCTTCCCCAGCTCCCTCAGCCCCTGCTGGGGCTCCATTCCCTTCCCCAGCTCCCTCAGCCCCTGCTGGGGCTCCATTCCCTTCCCCAGCTCCCTCAGCCCCTCCTGGGGCTCCATTCCCTTCCCCAGCTCCCTCAGCCCCTGCTGGGGCTCCATTCCTTCCCAGCTCCCTCGCCCTCTGGGCTCATTCCTTTCCCCAGCTCCCTCAGCCCCTCCTGGGGCTCCATTCCCTTCCCAGCTCCCTCAGCCCCTCCTGGGGCTCCATTCCCTTCCCCAGCTCCCTCAGCCCCTCCTGGGGCTCCATTCCCTTCCCCAGCTCCCTCAGCCCCTCCTGGGGCTCCATTCCCTTCCCCAGCTCCCTTCCCTGCCCTGCACACGCTCCAGCCCCTCGGGCTCTCTCTTGTCCTGAGGGGTCCAGAGCTGTCCCCAGCACTGGAGGGGCCCCAGCAGAGCCAGGGACAGACCCTGCCCTGGACACTTTAGAGCTGGTACAAGGCAGGATGCTCTTGGCTCATCCAATCCATCCAAAAAAGAATGGAGATTGTCCTTTGCCCTCCTTCTGTTGCTCATATATTTGCAAAGCCAGTTTTTGTTGTCCTTTATGGCAGTGGCCAGATTAAATTCTAGTTGTCCTTTGGTCATTTTAATTTTCTTCCTGTACAACCTCACAATGTTTCTGTAGTTCTCCTGAATTTCGTCCTAAGGTCATTAACTCCCCATTTTTTCAATAATTTCCAGCCAAAGCTCTCTGCTCAGCAAGGACAATTCTTTTCCCTGCAGGCTCAATTTTTGGCACATGGGGACAGCCTGTCCCTGTGTCCTTAGGATTTCGTGTAGGCTTTCCCTGGCTGCCCACCATGTCTTTTTTATCCTGCACAGCTGGCAGTGGTCCTGGTCCCCAGTGCTCCCTGAAGGCTTCTTTTATAGGGAAGGGAAGCTTGGAGCTTACTGCTTCTGGCTTGGGACCCATCAGCTCCTGTCTCATGAGCTGCAGGCTGCTGGCAGCTCTCTCTGCTCCCTGAGGCTCCCCCAGTTTGGGAAACACCTCTGTGCACAGAGTGCTTCTCTGACAGCTGGGTGGGCACCAGAGATGCTCCCCTGACTCATCAGAACCTCCCTCCTGGCCTGGTTTCTCCACAGTTTTGGTTGGAAACAGTGAAATAGTGCAGTATGTCCTGTTCTGAGGGCAGGGCTGGGTTAGGTGACCTCCAGAGGTCCCTTCCATGAAATTACTGCAAGATTCCATGATTTCCTACTAAACTGTTGTGTAATAGCGAGAAACATCCATCATCCTTGGATATATTCCAATTCATGGGTTTTTTTCCTACAGAGATTGAATAAAAAAATGATACAATTTTGCAATTAAAATAAGAATCTTTAATTAAATTGTGCTCTTTTGTTTCTCCCGAGACTACACAGTCTGAGTTCCCACTGATGATATTTCACACTGACATACCACAGGGGTTTATTCCTAGAATATTTTCTGTTATTCTAGTTCTTAATGTTCCATGAGAATAAAGGAGTGGCTTCAAAGAGAAATTTTCTGTTTCCTGAAGTTTTAATCTACTAAGATTTCTAAACACTTAGTAGCTATAAGAAGTGAAAACAGGAAAGTCTAATGGCAAGATTTTTAAAATCAACCCAGTGTTGAATTGCAGAATATTAGTAGTCCATAAATCAAAATAATTTCACTGGAATGTATATGCCCTCTCTTCATCCATTTCACCTATTTTCCGCAGATGACCAGAAAAGTTTAAGCATCTTCTTGGTTTTAATAACATTTTTGTTGACAAAACAAGGCAGAAGTTTAAAAATTTTTTCTGTCTGCAGATAAGTCATGAAGACCCACTCTGTCACCTTCCTCTAATGAACTGGTCACCTTGCAGAGCTGGCAAGAGCTGAATAGTTTTCATCAGGCTTGCATGTGTGACTGCCTTACAAAGTACTCAGGATTGGGTATCAGTCAAAACAAGCCTATGCAAAAATTTACCATTTTAGCAGATGGCAACAGAACAACTCACTTGCATGCAGTAAAAGCCTTAATATTTCCACAGCTGGCAAGTTTCCTGTGGTCTAAATGATTGGAGCTTTTTGGTTTTTGAGAGAGGAGACTGAAATCAGGCTTTAACTCATAAAACATTTTGTGTTTCAAATATCAAGGTGCCTTACAGATTTTTGCTCCCCAAAAAAGACAGAACTAGAAGGTTTAAGTAATTTGGAGAGGGAAAGCATGTCTTTCATCTTCTGCCCCACATCCTGAAGCAAAAGCAGTGATATAGTAAAAGCTCAGTTTTGGATTCTGTGACATTTTTTACAATCAGGTTTTCTTGATTGTTACTCTACAGCCAGAGATCTCACCTCTTGCCTCTCCTGACCAATATAATTGTGTCAACAGAAGTCTGCAGTACAGAGGAGATCAACTTCTGAATTTTATTGTGCTGCTTCTGTGAAGTCCAGTGTAACAGGAGAGTGTGTTATGAAACCAGGCAATAATATTGCACAGCTATGAGTCACTCAATATACACTGGTTTTGTCAAGAGCAAAACCCCTTTATCGGAAACAATGCCTGTAGGAAAGTTAACTATTCCTGATAGCAGGTTCTCAGACTGGAGTTGCCTGGTCCATGAGGAAGCCAAAATCCTATTGTAATGCTATGTAAACTGAAGCTTTATTAGTTCACACACTTTTTGACAGTCAGAAGATTTGAACCAAAAGAGACTTTGTCAGAGCTGAAAACTGTTCTGGGGTTTCACTAGTACCAAAGGATGTTTCAAAGGAACGGCTAATATTTCTCCCACTCTGCATGGCTTGTGTTAGGAGCTGAAGTTTATAATTTATGGAGTTTATAATTGTGACTTTTGACCACTTGCCCTGGCATTGAGGTCGAGGCAGTATGGGCAAATCCTGCTCAGATTTAGAACGAATAAAGGCCTGAAAAGTTGCCCCACACCTGTGCTTTAGGCTTTCCTTAAACTATAAGATTCATCTTTACTTCAGAATGTGAATTTTACTACCTCCATGCTAAGGAAGTCAATTATCATGTTTTCTTCCCAATGGGATCTTCTTTTGAAGTAGACATACACCAAAAAATTGCCTTGAAATGGATCTGTCACTATCCAGTCCCCTTTATTTTAGTGTGACCTGCTCTCTAGCACAGGGGTGGATGAAAATCTTAGGCTCTGGTCCCAACAGTCACCACAATGATGGGGTTATTTTGCCTGCTGGGAACAGAGTCAAAACATATTTTCCCACCTTCTATGACTGGCAGAGCAAGGCGTTGTTCAGGGGACATTTTGCCATTTCCAGATGCATGCCTCATTATTCAAAAGTAACTTTTTAAAGCAAAATTGATCTGCATTGTCCTTCCTCGCTTCCCTGTTTTCTACAGGCTACTGCTCTACTGTTATGCTCTGTAAAATCTCTGTTCATACTACTCTGCAGAAAATATTTATTCCACTGATTCTATGTTAAAATTTAAAGATTGCTCAAGTCTGGCCATGTCCAGGCAAATAGTGACAGGTTCCCACAGATACTACCCATGCACACACCCACAGTTTAGATACAGAAGTTAATTCTTCTTAAATGTAATAACCAGAGAAAAAGCCACAGAAATATTTGTTTGCTTTATACAGTCCTGAAGTGTTTAGACTGATGCACCAGGTGCTTTACAGCACCCTGAAAGTGGGCAGTTTGGGTCCTTTGTATGGATAGCAGCTCGTGAAAACTTTGGAAGCATCAATCAGTGCTCTCCACAGCAGTTCAGCTGGCACGATTGCTGGGACTCATCTGTGAGGTTACAAAGCACCCACGGACTCAAACCTTGCTCCTTTACTATCCTGGCCATCTTAATCTTGGTACTACTATGCAGGGAAGATGGTGCCTTTCATCCCAAATTGAATGGGTGTAAATGGAACGAGCATCCAGATCTGCTGTGTCGCATCTGTGTCATCATCAGTAGTCATAGTACTTATTTTCTTTTTTTTTTAACCCACTCTTTTCCATCTAAGTGGGGATCATTGAAAGCAAAACCACAAAATCCAGTTGATCTAATTTTTTTTTTTTTTTTTTTTTTAGTAAAAGGAGGCTGAAATAAATAATGAAAAAAAAAAGAGCTGAGTCCATACTGAGTGTAGTCCCTGATGAACCAGAACCACCTGCCTTCACCCTAAATTCACTCTGGCCACTCCTGTTTTCCACCACTTCTTGCAAATTAGATATCAGACACCTTCTTAAATGTCCACAGATATACTTTTTGTTAAAGAAAAAGCCCATTGATGCAGACAGCATTTTTCCTCTCTGTCTAGATAACACAGGACAGAATGGTGACCCTCCACACAGCACAGCCCCAGCCTTGACAGGGAGCTGGTTCCCTGTACAATATTTTAACAGACTAACATGCAAGGAAAAAAAAAAAGGACATTTGCCCTGTGAAATGAAAGCTCAATGATTTAAAAAGCAGCAGTGTGTGTGTGAGGAAAGGAAGGGAGGATGGGGGATGGGATGGCAGATTTCACTTGTCAGGTCAGGGGTGACAAAAAATCATCCTGATCCAATAGACCATGTGAAAGGATATTACTGGGGTATGAAAAAATTCTTTTGGGGGGACAGAATGTATTTTTTCTGCCCTTTCTCTAAAGCCCTGTTATTTTTTTGTTCTTTGCTTGCATCTGTTAAATGCTGGAATGTCTGCAGGGACATTTTTAAAAGCTGCACAATGTCAATTAAATTTGCCGAGCAGTATATCTTTTTGGAGTACGTGTGACCTTTTCTGTTTGTCATTTCCTGGGCATCACACCAAGTGATCCTCTTAGGATGCTGGCTTTGTGGAGCAGGCTCACAGCAGCAGGACTGCAGGAACTGCAGGTTTCTGGGACGGCTGCCAACCTCCGGATAATTGCCATCAGCAGGAAAGAGCTAGAAAAGCTTGGCTGAGTCCATCTTTTACAGATAGATTGACCCCTTTCTGCCACTGCAGAATCACAGTCAGAGAGAAACACATATCCAAAAAGAGAGAGAAGGGAGGGGAAGGAGGGGGAGAGAGGAATGATTACAGCAGGAAGGCTACATCTGATCTGAACAAGGGAGATTCGGAGGTTACGCTCGCAGCTTTGCCTTCGCCAATATTTAAAATATCTTCTGTTTTAAGACAGACAAATCTGAGACTGAGGCTTAAATCCTGAGCTCTGTTACAATAGAACTGGTGCTTTTTGTGAGACCAGAGTCAGAGCTCTGAGAGAGGGGAGAGAAGGGTGGGAATTCAGTACCTTCGTGTGATACATCTGCTGGGAAATAACAGTTTGAACATATATGCAGCAATCAAAAGGCAGAAAATTAATGCGTGCTGAAAGCCACTGCAGGTGCTTGGTAAGGGGATGGAGGACAGAAAAACGAAGGAGAAAGGAGGCTGTGTGCCCACAGCTCAGTAGCTAAGCTGAGGTGTTTCAAAAAACAGCAAGAACCACAATTGCACTTTATGAGAGCTGGGAATGGAAAGCATTAAGTACCCTTAATACCCGCATGTCCAGCAAGTGGCTGAGTGGGGTAAGTGGTGGTGACACAGCCAGGAGGTGATTTCAGCAACCAAGTTTTCAGATACACCACCTACTCCATGTGCTTGTGCCCCTCAGCTTCCTGCAGGGCTCAGATTCAGTGCTGCTGGTAAACACCTGCAGCACAGGAGTCCAAAATCTCCGTGTGGGAATTTCCAGGCAGATGCTGGGATCCCCACCCTGAGCCAGAGCTGCCTCCCTCTGGCATATCTCAGTTGAGGTGGGACAGAAAATGGTCAAAGTCTGACTGAAATGCCAAACCTGCCCCAGGAAATCCCAAACTGTAAGATGCAAGACCAGCTCTCTTTTCACTTGGGAATAGAAAGGGCTGAGTGGGTTACAGGGGTAAGCAGTTGTTCCTTTCATGTATCTGTGTGACCTTCCAGATATGGGCACCACAATTCTGCTGCCTCTCTCCTCTCCTGGAGGAAAGTCCTTTCATCACTCATGGAAATGCAGCTGTCATGCAGCAAAGAGTAATTCTAAGCCACAAAAAATGTATAAAAATATGCACGACCTCTGAAAATCAAGATCTTTATGGAAAATAAAGCTTCTGAAACAGAATCTCTTCTCTGTGTTTACATCAGTGCAGTCTCGTATTAAGATGTTTGATGCTAAAGAAATAACACCCAAATCCATTCATTAGCATTGCCTCTTGTTCTCTCCTCACCCCTGATCTATCTCTTAATTGCCAACATAAATAATACTTGGGTTACAGCAATGTCCTGTGGCTCCAAACTGGGGGAACTTCGGTGCATAAGGTGCTGAGCAAACATGTATGGAGGCATAATCCTGTCAAATATTATCCAGGTCATATGATCTATAGCTATATTCCTCCCTGTAGAGAACACACTCAGCTCAGCAAGCTTGGCCTGTTTCTCTGTGTGACACTGAATGTCAGTGAGTGACATCTCACAGATGATACTTTATTGGTAGAGCAGGTGCTGGTGGCAAGAACTATATTTATAGAGCAGAGGTCTAAAAATGGGTCTGTGCCTAACAGGTCTCAGTCACTTCCAGAACAGAAATGAGTCTTTCATAAGACCTTTCCCCTCTTCTTTCCTTGCTCACAAACTCTCACCAGAATGAGAAAGACAAGGGGTACTTCCCAGACCCCAGCAGAAGAGCCATTCAGTCTGGGATATAGAGCCCAGATCCTCCCTAGGAAGGGAGATCTGTGTATCAGAGGAGGTTGCAGATCCACACATCACAGGCTGGTCTTTTTTACAGAAGAAAAAACAACCCCTGTAACACCAGCACTGCAGCAGTTTCTACTTGTCACAGCCCCAGGGTTACAGTGGTGAAGAGCAGATGGACACAGCACCACGAACTGAGCAACACTGTGAATTTCTGGCATGTCACCCCCTCTGTGCCAACACTGCATGCACGGGCTCAGTCTTGAGGAAAATGTGAGATAACCTCTCCTGGACTGGCAAGAGGAGGCACACCTGTGCAGGGCTCTCTTCAGGATACCTGGACTACCCTGGGGTGACTTCTCTGTTTGCCCTTGCCCTGTCACATTTTGTCTCCTAAGCACCCTAAGCTGTAGAAGCAGTTTGCCATGCCATGGAACAAGGATGTTTCTGATAGCCAAAGGGGAATTTGGGTCTGTCCAAATGACATCCAGCCACCAGCACACCATCTGCAATGTTTTGATAACTGACCTCAAAACTGCACTTTTGTATGAAGATCTTTCCAGCTGTTACAGTCCAACACCATGCTCTGAGTTTAAGTATGGGTTTACACAGAGAATATGCTAGACAAGGCAGAAAAGTAGCAGAGGCATTTCAGTTTCTTCCCAGGATGAAAGTTTGATTTCTTTCCTGGAAGTAGGATCCATTTGATCCACCTGTGAATATGTGTTGGGTGCAAGGAAAGGTGATGAGATACTGCTCTGCTGGCCTGAAAAAACAGTGCTTTTTGCCCAAGTTAAATTGAAAAACATTGCCAGACCTCAGCTTGTAATATGCTATTCAATTACACCTTCCACATGCTGCTTACAGTAATCCTAGTCTGAGTGTGGTCCATGGCAAATATGAGGGAGCAAATTTTAAACTTTTGCCTGAAAACTCATTCCTCAGAAACTAAACAAGAGGGGTTTTAATGATATATATTTTTAAGGAATTATATTGTGGCTGCAGGACCTGTCAGCATCAACAAAGTCATTCCTCCTGTGGGCAACATATAAAAAGGAAAACACCTCTATATTTCATTTTGTTTCCATTTGCCACCTCCATTTACAGCTGAGGCTCGTGAGTGATTTGAATAGTTTCACTGATGTCAGGAGGACAACTCGTGGGCTTAGAAGGAGGCACATGGTGGAGGGCTTTACCAAATCACCAACACCAGATGCTGGAAGACACTGTTGGTAGCTGTTGGCAGCTGACCTGAAGAAGTTAAGCATAGCAGTGAATAGAGCCCCTAGGCTCTGCAGATCAGCTTCCTTTTCCTCTCTTTAGCACAAAATATTTTAAAGAAACTGAGACCAACAGCTTTTCCCCAGCCAACAAAAATAAAGACTCTTGCAGCACGGTGAAGTGCAGCATGCCTGACTAAATCCAGGCTGCTCTGCCAGGGAATCAGAGGGATGGATGGATGGATGACAAACAGCAATTGAAAGGTGGGCACAGAGACAATAGCACCGTGGCTGAGGTCCAAGCCCAGAGCAATGAGGCATCCTCAAGAACTATTGCAATTGTCAACAGTGGAGAAATGTAATTCGTTGTTTGCAGATGCAGCCTAGCCCCTTAAAATAAAATAAAGAAAAACCAATACCTCATCTCTGATAGCTACCTGGCCAGTGAAGGCTGCCCATGAGCCAGATATATAATGCTGATATAAACCCCACAGCTCAGGCAAGATCTACTGGATGGGTTTGATCTAGGTTAAGTGCATCTGTAGGAATGTGAGTCAACTGGAAACAGATGTTTTCATTCTGTGGTGATGTAGAAGAAAAAGTCCCTTCTGTTTGTCTTCCCTCTGTCTCCTCCAATCCTTGAATATATTATTAACACTTTTTTTCATCTCACTTTTTTGTATGTCTTAAAGTATTCTTGCTGTAGACTCTTAAATTGTGGGGAGAAGTGAGAGGAAATGCCAGCAGATGAGAGCAACAAAAAGCCAAGCCATTTACAAACTTGCCCATCAACTAACTCCTCTCAGAAAACTTCTTTCATCAGTGGAAATCCCAACCTCACCCACTAAAGCCCTTCCAAAAGCAATGCAGTTGGCACTGTATTCTGTTTGTGTTCACAAATTTAGGCTATTCCAGGCCAAGAAAGAGGGGAAAAAAGCCCCTGGAGCCCTTTGGAGAAAACAATCCTGTTGGAGTTCCCTTAATATTGTAAAGGGGGACTCAGGAAACAGGGACTCCATTTAGAGACACCTGGGGTACACTCTTCTGCAGCAGGTCACTCTGTCAGATAGCCCACCCCTGAGACAATGGAAAGTCACACAGGATTATTTCATTTTTTAATATTATTTATGAGAAAAATACACCCATCTCCACCACCCCTACAATTCTCTCTCATGTTTCTCTCTGCAGAACCATCAGACAAGAACCACCAACCAAGCCCTCAGCCCTTCCTGCTCTGGTCCTCCTCCTGAGCTGGATGTCAAACCCAACACTGTCCCATGATGGTTTCTGCTGACACACCCTATCTAACAGAAATACTGCTTGGGAGGACCCAGTGATTCTGCTTTAGACCCTTTTTGCATCTAATTCCCCATGATCACTGGGGAAGATCCACCAGTAATGTCAATCTGCTCACATAGAAGCCTCTGGTATTCAGGATAACTAGTCATTTGATCTTTTTTCCACCCAAATTCCTCCTTACTGCTCTTGCTCTCATTATCCATCTCACCAAAATAAGGCAATTAAGGGTCATCTTATCCTTTTTACTATCCTACTTGCCCCTGCCACTTTTCTGCCTTTTCCTAAGGTTTCTTGTACACTCAAGTCTAAAATGAGGACACTTAGGATTCCTCATAAAAAGCAAAAATAAGACTAAGAAATAAAATAAGAAATAAATAAGAAATAAACCCCATGTTTGTAGTCCTAGAGCTGGGGCTCCCAGCATCACCAGTCACCTTGCAAGAGCTACACTAGTAGATTCATCTCCCCTTTCCAAACTGGCTCCCTTTGTGCAAGTGGTTGTCCCAGTTTTTGGCTCAAAATATGTGTATGAGTGAGCAGAGCATCACTCATGGGCTTGGATTCTGTATATTTTGAGGCAGAGGTCAATGGATGTCAAGGGTTATGGGATGTTGTGGCAGATCATATCTATTGTATTTTCTTTTTATATGTTATGGTGGTGCAAGGGTTGCACCTGGACAGGAAAAACACACCAATTTCTTATTTTGCATTTTCACCTGTTGAAGGGAAATCTAGGAAATAAGAGAGTAGCTCAGGCCACATTCATCTCATCCTGGAAGGGCTCTGAAATGCAGGAGGGATGTGAAATGGCCAGAAAGAAGGATGTAAGCACAGAAACAAACCAGGCTGAGGCAGAAATCTGGTTTTAGATGTGAAAAATTGAAAAAGACACGGATGATGGAAGGTTTGTCACCACTCAGGAGGCCACTAACACCAACCAGGTTGAGAACAGCCACACGTGGGGCCATTTATTAAAGAGCTCTTTTGTCAGGAAGAAGCATTATTATGAAGAGTTATAAGATTTTCCAGATTTCCACAAAACTCCTGCCTCCATCCTTCTTCTCATGTCACCACAGGAGTCTGATGCCGACATCAGAGCATTGTCACAGCCCTGTACACACCACAGTTATCCTGTAACTCTGACTGGAGCTCTTAGCTCCCTGGGAACTGTGAGAAGAGACCTGTGGGTGCTCCAAAATTTTTCAGAGAGTTTACATCTAGCTTCAAGGTTACAAGAAAACCAGGAAGAAAAAGCAAGTTATCTGTGATTTTGCAGCATAACTGTCACACATGAAATCTCCTATTGTCTCATCCGTTTTGGGGTTCCTGTCTATCTCCTTTAAGTAAGACAAAAACAAATGTGTTGCCATTTTATTCCTTCTATTCAATAGAAGTTGGCTGACAGAGTTAATTTGCAGAATATTGAAATGTTTCTTTCTTACTCATCCTAGGCTAAGCACGAAGATCTTAGCTTCTTATTCTCAGCTACCCAGGTACCTCCTTTTCTCACGGCATAAATGAGCAAACCAAAAACCTACCTGTTCCCTCTCTCCCCTTCAAAATTCTCTTCTAGTTAGGAGAGGAAAATAATAACCTACTGCAAAAGTTGGAAATAAATTATAGCCAGAATGGCAAAAGCAAAATATTTCTCCTCTAAACATGTTGCTTTTCCTCTGTATGTCTTGGCAGCCTAACTCTGAAAACACCCACCTGAATTCTCTGCACTCAACAGAGCAGCCCAAGGATAAACCCTCTGGTAAATCCTATGTGACCGAAGATATAGGAGCCTGCCTGTGAGTAAAAACATTTTAAATATGATTGCTATACCTGTAAGTAACCAAAGAGCCCTTTTGGAGCAAATAATTTCCTTGAAAACATCTGAGTCCAATCATCTAAGCCTGGGAGCCCATATTTATGTAATACCACTGCTTTCCTCTCCTCATTGTCCATCCCCTGCCTCAAAAGAAAGGAGTTCACCCTGTCCATCTATCATTTAAATGGTAATGAGCTAAATGAATTCCACCTCACTTCTGAGCTTCAGAGTAAGCTTGGGTTTATTTATTCGTTTAAAGGCACAAGAACCCGTTTGACATTGCTGAACATGTCCCAGATTTATGGAAAATAAAACTGTACTAATCTCATGCGTTTATTAGCTTTTCTGTCAGATGCCTCCATGAGTATTCAGAGATGTGAATTTGCCCTGCAGTTCTGTTCTGACTGGAACAGCATCTCCTGAAATGTAAATGTTATCTTAAGGTCATATGCTGATGAAAACCCCTGTTTTGCCAAAGTCTAATTTCTTGGTCAGTTGACAAAGCAGCTGCTGTTTAGTTATATGGCACAAAGAACACTATTAAAGATGGATAAGTTACATGTTTGATTTGGCATATATTATACAGATTACAAAGATAAAAAAAATTACAATGTGTGATTATTTTTCCTGATTTAGCTCAGTAAATAAAAGACATCTCACAAATATGTATACAGGAAAGATACTTGTAAATGAATTTGTTCATCTACACATTATGTAGCCCTCCAAGGGCTTCTGTGACTTCATTTTAAGGGATCAACAAAAATATCCTAAACTGTGATATAATTTATTTGCCAAATCATAGACTGTTATTGAGATAAATTCCTGATTTGAAGGAGAATACAGAGATTAGACAGTTGTAAATTTTATGTGACAGTAAGCTCTGCAGCTGATGCACATTAAGGAAAATAAAAATTGCAAGGTTTAGGTAATCAACAGCTGGTGTCAGCTGCTCCTGTACCACATCAGTGCCTCCAAGGTTGATAAAGATTTTTTTTTTTTTTTTTTAACCATCTGGTAGTTATCTAGCATTGGTCAATGTCAGAAGGACAATACTGGAGGCTTCTGCTCGTGCTTTGGCAAACCAGGGCAAATGCTCACTTGTACAAGCAGGAAACATGCAGTGTGGGTCCAGAAAGAAAATACAACATGTTTTAGGAGGTGGTGCTGTGATTCCTGGCCCTTTTGGCATATGAGAAAGTGCTGGCAGTGAAATCATACTGCAGGGATGTAAGGTTTGGGTTACACAAAGCTCCATGTCCAGGAAGAGCTGAAGCATTCGAGCTGTAGCAGGGCTTGGTCTCCAGGTTGAGCTCTGAGGAGTCAATTCTGGAAGCAGGAATGTCTGGGAGCTCAGTGTCTGGTGATGGGTGGAGAAGGAATGTTGCCTGCACAGTGTCTGACCTTCACCTCTCAAGGAAAGATGTCAAATATCCTCAGAAATATGTCAACAGCGTTGTACCAAAAAATTGGTCTAGTGCAGGAATACTTGGTCCTTTGCAATAAGGAATTTTAAAAAACCCTGGAGGTTGGATTTCTCTGGCCTCTTCTCTTCTGTTTTCTTTTTCCTCCCTTTTTAATTATGAATTTCAGAGGGTTCCAAGTGACAAAGATAACTTAGCATTTCAAATAAGACTTGACTTTGCAGGACATCCAACATTGATTTAAACATTAACCCTCTCATACCTAAGGAGATAGGAAAGTTATTCCAATGAGACATAAGCATGAACAATAATGAAGCACTCACTATCAGACAGGAAAATAACTCAGCAAAAATAAGATTCATCAATATTTAGGCAAAAGAAGGATATGTTTTTTCTAAAAATGTATCTAGTAGGCTGGCAGGGGATATCCCTCTCCTGAGTACTGACAATTTTGATAGGTCATGTCATAAACTTTAGTTTCCAAAAGAGGATCTGGGATCAGAAAAGCCTTCTGGGTACATTTTAAACTGTAAGGGAAACATCTTGTGTTTAGTGATTGCACCATTATTTTCAGGGATACATGAAACTCCCAGTCAGCTGCAGACAAGGAAGGATTTCCCTGTTTTGGAACAAATAAGATTTTCTTACTAGGTATTGGGTGGTACTTGATCACTCCCTGATGCAGCAGTTCTTTGTCTCAATACAGTCTTCCACTTCAATGAGAACATACTGCACTTTGTGTCTCTCTTATAAAATTTAATTCACATGCTGGGGTTTCTTACTCTTGCAATTTGCTTCTTTTAATTAGCTAAGACACCTCCCTATGACACATAATTTTGTGAAGCTTGTTAGCTCTGTTTAAAATAAGTAAGCAGGGAAATTAATTAATTAAATAAATAAATAAATAAATAAATAAATAAGTAGGCTGGAATTCATTACAGAAATCAAGTAACAGCCCAGCAGAAAATCCAGCAATAAAACATCCACATCATAAACCACCAATATTTGCAGTAAACCATCAGCTGAGAAAAGTCTTGGTAAAATAGCTTCCACTCCTGAAATGTCATATCCTGATTGGCAAAAAACATGGCAAGATGAGCCAAAAGGGAATCCCAGCGTACCTGCACGGAATCTTGTCCTTGCTCAATGTAACTTCTCTTTGGACAGAGCACATTCCAGAGCTGCCGGTATGGAAAGGAGAGATCATCAAAGCAGCCTGGAAAAGCAGCGAGGTTTATGTGCTCCTGCTCTGGGCACAAAGGCTTTATGCCACCCTCGTGGTCCCAAAACATCCACTTAGCATCCAGCTGACATCCAGGTGCACAAAGTGAATGATAAGGTACTGCTCCTCCTGACTGCTTGGACATGATTGCTCTGCCCCTCCTGTATTTGCTCTCTGGCTCTGTTCCCACTGCTGTGCAGGGCTCTGCTCTCCCTCATCCCTAAGATGAGGGGACTTCAGGGCCAAAGGATCATCTTGCATAGAAAACCTGTGTCACAGGAATTAAGTTTCATTCAATTGTTCCTGAGATTGAGACCAGTAATTGATGTCCTGTGAAAATTCTCTTCCAGAAGGAGAGATTTGGCCTTGATTTAAAGGAAGGGTGAAATAGAGAGTGTGCTGCTTCCCCTAGAAGTTTGTTCTGGTTTGTAATCTTCCTCGGTCTAAATCACACTGGTCCTTCTCTGTCTGATGAAAGAAACCTTTTCAAAATGTGTTCTTCCCATACAAATATTTCCCCAGTAGTCAAATTGCCTCTCCATCTTCTCCTTGTCCATTTGAGTCTGAAAGGTGTCTCATTCTTGGGATTTTATTCTTCTGCCCTTGCCTGGTGCTATACTGAGATTTCTCCTTTTTTTTTTTTTTTTTTTTTTTAATTATCCTTTTTTTTTCACATTTCTAATAGAAAGCAGACTGGGATTCATGTGGAATTACCATTTGACTCACACTGAATTTGCACACAGGTGTAGGGCTGCAACAACATTCTATTCAAGGGGGAATATGCATATAAGAAAGAACCATGACTTTTAACATTAAAAGCCCTGAAGGACAGTATTTACAGTGTTCATAGAGCACTTAGAATATGTAAATGTTATAGATCTATAGATGTATATGCATCTTGGCTCTGCAGTCTATAACTATAGGAGCAGGAACATTTTTTTTTTCTGTATTAGTAGGAGCTGTGCCTTCAGGTGAGTTTAGCTGACTAAAACAAGTAAGAGAAAAAGAGGTGGACAGAACTTAGAACTGGATGTGTCAAAAACATGGAATTAATCAGGGTCTTGAATAAGCATGCAGAGTGGGATAACCAATGGCATAGGCAGATTTCCTTGACTTGTTTAGACACAGAATAATGTTCAGCTCTTAGGAGTCCTTCTGCCCTGAACTCATGGTCAGAGAGAGGTTCTTGTCTTCTCCAAGATCTTTGCTGACAGTCTGGCCTCTGGATCACAGGTAAAAGCTCCCAACAGGCTCAGCTTCTTAGCATCACCTACAGAAGTGACTTTAATTCTTTGTCATCTGTGTCATCTGCATCTCCTAAGAAATATCATTCATACTCACCCATTTAGGAATTCAACACATCATATTTATATCATGTTCCTAGCTCACTGACTGTATCATTTAGTCAAGATTTTAATTAAAATACTTCCACAATGTATTGCTGTTGAAGGCGTAATTACTTAATCTTGAGCTTCCTAATTCTCATTTCCCAGTTTTTCTCCAGGACACAACAGGCTTTACACAACAGAGCAGTACTCCTGATGGGGGGCTGGAAGGTCCTCCTCAGACCAAGGTCAGCCACCACTGCTGGGACATTCCTCCTGCCATCACACCAATCACCCCTCTCCATACAGAGGTCTCTACATGCCCTGGAAAAATAAGGAATGCTGAGAGTCTCAGCAAGGCATGGATCTCAGGTTGAGTTACTCACCCACCATGACCTGTCCCATATGGGCATCCCTCTCATTCCTTGCCTGCAGGAAGGTTGCCCCTTTCCCACGTATGAAATTTCATAACTGTTTGATAGTAAGAGAATATGCATTCTACATTCCTGCATGGACTGCATTGCCTTTGGCTCTGTTAAAACATGTTTTGCCCAAATAAGCTGAACCTCACCAGTGATCTCCCTTACATGGACCCTGCAGTTATTTATACTTCTACCAGTCTTCATCAGCTGCAAATTCTATCAGCAGTGACTTTAAATCTAATCCTGGATTACTAATGAAAACATCCCATAGCCCCAAGCACAGGTGTAGTTCTGTGGAGACACTGCTCAGAATGCCCCAGGTTGATGATGATTTGTCTGAATTTTCAGACCTGCTCTTTATCTTTTTGTTTATATCACCCTACGAGGCCTTTCCCCCTCCTCGCCTTCCATTGCCTTTTGCTTTGAAAACTAAAACCATGATACTCAGAAATGGTCTTTACTACATCAGATTTCTGGCAGCTCTGTTAGGAGCAGTGGGGTTTCACCCATGGGAAAGCACGTGATTATGTTGAGTCACAACTAAATTGAAAGGTGGAGGACGTTTCCTCTGTTCTGACATAAACACAAACATATCTATAAGCCAGTTCATAAAATCTTGTCAGTTCCTTTTACAGGTTTTGAACCTATATTGCAGATAGGTTTGGGGTTTATGTTTGTTTTAATATTTGTACTGTTCTTAAACAAATGGATTGGTTCCGTCTATGTGTTTTGCTTTAGCAGTGTGGTGTTAAACACACTCAAAATGTTTCAGTCAAGTAAAGATTTGACTTTGTCCAAAAAAACCAAACCACAGAACTATAGAAACAGCCAAGCACTGTAGCCATTCCCCAAATAGGGTGTTAGGATTTGGCTATAAACTTAAGCTGTTTAATATGGTTTGGGTTTATGCAGTAAGTCATGGTGGTTAATGTTTAGTGAGCTGAAACAAGAATAGAAGAAAACTATAATGGAAAAGCTTGGTTTGAAACAAACAACTCCTCGTAGATGACTATAAGGGGGATAATTGGACTCGTGCTGTGTACCACATATTTTGGCTAAGATGGAAAGCTTTGAAAACCTTTCAGTTGATACTACATGATGGTCTGAGCAGGACTTTTTAGCTCAAAACACTCCTAACGTTGAACTCTTGGCATGAGGTGGTGACAGCTGCAGAAGGCAGAGGGGGAGAAGGCAGCAGCACTGTGCCTTCGTAATGGAGAGCAGTAACACAGGGGAGGCAGAATTACCTGAATCAGTATTGTGTGACTTTTGGGGGGGTCCATGACAGCATGATCCAGCTCAGAGCACGAGCCCTCAGCACTGCCACCCCTCTGTGTGCACACAGACAGGTACACGCTGCCAGATTCCAGCACTTCACAGGCTCACACCACACCCAGAGCTGGAAGGGAACATCAAGTTTTTTACCCTGTCCACAACCAAAGTCATGTCTCCACCATGCCAATACCTCAGCTCTGTGAACCTGAAGTCCAGCAGCCCAGGAAATTTGGTGATAAGTGTAAATTCATTAATGCCAAGGCACTAAGTAGCCAAGATGCCCATGATGGTTCCAGAGGTAGTTTGGTTTCTCTCTGTACCAACATTCAAAGAACCCATACACAGGCAGCTTCTAGAAAATAATGCAACAGGTTTTACTTGTACATAAAGGGCATTTGGCATTATTAGTCCTCCTCCAGGCAGTCTATCAACACATTCTCTCAAATCTTTCACTAGAAATAACTGTATTACAGATACCCCCAGCAGCTTGATCATGGGGAAAACCAAAACCACCCTTGCTGTGTGAAATGCAGAGGAGAAAAAGATGTGTCCCATATGGTGATATGCATGCCTAGACACCAGTCTGGGGTATCTCATGTGCCCACCTGTCATCACATCACTCCCCTGTTTCTATGTACTTCTGAATAACCATATTTTCCTGTGTAGTGGCCAGCAAGCAATCCAAAGATTGCCTGGAGTTTCACCCTGGCTCCAAGGGTGTCCCCAGAAGGCCCAACTCTGGGAAACAGGCTGAATGGCAATAATGGGGCCTCACCAGGTGGCTCAAAGGTTGGGTTTAGCTGGGACGAACACCAGCCAGGTCTCACTCTAACTGGTGAGTTGGGAAAGATTGAAAAGAGCATTGTGAACATAATGCAAAAATTGTGACAAAAACAAATGTGAAATACCATTTTAGTTACTTCCAGATCAAACTGGATACCAAAGAAATAATGTTTTCATATTCCAAAGCCATCTCCATGCAAAGATTTTTCCTCAGACTGTTTTCTGATGGAAGGAGGATCTCAGGGGAAGACACATGAGAAAGTGGAAAAGTTACTTCTGACTCCATCCTCTGCCCTGGCAGATACTTGTTAAATTTCCTCCTAGAACAGAAACCTTTAAAAGGTTTCTAAAACAAATAAAATGATAAATACTTTATTTTTAACATCAGTGCCTGCTCATCACAGCTCAATCAAAGGTGAATTTTGTCTGACACTTGGGCCACCTAACAGGAAGGTGCATGATTTTGATTAATAACCTTAGTTCATGGTCTAACACCTGATATGCTAGACCTGATGTGCTGAGGTGTGATAACACCTCAGGACCTGACAATTCTGTGGTATGTATTCATAATTAGTCAAACAAGTGTCTGGGCTTTTATTTTTTTTTTTTTTTTACAAGCCTTGACATAGTGGAAGTATGAACTGTTTTCCCTACTTTGATTTGTTATGAGACCTCTCTCCTCTTAACAGAGCACTTGTACAGCTGTTATTAAAAAGCACCACCCTAACCAGTGGTGAAGACACAGCTCTCACATTCTTCAGATCCTCTTTCCACCTTCCTTCTCTTATTTGCTCTGACAGCATTTGATTGTGTCAAAAGCCCAAGTTTTAGCGACACAATTTCCCTTCCCCTTGAATATTTTAGTACAAGAAGAAGCTTTGCTTTTATAAAGACGTGGTTTAGTCCTCAAGTCATCAAGGAATATCACTGGCATCTCAAGTGCAGCATCCCACCTCCAAGCCAGCAGCAACGTGTTGGAGAGGCTGTTAGCCCATCATATGTTCCTTGATGTTCTGGACTCGAGCTCTCAGGGGAACCCATTAGCATTCACGCTCTCAGGCAGCTCTCTCTCCTCCCCTGTTAATAATTACCCAGGGAGGGGGTAATTAAAATAGGTTCTGAGGCTATGAAGAACCTCTGTCCGCCTTCACTACTTGCAGAGCCAAGTAAGAACTTTAATGTACATTTGGAGACAACTCCTGAAGGGTTTTTCACCTTTGTCATGTTCTTGTTGTCATTAAGCAACGATCTAATCCTCCGTTTCAATTCATTAACCTGAACAGAGGCAAATTTTGAAATGTGACTGCAACACAGCACCAGTAAAATTTCCCTAGATACCTGATGAAGTTCTATCATTATGAAATGGATAATTTCATGGGAATGGACAAGAGTGCAGGAACTAGGGACTGCTTAGCAGAGGTTTCCTGTGGAATTCCATTCAAATTACTGAATTTCTGCATCTTGATTTTATCACAGAAAATGAAATGTTTCCTTTCACCCAGTCATGTGTCAGAGAGATCTGGAGCAGAGACGTGTTCTCTGCCCAGTGCATTTGTCCTGTGCTACCAACAACCAACAAGAGCACAGGGGTCAGCACCGGCTGAGCGAAGCAGGACAGCGTGCGGGCTAATGAGCTGTGTGAGATGTCCTTCAGCACGACTCTCCAGTGTTTGCCTGAGAGCTGCCACGGCTCTGCTCATCCCTGCCTGGTGTCAGTGTGCCCGTGGCCATCTCTGCTGGTGGCCTTTTGTCCCTCCTGATGAGCAATGCAGCAGTCAGGGTGAGCAGCACACCAGCCTGGCAGCCAAAACGGCGTGGGGAGTCCCGCGACACTTTAGGGAGAGCTGATTTAAATTCAAGCTCCAGCACCTTCACAGCCCATCCTAAATCTGACCTGAGATGGCTTAAACGACCACTTGAAAGATTCCAGGGAATTGGAAAACTTAGGCCTACCTCCCTTAAAAGCTGTCGTTCAATTCAACCTAGGGGAGAAAAGTGAAAAAATAAAAGAGCAGATGACGCAACTGAAAATAAATATGCTTCCCATTTTTCAAAATTTGATCTTTTTTAACTAAACCCTATATTATTCATGTGCCGTATATTTTATTGCGGTTAGTTTCAAAGCTGTTTGAAATCACAGATCAGTCCCTCAACCACGATGTCTTTATTATGCATACATAAATCATGCATGGAAGGGCCCTGACAGCTGACGACGATGCAAATTCTCAGGAAGCAAAGCCCCTAAGCCATGTAAAAAATGTATGTCACGGAAAAAAGAAGTATGTCATCTTTATTTCCTTTTTATGGATATTTTTGTCTTGTCATAATCAAGGAAGATTTTTGTTCTCCTGTACTTCTGTCTAAACGTAGTTAACTCAGAGGTAATTTGCAATGGTATTTCAATGACACAAGTGGAGAACCCTTCCCCACATCTGCCTGCATCTTCAAGGATGAGCATGCTATAATTATACAGTTCCAGTTTCATTAAGAGCTCTGCTGTACCCAATATGGTTCATAAGGATTCTTGTGAAATGCAGTTCACAGAATTGTCAGGAGCATTTGGGTGCTATAGGAGTCATGAAAATTATATTAGAGTTGGGGTTTTTTGAAGCCCTAGGTCCATTGCAAGTTTTGTTCAGATTTCTGGGAGCTTTCTTGAGTGATTAAAAAAAAAAAAAAAAAACCCACACAGAAAAATGCGGAAGAAAGAAAGAAAGGAAGGAAAGGAAGGAAAGGAAGGAAAGGGAGGAAAGAGAGAAAGAGAGGAAAGAGAGGAAAGAGAGGAAAGAGAAAAGGAGAAGAGAGAAAGAGAGAAAGAGAGAGAGAGAGAGAGAAAGAAAGAAAAAGAAAGAAGAAGAAAGAAAGAAAGAAAGAAAGAAAGAAAGAAAGAAAGAAAGAAAGAAAGAAAGAAAGAAAGAAGAGAAAGAAAGAAAGAAAGAAAGAAAGAAGAAAGAAAGAAAGAAAGAAAGAAAGAAAGAAAGAAAGAAAGAAAGAAAGAAGAGAAAAGAAAAGAAGAAAGAGAGAAAGAGGAAAGAGAGAAAGAGAGAAAGAGAGAAAGAGAAAGAAGAAAGAGAAGAAAGAGAGAAAGAGAAGAAAGAGAGAAAGAGAGAAAGAGAAGAAGAAAGAAAGAAAAGAAAGAAAGAAAGAAAGAAAGAAAGAAAGAAGAGAAAGAAAGAAAGAGAAAAGAAAGAAAGAAAGAAAGAAAGAAAAGAAAGAAGAAAGAAAGAAAGAAAAGAGAAGAAAGAAAGAAAAGAAAGAAGAAAGAAAGAAAGAAAGAAAGAAAAAGAAAGAAAAGAAAGAAAGAAAAGAATATTGCAGTTTCACTTAACATTTTCAGTTTCTGAAAGACATGTTTTTCTTTTTGCTTGCTTTATTCTTTTTTTATAGGGGGTTCAGTTCAATAAAATTGCTTCTTTAATAAAAAGTATTTTTAAAAGAAAAGTTTTGGGATAGTCATAAATAACAAATTGTGGCAGGTAAAAATAATAAAAAAGAGATAATATTTTAGACAGAAAGTGAAAAATAAACAATAAATTGAGGAAGTATAATGAAAATTGGAGGAAGTACCTAATGGAACACTGAATGACTGTCTGTACATTGGGTTAGGGACCAAATTTTTAAAAATATTAACAGACAAAAAAAAATTTCCTGCTATGCACATTCATACACTGAGCTTTCAAGAGCAGGGCACTTGAGACAGACTGGTGAGCTCACATTTCAACACCTGAAGAGCAGTTATCACTTAACAGCCACACGCCCCTCTTTCTATATTTACTGCATTTAGGTGTTGTCCTGTGTGTTGCCAATGCCTGGCGAAAATTTGTCTCCTAACTCAGTGTGAAAATATTTTACCTTTTCTCCAGGCATCTCATCTGCTTTGAGCTGCCCTTCTCATGCATCCTCCTCTGTTCACATCCACCTTCTACACCCATCCTACTGCTGTAGGGTGTCTCTCATTTATTGAACAATGAATTTACTTTAGATGCAGGATGAGACAGGCACTTACATACCAGTCAAGGGAGAAATCCTTTAGGTTGGATATCAGAAAAAGGTTCCTCACCCCGAGGGTGGTGGGGCACTGACCAGGCTCTCCAGGGAATGGTCACAGCCCCAAGGCTGCCAGAGCTCCTGGAACATTTGGACAATGCTCTCAGGGATGCACAGGGTGGAATTTTTGGGCTATCTGTGCAGAGACAGAGGTTGGACTCTATGATCCTTGTGGGTCCCTTTCAAGTTGGGATTTTCTGTGATAACTCCTTTGTTTCCTCTCAGCTGTTGGTGACAATAGCTCCTCTTGGCTTCTTCTCATTGTTCCAGCATGCAGTGGTCACGATGAGGTCTGGGCCTTTATCACACAAAAATCAGCCCAAACATCAATAGTGTAAGGCCACAATTTGCAGAATCACAGTCATTAAGGTGGTGTCATTAAAAAAAAAGGACTCCTAGATTCTAGAGGCCAAATTTTAACCCAGCTTCATTGCATTCACCATTAATTCATCTCATTCCTCTACTGCTGATTAAGTCCCTCTTTCTCTACAACAGCTCAGCACCAGAGAGTTTTTCTCAAAGGAATCCCACCTGCTGTGTCTTGGTTCACTGGGGAATATTTTTTTGGGATGCCACTATAAAGAACCAAGAGTGGCAAGTGAACACCGTGCTGTTTCCTCAGGGAAACACACTGAGAAAGGAACAGCAGATAATATAATTCTGTCTGTGGGGGGAAATTCAGAACCAGCTGAGATGTTTGTTGCTGCTTTTATCCTCTTGTCTATGCAAATTAGTGGGGTTCAGAAGTAAATGGAAATGTGTTAAAAGGAAATCTGAAGGCAGGATCTGTTTCATACACTAGTCCTTCTCCCTTCCTTTGGAAAGACACCTGTGGATACATTTTCATTAATAATTTCACTCTATCTCTTCTCTGATGTAAATTTACAAGCAAGAAGCAGGAAAAATGCCAAATCACATGTTGCAGGCAGACTGGTGGGATAATTAATATATGATGCATAAGGAAGAAGAATCCCAAGAAGCAAAGCTAGATGTGTGTGTACCTGTTTGTGATAGCCTTTGGGGGAAGCTTCAATTCTCTGAGGATCAGTTGTGTTTGCATTTTGCTCTTTCCTCCTTTCACTCAGTGACTCTCTCCCGGGAATGTCCTTTTGCCTTGAGCCTTTGAACTGATGAAGTACCTGCAGGAAAGAGGAAAGAGAAATAACTTTAAAATAGATAAGCTGCTTATCTCTTTAGCTGACTTGAATTTGCTGCTGGGTGGAGGAGGATGCTATCAAAATCAGAAGTTTAGAAGTTAGTAACACTGGAAAAGTTTCTAGATGTGCATCACCAGCACAGAACTCTCCCTGCATGTTATTCTGTATATTGCTTCTGAATCACTGCTGGAGATAAGATTAATCCAGGTACATTGAACTTGTTTTTTCAAAAGTTATTTGTGGTGGTGTTTAGCCAAGAAAACAGGACTTGTGTGATCATACTTTGTGCTTGTCCAGCTACCTGACATTCTTTTTCAATAACTTGTAAACCCACAGATCAACTTCAACAGAAGGGCAAAGGCCCCAAAGATATTAAATTCCAGAGGTTTTCATGAAAACCAGAAGGTTATCTGCCCAGTTTTAACCATGACCTGGCCTTTCTCCATGAAATTGCTGTCACTGATCAACATATGAATTTCTGAGAGCCACGAGTGCTGCTTCTTGCTAATTGAGACTCAGGAGAAGGATTAGAGTGCCCACAAGGACAGGAATTTGGGAGGTACATAGAGATTCAACCCCTTGGAAGCACCTGGGGGAGAGAAAGAGCTCAGAAATCTGAGGTCATTCCAAAGGGGTCAAAGGAAAAGAGGACACAAATCCAGAAGAAAAAAAATACTTTTTAAATACTTCAGTTCATACAGACACCTTTTTTTTCCCCCCTAAGCAATTTGATTCAAGACCTGTGAATATTAAAGAAAAAGTTCCCATTGGCTTCTGGGGGAGTTTCTGGGATCTGGTCAGGGCTGGGGAAGGATTTATGAAAACAGCAGCCATTCATTAAAAAATAATTTTGAGAGATGCTCATGCTGACATTGTGATTTGGTTTATTGTACAAATAAATGGTTATTTGAACAAAAAATACATCTTTTGACTTTAACAGGAAAAAAATACTATATTTAGGGCAAAAAAAGATACATATCAGCTTACTGTCACAGACAAATTTAAACAGAAAATATTGCATTTTAATGATATTTACTTTAAACAGGGTCTTTGATTTAGTGTCTTTTTGTGGTTTTCTATGGTTTTTTAAACTAAAATCTGTTTTAGAAGACAAAATACCACTTACTGTGATTTGAATAGAGATGAGATCCAACACTAACCTGTTGCTTTCCAACATTGACTAAACTGTTTGTATGAACAGTAACACAATATCTACTTAAATCTTCCACTTCTGGTTGGCCATTTTTAGTGGTTTTCTTTTAAAATTCCAATTTTTCTACTCTTGATAGCAGATCCAGCTCCTCTTTTACTCTGCTGGAAGCGAATTGAACCAACCTCACTCAGTCTGACCATGAATCTTGAATTCTTTCCCCCACCACTTTACAGACTAGTGGTCACAGCAGTTTCCTGAGAGGCCAGAAACAGGGATTTGACAACCTCATGGAGGGAAAAGGGTGGGTATGGATATCCCCTCTGTGCATGAGCTCTGTTGTTTGAATGAAGGGTCTCCCTTCTGCTGTGGTAAAAAATGGCAAAAGTCAAAAAGAAACAGACTTGGAGGTAATTTGAGAAAACCCATTGGCTTGTGCCTCTCAGGGGAGAAAAACCAAAGTCATTGTTGATTTCTGGAAATTTATTGGGAGGGAGAAAAAAGTTCAGGCATCTGGAAAAATTAACCATAAAAACCTGAGGTGCCCTTGAAACATAACTGCCTGCAGGGCTAAATAACAGCTGAATCAGCATCACAATTCTGGATTTAGGCCCTTAAAAATTCTGCTTGGAGCACCTTTCCTTTTCCCAGGCTCTAGGGTCTCTGATATGTGACAGGAGGAGCTACAGCTGCCCTGAGAGAGCACCAGGAGCTCCTGGGCTGTGAACTCCAGCCCCTGGGCAGGCTGCATGCTAGATCCTTGTGCCAAAACATTTTGAAAGGAGACACCTTTCAGGTTGTCTGAAACAGACCATCCAGGTCTGTTTTGGCTTGTAACTGTCTGTCTTTGGTGCTCCAAGGGCTGGATCTCACCTGCTCTGTAGCCAGGCTTGGAGAGCTGGGAATATTCACCTGGAAAAGAGAAGGATCAGAAGAGACCTTAGAGCTCCTTCCAGTGCCTAAAGGGGCTCCAGAAGAGCCAGAGAAGAACTTTGGGGAAGGGCGTGGAGTAACAAGATAAAAGAGAGTGGCATTAAGGTGAAAGGAGTAGATTTATGTTAGAAATTAGGAATTCTTGGCTGTGAGGGTGTTGAGGCCCAGAGCAGCTGTGGCTGCCCCTGCATCCCTGGAAGTGTCCAAGGCCAGGTTGGACAGAGCTTGGGAGCAGCCTGGGATAGTGAAAGGTGTCCCAACTCATGGGACAGCATTGGAAATTGATGATCTTGAATGTCCTTTCCAACCCAAACCATTCTGGGATTCTGTGATCCTCCAATTCTCATAGTTCTGGACTGTGGTTAACATGGGGAATGTTCATTTCTGGCTATGATTTATGAGTTTTAAGGTCAGAGGAGACCAATAGTCTGACCTACTTCACAGTGCAGACCACACACTTCACCCACTCTGGCATCTGGCTCCATTAACCAGCACTGTGGGTCTGCAGGTTATTTATTTTCTGGGGAAGGTGTCGGGGTTACAGCCCTGTCTATTGAAAATCTCTGCTCAGCCACTCAGGAGTCACAACACTGTGGAGAAAGTTGTCTCCCAGCTCTACCCACTGTCCCAGTTATCTCCAATAATAACATTTGGTTGCTTCTTAATACATCTTTAAAAAGAAAGATGATTTTGTCACCCCTCATTAATCATCTGAGTCATAAATTTCTCATCTAGCATTTATTTTATTTTTCCATTTTTGTGCCCTTTGTGTCATGCTGGAGGCTATTGCATGCACAAAGTCATGCTCTAAAATAGTATCAACATTACTTCTTTCATGCCAACTGTACTCTGCTTCAATTTTTCTTATATTGAAATTTTGAAAATACTTGGGTACCTTAAAATAAGGTTCACCTCTTGGGGCAGTTAATTTTTCAATGTGCTCCTACTCTTGTTCTCTCCTTTTTCTACAGTGTATATAGAACAGAAGCCCCACTTTTGTCCTAAAATATTTTCCCTGTGTTGGAACTTTTTCCATAAAATCCTGCTTAGTAGAGGGACTTGATATTGGGCAAGAAGAATGTTTGGAACATGTCAGTTCTGACCTGGTGGTGTGCTGCTTTGATGATGCCCAAAGTTGGAGCACCCCAGTGGGCTTAAGAATGCAGCACGCTGCTGTAACAAGCACATCACAACAGGGGCAGCCCTGAACAACACAGGTGACTCTTGGCATGACCACAGAGCAAGTGAGCTGCAATTGCAGCTCATGGGTTGCACCTACTCCTTCAAACCAGTTCGTCTGAGCAGCAGCAGCACAGCAGAGAGTGAGCTCAGCGTTGGCCCAAAATGTTAGGTGAATGTCTGAGTGGTTTATCAGTGTGGATCCAACCCAACTGCACTGGCAGCACTGTTTCCAACCTCAATTCCACTAGTCTCACACAGGGTACCATCCTACTTTACAACACTGCAGACATATCCTTCAAATGTGTGAGGGCTTCCTGTTTATTTTTTAACAATGGCGTTTTCTAAACAAAACCTTTGGGTTTGAGGAAGGGTCCATTTTGCTACTTTGAACTTTGCTGATCCTTCAGGAAGGCCTTCTGCCTGTAGCTGATGCTTTCCAGTCTGTGGAAGACATATGTGACTCAGTAAAGGTAACCACAATGCACACATGAAAATCTGTGGGTGTTAAAAGCGCAGCCGTTTCAGTCTATTCAGGTTCCTGAAAGCAGAAACTGAAATTACAGTTCTTGTGTGTTTCACACTGGGGGAATGGCTTCACGCTGACAAATGGCAGAGCAGGATGAGATTTTAGGACTAAATCTTTGGTTGTGAGGCTCTGGCACAGGCTACCCAGAGAAACTGTGGCTGCCTCATCCCTGGAAGTATCCCAGGCCAGGTGAAATGGGACTTGGAGCACCCTGGGGTAGTGGAGGGTATCCCTGCCCATGGCAGGGGTGTGGAACCAGGTGATCTATGGTTCTGTAGGCACTCCTGTCCCATCTTTAGGCTTCCAGCAAAAGAACAGTTTTTTCTCCTCCAAGTGCTCAGTGTTCTTCCATAAACCCTCTGCTATGGGAAACAACAGCATGATGTAGCCCAAAAAGACCCTTCCCACTTCCTCACATCCACTGGGAACTGTGACCAGTGAACCAAGAAGGAGACAGTTTGTTGAAATTTATCCACTTGAGAAGCACTGAAAAAAAATCATCAAAAGCAACTGCTTTGTCCTTTTGCCTTCCTCCCTGGCCCAGCTGCCAAGCTTTGCAGGCAGCTCAGGGCATGGAAACAGCTGAATGGAAAAGGCTTCCATTCAGGTACAATCAGCAAAAGTGTACTGTGGAGGAAAGACATAAACTACAGTCTCACCTCAAGCTGGATATTCTCCATGAGCTGTCTTCACCCAGCCTGAGGCAATGATTCTGGCTCTGAACACAAAAAAATCCCATATGGAACCAAATCAAGCCAAGCCAATCCAAACCAAACCAAACCAAACCAAACCAAACCAAACCAAACCAAACCAAACCAAACTAAACCAAACCAAACCAAACCAAACCAAACCAAACCAAACTAAACCAAACCAAACTAAAACCAAACCAAACCAAACCAAACCAAACTAAACCAAACCAAACTAAACCAAACCAAACCAAACCAAACCAAACCAACCTTGGACTATCTCCATGTACCTCTCCATTGCACCCTTCATGTGTTTTTTCGGGTGCTTTGCCCCATAAATCAAATATTGTACACCCATATTACAAGCCAAGCAGGAGTGAGCATCCTCCTGACAGGAGGAGAATCCTCTTTGTAGGAAGTACTTTTTATAGCAAGTTCACCTGGCAATTAGATACTGAGTTAGATATTGGCCAGCAAGTTACATTCACCAAGACTCCTTGCTGCTTACAAGGTTCTTTATGTTTTTTTCTTCCATGGAGCATCCTTTACATCAGTAGTGTTGGTAAGCCTGGGGAGGTTCACAGGGCAGTGAGCAGAAAAAGGAAAGGAAAGAAGGAAAGGTCACAAAAAAACAGCAGAAGACAAAAGGAGAGGGAAAGAAAATGACAAGAGAAAGAGAAAGCAGAATTTCTGCATATAGACCAATAAAACAGAAAGATACATGCATTGGAGGGAAAAAAAAAAAAAAAAGAAAAAAAAAAAAAAAGGTGGCAAAACCTTTGAGGAGAAAACCGAAGGAAAGGAAACATGAGAAAAAGAATAAAAAAGAAAGACAAACACAGCTGGGTGGGGGATTTTTATACTTTAATAGCAAAAAATGTGCAAACAAAGCAATGTAAAGGCTGTGGTGTTATTTGAGTACATAATGGCAGCAGCTGTTGGAAGGAGTCAGGTCCTTACCTGCAGGGAGCACACACAGCCCCACCAGAGCAGCACAGCCCACACCCCCAGGAGCCAGCTCAGTTACTGAACTGACACAGGACATACACAGGATTATGAGCTCGAGCAGGTGAAGTATTTTTTCAAATCCAAGATGATATTTCTGCCTAGTTGAGCACCAGTCAAAACAGCTCCAAGAAAAAAATTATATTACCTGAGAAAGCATTGTGATAGAGGAAAGTGGTTGTAGATCCTGGATGGATTGAGCCTGTGTGCAACCAGCAAATCCCTGTCTTTGTTCACACTGGGTACAGCAACAAGGTGGGCTTGAGTTTGGCAAAATGAGAGGAAACTGGAAATCCAGAGCTTTACATTACATAAAAATGTTGATTATAAGTTTTTAATTGAAAAAAGAAGTTATCTGGTTTGAATACACATGAATCTACTTGCCTGTTTTCATTTTTTATAAATGAATTTACATTCTCAAGGATAAAAGTTCTTTTCAGCACTAATAACACAAACACACATGTCCATTAGTGGATATCACTTTTTAAAACAAGCAAAACAAGCTCCTATTTCCTTACATCATCTGTCTCTTCTTGTATCCTTCAAAAATAGCTTAGCTGTGAAAATAGATGCTTTTAATGTGGAAGCAGAATTTTTTATGAGATTTCCTCTACATTTTTAGCCAAATTTTTCCATCTGGACACTGAAAGGGAAGCATTTCCTGATATCACCATTAAACCAAGAAAACTCTGCATAATATTTAGATACACCAATGCAATGTATCTATCATTTCTCCATCAACTTTTACTTTTCAATGCCAATCTGATAGCATTTATTGAAATGAAAGCCTAGGATTGAATGACAGAACTGTCATTTCAGACTCAATAAACTCAGGAACCTTGGTTGAACTGGTTGCATGTCATTGAAGTTTTGAAAATGTTTTGGGGTTTTTTGGCTGGACAAGGAGAGTTACAGGACTGAGACACTGCCAATTTAACAGGGATTTGGGAAGTCATGTGAGGCTTTTGCTGTCACATAATCAAGACAACAAGAGCTTCACCAGACAATGTTAAATGAGGAGTGAAAGGCAGGCTGTCCTCAGAACTCCCTTCCCCACAATCATTCTGAAATGTGGAACAGCAAAATTCTTTGACCAATCCAACTATGAACCCTGCTAAGATAAGCAACATATTGCAAGTTATCAGCACAATTTCAATTTTAAATTTGCACCCAGCACAAACATAATTTAGGTCTGTGTTAGCTGCTGGTAGCTGACACCACCTCTGTCTCTCAAGCCTGATTTAATGGATATTGAGCAGAGCTCTTACCAAATATAAGACAGTTTGTTATGCTAAGCCATTACAGCTTTGTTGAAGGCAACACCTCTCCAGCTTCAGTGGGTCCTTCTTGGCACAAGGAGGCATACAAGCACTGCCAAAATACAGAACACCTCTGCCCTTTCTTAAAGTAAAAGCCAACACGTTTGGAGGACTGCCACTCATTTAGCTAGACTCCCCATTTGCATCTTTAATTGCAATTTATGGAATCCATTTATTGCTGTGGGATAAGCAAAATAAGCTTTCACAGTTGGTCTGTAGTGCAGTATCTCTTCACAATCTATAACTCTAAATAAAAGTGCCTCCAGAGAAGAATATAGTAGTCCATCCTGTTTTAACAAACAAACAAAGGGCTCCATTCCCAGCTGTGCATGAGATCTGAAAAGGAAACTACCATTCGTGAAGTGTATCGAGGGTTTCAGCCATTATTCCAGTATTTTTATCCTGAAAGTTATTTTCCTGGGTGTGAGGGGAGGAGCTGGAGGAGTGCTCTAGCACATCTGCTGTGATGGGGTTTGTGCCCATCAGACCTCCCAGGCTAAGCCTGGATAAACTTAGCAGGTAGGTAGACATCAGGTGCTGGCACTGGTGACTCAGTCGTTGGATCTCTTCCATCACACCCAGTGCTGAACCCATGCCCACATGTATCCACAGGAGAGACCATCTCTCAGCAGAGCAGAAAGCCCAGACTGCTAAGCTGCCAGTCCTTAAAGGTTTCCCAGGCACTTTGTGCATCATCAGAGTTTATACATGTCATTACTGGGCCAACAGGCACTTTAACTGAACTGCATTGAAAATTAACAGGATTATGATGGATCCCAATAGAAAGCAGAGCCCTGATGCCAAGGAAAGAAACTTAGTCCAGAATGTACACAAGGGATGTGTAGTATAGGCAGGAAAAATTATTTAAGGTGGTATTTTTGTTGCTCCTGTACACTCATTTGCATGGAAGGAGTGGCTGAGGTCACCTGGCTTGTTCAGCTGGGACAGAAGGAGACTGAGCTCAGACCTCACTGGGGTCTGCAACTTCCTCTCAAGAGACATCAGAAGGGCAGGCCCTAATCTCTGCTCTCTTTGACCAGGAGCAGGACTGGAGGGAATGATCAAAGTTGTGTCAGGGGAGGTCTAGGGAAAAGGTCCTTCCCCAGGAAGACCCTGAACAGGTTTCCAGGGAATGGTCACAGCAACAAGCCTGGCTGAGTTTAGGAAACATTTGTAAAACACACTCAGGCATGTGGTGGGATCCCTGAGGGTGGCCCGGTGCCAGTGGTTGGACTCGATAGTCCTGGTGAATCCTTTCCAGATCAGGATATTCTGTGATCAGGAGTGAGTTCTGGCTCCACGACACTGACCTTGGGTTTATAAGGTGCAGACCAGGGCAAACACACACCTCTGCTCCACACACTCATGTACTCCTGGTTTGCTTCAAACCAGTCTTCTGGTAGCCAAGTAACTTATTTTCACTGCATAAAGTCACATGTCCAAGGAAACAAACAAACAAACAAAATTATCAAAGCAAACTAAAACTTGAGGAGATTATATTCACTCTGATTTTTCAGCCCCACCATGGATTTTAGGCCTTGCCACAATTCAGATTCTGAGTCAGCAGATTTCAAACCCACTCAAAAACTTCTGGCAAGTAATTTGGTGAAGTTTCACTAGTAAAATGAAGGGGAAAATCTCATGCCACTCTCTCAGCTTTTGCATTTCTGGGTTATTTCTCTTCTAGCTGCTCTCAGCATTTAACAGTGTTTTTATTGCTGGGTCATGTAGTCAGTACAGAGGCATGGAGTGATTGTCATGGTACATGGCAGCCTGGTCATGCATTAATGCTAGTTGTTAATCAAGCTCCTAACAAGACCATGGGCTCTGTTCTCTCCAACAGGCCAAATACCCACCAAAACATGGCAATGTCAAAATAAGACCCTG
This sequence comes from Sitta carolinensis, assembly GCA_032173965.1. Classification (NCBI taxonomy): domain Eukaryota; kingdom Metazoa; phylum Chordata; class Aves; order Passeriformes; family Sittidae; genus Sitta; species Sitta carolinensis. The sequence goes on along the minus strand of CM063313.1, from coordinate 5,565,731 downwards.
TCTCAAGTGTCAAATCTCCCATTTCCACTGTAATATTTATGAGCTGTGCTGAAAAAGACAGCACTCCAGTTTGGTTAAAATTTACCTGGAATGTGGTTTTGGTTTTTTTGTGAAGATGATGCTCAAGGTGTAGGAAACTAATAAGCTTCAAATGTCTGCTTCTTGCAGAAATACAGCTTCTTTTTTTCCTAGGGTCTGTCCTCACAGATTTTAGGGGGAAACTGATTTGATAGGAATATACGTGATTTCACCATGATTTCAGATGAGTGGTCCCACTCTGCAACAAGAAGACAAAAAAAAGACACAGAGGGATAGGTTTCTCTCGTGCACACATAGGTCTGGGACCCTACACCTGAGACAGGAAAGTTAAGATTCTCAGCTAAGATCCTAACTCAGGCTCCTCATTTGATTGGAATTACAGATGTATTTACAACAGGTTTAATGGCTTGGGATTTGCTATGGCTTAATAAGACCCCATGGACATCCAGACCCAAACAAGATCCTGTACTTCTCTGAATTAAAGCATATTTAAAGTCTGGGGCTGCTTGTGAGAAGGAGCTTCAGTCTGTCTGTACCCATCAGGATAGAGACACACCAAGAGACTCTCCATGGAAATTTCTTCTCTAGGAATAAAATTTTTTCTCACTCTTTAATTCTCCTTTTTATTTCTCTTCTGCTCCTCCATTCTGTGCATAGCACTTGAGCTGGGAAAGCAAGAAACACAAACTAAAGTAGAAGAGCAATAAACAAAGTTATGCTTTACAAAACACTCTTACAAAAGAGAGAAATCCTCCAAAGATGCTGATTGAGCCAGACTCTGTTTTCACACAGGACTCCCAGAAAACCAGAAAACAAGAAGCCAGGCTCACAGAACAGGATCAGCATCTGTTCCTGGTCCCCTTCCTCCCAGTAGTCTGCTAAGGAGTGTTCTGAGTGTGGTGACCTTCCTTCCCCAGGGACCTGCAGGTGTTGGCCTGGAGACATCTTATCTCAGATCCATTCTAAGAGACAGGAGAGGGAGGAGTGAAAAGCTTTTTCCTGTTTGGGACAGGCTTTTCACCAACAGCTCCACAGCATGCAGTGGGTTCAAAGTTCAAGTAAGGCAAGGCATGTTAAATGTACTTCAGTCCTTATTAAAATGTTCCCAAGAAAAAGGTTTCTGAAGTAACTTGAGCATGCACTTCTTCAGTCTGTGGCTGAAAGATGAAATTATTACACTGCTGAAAAAGACTTTTAGCAGCAGAGAAACATTGCTTGCTAGATGCTGCATTTCCTTTCCTTTTTAGGTTCAAGTCTCTATAGTCATATGACAAACTTCTTAATATCTTTTTCTCTTCACTTTTTCCTTCTAACACTGCCTTTTCTTATGAACAAAAAAATAATTTTTTTTCAGAGTTACATTTGGAAGTGGTGACATACAATTGCAATAGGGGAAAAAAAACATCACACTTGAACAGAAAAAGAGACATTTATAGGGACATGACGATAAAGATGAATCTAAGCCACATGCCAGCTCCAAGAAAATAGAGAGAGAAAGCAGACTTAAAACAGACCTAAAGCTCTTCTTCAGCTGTGGTCCTTCATCTCTTTAGGAATGCATACTTGACAACTGGATGCTTTCTCTGTCTTTGTTTATCTTTTAGACTGGATTTGTATATGTGACAGCATCTACAATTTGCAAGAGGTCACTATTTGTGAAGGTATTAACATGCCTTCCCCAATAAACACTGTCCTGCATCTCTCCAAGTTAATCCAAGGTAAATGGCATTAATTTTCTGGGAAAAGAAAGCCCACATTTGCATATGCAGGGGCCCTGCTTTTCACAGTCTTCTTAAGGCTTAAGAAAGGGATATTGCAGAAGTTGAAGGACAAAGTCCAAATTTTACCACACGTGTTTATCCATCTCTAACTCTTATAGTTAAACTAATAATGTTTCATGACAAGTTAACAAAACATACTAATAGTATGTCAAATCAGCAGTTCCCCAGATTTTGTGGATTAACAGTCTGGGGGCCTACAAAGACTACCCAGGAGCATCTTTAGATGTCAAAGCTTTCCCTAGTTTGGTGGTGAAGCCTTCAGGGTTCTTGGCTGAATTTCGAGCTGTTTGGAAGGAGTCAGCTGGTTGCACAGCATTGTATAGCTATGTTAATACCTGAGCCAAGACTGATCCTGTTTGCTTTGTCTTTGATCATTGCACTAGTATTTTATTATTTTTATCTAACCATTACATGGCCAGGGGTAGCATGGGCTCAGACTCAGAGTATCATATCTTAAATCCCACTAGAATGGACTCATTCTGCCCAACTCTAGACATCATCAGCACAGATACATCTGAGCTGGTTGTCTAGAAGCAGCACTTTTGGGGGCATGATTCATCTGATCTGCAGAAGGCACCTAAAGCAGGTCAGTTGAATTCTGCTTTACAAGCGTTACACATACTGTCAATAAAGGGAGTTAGGAGCTACAGGGCTGCCTATGCCTTGGGTACAGGGATATGTTGTAAATGACTGCAGCAGATTATCCCCTTTGACTCACCTCAGATGGGGTAACTCACCCAGACCTATGCACTGAGCCTGTGCTCTGCTCTCTCTGTGATAGGGACATGACCCAAGGGAACCGGAGCTGTGCCAGGGGTTAGGCTGGATATCAGAAAGGGCTCTTCCCCCAGAGGATGCTGGGCACTGCCCAGGCTCCCCAGGGAATGGGCATGGCCCCGAGGCTGCCAGAGCTCCAGGAGCCTTTGGACAGCACTCCAGGGATACACAGGATGGGATTGTTGGGGTGTTTGTGAAGGGACAGAAGCTGGATATTGTGGTTCCCGTCCAACTCAGGGTACTTCGGGACTCTTTGTAAGTGGAGAGATGCTTAAGTCTCAGCCAAAGGGCACTGACACAAGCATTATGAGCACAACTCACCTCCAGGTTGCTCCCAGGCCATTATAGCTTGAGGGTGAGTTTGATTCCTCTGACCAGTGCAAGGTGAAGACTAAAACGAGCATCACTTTACACTCCAAAGAGTTGTCAGAGAGCAGCAGCTGTCTTTTAAGACCAGTGTAGACTAGACCAGCAAAGTGAGCATTCACCAGAGATGAAGGTGTGAAACTGTGGCTAAACAACACCCTCCTGTTCCTCTTGATTTCATCTGAAAATCATGCACAGTTAACACTTCTAAAAAATCACAGCTCAGACTGCTACTTCTCAAGCGTTCTAAATCAGGATGTCATTTCCTCCTACAGTAATTTTGGTTTTAATTTTTTTTTAAGAAGTTTAGATAAGTTTGAAGGTGAGATTTTATTGCCACTTATTTGAATGACCTTAGAAAAATAGGCTTAATTGATCACACAAGATAGTTCACAACTGCTAGGGATAAACGCTGACTATTATGTGTTATCTTGCTAGATCTGTTTGCACTGGAACACTTTTAGGAAACAGGCAAATAATAACAATTATGGTTTCAAAGTCGGCAGTGTTCAACTTCCATTGGCTTTTCCAAAGAAAGAACAACTTCAAATACTAAAATACTCACTCATCAGGAATTCTTTCACCTCTGGGAGGAGCCAGTTCATGCCAGCTCTTCCATATACCTTCCTGGTGGGGAGACAAGGTTCTACATCACCACTGCTTCTTGAGAAACAGTGAGGTCTGCTTCCAAAAAAACCCACAGGATCCAGAGGAAAACCATGCAATTTGACAAGTCCCAGCCTATGTTATTTGCAAAGGAGTTTAAAACCAAGTTTGTTTACAATGTTTAGGTAGCTGTTATAGTAAATTTTGCACAACTGGATCTGGTGACCCATCTCAGATGGGCTTTTTCCTCTTTTTTCAGTGCTCCCTCATACACCACAAACCCTGTTCTTGCCAGCTGACATTTCTCAAAAGCCATTCTTCATGTTGGATTCAGCACTCTCTCTGTGACCAGGGAATGTTTGGAGATGTTCATCTGTCGTTCAACAATGTTGTCAACATTCAATATCTCCTCGGATCTTTTATTGTGCCTTATACTGATTTAACCTTTCTCTCAGAAAAGCTAGGGAGGAAGCTTTATTGGCAATGCTGTCTGAAGTGATTATTTTTTTATTCTCCTAATAGGATTCTAGCTAAATTGCATTCCCTTTCGAAGAAAGGGAGAAAAATATATTTTCTTGATTGCAGGGTGAATTCTTCAGCAATGTTTTGCAATTCCAGGTTGCAGGGAGGCAATGCCCTTTGTGACAAGCCTGCAGCAATGACCTAATTAGTGACTGAAAGACCACTGTGCCCACCCCTAACACTCACAATCAGAAAAGCCACCACTTCTGAGAACAGCAGGAAAAAACCAACAGGGCAGCTGAGGGAATGTCCCAGGTTATGTAATAACCAGCTCAAGGATTTCATCTGTGTGACTGTACACAAGGTTGATGCAGGGTGGAGCTTTTGTCAGCCAGTCAAGCATCCTCCTGAATTATTGCTAAATACAGGTAGCTACTGAACAGCCTGGCAGAGACATCTATTGAGAGGACTGGCAGGCTGCCAAGCATTTTGTGAACAATATCACCAGCTGAAGCTTTCAGGAAAAGCTGCCAGTTACCTGCAAGTAGACTTCAATGATTATCAGATTTCTTTTTTTTTTTTTTTCTTAATTCTGCTTCACTTTAAGCATCCAGGCTGCTGGGTTTTCCCTTCAGTGGTACAAAATAAGTGGTTAGAATCTCCACTGACACACCATGTCACATTGCATCAACATCACCATGTAATCATGGGATTATACAGTCAGAGAAAAACCTGGTGAGGCCAGTGAGGAACTTTGGAAATGTTCTTCTGTGCAGAACTCAGCTGTACTAATTGCAGAGGAAAAGGCACAGTCGTCTTCAAGCAGTCAGATTTCAGCTGCTTTCAAGACATGGTTTTTCAGTCAAGGTCTCCAAAGAGGTTATGTAAACTTTACTTAGTGAATTCTTATCATCAGAGGAATTTTTTGGAGCAAAATGTTTTGTCATCAACAAACGTTAGCTTTGATAGAAATTAAATTGTTCAGAAAAGCACATATGGTTTAAATTCTTTTCTCTGAAGGGGTTCCAATCAATGTGACAGCTACAGAAATGGAGGTTCCTTCCAAGTACCTAAAAACATGGCCTTTGAAATGCTGAGAAGTCCCACATTTTAACCTAAGAGTGAATTAATCGGCTGTTTTGAGGATAGATCTCTCCTATTTCCCATGAACTTTCCCGAAGATCTTAGTTTGGAATGTAACGGTTTATTTTTTTTTTTTTTTTTTTTTAAATATCAGTTTCCTAGCCTAGGAAAGAAATGCTTCCCACGCAACTCAGTTATATCATCCCAAAAGACGCGATTCCCCCGTGCCAAAGAAAGACATTCTAGTCATGGGAGGTTTTATACTGTTCAGAGGAAGTGACAAAAATAGAAGCTGCAACAAAAATGCCCTCTATGCTCCGTCTGTCTGTCTGCTGTGTAATCTGAAAAGCTAAAGGGGATGAGAGATCCTGTTTCAGTAGCAGGTTCCAGTCTCCAACATCTGGAAAAATCTGGAGCAAAACAATTAATTTCTCCTTTTCCAGTAAAACATGTAAAATGGGAGTTGATCTTCAGCTGGCACAAATCAGTTCTGCTGCATTAACCCCACCAGACCTACACTAATCTCTACTGGTGAGGGACATCAGAACAACCCCAACATCTCATGATGAATTGTAATCCCTAGGATTTAGGAAAGGTTTTTTGGTTAACCCCATATTATGCATGCATTCTCCACCCAGCATACATCCAACAAAGAGCAGGAAAAAGAAAGGTAGAGCAAGCTCCACGTGTGAGCCACAGAGTCCTAGCTGGGAATTTCAGCATGGCCCTTCCAAGCTGTCACTCCAGCAAGGTTGCATGTGTGCTTTTTTTTGATCCAGTCCCCAGCTGACTGTTGCAAATTGTCCATCAACACAGCCTCTCTGAAGGTGCCTGTTCATCACTGAGAAATCCTCCTGCTTGCATTTGAACTCCACATGGCTCCCATGAGCAGTTTCCAGGCCATGAGATAGCTTGTTTCCAGCTAGGCTGGCTTTGTGCAGAGCTGTGGAGACAAGCAGAAGTTCTCTTTTCTTCTCACAGACATCTCCATGATAGCATACAAATAAAAATCATGTGATTGACTCCTTTCCTAATCTGCATAGTTGGTTTTTTTTTTTCCCCCACCATACAGGATCACCAGGAAGCTTATTATAGAGAGATGATCTCTGTGAGAAACAACATTTTCTAGCCATAATATCTTTGAAACAGGCTGTTCTTTGCTGGGCTTGGCCCATTCTCTTCTAGACTTTTAGTAAACAGAAAATGTATATTACACCCTGTCAATCCCCCTCAGTTTATGCAGAACTGTCCAAGTCAGCACAATCTTGCACATCATATTTTTGGGAAGAGCCATCTGTCATAAACAAAACGTGGCCATGTGTGGCTCACTACCATGCACTACAATGTGGAATCCCAGAGCAGGATTTCCAATGTGCTTCCACCACCACATTCTGAGGTGAGCAAGTGGAGCAGGAGAGGGAGCAGCTGGTCTCCAGCCAGGAGCTCCAGGTAGCTGGACTCTCCTTTGCCTGTAGCTTGCTGTGATTTTCCACACCTATGTGCAGAATGTAATCTTGCTGACTTGGCATATTTTTTTTCTGAAATTCATCTCATTTTCGTAGAAGTTTATCTCAGTGAGTTTTCCCATGGAGCCAGCCTGGCAGAGCTGAGGGTGCTCAGGGGCACCAGAGAAGGCTCCAGGAGAGCTGCAGAGGCCCTGGGGACAAGGGCTGCAGGGACAGCCCCCAGGGAATGGCTGCCAGTGCCAGAGGGCAGGCACAGCTGGGCTCTGGGGCAGGAATTCCTGGATTCCTGACTGGAAGGGTGGTGAGGCTCTGAAATGTATTTCCCAGAGCAGCTGGGGCTGCCCCTGCATCCCTGGCAGTGCCCCAGGCCAGGTTGGACAGGGCTGGGAGCACCCTGGGATGGTGGGAGGTGCACATGGCAGGGAGTGGCACTGGATGATTTTTAAGATCCCTTCCAACCCAAACCATTCTATGATTCTGTGATTGAAGCTGCAGTTTCAGAATCAATGATGAGGATATATGTATACATGAGGAAGGAAGGCACTAGCTCAGATTGCAACAGGGTGTATCTGAGAATCTGGACGTTATGTGTGCAAATTTGACTTCAGTTGGCTTTATCTGTAGAACTTTCAATCTGCAAATTCATATGATTGAGTTGGTTCTACAAGTGCCCAGAAATTCAAGCTTTTTTGAGGGCTGTGAACATGCTAGAATTATGTTTGTATATTGAACTGGAGTAGAAAATTGAAAAAAAATTAAAGAGAGACTTTCAGAGAACAGAAATTTTGAAAGTCTCATGAAGAATTATTGATGTACTACTTTGGAAAAGTAGGAATGCCTCGTTGCAATTTTGAAAAATACTGTAATGAAATATTGAATATAATACACTATATTAAACTACATGATGAATTCAGTAATTGCTATACATCAAGACAAAACAGTATGGCAAATTCGTAAACGCATTTTTTCTTTTCTCAAAACAAATAATTTCTACGTTAGTGACACAAATAAGAAATCAAAGCAATTTGCTGAGACATTTTTCCCATAAAAAATGTCATTGAAATAGTCGTGTTCCTACAAAATATTCCAGCTTCAATCAGCCTTCATTTTAAACATGAAATTGTTCTATCAAAAATGTTTTCACTGGATATAATCCACATATATCACAGGCTATGAAGTTTACATTTCTATTTGATTTTGCTTTTGTTTGATGTTCTGAGACAGGTTAGTGAAAGAAGCTTGTATTAGCAAGCTGTTATAAAGTCACAAGACACATTTTTGAGCAGTGTAAATACCCAGGACGATACCAGTAGAGTAATTTGCTTTGTGTTTTGAATTACTGCCCTATAAAATGAATCTTCAATACATATGATATAGATAAAATAAGTAATATTAAAATTATGATGTTTGGCATTCCACGGGGCCCACTCAGTATTAAACATGAAGAATCAACAGCCTGGTTAAGCACATTCTTATTTAGTGTATGAAAAACCTCAGCAAAAGCCCTGAGCTAACTCCAGTACTGCAGGCAGCTGTGTGTTGAAGTATCCCACTGAATCATGGCCACACACTTTGGGAAGACAAAATCACAGCCCTTAAGGGGTTGACCCAAATCTTATTGAAGTCAGTGAAAGTTTTCTGTTTGGTTCAGAGGTCTTTGGATGGGACCCAAAGAAGACAAGTAATGCATGAGAGAGGCAGAGGGGGAAGCTAATATGCATTGTACTTGTTTATTTTATCCTCAGGGATATCTACAGCTGAGATCTACAGATAAAATCTCCCCATGTTTCCTCACTTCCAACAATATTTGTTGCTTATTTCTCATAAGCTTTGCTGTAGAGGAACACTGTTGACTATTGGGAATTTAACCATTCCACAGAACATATCCATCAAACACCAGCAGGTTAAATAATGCTGACAGTAACTTAAATCAGCCTTGAGGGAAAGAGCATGGATTCGAGTAGCAAAGTAAGTAAACCAGGATCTGAACTCTGGGTTCAAAGCTGTATGAACACAGGACGGGTTTATCACACGATAAAGGGCACAGGGTTTAAGGCAGTCGTTGCTGAGACAGAGTAACTCTCTGGCAACATGAAAAGTGAAATTTGGTTTGGAACTCAGTCCCTCACACTGAGATCTGCTAGGTAACAAAGTCATCTCTCAAGGGAAGTGGCTGGAGCCTTGCTGTTCTGAGACATTTAATGCTTGACCAGACAGAACCTCAGAAAGTATGTTGGAGGGAATAATTCTACACTTATAAAGAGAAGAGGATTTTCAGATAGATCTCTTCTAACTCTTATCTCTGTGATTTATTGATAAATGTATCCCTGACCTAATCGAGAGCACAGAGGAAGGCAGTAGTTACACTGTTATCTATAAGGACTAATTAGATTCTTAATTTTTTTTTTTTTTTTTTTTTTTTTTTTTTTTTTTTTTTTTTTTTACTGCACAGGGTTGTGAGAAAAATAGATTAAAATTTTAAATCTTTTGGATAGTTTTTAGTTAGACACTTATTTCCCTGGCATAATGCTCTATATCCTGTAGGAGGATACCTTGATCATTTTTATCTGTTCTGGAAGATTTGACCATGCACTGTTCTGGCAAGAAGATATTCTACATGCTAATATATATGTTTAAAATTGTCAGGGAGGTTTATAGGAAAATAAGAGAGAAGCGCATGTTCCATTTTTGTAACTTAATAATTGATTAGAAAGATAAGTTTTCTTAAGTACAGGAACTCAGATCTCTGAGTGGTAATATAAAATTTACATGTATCTGTCTCATTTTCTAGCTAAAATTGGTTCTGTATTTAACTTACCAAGTTTTCCTTAGAGAATAAAAATGATCACATCGAATTTCTTTTCCACAACCAGTTTCTGGTAACAGTTACATCATGTGTTTCTTCTGGGCACTAAAGGACAATATGTAGAGGAGAAATTCAGGGTCCTGCAATTATGATTGATTGTATGGTGAGTCATTTATGGTTTTGAAGGCAGCTCATTTGAATATATTTACTGAAAGCAAATGACATTGTGAATTTTAATGCAGTGTAGAGGAGCCCAAGCTTTGGATGAACGCCTGTCATTGTTAAAAATTCAATGAGAGAAAGGAAATAAATGAGTAGCCAAGACCAATATGACCTTTACAAGTATTCAAAAGGAAAAGGATGCAAAAAGTCTGGCTGAAAAAATGCCCTTGCAACTGGCATATAGCAAATGCTTGTGTCTGCCAACTAATAAATTAAGCAGAGCTCCGCATCAGTGGTTTTTTGCACCAGGTTACTTATATCGATGTCAGATTTGGACATTAGAATAAATCCTGGGGGATTTCTTAAGGTCCCCCATCTGCCAGCCTCTGCAGACAGTGGATACATCATCCAAGCAGCACTGCTGGGATGTGAACTGGCTTTAGGGTAGGGGATATTTTGGTGAGCTGTGCCTGGTTCATGGCAGTCAGGAGCAAGGAGAGGACAGCAGGATGGCTGCCTACACCCAGCTGTACCCATATGGTCAGCAACCCTCAGTTTCTGCAAAATAGTCCCTGGGAGAATGGCTTTTCCCATGGGGAGATAGTGGCAGGAGGGAGAAGGGCTTCACACTGAAAAAAGCCAGGGTTAGATAGGATGCTGGGGAGGAGTTGTCCTTTAGAGGGTGAGCAGGCCCTGGCACAGGTTGTCCTTAGAAGCTGTGGCAGCCCCTGGATCATTGGAAGTGTACAAGACCAGGTTGGATGGGGCTTGGAATAGCCTGGGACAGTGGAAGGTGTCCCTGACTGTGGCAGGGGATTGCATTTGGATGATTTTTAAGGTCTCTCCCAGCTCAAAACCTTTAAGGATGTTGTGATGAAAATACTGGACTCAGCCACCTTCAGGTCTGTGAGAGGGAACTCAAATCACCTAAGCACAAAAGTACCCTCCCTGTGAAAATAGTCTCAACAAGGTTTTCTATTTTTTTTTTAATTAATTTTAGGTTTCAACACATGTCAGCCACTATGAGAAATAAATGCAGGGAAAAACACAACTCATATTAGGTTAATCTTATCATGTGGTATAATTAGTGCCAGTAACATACATGCATGGGAATTAGGAAGAGATTTTTCATGTTTCATTTTTCATGTGTTAAACCCCTAGCTGCAACTTTTGGGAACAATGTCTCCTAAATTTCTTTTGGGGACAGGGTTGGAGGGTAATGGATGGTTGGGCTTCACTGAGGCTGTCATCCTGCCACTGCTGTCCCACCTTTAGAGAAAGCATCATTCAGAAGGGCACCTGCTCCCCCGAGATGATCACATCAGAAAACTTGGTCACACTGAGCAACACCAGAGTGCTTGACATTTCTGTATTGCATTTTGTGGCTGAGGAGTGATCAATACTGGAGTAAGATAAATTACCTCCTTTGTCAGTTCCATGTACGATCCTGTGTTTTTTATTGTTTATGTGTCTCCAATTCTAAAGCATTACCATGCTCAGCCAGAAGATGACAAGATGTTGGTTTCAACTCTGTCAGTAGATAACCAGATAATACTGAGTAGCCCTTTATATTAAGGCTCAATAATCTTTGGATGCTATGCTATACTTTGATATGAAGATATAACAGATTTCAAATAATTCTGGGGGTTCTCAGCTTCCCTGGGGGCATTATTATACTCTACAGGTTAAAAACAATGTTGCTAAACCAGCAAGGATTTCACGGAGATGAGCAGTTTAATTTCAGCAAACTGCTTTTTGTGCTATTCATACTCCCTTCCAGTTCTGTAGCCATTGACATCAACACACATTATTATACAATCACCATCAAAACTTTTTCCTTTGTGCCTGTGGCCTTGACTGCAATATATGACACAACACCACTCAGAGGTCCCAGACAAGCCAGCATGGCAGCCAAAAGCATTTGTGCTTTATCAGCTCAGTGATAATTAATCCTGCTGAAAGGCCAGTGTAATTAGCAGGCTGCTCAGCCCAGGCCATGGCCCAGCTGTGATCCAGGACCTCAATTGTTGACTCTGCATGGTGAGATGTACCCCACAGTGGGAGCTAGCTCAGGTTTCCCAGCACAGGTGAGCCCCAGACACTTATGCCTTCGATGGTTTGATCCATTTCCTCCCCAGCTTCTTCTTCCTTTCTTTTGAAGGTATTTTACCAGGGGCTTGATCCAAGTGTAGGCTTGTATTTAAATTTCCCTCTCAGGACCAGCAGAGAGGAATCCTCCCTTGTAAACCTGGGCTGGAAAGGACCTTTAAAATCATCTCATTCCACCCCTGCCATGTGCAGGGCACCATCCCAGGGTGCTCCCAGCCCTGCCAGCATCTCTGTGGCCTCCCATGGACTCTCTCAATAAGGTACAAGTGATTCTACATCATATGGAAAACTTGACTCCTGGAAGCTGAAGACCAAATATGAACCCCCTTACTGTCTAAAAACTACATTAAGTTGCCTGTGATTTTCCAACTAATTCCCATCACAGATTTCCATATCAGCTCAATAGTTCAGTTTAATTTTTTATTTTCTTGGGGGGGTGGCTGATAAAAAATGGCCGGAAGTACTTAACAATATAAAATTCCAAACTGTCAAAACAGAAATGCTGACAGCATTTGAAAGTTAGAATTCAATGAATCAACAGCCATTGATTTTCGGTGCACAGTGGGATTCACCTCCCCCTTTTAGCTATCTACAATTTATAGTCTCTCTTAAGCTCTCTTCTGGGTTTCCTGAATGGAGAGAAGGCAGAGAGAGAGAGAAGCACCTCCAGGAAATGATTCGTCTACTCCTAAGATATATGTTTGTAATATGTGGGATGAATCACAGTTGAAAGGGGATTATCTTTCTTTTTTGGCGTCAAAAAGGACTAGATGACCTACTGAAACCTGCTGAAGTGCATGGTCCCACCATCAGGGACTTCAGCTGTGTTTTCTAGCTAAATCCTCAAAAAAATAGATAGATTGCAAAAACTGGCTAAAGGATAAATTGTGGATTAATTCTCATTTCTGCTATAATCTCAAGCAGACAGTGGTTTTGGTGGGAGCAGATCTAGGCCAACAAGGGCTGGTTTTGAAAAATACCCTTCATAATGGCCTGATTTCAGGGAAGAAAACCCTCATGAAGCCTGTGTGGGTTGCTGAGAGTTCAGTGTTTTGTTGTGGTACTTTTAAAAGCAACTGTCTGTCTAGATGCCTATATACACTCGTAGAGGTGCAACTTTGGCCACCTTTTTCCAGAGACATCAACCAACAATATGAGGTCTGCAGAGAAAATTGACATAACATCATCTCTGTTTACTCCAGGGGTAATGGGAGGGAGAGAAAAATGTCCATCTCTAGAGCAGCAGTAGATGCCAAACTGGAAGGCATCCAGCTCAGTGGCATGCAAGAAATATAATACATTATTTCAATGCAAGCATTTGGGTTTATTTGGGGAATCAATTAACAATAAGTGCATACATCCATTTACAAAATGGTAGTGTACCAGACACATACACACACAAGTTGTAATTGAAAACTGAAATAACACCAGAAGGAATAATCATTAAAGCAAAACAAAAAAACATTTCCAAAAAGCCAAGAATAATATTTAATAAAATAAAATAATTCATCCATCTGCAGTTACATCCTTAGAGGGAGGCCACAGACTAACAAGCAAACAAATCTAGATAGAAATGAAAATATCACTGCAAAGGCAATGGGAGGAACAGGGGAGAGATTTCTTTGCAGATTAGCTGCTTATGAACCAAAAGTATTTCAATTTGATCACTTGCTTGTAGATATGTTTATCAGAGGATGGGGAATTCCATCATATGTTCCTACCATCCTGAAGAATAATTATTCTTTTCCTCTTCAGACATTTCCTTCTATTAGCTGGCACAGCCACACAATTTAGGATCTCTCGTCCAAGATACCACCTGAGGTCTCAAGAGCCTACTTTCTTTCCTTAAACCATAGGAATCCCACAGGTAAATCAGACTGTGGCTCCCTTCATCTTTGCTGTGAATGTGTACCACCTGAGGCAACTAAAAACCCAGGCACAAAAGGGTCACTTAACTGGACACCCCCAGGGAAACTGATGCCCTATGAACCTTGAGAGGTGTTTGCCTCTAACTCAGTTCCCTAAGCATTAACTTGCTGTGATTTACAGTTTTTAATTCTAGATTTTCAAGTAAAATTGAAAGAAAGAAAAGGGAAAAAGAAAAAAAAAAAAAAAAAAAAGGAGGAAAGAGCAATTCTATCTTCTGTACATCTGGACAAACGCAACAAAAACAAATGGACTTCAGTGGAAGGAGTCTCAGGCGACCCTGTAAAAAAGTCTCAGGGGGCCCTGCAATTAAGGCACTGATTTAATGGGAGACATTTACTGACTATGCACAACTGCACTTCCATTAGATGCTTGCAGGTAGGATGGCCCTGCAAAACAGTTCATGCACTGCTTTTGTTCAGATCTCGCTGCTTTTCCCAGGAATCCCATTCACAGAAATTAAACTTCTGTTCTTATTGAAATTTATATAACCTGCAGGAGATATGAATTTTTTTTCCCATATCATATGAGTTAGAAATGGAAGAGATTTGCTTAGATATAGGAAGAGTTGCACTGGATAGAATTAGCAATGCTTTTAATCCAGATTCTTCCTCCAAGAGTTCCTCAGAGGAAGATACTAGAATTCCCTTTGAGCAATTATGGACTAATTTTGCTATATAAACCTGTCAGCAGTAATGATTGTATACCCCGTTGTATGAGAGTTTATGTTGTATTGTGCTTCCATTATGCATCTATCCTCTGTGAGATAACTCAGAGTATTCCCAACTATCTTTTCCTCCTGCAAAATTGCACACCCAGTAATACTTTACAGTAGTGAGTTCCAGAGATCAATTAAGCAGTGTAGGAGGAAAAACATAGTTTACAATAATGAAAAACCCCACTAAAACAGTAATGTTTCTCCCCACTGCCCAGGATCTGACTCACCATGTCCTTACCAGGCCTTTGCTGTTGTCTCTGGTCTAACTCTTGAGCTACATGTCTGAACTTAAACTGACCCATGTGCTTCACTACTGTCCACAAGTAGCTCTGCCACCACCAAACCACACCTCCCTCCTTTCCTGCTGCCCACTGCCTTCTTACAAGGCACATCCAATAACTTCATCTTTTGCCAAAACCTTCTTGAGCCTTGACCCGCTGGAAGACAGCCACTTTGGTGGCACTCCATGACAGGTGAGGATGAGCAAGGCAATCTGTTCACCTGTCCCTTTGGCAAACATGCAAAGTGTTCAAGTAGAAGGAAGGATTGCACTTTTCCTTTATGAAACTGAGGGACACAGAATTTCAATTGTTTCATGTGTTTTAACCAACTTAGAATCAGAAAATCATGGAATGCTCTGTGTTTGAAGGAACCTGCAAAGTCCATCCCACTCCAAACCCTCTGCTTTGAGCAGAGACACCTTCCACTTTCCCAGGTTGCTCCAAGCCTTGTCCAATCTGGTCTTGAACACTTCCAGGGATGGGGCAGCCACAGCTCCTCTGAGAAGCCTGAGTTATTTGTCCACTAACTAGTTCCTGAAAGGAGAGTTTTCCCACTGCTGGAATAGAATACATCAGGTATTGCATAGCCCTGCCTTGCTTCCCATTGCAATTAATCTCTGCTGACTGATGGTTTAATTCTAGGTGTTGATCATTTGAATTCCTCATTCCCTCCCTCTCTCAGATCTCTCTGTGATTTTTCTGTCTCTCCAGTCATGTATCCCTCCACTCTGGCAAGCAGTTGCAATCCTGGTGGCTCCTCTGATTTTTCAGTGTTCCAGTTGCTCTCCTTTTAAAAAAAGGTCTCATGAGGAAAGGGAAAAATGGAGGAGAAAAGTCAAGGTATAGGATGTGGCACTGACCCCTGGCCCAGATTGGACCCAGTTAATCCCCACACAGTCAGAGAAGTTCTTTTAGCAATCTTTGCTAAAGCTTAAAGGGAATGGGAAAAGCTTAGGGTCTGAGACACTACTTGACCAGGTCACTCACTGTAGGAATGGCAGGGAAAGAAGCCATGCTGAGGGGAGATGCAGCCAGCCAGGTATGTGGGGAACAGCTCAAAAAAAAATTAGTGAAAACATGGCTCTGTCTTTGATAATATTGAGGAAAGATAGAGGTGGTGCACAAGCTAGGCTAATCTGCTGAAAGAAATTTTGGATGGCATCTGGAAAACTGCACAGCCCTTCCCTTCCCTTCCCTTCCCTTCCTTCCCTTCCCTTCCCTTCCCTTCCCTTCCCTTCCCTTTCCCTTCCCTTCCCTTCCCTTCCCTCTGGCCAAACTTCCTCAATCCTCTCTGAAGTGATGGTCACTGCCTGGTCATCATCACAGACACCCTTTGTATTTGCTCATGATGGAAATTCATTTATTTATTTCTATCTCATAGCAGGATTTTCAATACAGGAAATACATTGACAGAACACTCCAGGATCATAGCTTACTTTCAATTCTTTTCATTTCCTGTTTTCCAATTTGAAAATCAGATCAGAGGTCTCCATGCTGGAGGAGAGCAAGCTGCCCTTCCTCTATGCCTCCCTGTGGATGGCACCATCTTGCAGAGAATTTATTGTTCTCCTCTAAAGCCAAAAGTGATTGATCTTGCAGCATCTAGATGAGCACAGTTCATGCATCTGCAGCTGACCCAGACTCCTTATGGAGTCCTAACCATTAAGAGTGAGTGATAGCTACACTTAGTGCAAAGTCCTTTAATTGCACCTTTGGTATCTATTAAAAAAAGATGTGGAATGTGTGTTTAAAGTGCTTTTGTTGGTGCTAACAGTAAAGAGAATTCATGGTAAGTAACTCCTCCACAGAAATTTGTTTTTAGTCAGATGGCTGTCTACCATGGGTGGACAACCTACATTTTGTATGACTGAGCCTTGCCAAGTTTCTGTGACTCACAATTTTCCATCGCACTAATAGCATCCTCTAACTTCATGTGGCCAGCAGATTTAATCAATGTATTCCTGCTTTGTGTACATATTAAATAAGTTCAGTGAGATGAGAGATTCCACCAGTAGCTTCCCTCCATGGGAAAAATCAGCCTCTCACTGAGACTCTCTTGCAGTTTCCCATGCAGCAGGTTTATCAGTCACCTGTTGGTTCCTCCATCTCCTTTTTAATGAATAAATCAGTATGTGGCAGCATGGAAAATGCTTGCCTGTAGCTGAGGCTTTTATTTTTTAAGAACTTTATTCTAAAAGAAGAGGATAACTACTCTCTGTCCCTCCAGGTATCTACAACACAGCAGTACTCATTGTCTGCAGAGCTGTTTCATACAAACATTATGTGTGTTCAACAGATGCCTTCAGATATCAGTCCCATCCATGCACGTGTTTTATCTCCTTCATTTTCTCCTTTTGCACGATTCTTGGCTCTGTTTCACTGCCCTGCAAAACGTGCTCAGATCGCTGCAAACAAAAAGGGCATCATCAGGAGTGGTGGTTGCACCTTGAGATGATCAGGGCTGAAGCACAAACCACTGAGGCCACCTGGTGTACAGAGCAGGGCTGCAGTCCATCTGCCTGCTCCTGCTGCAGAGCCTAGCATGGAAAATTAAACAAACAAAAATTACAAAAAGAAGGAAAAAAAATCCCAAACCCAGTGTGTTTAGCAAGAGACACCTCTGACTCTTCAAATGCAGCGCTGAGGCTCCCTGTCCTTGGCCTGTGGGGGGTATACGTGTAGCTGCACCAAGGAGCCTGGAAAATGAGTTTACTGGTGTTGGGGGGAACAGACCTCTAAAACACAAGGCACCAGGGCAGAAAAGGCCCATTTAGTGAAATGGGTTGGGTCTGCAAAACTGCCAGCACCAGCAGGAGTGAACAGAGATGGGTTCACCCTTGCTCTCCTCGTGTCCCTCATGTCCTTATTTGAGGCATGAGGAAAGCATCCCTTCAGCATACAGTCCTTGAATGGAATCCACCTCCATCAAAGGTGGATAGATTTGAGTGCCCTCTTCTTTTATTTTACTTTTTTTTTTCCTCTTTCTTTCTACCCATCTCAAAAAGTAGTTTGTCTCACCACTGGGGTGTGTCAACACAGAGGAAAAATTGTGCCGTGAAATTAGAATTTGGAGTGACCGCATGTAATTTGAGCTTGAAAGAGTTTCATTGCCCTTGGCTTATACACATCTTACAGACATTTGTAACTGACTTTTGGGAGTCAGAACCATCTGGCTCCTCAGACAGATGTGACTTATGGGCCTCTCAGTGCCTCTCATGCCTATGAGTATTGAAACTCAGGGTTGTGTCCTAGTGACAGAACATGAGAGTTGTTACTACAGCATAGCTGCCACCCAAACATTTCTGTGACCATCACATCACAAGACACACACATCCCTGCATAGGCCAGGTCATTGCTGGGTAAGAAATTGAGCTAAGGTATCATCTTGAGCTCATTGGGAGCCACCCTTGGGGCCAACAGCTAATTGTCCATGTGCAGAAGGTCCATTCCTGATTTCATTCTCTGCTTCCCATTCCTGTGGGTGAGACAGTCCCCTGTGAACCAGCCCCGGGTGTTCTCCAGACTCCCTTCATTGTTTTCCACCAGAAACCTGAGGAGCTGAATTTTTTTTCTCTGGCTTTAAGACTCTAATGGTCTTCTGAGAAAGCACAAAATGTCATAGAGCTGTTCGAGAGAGAGGAAATAGGCATCAAACACTCTATATTCTCCCTGACTGGAGAAAAAATTAGCATAATCAAGTTACAAATTATTTGAAATTTTAGCAGAGCCTTTAGAAAAGCCAGCCTACATTGAAACTTCATGGGAAAACCATGCAGTCTCCAGAAATGCGAAGTAGATTATTTTTGCTAAATCAAAGACAGAGTGCTGTATATTTCACCCATCTGCTGCAGTCTGGCTTGTACAAAAAATCCTGCCCATACATCTGCCATATGTTAGGAGGCAATTTGGGTGTCTGGAAGTTAGTCATAGA
Organism: Sitta carolinensis; assembly: GCA_032173965.1. Taxonomy (NCBI): domain Eukaryota; kingdom Metazoa; phylum Chordata; class Aves; order Passeriformes; family Sittidae; genus Sitta; species Sitta carolinensis. The sequence continues at coordinate 5,547,218 of CM063313.1, read as the reverse complement.
GATAAGAAAGATGCAGTGTCATCTCCAACCAGGGCAAGACTGCTCCCTGAAATACATTCCACAGCAGAGACAGTATATTGTTTTTCTTTTTTTTTTTTTTTCCTGTTCAGTGGCCTAAAAGAAATCCAAGAGAAACTTCTGGGCAGGTCTACTAGAAAGTATGTTCAGGATTTCCAGCTAGGCAAAAGAAAGCATAATAACAAACTTCATTTGGGGTCAACTAGAAGGAATTTGTTCGCTCCAAAAATAAACCTCTTCTTGTGTCCTGAGACTATTTAGGGATTTTTTTTTATTTAATCTTTTTTTCTTCCTGTTCACTGCAGTCAATTTTTAAATTAAAAAAAAATATTTTGAAACAAAAGTCAAAATATTTCTTAAAAAAATACTGACAGGGATTGCTTTGGCATTTCCTGTGTTGAAATATTTCATATGTAACAGCACTTCAGTGTGAATACACAGTTTTCAAAAACTGTGTCTTTTTTGGACAAAATAATTTCTTGAAATGGACACAGATCCATAAACTGTTTGGAATCTCCCTCTGAACTCCATATTTCTACTTCCACGTAATGTTAATTGGGGGATACAACTAGGTCCACCATTTACAATGCAACTTCAGCACCAAAAATCTTAAGAATTACACTTCTGAATGTGTGTCTCTCTGGCTTAATTTTCTCATTCCTTGGGAATATCTTTCCCAATTTTCCAACAGAGACTCTGCTATCACAGCTGCTTTCAAGCACCCAAATGCCTCCTAGCACAACAGATACAGGAATGGTTCTTCAGGGGCCAAGCACTCAGCAAGTAAACAACTCATCAACACCTTTTGTTCCCCGCTGACCGGCTGCTAAAAAAAATTTGAACAAGCAAGAAAAGTATCTCCTGCAAAGTCTACACGGATAAATTCAGGGTACCATTATATCCTGAGCCTCAGCCAGAGCTAGGTCTGGTCTGGAGGCTGTGCTGAGTCTAGATGGGCTGTTCTTGCAGTCAGGACAGGTGTGTTTGTGGGCACAGCTGATCTGCGGGTGTCTGCCATGGTGTGGGACATTTACTGTAGAGGAGTAACAGCAGCCTAGCCAAAGGGAAATTAACCACAATATCATAGTTATTGTTAGAGGGACTTGCCCTGTTGAAGCCATTACACACCAGGAAGCAGAAATCAAACTTGCAGAATTTAAGTAGAGAAGAAACCAGTTAGACTGTCCAGGCAATTTTCTTGCTCTTGCAAGAGTTATCATCAGAATATTTGTTGAAGTTCTGTTTTGCCTGGTTTAAAATCTTTTTTTGGGGGGAGGATTTGAAATTATTCCATATCCCCACAAGTCTTTCTCTCAGGTCTTTCCTGTAAAGGCTGTCCAAATTTCACTTTTTCTCTGTCTTGATTGAATTATCTTGATGCTAGCTATACCCTGGGTATCATGCCAAGTAGTTGTTTTTCTCTTTCTATCTTATCTCTTGAAGTTTGGCTTTTCCTAACTCCTCTTAATTGCCTCTTCTATGCATACATATAAATATGAGTCTTTTAATTTTCCCTATAAATCCATGCCTACAGCCTTCTGATCAGAAGAGGGCAACTCAAATTAAGCAATTCTGCTCCTCAACAACTTGCTGGCAATACAGAGATGTCAATCAAATGCAGTTTTACAGCTGCAGTAGAATCCTATATAGAGACAGACTGTGCAGGTCAGGGCTGCAATGATTTATTTTGGCATACTCACCTATCTTTACATGTCTATAAAAATTAAATGACTAATCTACATTAAGCACCTGGCTGTTTTTGGAAGACAATACTGGGACAGATATACCCTCTTCAAAGTACTTTTTCAGCTTAACAGACAAGTTTCCCTCACATGAGTTGCCCTTTAACTACTGAAAAGTGCTTAGTTCCAAATGACAACTGACCACATTTCCATCTCTATTTCCAGTTTTATAATTCAGGTTTTTCTCTTGGTAATGTTGTCATAGGTTGTCCCATGGCATCAAAATAAAACTTGGGTTCACTCAGAATCATCTTATGGCTCTTTGTATCTCAAAGGGGTTTTATTTACACTTACTAGTATGTAAGAATTAAATCTAGCATATATTTTATAGAATAAACTTTGAGTTCATTAAGGATCACTTTATATTGATATGCACCTAACCACTGAGTTTATTTCTCTTGGTAAGCCCACAACACTGCGGTATCTACAATGTAAAAATCTGAATTTTAATTATAAGAAGTATTCAGAGGGATAAAGGGGAAATTCTTTCTGCTCCCTTACATCTCCATTATCCCCACTTTTGGAGTCTAAGACTTTAAATGGCAGTCAGTGTTTTCTCATCTTGCCTTCTCAACAAAATACTTGAATGGCACCTGATGTGTTCATTCTGCTGCAAATCAGGCTGCTCTGAAAGGTGAAATAGGAGTCTCCCTGCTTGCCATCACTTGGCTTATGCTGTGGATTTATTCAAACTTTGGCTCAATTTAGGACCCATAGCAGAGCTCCTGTGAGGTTATGTCAGCTTGAGACAGGTGATCTTCCAACAAGGCAAAGTCACACTTGAATTGCACTGAAAAACAGACACACAGACAGACAGACACACAGACAGACTTCTCTAGGGAGTGAGGCAAAGAAAATCTGGAGGTCCCTCACCAAACAAAAAATTATTTCAAAGCTGAGATTTGTCATCATTACTTTAAACAATTTCCTTTAACCTACTCCAGGTATTGCCATTAATTTGTCTGGAATTTTAGAGAATTGAGAGAAAATAACCTGTTTATTCAAAAAAATCTCAGAATCTTGTAAAGCTGCATTGAGTGTTACCCCAAAGTGAAGACAGCACATTTATCTTTTTTGCCTAATTCTGATCATCTGTGGCTCTTGAGTTACTGGGTGGCAGGACCAGCGACTGTGACACAGCAGAGCACACACTGATCCTGTGGCAGTCTCCTGCCCGGGGAGGTACCAGCAGATGTGCATTCATCACAGGATTACACATAGGAATTTCCCGAGCAGCTGACTTTTACCCAATAGTTACACTCATCAATTCCATCACTGTTTCAAAGCAGAAGCCCTCCACAGAAAGACAGTAGCACAACAGAGCCTCAGCAAAGGTGGTGCAATGAGACCACTGAGGGCTGATCCCTCTCTTGTCTGCTTAAATAAAGGCAAGGCTTTGGCAGCTCAAACTGGTTTTTTTTGTCTGGGAAAGAAACACTCATAGGATGTGTCAAGGTGCATTTATCTTAATAATGAGTCCTTTTAAAACTCATTAATACTCGTTCTCTTCTATTCTCTGTCCTAAGGGCAGCCCAACTCCCTTTGATTTCAGAGGGAGAGCAATCTCCTTGAGCTCCTGCACCTACTTCAGATGATCCATCTCATCACAGAAACACTGATGAAGGCATGATGGAGAGGCAGTGGATCCAAGCATCCATTTTTGTGAGAGCAAAACTTAAATTTTCCAAAGTTTGCCTTCCCAGACCATTTTGTCGAAGTTATAGGTGCAAAGACCCTGCTGACCTCATGGGTTTATTCCTTATTATTAAGTCCTCCAAGGTCAAGCTGGTCTGGATTTATACTGACAGACCTTTCTCCCTCTTATCACTGATCTCTTGTGGCATCAGGCGTTATTCAGAAAATCTGGAGAAATTTCAGTGTTGGAAATTGGTCTGAGGAACTTCACAAATCCTTACCAGTCACCAGCAGTGTGAGTGATCCCCAAATTCACCTGATGAATTTCCTAAAGCAGTTTTGAGTAGTGAGATTTAAAGATGTGCTGGCTTCCAGCTGCACCTGAACATCAGCGTCTCCTCCCTTGTGGAGATGTATGGAGCTCAACGTTTTTTGTTTCACAGGGTTGTTCAAGAATTGTTGAGTTAAACTGAGTTGCTAAAAGGAGTTGCTAAGCTGAATTAAGTTGGGCCAAGTTGAGAGTGTTTTTTTGTTTTGCTCCTTGCCTGTCATTGAATCCCAATCATTTGTCTTGGAACACCTAGCCCTGAAATGTGGGGCTTTCTGCAGTAGGGGAGTTTGCAGCTTTCAGAGGTAGTTCAGCAAGAGTCAACACACAAACCATCAGGGCAGAGCCCTGATGTCCTGAACCCACTTTCTTGTACTCTCTCAGAATATGTCTTAAAGCCAACACATTGGAGCAAGCAAACCCATTGCAAAGGTGAATTGGGTGGACTCCTGGAAAAGGTGGTAAAACATCCTGGTCTTGATTAGGACACCCAAAAGATTCTCGTTTAAGAGTCTCCAGCCTGTTAAAAGATGACCTAAACTCATTTGATCTTTTGGAATAGTTAGCTCAGGTTTTTGACGCTGTTCACTTTTTTTAGGTTCCTAAGTAATGATTGCCCTGTGATGCCTGGTTCTCAGCTGGTGCCTCCTCTAGGAGTAGATTCACACAGTTCTCTCTAATGCTACAGCTACAAAATACCAGGCTCACATCCAGTAAAAAGTAATAAATATAGAGCTTGGGCTTAGAGGGGAGCATTACAATCACCTAGTTTGACTCCCTTTGTAATAATAGCATTGCAACCTCTATTTGAGTTACAATATTTTCCTCTAAATCTGGGATGAAGAAAACACTGTAGCTTCATATAAGGTGTTCCTGCGGTCAGGTTACAAATTTGACCTTTTTTTTTTAAATTCCTGACCTAAATTTCTAATTAGGTGACTTAGAGAGTGAAATAGATTGATTATTAACAAGTGACTTCTTCAGTACAGACATCTCTTAAACTTCTCCTAAGTGACTGGATATTCTTAAACCCACCACCATAAAAATAGAAAATAATTCCCAAGTATTATAACTCTATTTTGCCACTGCCTTGATTTACCTGAGGTTGTATAAGTTCTTACACGTTCTAAAGAGAAAACCAAAGTAAAATGTAAATACTTATTAAGAATAAATGGAAAAAGTCCAAACTCTCAGAACACTTTCCATTAGTGTTTAAACAGTACCTAGAAATGAGCACATTTATTTGCATCACAGGTTTCTTTTATCAGTTCTATTCTATAGACATTGCTGGTTCTGATTTCTTAAATTAAGGCCAATACTGGACAATTTGTATAATGTCAGAGAAGGACCAAAGCTAATGATCTGTATGATTCCTAGATGTTGGATAAGTGTGCACAAGGCACACAGGATTTTGTAAGCATTGGTAGATGTGTATCATAACTGGGCACTTTTGACTCCCTAACCACACAAAAGTTCATAAAAGCACTGGCAGCCTTTAATAAAAGCTCTATATCCATAGCAATGTCTCTTAATTCTCCTAACACCACACCTCAGCTGAGGCACAGGAATGGGCTTGGACACATGCCTTTTCCTAAGCATCACTAAATGTGAATGTTCTTGGTTGGGTTTTTTAAATTTTGTTTATTTATTTTGGAGACACATAAATCAAAGCATTCAGTTCAAGGAAAAATAACAAGTCTGTCCTGCAAAGTCAATGAGCAAGCGCTGGAGATTGATACTGATGTTCTCCAAGTGCGGGAATTCATTTTGCAGAGTTTGTCACTTTTCTAATTGAAAAAGCTGTCTCTGCAACATTTAGCAACTAAAAATACCAAGTGATAAAGCACAAGGAGTGGGGAAAAAAGGGAAAAAAAAAAAGCCAAGCACTCAGCAGCAGACATCTGCCACCCTGATTTGCAGGCCATACAGCAAGGACGCTGAGAAATGGAGCACTGAGGTGTCCCCATCAGCACATCCCCAGGGTGATGCCTCCTGGAGTGGGGCACACGTGTTCTCAGCAAAGAAAACCAAGGAAAACCTTATAATCAGCAATTGCCTGTAGGTATGTGAACAAAGATTTGCTTAACACTTAATGCTCAATATTAATTCTGCATCCAAATAGCAGGCAGCTATGTACAAGGCTGTAAGTCTTAAATAAAGACAGGTTCAGCCTCAGAAATTGAATTTTGCCTATTTGGCTCTTCCCTCCAGCTACACTTCTTGGTTTTGGGTAAAATTTGTGGATTAAAAAAAAATAAAAATACTGGGAATCAGGTTCTCATCTCAGTTTTGCATAACAACAAAAAAATCAGTTTCCAGAACTTCATGAGTTACCCTGAAACTAACTGAAGTTACAAAGCAGAATTAGTGATTTTTCTTTTTTTCTTTTTCACTACTGGGTTTTGTGTCTTGCATTTTTCAGTGTGCTTAATATTTTGGGGTTTTTTTTGATGTTCTCTTTGTGTGTGTAAAATGAATCTGCTGAATGAAGGGCTCTGCACCAGTGTTTCTCTCAATGACTTTAATCAAAATCTAATTTAATTAGCACATGGATGTGAACACAAGCTGCCCAAATTTGTAGGCTAAGGATCTGTTGGCTTCTCAGGGCTCTTTTTTACACCCAATACTATTATGACAAATTTGGAAATCCATCCAATTCATTCTGATGGAGATTTAAAAAAAATATCTGAAATTTGATATTTCTTATGAAACAGAATCCTTGCCTTCCAGTGAAATTGGTAGTCAAGAAATAAGCAAGTTTCTCATTTCTCCCACTGAGAAAATTCAATGACTTAGCAATGAAAATGATATTTAAAGAATCTTAGAAGTTCAAAAGCTGCCAAAAATATTTCAGTATATAAAAGCAACAAAATTTGAATTTGCCTCTATCTGATCCAGTTGCCCACTGTGCTTTGAAAAGAGAAAGGAAATAATTTCTGAATCCATAATTATTTTTATGATGCCCTAATTTTAAGTGGTTCAAGTGTGGGGGGTTAGTCTAAATTACTTGAGCTCTTGTTGTATTTGGTATGAAGAAGGACTCGTGCAGGGGAGGCCACGGAGATGCTGTCAGGGCTGGAGCCCCTGTGCTCTGGAGGCAGGCTGGCAGAGCTGGGGGTGCTCAGGGGCACCAGAGAAGGCTGCAGGCAGAGCTGGGAGCCCCTGGCAGGGCCTGCAGGGGCTCCAGGAGAGCTGCAGAGGCCCTGGGGACAAGGGCTGCAGGGACAGCCCCCAGGGAATGGCTGCCAGTGCCAGAGGGCAGGCACAGCTGGGCTCTGGGGCAGGAATTGCTGTGGCTGAGGCTGGGCAGGCCCTGGCACAGGGTGCCCAGGGCAGCTGGGGCTGCCCCTGCATCCCTGGCAGTGCCCAGGGCCAGGCTGCACAGGGCTGGGAGCACCCTGGGATAATGGAAGGTGTCCCATGGCAGGGGTGGCACTGGATGGACTTTAAGATGCCTCCCCACACAAATCATTCTGATGGCTGTTTGTGCCTCTCCAGACAAGCAAGCAGAGCATGTGGGATAGTCCTCCAAAACGAATTCCGTTAACTAATGATGTTTCTCTATGACTTATAAAAGGGGTCAAGCCACTGAAAAACATCCAAACATCTACATTTCACATGACTGAGCTGAGGCCACAGAAATCCTACTTGCTGGATCCCAAGCTGCTCTTCCTGGTTTTTGTAAGCTTGCACAGTATTTTAGTGGGGTTCAGAGTGAGAACTGTAACTGTGATGTTTCACCAGTATCAACACCAAAGCACAAAACGCTGACTGATGAGACCTTGATAGTGTTTCTGTAAAAAGACACTTGAATACATGGGAGAAGCAAAGGAAACTGAAGTCTAAAAAGGAGCTCTGATCTGTCACCTGGTAATAATGACCTAAGACTTGATGATCACAAAATTTTTAGATGAATCTTTAAAAGATAGCAAACACAGAAACTTCATAAACAGAAAAAGTTGTAAGTCCCTAACTGCAGGTGGATATGAGCTGACAGCCTTGTGTCTGATGAAAAAGTAATGTAGGTGTCATTTTTCTGCCCAGCAAGGGGGATGGCACTGGGTACCTTCAGGAAAACCTCAGTTCTGTAGGAATTTAGGAAAATGCATTATACCCATAAGGATCACTGAGCTTTTACTTGCAGCCCAGCCAAAGCCACTGAGTTAATTAACACAGAAGATCTTGTTCTCCATCATCCATCATTCTCCCCATTTTCTCCAAAAGACAACTCAGTGTCATCTCACACACACAAAAAAATCCCAAACAACAAATTTTTCCAAGAAGTTTGAGAGGCAGAGAAGCCTGTGCAGGGTTATGAATCACAAAGACATAAAAACAGTAAAATATAAAAACCCTTTTCACCTCTGTTGACTCTTAGCCCAACTCAACCATGGCCTCTTTCCATTATTTTTTAAATAACAGTAATAAGATTTCCTTTCTCTTCAGATATCTAAATTTTGACCAAAAGGCACAACTTTTTGTCAAAATTGCAAGAGTGTGCTTTTTTAGTCTGTACGGAGTAAGATAGCACCTGCCACAGAAACATTTTGCCTTTCCACCACCAGAGTTCAATTCAGAGGACAAATTCAGTCTAAATACACAATGATTAGCTCTGCATTTACTTTAACTTCCTTCAAGAGATAATTTCCGACAGTATGTGCCAGTCACTGCTCATTATTTCCTGATAAGAAATATGGGGAATGTTTGAGAGAAAGGACACGATATTAACAAAAATGGAAAATAGGAAAAAAGCCAGCATAGAAACCTGCAGGCTTAGGACTTTGGCCACAAAAATAATATTTTCCTTTCATCCTCCTTGTCATTACTAATATTTCCTTAACTAATTCCCTCTGCTACGCTCACTAAAATTAAGCAATAGCAGAAAATTTGATGCAAACAAGAGCAACATATTCCTCAATAAACAACCTGACTGATGGATTGGCAAAGGTAGGATCTGCACCAGGCTGTATCCATGGTCCTGTTTGCCTCTCCCAGCATGAGTTCCCAGCTGCAAACAGGTCAGCAGTGCTCTGGTCCAGGGTTTGCTCCCAGTTTGTGCCGGAAGCAGCACGGCTTGGCTGGTCACTTGCTCCTGTGATCTACAGCCAGCACCATCCCCTGCCTGAGGATCTGGGCTGGAAAAGAGACTAGGAGTCATCACACTGCATCAGACTAAGGTCCAATGAGCCAGCCCTTGGCTTTTGAAAGCTGGGATGGAGTTGTCTGCCCACTGGAGAGGCTTTCCAGTCACAGGTAATTATGGGCTGGCTTTTGCCCAGCAAAATGGTAGTTTAACATCCTGTCTAAGAGAGAAAACATCCCAGATCACCCAGATCACCTGGCAAGGGCTGTACCGTGCCTTTGAATTCATGGAGATTGTGTCCCAATTGAGAGCATGCCCTTCAATCCAGCTGCAAATACTCCTGACACATTTGAAGCTCAAACCTCTGCTGTCTGCTGGGGAGAGCAAATAACATTGCACAAAATGCACGTTGCTGTCACTCTTGACTTCAGTTTATTCTTCTGATGGCCATGAGCTATGCATTTATGAAGAGTTGTACTTTTTGGTGTGTTTTTCCCACCTCTTGGCAACAATGGCAGCTTGAATTTCATAGGTTAATCCTGGGCTAGGTACAACAAATCCCTTGCATGCATTTGAAATTCTGCTGTCTTCAGGTTGCATCACCGTTTCCCCCTATCGCCCTGAACAATAAACAGCTAATCCTAAGTTTTGACAAGAAGCCACAATAAAACCAGAAGACCACAGACTCTCTTAAACCTCATAGAAGTCTCAGGCTCCAGTTTTAGCTCACTTTATGGGAGGGAAAAGTATCTTCTCCTCTTTAGTGTATCTAATCCAGGCAGAGATACCACTACAGAATTTGCTGATAGCCGTCATAGAATTTTTAGTATTATTTTGCAGTGTGGACATCAGGTTCCTCCTGAAGTTTCTGATGGTACCCCAGCAATATGAATGTCCCTGCTGTTTCTGGAAATCAATTACATCATCCTTAAAATATGTGATAGAAAACAGCATCAGGAAACCTGCAGATTTGACAGCGCTGCCACTGCTGTATAGAGCCCCAAAAGCTAACAATGGCCATGGCTTTGAAATACTGCTGATTCCTTCATTTCCCATTTCCCCCTGTCCCAGTGGTGTCATTTGGAAATACATTACAGCTGAAAGACTTTGGGATGTTTTAATTACATGTGACTAAAACTTGCTGCTGCTAGAATTAGTGTGCCTATGCCTACGATTTATAGGTCTCTGCTTCGACACTAGTGAGGTCATAAATAACACAAAATGGGCCCTTTAGTATTAGGAAATTCAGCTCCCCTCTCTAAGCCTTGATACACTCAGAAACTGTCGTAGGGTTTGTGCCGAGCTTGGTGTGAAATACAGTGCAGCAGCACAGGGCTGGAGAGAGGAGCAAGATAATAAATAATTCATCTGTAGAGTGTGAACATTGGCCCTTTGGGAAAGAGCATCACAGTTGTTGCACTGGGTGGGAGCACTTGCTGCCCTCGTGGGTTGGTGTGGGTGCTTAATGGGGGATTATTGCTGTGGAGCACAGGTTCCACTTTGACCTATCTCTCAGAGAGGCAGAGGGCAAAAAAAAAGCAAGGTACAAGAAGTATTTTTCAGCTCCTATTTCGAATGTGAGGATGTATTTCAGGTGAGGAAGCATGCATGTGGTACGGAGTCAAGCAAGGTAACAGAGAAGTGTCTCCTGGACTCTCTGTCAGACTTGGATCTCTTTGGCAAAGAGAAAAGAAATAGTGAAAGTTTATTCAAGTCACTGAAGTCTGGGGGTAATTTTGCATGATGGGTGACCTTCCTCGATGGAATATCCACACCACCCCCAAACACAACTGATCTATAGGGGCAGGAAGGGAAAAAGCCTTACCTAGCGCAGGATAGAGATGCATGAGCTGTGTTCCAGGCAGGATTTTATCTCTGTAGAGTAGTGGTTTGCTGGGATTGCTGTCAGGAAAATGCTTTCAGATTTCGCCACTACCAGAACTAGAGAAGGGCAAAGTTTTAACAAAATATGACTAACACTGTCAAAGTACAATTTAGAAAAAACTTATGTGAATTTTCCCTTCTTTCTGCGTTTGGGCGAGATGGCAAACACTTTACATTCTGACTCTTGCTGTTCTCTCATTTGCTAAGTAGTTTCTGTATGTGGAAGTCTTTATGTGGTTCCTAAGAAACTCACTTTAGCAATTTAGTGTCTGGAATTCAAACTTTAAATGGACACTTTTATCTTGACACACAGCTTTTCCCAAGGCATTGTTTCTTCTCACCAGTGACCATGAGCTTCAGAACAAGGTGTGAGAACCTAAGTAATGAATCCAGCATTTAATTTCACTTTTTGTAATATTCTCTGTTATTTTCTAGAATAGTCAGTACATCTGCTGATTACAAAAGAAAAGGAAAAATTACTTCTATTAAAACAACAATGACATGTTGCTGGAAAAGACACTCATGAATTTTCCACTTGCAAGAGGGAATAATAATTGAGCTAATAAGTCTGAACAGTTGACTGGAAAAGAACTCGGGTTTTGCCACAAATTTGTCTCAGAGCAGCCAAAACTTTGAGGCTCAGAGCTAATTTGAACAGGGACATCCAAGAAGATTTAATCTTTTGTACTGCTTTTGTAGAAGTATGATTTTTTTTTAATTAAAAAGTAAAAAAAAAAAAAAAAAAAGCAAAAAAAAAAAAAAAAAAAAAAGCAAGCTATAACAGAGAGTTTTGCCCTGTTCCCATTATCTTGGAAAAGCCAACATATTTTGTTCTTGTATATCTTTCTCATTCACTTTTTCTCTTTTCATGGTGAAACATGTCAGTACAACCTCTGTCCAAGCTACAGAGTGAAATAGTAAATAGTAGAGGAAAATAAGGGTGTAAGGAAACAGAAAATAATGCCATGAAAACATGTTCAAATGACAGTGTTTCTGGGGTCATATACATTGTTCAGAAGAAAATTACAAATTTTTTTCTGCAGAAAGCAAGCATCATAACATCAATAATCACTGACAACAACAAAAAGGTTAAAAATTTGCTGCACCCCCCTTCAAGTAGATGTTTGAGCTGTAGTTGCAATACACAGTACACAGCTCCTTTAACATCAGTTTGTAGCAAATCCTGACATGCAATGATCATAATATCAGAGTGTGGTTTGGATTGGAAGGGACTTTACAGATCATCCAGTCCCAACCACCCTGCCATGGACAATGACACCTTTCACTAGACCAGGTTGCTCCAAACTCCATCCAATCTGGCCTTGAATATTTTCAGAGTTAGGGTAGTCACCACTTCTCTGGGCAACCTGTGCCAGGGCCTCACCACCCTCTGCATGAATAAATTCTTCCTTATACCCAGTCTAAATCTGCCCCTTTCAGTATAAGGCCATTATCACTTGTTCTATCACAAGTGTACTAAAAATTTGTCCCCATTTTTCCCATTTCCAGGTGATGTCCAGCTTCTCAGCCACCAGCACCCTCAAGTCCTTCTCCCCAGGGCTTCTCTCATTCTGTACTTCCCCATCCTGGAGGGATCTCAGGGGCTGCCCTGGGTGCAGCACCAGCACTTGGCTTTGTTGAACACCCTGATGTTTCCATGGGCCCACTTCTGGAGCCTTTGCAGGTCCCTCTGGATGGCGTTCCACCCCTCACATGTGTCATAGAATCACAAAGTCCCAGGATGGTTTGGCTTGGAAGAGACCTAAAATCCCAGCTAATTCCCACCCCCTGGCATGGGCAGGGACACCTTCCACTATCCCAGGTTGCTCCAAGCTCTGTCCAACCTGGCCTTGAACAATTCCAGGGATAGGGAAATCCACGATTTCTCTGGGAAACAAAGAAATCCACAATTTCTCTGGGAAACCAGGGCTGGGTGTCAATTGCACCACTGAATTTGATTGTTTTACTGACCCTTGAAAATCTCAGACTGTGTCCCACATCATTTTCCCTTGCCCCAGACAGTTTCTTTTTGGTACTCCTGTGTGTAATTCCCCTATTATCAAGATTACAAACTCTGTCAAGAAGGCACCTTTGGGACTATCCATCTACCTGAATAATTTTGTCATCTACAATCCAGTCCTGCCTGTAGCTTGCACCAGCTGTATTTGTTTAAGATTACCTTTTATAAACTCTTTAATAAAAACCCACGTCAGTGTCAAAGAGTATTTTTGCACTGTAAAAATGATCCCTGGTGGGATTATAATTTATATTTTAAAATTGAAACACATTGTCTGAGTCATAAATTTTTTGACTATGAAAATCTGTGTAGTTTTTGTGATTGCAGATGTTATTCTTGACTGCACCTTTTGCTCCCTTTAAAATCTCAAAATACTGTATTTTAAGAAAGAAAAAAAAAAAGTAGTTATAGTTACAGAAATGTTCAAAGGTATCTTAACACCTATAAATAATAGTTTACCGAGTTTGTTAAAATAAAAGCAAGGGGAGAGAAAAGATAAACCAAAAGTGGTCTTAGATAAACTTGACAAGGTCACTAGAAACACGGACTGATTTCCCAACTCAACCACATACCCCTTCTGTTACCTGAGATAATTCACTGTGCTGTTGGTCAAGGCATCAGTTAAAAAGTTTTAACATATATTCTCAGGGACCACAGACTGCAACAGAACTTAAACAAGCATTCACCCACTTCCTGAGATATAAGCTGCTTCCTGAGTCAGGAAGTATCTTAGCTCCTTATCTCAACCAGGAATGTAATAACATTGGTTCCTCTTATTCTTTATTTTTCTTATTTCTCTGCATTGTACAGCCCTTGGCAAAGGCCATTTCTTAGGCACGGTTGCACAACACCCAGAATACTGGGACCTGTAATATCAGCAATATATACAGGATAATTTAGAATTTTCTGGAGAGACATGGTAATGACCAGACATAAAAAAGTGGGGTTTTTTACAAAAATATTTATTTATGATCAGAACAGAGGGAGATTCCTGTTGAAAAGGGAAGAGGGATTTGGGGAGAAGACAAGAAAACAAAGATGTGTCAGGTGAAGGCAGGAGAGAGAAAATAAGGCTGGCAGGCAAGGCAAGGCAGGCAGGAAGGCAGGGAAGCAGGAAGGAAGGCATGAAGGCAGGCAGGAAGGAACATAGGTACAGACACCCTTGCACAGCACAGCAGTGGGAGAATTGAACAGCACTCATTTCAGGAGAAACCTATAGATTCTGTAGTATTCTTTTTGCTCATGATGAAATTATATACTTCTCTAGCTAGGGCAATATGACACATTAAGTTCTGTTTGTTAAAATCAGCTTCCAGCCACATCTTCCATGGTGCCCCCATCCTCCTGCCTCTTATCTTCACCACTCTTTTCTTTCCACCTCCATCCCAGTTCCTGTTCTGCAGATTTGTTCTGGAGCCTCACACATGGCCATAGCCCCTCTGGCAATAACACAGGATGGCATCAATTTGCATGAGAAGACCATGATCCAGAGAGAGTAATACACAAAAGTGCAGCCCAACTGACTTTGCAGATAGGTTTTTACCCTAATCGAGACGTAGCACTTGGCAAAAATGTCCAGCCTCTCCGTAACTTCTCAGTATCATTCCATAAGGCAGAATCAAACCTTGGGCAGGGACTCAAAGGCATTTTGCTGCTTTCAAGGTCACAAGAAAGACACTATCCAAAGGCTATGAAAGGTTTCTAAATTTAAAACAGACCCACTTACCATGGTAGGCAATTGAAACTGTTTATCCACTTTGAACAGATAGAATTACCTAATCCTTCTATGATTAGAGGCTAGTGAAGTTAAGTTAATTCTGTTTCTGCAGGCGCTGCTGCCTTTGATGGAAGCAGCTCATCTCGAGGAATGGCCTGCTAGTGTGATGGCGAAACAAATAGTTTTGTCCTTTTGAGCTAAGGAAAAAAAAAATTTGCTATTGATTTTGGCTTAAGAGTGGTAAGTGCTTTCTGTACGATTCTCATCATGGCTTGAGAGCTGTTATTTTGGGCATTAGCCTCACATACCTTGATGTGGAAGACTGCTGCAACACAGGGCCTGGCAGAAATCTTCTGAGGGGATCCTTAGGCCACTCCTGGTTTTCCAGCTGGGAAAAGAGGGCTGAATATATGAAACATCCTCACTACTGCCACATCGTTCAATATGCTTGACAACCTGCACGTATTGATTATTTGGGGAGAAAGGTCAAAAAAACAGAGGACCCCTGATGTTTTTCTACTTAAGCCTGGGGGGTGGTTCATCAGGAAAGACCAAAAAACTATTGTCTAAACTCCCTTTTAAAACCAACAGCCTTGCAGGTGTAAGAGTCGTTTTTTTAAAGCAGTGTGGAGTTGAAAAGGGCAGAGGCACGAGCCTGGCAAAGCCCTGCAGCCTGGCAAGGCTTGTACAGCAGTGCTGAAATGAGCAGAACTGTGGGGCATGATCAGAAGTGCAGGCAGGGGAGGTACAAAACAGCAGATGAATTACTCTGATGGTGCAACACTCTTTGAAGATCAACCTTGTAAAAAGCCAGGCTTTAAAATGGTCATTCCACTCAGATAGATCCCTTGCACTTTGCAGCAAGAGTCCTTGAGCCAGTAATAACTCTCCATCCGTTGAGGCCATCTAAGGCACAAAATTTGCTGTTTTTTTAGTGTGTCAATCTTCTGCATAATCAGAACAAAAATCATTTAGCTTGCCACTTTAAGCTGAGTGTAAAATAAAATATTCCCCTTGTAGTTATTAGTTATATTGAATACAGATACAGGGAAATCCACTTTAGTGAAGAGTAGCTCTATACAAAATAGTATGGCAAATCCTGAGACAGAATATGAAAACTAGAGGTAAAGCAAATGAAAAACCATTTTTCCACCCCAAAAAAAAAAAAAAAAAAAAAAAAAAAAAAAAGGTCCTGGATTGAAGGCTTTTTAAAAAATCGTTTGCTTGAGAATTTTCCAAGAAAACTCAAAAGGATAATTATGTCAGGTTGACATTTCAAACCAAAATGATGATTTATAAAAATGTGGGGGACTTTTGCTGAGAAGAAAATAATGGTACTTTAGGTTGTACTGTAACACAATATTTCTCCTTGTTTTGAAATGAGCACTCAAAATGGTTTTGTTCTTTTGAATTTCTCACCAGCAAAGTTTTGTGTATGCATGGACATAGAGCTGACATTCTCTTGCCAAAAATTAGGTTTGACAAAACTGTATTTCTTGGCAGGAGTCCTTTCCTCCTGAAATTTCAATAAGCCTTAACTTTAAGAAATAGATATGTTTAAACAGAAGGGAGATGAGAAAACCAAGAGATTCTGGGCTAGACACTAGAATAGCTGAGGCGCTGGGTCAGTTGGAGAGCAGAGTAAAAAAATCCATCATCAGAGAGCTAGCTGCTGAAAAGAGTCATTGATGGATAGTGCGTCAGTGACTATCTTCAGCTATGAACCTTGGTCATGTGTGAATGCCTGGGTGTGGGAGGGTTGTGAATGAAGGATTGTTCATGGAGGCACAATAAAATAATGTTTTTGGAGAATTTTTACCCCAGAGCCCATACAGGCACGGTTATGACAAAACTTTATAACAAAAGCTTATTATTCCTTTCCCCATGCCCAGCTACAAGTGCTTTCCCACCTACCAAGACAAATACCACAGTAAGAAAACTTTCTTTTGTCTAGAAAGTGGCAAGTGCTGCCTACAGGGCTGCTGTGGCCAGAGACTTCCACCTACAGTGAGGAGGGATTGCTGCAGCTGCATTGTCAGGCTGATAATGTCACATGGAGGCACAGGACTCACCCTGTAATCCAACAAATCAACAACTGAGAGCCTGTTCACCCCACTGGCTCCAGATCAGGCATCCAGCCATGACTAGTGCTTGCTGAGGCTGCCAGAGATGTCACACCAATCAGTTAATAACTGGAGGACCACTTTAGCATCAAACGTCAAACTGCTCCTGCTGCCTACTCCTAGGCATCAATCCTTGGAGTCCTGAAGAAGGTTCTGGTAGAATCTACCACTTATTCCTATTGATGAAACTTATCATGGGATGTAGGTGGTCAATTTTACAAGTCTTATATGTAAAGACCATGGCTGGTCACCCTACTCACTAGAAAAACTACAAAGGACAGCACTTCTAATTTTAAATGTGATGATTTCAGAACCTCTCACCATTGACTCTGGGTAAAAAATGAATCAAAGATAAATGGCTCAGATGCAGAAATCCACCTTTTAGTCTTGATTTGTTTGTGTATTGGAGGAGGTATTTTGTACCCAACAGGTTGCATTTTAATATGAACATCTCATATTTGGTAAAGGAAAAAAATAGCATCTTGTTGCCATACAACATATTGAAGATCATGAAAAGTTTCAGGAAATTAGGAGGATAATGAGAGACACTTTGTCAGAGTGAAGATAATGCCTTTAGGTTGGTCTGTGCATGTATTTTGTGTAAAAAGTGCTCAAAATTCAAGTGACTTTGTAGGAAGGACTCTACTCCCTCTGCACTTCAGGAGGCTGAGTGTGACACTTGCAGCCCCATGGTCTGTTCTTGTTCAGGGCTACAAGTGCCAATGCTACAGGGTATTGGGTGGTCTAATGAGAGCAGGAGAAAATGCAATCAAGATTGTTCCACGGGTGCCTTTGTCTTCATATGGGATATTTCTGTGAGGGGGTTTAGGCTGATGCAATTCCATGATGACTGTGCACTGAGGTGGCAGGACAGGAGTCACCCACTTCAGGGGCTGAGGAGTGTTCAAGCCCCCTTTTCCCCTTTGTAATAGGAATGAGATGAGCACATGGATGAGGGGAAGACTTCTTGCAGCAGGGGAATTGAACCAGAGGGAGACTCATTGTAGACTTTTCTACAGTACCTATCCCTGCTACAGCCTCATTCAAAATCATCCCCTCTCCTCTGCTTGTCATGTTCTAAAATAAGCCATAAAATCAGAGAATCAGAGCATCTCAAGCTGGATGGGAACCATGAGGTCATCAAGTACAACTCCTTGCAGGACCACCAAAACAAAACCATATTTCTAAGAGTGTCTTCTAGATACTCTCTTACAGGCTTGATACCTCTGTGCATGACAGATTTTGATTAACTTTATAGCATGAGAACCTTTCCTTGAGCTGCTTTAGGTACCATACTGAGGAAACTTAAGGGAATTCATATTTCCTAACTTTTCAATTTTCAGTTGTCTGCACCCAGTAATTCCTGCATGGACAGGGCTTGCCATATGCTCACCACGTTGACAAAGTTTACCAGCACTTTTCTTTTTTTTTTATTTTAACTTTTTCTGATGAGGTGTGTGAAATAAAGGTTTAGAAATCTAATTTTTACCTACCTTTTGCTTAATTGTAGTTCTGACACTTAAGCTATATATTTTTTTACTAAGGCATTTCATTCAGCTAGCAAAGTATTCATATATGTATTCATCAGGAGCAATCACAGGGACTGCCTACACGAATATTACATCTGTTTCACACAGAAAGCACCTTGAGCCCTAACATTCCTTGTTACTGAAAGGCCTGAACCCTGGATTTCTGACCACAGAAAATTGTTAGTGAGTTACTTCCCAGAAAAGAACTGCAGCTTAAGTACACCTCTAGTAAGGCTTTGATGTATTTGTAGAAAGCAGTTATGAGATAAACACTCATGAGGCATGGAGTGATTATCAACATAGGATCTCTAGGATGTGTAGGAACTGCACCTGAGGAGGTGGCAGGAGAAAAGCTGACCAAGGGAAGAAAACCTGTAGTCAGAACTTTGCAAAATTACAATCCACATCTTCACTGAGGAAAAAAAAAAGCTTTAAAAGTAAGGTAGAAAAAATTGAAGATCAGCGGCACAAGAAGACTATTTCTTTTAATAGAATCCAAGAATGGTTTGGGTTGAAAGGGACCTTAAAGGCCATCTCATTCCAACCTGCCATGGACAGGAACACCTTCCACTAGACTTCTTATTTTAAGGCTGCTAAAGCACTTGCTCTTCTGGTTAGGATGTTATTATTCACTCTGAGGTTATAAGTGATGTCTTCTGCTGGTCTTCTTTCATTAGAGCGTGTGTCAGCCAAGAATCATAAGAGAAAACTGCTATGGAACTATATAAACACTTATTTAAAAATTAAATTGTTGAAATAACAAAAATACAGTGCTGAGTTCAGTTCTAGCAGTGTGTACATATCTCTGCTGGTATCAATGAAACTGGGGCTATTAACACCAGCAGAACATGTGATCCATAGCTATAAGTTCTGGTCACACTAGAGTAGTTCCGGGAGGCAAATGTTTTATTTGGTACAAGAATATGTGGTATCTAATTACATGTCCAAGTTCAAAATATGAGATAACCATATCCATGTTATGCAAGCTCATAAGGCATCCATAGAGTATTCAACTATTTAATTCACCCAAAAAAAATTATCAAACAAACAGGTGCTCAATAGTAATCAAAAACAACCCAACAGATTAAATTACTAAGATTGCATTTCTTTGCAACTTTCTTGACCTTTACAGTAAAGCCTAATTCCAATTAGTTCAGTTATAAAGTCCATAACTCTTGTAGGTACCACAGTGTGCAACACATTATCATTTTACAATGTTCTCCCTGATTTGCAGCACAAAACATGCACTCCTTATGGGAATTTGTTGGCAGGCATTTAGGGCAGCTGGAAGTGATCATGAAATGCAATTACTGTCTGTGCATATCCACATCTGGAAAACAGTTCTTTGCAGATTTTAAAATAGCCTTAATGAAGAATGGAACCTTGTACTTGAATCGATGGAAAGGGTGAAGGGGTCTCAACGCCAAATTTGTAAGAGAGCTAGAATAAAAAGAACACACTGTACAGAAATAGAAAATAATTAACGGAAAATTAATTATTGTCAGTAGTGTTTGCCATCATTCTTCATGGAGGGAAGAAATATCATCTGTGGGCAGGGGTGAAGGGAAGTTCTCCATTAAATAAAATATCTAACATTAGCCATGTAAGATTTAATGGTGATGATACCGGCTGGAGGATGTTGGGTGATATTATCTCTAATACGTAATCTCACGATGTCTTGTGGGCAGGAAAACACCAGCTGATGTGAGACATGCAGAGAGCCTTGCTGAGAAAAGTCCATGGGCAAAATAGAGACAACCCAAGAAATACCAGCATTATCTTTAAGAGGTTAACCTTAATGGGTTCCTTGTGAAGACAGTGGCTGAACCACATGCTGGGTCTAGCCTCTTCTTGCTTTGGGCACTCTCCTCAAGAAATATGAGCACTATTTATCACCACACCCCTGTGATCTTCACCGCCTAGGCCACATTTGTTGTTGCTTCAGGATGGCAGTGAGCTGAGAATGGTCACTTTGTCACATGCTGCAGGTATCTGTTAGTGAACATGCTCAAGAGATGCCCCCAGTTCAGCCCCACTTTGCCCTGGTGTTCCCCCAATATTGACATCTCCCAGCTCAAGCTGAAAGCAATGGATGCTGCCCCTCAGCATCTCTAAAAATTGCCCAAATAAGATGTAAAGCATGGAAAGCAGAACACACAGTAATTAAGACTTTAAAATATTCCAAAATCTCTTGAAAATTGCTTCATTTTTCAATAGTGGGTTTCGCAACTATGAAAACTTTCACTCCTCCCTAAAACAAGTGATCCCTTTTTCTCCTTTATTGAGAAATCAATACTCAGGTTTTAATCCTTCCCCATGAGTGCTTTAGGATAAAGATACAATCAGCCTCTTCTCACAGGCAATTAATGACTGAGGGAAATGGTCTCGAGCTACACCAGGGGTGGTTCAGGCTGGACATAAGGAAGAATTTCTTCACTGAAAGGGTTATCAGGCATTGGAAGGGGATGCCAGTGGAGGTGGTGGAGTCACCACCCCTGGAGGTGTTCAAGAACTGACTGGACATGGCACTCAATGCTCTGGTCTGATTGACAAGGTAAGGATCAGAAAAAGGCTGGACTTGAAGATTTTGGAAGTCTTTCCCAGCCTCAGTGATTCTCTTCTGACTACTTGGACACAGATCTCGGAGCAGCACGCTCTTCCCACTCCCCACCCACTGAAATCTGGCATAAACATTCTCTGCCTTCCTCCTCCTTCCCCATGTTTAGTTATTGATGCTGCTAAATAGCTTCTGCTTTCTGTCCTGCATGACATTATGCACAGGTAGGTGCATATTTTTGTTGGAGTCTAAGATGTGCAATTTGCAATATTTTTGTTGACCCATTCCAGTTGAAATAATCCTTAAAGGATGTGGGCACTTCAGGATCCTCCTTTTTTTTTTTTTTTTTTTTTTTTTTTTTTTTTTTTTTTTTTTTTCTCAGAGGACCTTGCCTAAATCACTGAGTTTCGTTAATTCCCACAGAGGTGAGTCATGTCCTGTGTGAGCATTTCTACATTTAGAATGTTAATTATTTTTAACAGCCTAAGCTAAACTACACAAGTAGTTAACATAAATATAAACAGACCTCTACCAACATAAAAGACTATAATTAGACAGGCTTTTGTAACCCAGCTAAGAGGTTTTCTTTATTTTTTCTTCTCCTTGAGTGACAGAAAAAAAAACCAAAAAACTAAAACAACAAAAGCTTTGAGGGAGGTGGCAAGAACAGTGAAGGCTAGCAAGACCAGAACAGCTGAGGTGGGAATAGTGGATTCCTGCTGTCTTGAACTAACCCAGCTACCTGCACAGGAGCAGGCCAGACGGGTCAGCTCGCAGGATGCTCTTTTAGCTCCCTTACAAGCACACACCTCTGCCGACACTCTGCCCAGAGCAAGGAGCAACCCCAGATTTCCTTGCCGGCTGCAGCCTCCAGCTGGCTTTTCTGCACAGTGGAGCAAAAAGGAAAAGTATAAGCCGTTTCTCCGGCAAGTCGTGAATTTATTCATCACCTCAGTGCTCCCCAGGCGTGGGCAGGACCTTGCCTGTAAAGCAGAGCACGTTTTGACAGCACTCAAGGGTGGGTGTTGCTGCCAGAGCGGCTCTCTCCGAATACTCTTTGTACAGCCAGATTTCATCAGAACAAAGCCAACACTAATGCAAGGCTAGGTCTCCCTAATGATGTTTTATTATGAGTAAACATTGGGCTAAGCACAGCTGTATTAAGTGGATTTTGGATTCTTTAGTTGCAAAGAACCCTTGGGAGCATCTGTCCCTACATTAGCATCACGGTGAGTATGGGTTTTCACCCGGTAATTCCTGCAGCAAGCCAATAATTTTTGTTAGAAACTGGAGGATCTCAGGAAACGCTTTGAGGGCTTTGCAGTGTTCCTGAAGCTATCTGTTGTCCTGGGAATCTCTGCCTCATTAACACCCATCTGGCTTCCCTCGTGTTGCTGCACAGGGCATTCTCACCCTTTCCAGGAGCTCCAGGGGACCCAGGAGGGAGAACAACTAAAATGTCTGTTCATGATCTGCCTGTTGTGGATATAGTCTGCTCTCAGGTACATCTCAGACAAAGGAGCAATATTACTAGTATTAATAGTATTAGTATTTATCAAAACAAGCTATTGGTAGAGACAATACATACCCAAATGAAAACCAAAATCCTTGCAGGATTCGAAATACAAAAACACAGAAAATGGTAAGCAAAGTAGTAACGTGAAACGTTTTATGGATGTAATTCCTCTGCAAGTATCTTTGCACTGGTGTGTGCAGGGCAGGGAAGGGAGCTGGGGAAGGGTCTGGAACCCCAGGAGGGGTTGAGGGAGCTGGGGAAAGGTCTGAAACCCCAGGAGGGGCTGAGGGAGCTGGGAAGGTCTGAGCCCCAGGAGGGGCTGAGGGAGCTGGGGAAGGGAATGGAGCCCCAGGAGGGGCTGGGGAAGGGTCTGGAGCCAGGAGGGCTGAGGGAGCTGGGGAAGGGAATGGAGCCCCAGCAGGGTCTGAGGGAGCTGGGGAAGGGAATGGAGCCCCAGGAGGGGCTGAGGGAGCTGGGGAAGGGAATGGAGCCCCAGGAGGGTCTGAGGGAGCTGGGGAAGGGAATGGAGCCCCAGGAGGGGCTGAGGGAGCTGGGGAAGGGAATGGAGCCCCAGGAGGGGCTGAGGGAGCTGGGGAAGGGAATGGAGCCCCAGGAGGGGCTGAGGGAGCTGGGGAAGGGAATGGAGCCCCAGCAGGGGCTGAGGGAGCTGGGGAAGGGAATGGAGCCCCAGGAGGGGCTGAGGGAGCTGGGGAAGGGAATGGAGCCCCAGAGGGGCTGAGGGAGCTGGGGAAGGGAATGGAGCCCCAGCAGGGGCTGAGGGAGCTGGGGAAGGGAATGGAGCCCCAGCAGGGGCTGAGGGAGCTGGGGAAGGGAATGGAGCCCCAGGAGGGGCTGAGGGAGCTGGGGAAGGGAATGGAGCCCCAGGAGGGGCTGAGGGAGCTGGGGAAGGGAATGGAGCCCCAGGAGGGGCTGAGGGAGCTGGGGAAGGGAATGGAGCCCCAGCAGGGGCTGAGGGAGCTGGGGAAGGGAATGGAGCCCCAGCAGGGGCTGAGGGAGCTGGGGAAGGGAATGGAGCCCAGGAGGGGCTGAGGGAGCTGGGGAAGGGAATGGAGCCCCAGGAGGGGCTGAGGGAGCTGGGGAAGGGATGGGCCCCAGGAGGGGCTGAGGGAGCTGGGGAAGGGAATGGAGCCCCAGCAGGGGCTGAGGGAGCTGGGGAAGGGAATGGAGCCCCAGCAGGGGCTGAGGGAGCTGGGCAGGGGCTCAGGTTGGAGCAGAGGAGGCTCAGGGGGCCCTTGTGGCTCTGCACAACTCCCTGAGAGGAGGGGACAGCCGGGGGGGTCGGGCTGTGCTCCAGGGAACAGGGACAGCAGGAGAGGGAATGGTCTCTAGCTGCATCAGGGGAAGATTATATTAAATACTAGGAAAAAATTTCTTCACAGAAAAGGCTGCCCAGCCCTGGCAGAGGCCTCCTGGGTCAGTCCCCATCCTTGGAGGGATTTAAAAGCTGTCTGAATGTGGCACTTGGGGACAAGGGTTAGGGGTAAACAGGGTGGTGGTGCTGTGCTAACAGTGATTTAAGAGGGCTTTTCCAAGCCTTAACAATTCTATGAATAGAAAATTAATGCTTTCATTATGAGTAATTTTTAATTAAAACTAGTTGCTTTTCCACATAGAGATTTTTTAAAATTTATTTTATACTAGAAGCACTACTAATAGGTAAATATTTTTTACTAGAGGATTGTCATGAAGGTCTCTAGGGTGTATTTTGCTGCCTGCCATCCTATTCTCACCTGAAAGCTGGACTCACCAGCAAGACTACCCTTCCCTTAACACTTCACTGTCTGAGATTTCCCAAATGTTCAACCCCCCTTCAATAAGAAGAGAAACCATGATATATTACACAAGGTTTAGCACTAAACTCCAATCTCCCTGCGGCACAATATTCAAAATATTTTGGGGGCTGAATTCATTTAAAATGAGATGTTAGGTGGAAAATCATAATAAAACTGAAATCCTGCCACTGTACCCCCACCCCCAAAAATTATTCAGAAAGAAATTTCTGCCCAGAGTTATTTTTCCCACTTCTCAGAAGGAAAGAAAAGCATAAGGAAAGTAGATGCATTTTCCAATAGATACATACTGAGCCTGTGACAAGGTATAAACTCAACATCAACACATCATTCCTAGCACTACACAGATTTCTCTCTGCTGGAAGCAGGAGTACAATTACACATAAGCCTCCAGACAGCTGGCCTGCAGTAGGACTTTTTCAACACTTTGAATTTGAGATGGATGAGAAAAAGAAAAAGCAGCTATGCCACAAACCTGGTGGGAGAAGTTTTGCCTATGGGAGATGATGAATATTCAAATCACAGCTTGCATGAAATGCCATAGCACCTTAGTCAAACAGAGTTTGAAGCAAAATTGCTCCTCAGCCATTTTGGGTCTGGTCCACAGTTCAAAATGTTTCAGTTCAAAACATCAAAAATTAAAAGTACAAATTTTTTTCCTATTTAAAAGAAAATACTTGAGCAAATAATATTTCTTTTCTCAAATCCCTCTCTTTTCCAAAGCCAACATTAAATGCAATTTGCATTCTCTGTCTTTATCTTCCAGACAAAGGTCTTCAGGCATACACAGGTTAAAAAAGGTTTGCCTGACGGAATCCCTTATGTCTTTGATCCTAGATAATTATCTCACACATGTTCAGC
Source organism: Sitta carolinensis (assembly GCA_032173965.1). Taxonomy (NCBI): domain Eukaryota; kingdom Metazoa; phylum Chordata; class Aves; order Passeriformes; family Sittidae; genus Sitta; species Sitta carolinensis. The sequence goes on along the minus strand of CM063313.1, from coordinate 5,522,397 downwards.
CTGTCCTCTCCTGACCCATAGTTTATTCTTGCAGTGACAAAGACTCACACTAACAAATACAGCCTGACAAATATTTAGGGATAAATTAATTTACTGTATTCAATACTTTGCCTGCTTGTACAGAATGTATAAACACTAGTAAATTGACAGTCATAAAATTAATGATGATTGTAAATTACTGAGGTACTTTACTACTTCTGCCAAGTGTGTCCTGAACAATAAATAAGAGGAAAATGTATTTGGAGATAAGGAAGACCACATAAATAGAGTAAATTAAATTATGGAGTTCAGGGAAGTCTGGAACAAATATATCAGTAAGTCCATGTGATAAGCAGTAGCTGATAAGAGACTTACTCCCAGTTTTTTGCGAGGGTCCCCACTTCACAGTGACCAGCATTATTTCTTATGAGTCACAGATCAGAGCTGTGCAGGAAACACACAAGTATCCAAACACATAAAGAAAAACAACATTGTGCATCATCCTGTTCTAGGTGCTTGGCAGGGATCTAGTGTGGTGTATGACCAGCTCAGGGGCAACAATCAAAAGCCATGGGCTCATTCAGTGTCACAGATAAAAGCTGTCCTGTAGGGCTGAGTCCCTCCTAGTGATAAGAAAAATACCCATCCCTCTGCAATTCCAAAGGCACTTCAGGAAGTGGGAGGAAGTTCCTTGCTGGTACCCGCATTTTGCAAATGGAGAAAGGAGGACCCTAGGCCCCATTTCCATTTCAATAAATTTCCAAACAATTTGAGTTGCTCAAACTCTTGAGCCAGGGCTAGGTTCTCCTAAGCCAAGGAGAAGAATGACAGCCTTAGCTGTGATCCCTCTCATCTATCAACCCGTTTTCTCTCCAATGGCAGTGGAAAAGGTGGGGACCCCATAAATTACTACTGCCACCTTGGAGTTCTCTCACCCTTATCCCTGCATCTGACACCCCTAAGGAATAAATCCTGCTCTGCCTCATTGCAGAAAGAGATCTGGACACAGGCAGTTCTGACAGCCTGAGGAAAGCAGACCCTTGTGGAAGGAAACTCATTTTAATGGAGCCTTGATTTTCTTTTTTTTTTTTCCTTCCATGAAGGGTTGGAAGAGTGGTGTCAAGGGACTTGGGATCCAGCCCTTCAAGCACTGTGAATCAGCCAAGGAGTCCAGCCAAAGCTGCACAACTTTCCCCAAATGCTGCCCCTTCCTAATTCCTCTTCCCAAGCGATTTGCTTACAGTGTCTCTGGCTGCCTTCTCCCCACCTGCCACTCAATCAGAGACAAATGTCAAATGTCTCTGCCATCAGCCATGCCAGGCATGCTATAAAAAGCAGCTGTCTTCCTGACAAACTGTGCTCTCTGAAAGTCCTGTCTTCAACTTTTCTGTCATTTGCAGTCTTCCTTTAATTTTATTTTTAACACTCTGTCGGTCTGTCTCCCCAGGATCACTCTGCAGCAAGGGCATCCCAGAGGAGCACATTCCTCTCCACTACTCCCTGCAGGAGCAAAGACACTTGGGAATACCTGAATCCCAGTGCTCCCGGGGATAAACCAAGCAGTACAATCATCCCATAGTCTGTTTAAACCCTCCTGGGAGGGAGATGCTCACAGGGGGACTCTGCAGTGACAGGTCCTGTCACCACCACACTCCATACACTCGAGGCATGGCCCAAGGCACCCTCACACCCTGCTCATCCTCTTGGGCACTGACACCACAAACAGGCAGCACAAGTCAGAGCAAGTTTGGAGTTGCCCACAGTGACTTTGGGGGCCACCTTTAAGGAGAGCTGAGCAGGGTTTACCTGAGCACGTTCATCTAACCTGGTACCTGCACTGCAGTCCTCTCCTGCATGTGGGCATGTTCCTCATTTGATGCTGAGGCTGGTGTGCAGGCAAATGCTGGGGTTGAAAAACTGAGAGTAACAAAAAGCTGTTGATTTTCTGTGAAAAAATTGCATATTCTGTGCTATTGTCCAGAGAAGTAGCATTGTGGGGATTTATAATACACCTGCCTATTTCCAAAATTACTTGGTCAAAAAAGGGTTTCTTTATGGGAAAAGGGTAGTGTTCCTCCTTCCTTTCCCACTGTGAAAGGTTTCCAGCTGGGAATACTTAGAATTTCATCTCCTCCAGTGTAAAAAGACACAGCTAGATCTCACCCTGCCTACCAAACACCCCCAGCCTGGGCACTGACAATGCACAAGCTCCCCCAGTTCCGGGTCTTTCTGGAATTAACACTCTTCAATCTGCCTCTTGGTGAGCCATTAGTAGCTCAGGTAGGAAAGAGAAGTGGGGGGCTTGGTGCTGCATTTCTTCAGGATCTCAGCACCATTCCTCACTTCTCTTCCTATAATCACCCAGTCCCATTTTTATCCACACAGAATCATCACCTCTGAGTCCACTTGTGGTGTCTTCTGCAAGACACCACTGCCAGCAACAGTGAATTTTTCAGCAAACAAGGCATTTTACCCTCCCTTGCAAAACTTGCTTGTTTTGAACTTACTTTTCTATTCTGAATAGGGACTTTTTCAGAGAAAATGACAACTACCTTGTTTATTTGACCACTCATCTGTGTTGCTGAGCAGGAAAGGTATTTTTAGACTGGCTGTCAGCCTCACAAATAGTCCAGAATTCAGATTTTGTTTCTCCTGTCTCACTCGTTGCCACCAATAAAAATTTTGCAACCAGAAGTTCTCTCTCAGAGTGAAGTGTTAGCCACAAGAGAATCCAGCCCTTATTCCCAGGGACATGTCAGCTCTGCAAAACACAGAAATCCTGACTTTGTTGGCACAAAGGAAGATATGACTGAAATACAAACCCGTGTATATAAACACACAGATGAAATAGGGCTAGCAGCAAAAAAGGAGTTGCTTTTAATTCTTCTGTTGCAACATTACCTCTGTCAAATTTTCAGTGTTTATACACATAACAAAATAATTGCAACTTCAGGGTGGACCCAAATGAAAATATTTGATGATGGAATTTATTTCAAACACTGTTGAGGCAAGTCCATGCATGGGTGACATGCTGTCAGAGGATTTCTTTCTAATATGGCTTATTAAGAGTACACGCGGAGTCAAGAAAATTTACTATATGTTGAGAGTTTGGTGTGCCAGACAGTTGATTTCAGTTGTGTCTTTGCCATGTGCCTTCATCTATACTCTCTTCTCTCTGTTAACTCATGCAATCACTTGCTGAGCCTTCATTACAAACTAAATTGACTCAGGTGATAATAGACCTCCCAACATGAAAGCAAAATTTATCTCATTTAGAACTGAGTCCCGGCCCAAAAGCCTGAGAAAGCTCAGCTCAGCAAAGTCTGTGAGCAGATGCTTAAATTCATCCCTATTAAACACAACACATTAGCATTTCCCTAAAGATTTTACTCTGGACTTTTAGATTTGGGACTCATGCCTGATTTGTAAGTGGTGAGCGGCTTTGATTTCTGTGTGCCAAAGGAGTTGGAAAGAAATGTAATTTTTATATTGAGAGTATTTTCACCAACAAAAGACAAGTGGTTTTAAGTAGGTCTCTTTTTTTCTATCTATTTAAATTAGATTAAATAAGATTATGGTGTTATTAGCATCATTAGGGTTATTATTAGGAAATTACTATTCACAGTACTTTTACTGTCATATTCTACAATAAGGAAAGCACATCTATTAAAATGATTGAACATCAATACATAAGCTCCGAATAATCCAGTGGTATCAATGAGTTCATCTTTTAGATTCAATTGTAAAAGTCATCGTTTGCTGGTGATTATCCAATTGTTCATCAGAAGAGATTCTCTGAGATTCAGCAGCTCTCTAATGATGATGCATACTCATTACATTTCAGTCAACCTATTCTTAGTGCAGCCATTGGATAAAGTTTAGCTGTTGCTGGTTTATTGTTATAATTGGCATGTAGCAATGACATCATGACCCAGACCATCACATCAGAGTTCTCTCTTGTCACACAACTTTAAACCACACCAGGGAGATGTGGTTAACGCTCAAACTGTGATTTTTTTTGGGTGTTTTGTAGATGCTGCATGAAGATGAGATGGTCATTGGTGAAGGAATGTATTGCATATTCCTCTGACTCAGGGCTGAACAGGAAGTCTGTATATCAGAATATAGCCATCTAATAAATATATTTATACATGTATACATAGTATAAATATGTACTATATACATAATATAGAATATGGTAACCATATATATTAGAAGAGAGGTAATAGGTCTGCTTGTGTTTGCTGTCTATGAACTACATGTTGGAAAATCTTAAATTTGCAGTTCCCTCTTGACAGGGAGTTGTAGTCTGAAGGTGATTATAGCCATCACAGGAAAAGTCTGATATGTATATAGCTGACATTGAATGTGCACTTAGTCTTTGACAGCCTGGACTCTGAAAATAGGATTTCACCTTCCTTTTGCCACTTGACTCCTGTTTTCAAGCAGCACATCATGGGAGATTGTGTCTTTCAGGACAGGGGTCAACAAGGAAAAGAGTGACCTGAAATGTGCTGATTTCATTTGGACAACTTGAATTTGAGAGGAGGGTGGTCTTTTAGAATTACTCAGCAACATTCTGCTCACACTGAAATCAGTGGCAATACTTCCTCGGACTTCAGCAGACGTGGAGCTATTAAAAAAATAACTGTCAGTTCACCAGAATATTTCCAAAACTAGTGGGAACCAATTTTCAGTTATTTTAGGCTTGGTATTCCCGCAGCAATTTACACTGATTAAACTTTTGAATGTTTGCAGAACTGTAAGCATTCAGATTTCGTGCTTGCATACATCTATTTAATGTACTCACTTTGTCCCTCACAACCCAGGTAGTAACAAGCTGCACTAGCAGCCTTGTTCCCCACATCCAAATATTCCAGCTTCAGACAGTGTACATCTGAAATTGCACATGGGATCAGGATTAAAGTACCTCTTTTTTTTTTTTCCAATTTAACAGCTTCCATCATGCTAACTCAGTGTGAATGCAATAGAGATCCTTAGAAATCACTTTGGTTTTTTTCCTGCATAAAACTAGTCAGATACCTTGACTAGTAAAGCCCCAGTAAAGTTGGTTCCATAGATGAAGAAGGATGGTGACTTTGCACCTGCATCAAAGGTTAGGTTCAGCTCCTATGTTCAATTTGCAGTTGTTTTACACATTCAAACTGTGGTACCACTTTGAGCAAGATATATTGGCCAAAGCCCCTGTCATCAGTTCAGTTTTGACTATAATTTGGATGCAGAGATCAGGTTGGCAAAGAGAGTCCTAGGAGAAGGATTTCAGTGTGTATTTCATATGGAACACTTGCCTCTGTGCATTGCTGAACAGGGATGGTTTCAAAACACCAATTTCTTTGCTGAATAGATGTTAGCTAAGTGAGAATGTGTGCAGATAGACAAGGTTAGTTGTGAACCTGAGGGACAAAGAAATACATAACTTTCTACTTCTTAAAACCTCTGAACTGCTTCAGAACCTTTCAGCATTCCTTGAGATTACCTTTTTCCCATCTACCCTGCAGGAGTACTTATGGCATGACTTCCTAAGCCATAAAATTCCCTCCAGTACATACTCTCCAGTCACAGACCGATGGTGTCCACACTGTCTTTGCTATCCTTTTATTGTCTATTCTGTCTTTGCAAAGAAATAAGCAATCTCATTTTGGAGGGAAGTGGGACACCTGTTTAGTCTCCATGCATGATAGCAGGTGGCAGACAGGGAACATCACCATGAGGGTGTCTGTGTGTTGCCATTTGCAGGCATCCCCATCTCCACTTTCAGTGTTCTCCCTGGGATTGGCAACACCCCCTTTGGGACTGGCCACAAGACATCCCCAATACTGAGGTGCTTCCAAAGGAAACACCAATGGCACCAGCCATTCAGACACAGCAGGGTTAGCAGCTTCATCTGCTGTGACTGGATATTGCATGCCTGCACAGGTCTTTTTCCTCTTCTCCAACTCCTTCTTTGGTTCAACCATGGGTCTTATTCAGGCAGGCAAGAAGATCTGGTGACATTTTTAGGGCCTTTGTTGTCTTCCAGGAGTTGTGGAGAGGGGGAACTTCTGCACTGAGGTTCCAGTCCCCTCATAAGAATCTGCCATTTCTCCATCTGGAAGGATGATGAAACTCTGTGTGGCTTTATGGCTTGTGCATGAAAGCGTGTTTTGCCTCAGAAAAGCTCAACCCCGACTTAACACATGAGAAAGTGATTAGAGAGACAGGGGAAGCCAAATGTCTCAAGAATAAAGATGAAAAGCTGTGGGATCTGGCTAATTCCAGAAGCAACAACATTAAAGTTATTACTTGATGCTAGTAGTTACAAAAATAGTGACTGTGCACCTCAGCCCACATTGGTTCTCTCAAAGTGGCTGTGAACAGTCACATCAGCGGCAATGAATTTGCTGCATGTGTCTGGAATAAAAACCCTACAAGGAATGCAAGAGATATCACAAGGAGGCCTCTGCTCACCCATGTGCATGTCCCAGGGGATGCATGTGAGCTATTTGTGTTGATAAAGGTGAGACTGCCTTGCTGGGACAATATTCTGGCAAACAGGAAAAGATCCAAGACCGCAGTTATCTTCAGGACCAATGTCGAGGCTGACTCAACATCATCTTAGAGGAGTGATAATGGCTTGCCATGACTCGTCTGCTCCCCTCTGGGAAGAAACAGTTGTCAGTGAGGAACGACCAAGGGGAATGCTTGAATGCTGAGCACACAACTGCAGAATGAGGTGACACCTATGTAGGAACAGATTTATATAGTCAAAGATCCTGGATTCCCATCACTAAGCTGTCAGGCAAGCAAAGACCAGTGCCAAGAATAGAGGATAACTGAGATCTGTGTCCAAGCTATGTAGCTGAACCCAATCCAAGATGCCCTACGGCTGTTTTAACTAACTAGGAAAACTTAAACATTCCCCCACAGTCAGACTCAATCTTTTGCACTCATAATACCTCAACAGTTCGTCTTGCCATGATAAAGGCTGTCAAGAAACAAATCCATGGTATCTGCAAGGAAGTTTTTGAGCCAGTCAGTAATCATTTGTCTCCATGCCTTCAAACTCAGCAAGAATGTGGGGTGGGAATACATCATTATATGCACATTCCAGCTGCAAAATATTAAAATTTTCTGCAAACATCATGACCTAACTCACGATTTTGGCAGCTACCACTCTCACAGGGATCATCTGCTTATGACACATTCCTTACTTCATTTAAAAGACATGTTTTCAAACAATTGTCATGTGCAATTTCCTCTGCACCTGATATTTTTCTTGCAGGGATGAGACAACTGCAGCAGCTTGGTGGGATGGGACTTTGACCCCTCATGTGCCACTGTCACACAGTGCACATCCTTGAGCAGAGACAGTTCCTACACAAGCAGCTGTGAGGAAAGCAGGGCTGAGAACATTTGTAGACCTGGATACTGCCTTAAGGAGCACTTTTTGCCATTTCTGTCTGGTTTCTGATAATGCCAGTGTTAATTAATGTTTTTCTTCTCTATTAAATAGAATGACAATGTGAAAAGCAAAAACTGGGGAGGTCTGGGAAGACCATGGTCATGTACAGAATCTTTTCTATCCACCATATTATTAAAGGATGCTAGTTCAGGATAAGTACCACAAAAATTATCAGAGGGCTGTCTTCTTAGGAGGACAGGTTGAGAGAGTTGGTGTTGTTCAGCCTGAAGTAAAGGATATCTTAAGGAGCTCCAGGAGAGCTGCAGAGCCCCTGGGGACAAGGGCTGCAGGGACAGCCCCCAGGGAATGGCTGCCAGTGCCAGAGGGCAGGCACAGCTGGGCTCTGGGGCAGGAATTGCTGTGGCTGAGGGTGGGCAGGCCCTGGCACAGGGTGCCCAGAGCAGGCTGCACAGGGCTGGGAGCAGCCTACAAAATTTCCATCAGAATAACCTTGGATAGGCTGAGACAATCCATTGTAAACACCAAAATGAGAAAGCCATTCTTCAGTAAATTGAGAAAAAAATTTCTTCCCAACAAAAAATAATCCACCAAAAAACCCCACCAAATTCTATCTTACATATGCACAAACAGCCTTGTTTGTGCTAACAAGTCTAGTTTCATGCAACTCCCAGTCAAAAGTGATGTATATATAACTGCTATCATATGTAGCAATTAGAAACACCCTGACATCCTGTTCTTTCTGCTCCTTCCCCCTCTCCAGTATTCAAAACACTTCAGCTCCTAAAAACACTCACCCTCATATCCCATTCCCCTTCGTGTCAGCACCAACCAAGTTGGCCTCTTCCTTACCTTCTTTAAGTGTTCAAAGGTAATTTTAAAGAACACCTCATTTAGCTTTCATTTTACTGAGATTCAGCCTGCCCATAAATCAGAGCTGAAGGGGAATTGGAGAGGGTCTCAGCTAATCAAAGTTCCAATCTCTAAAATGTTTAAATATAAATCAAAATAGTTGAAGGCTCTCCAAAGCTTCAATTTTCTTTGAAAGCCTTAGTTCTTATTTTCCCTGTGCTTAGCTCTCAATTTCATCCTCATACCTTGAAGGTATTTTCTAAGTATTTTTTAGTCATTTTCTCCAAGACATTGAGCTGCCTGGTTCAAGAATTATATTAAATTTTGACCTGTGAGTGAGTTGCTGTGCTTCCAAGTAGGAGTGCTTTGTCCAAATTAAGGTTTTAGGGTTCAGCTCCTAAATTGAAGTTTACTAATGACTTTAAGGCTAAAAATGTTCCTGGGATCTATTGAAAACATGACTTTGATCATCCATTCCATATTGCAGTCAGAACTACATGCTCCATATGTCAGAAATGATAAAATGTTTCTGCCTCCCTCTTCTGCATCTGAAGTCTGGAAGTCTGCTAAATTAATCTGCTTACCTATCTTTATCACATCTTAAAGTTCTGGAGTGGAATATGGGTTAGGAAAGTTAAGAATATAAGCCTATTTCTCTCTCTTCCTCTGTCCTCCCTTCCTGTGTCAAAGTTATCAAGAGAAAGGGAAAAAAAATTACACATTGTAAAAGATATTTTAATCTTAGCATTTAATCATTCAAGCATGTGAGTTTACCAAAAGAGTTCTCACTGAAAGGCAGATCCTTTCATTCTCCCCAATATGTGAGGTATCAGCATGTCACATCAGTGTGTTTCATTTTAGTAAAATAACCAGTCTTTCAGAAAAACTCTCTTCTTAGAAGAGAGAATGGGAAATGGGGGGCATAGGAATATTTGGACAATTTTCTCCATAAACATCCACAGAGGAATGAACCTCTGTGCAAAACTGCAATGACTGTTAACAGAAGGAGCACACATATTTTTTGTACTTACAACAGATACACAAAGGTTATGCAGTTATGCAAATCAGGATTTAAGAATATTTCTTGAAATGTACTATATTGATACTTCTCCCACCTAGGATAGTTCTTCAGTTACTGGGTGATGACCTCAGATCTCCTTTAGAGATCCCTAAGTTAGGGTAGATGAACTTCAATAAAAACATTGAAATATGTGCAAGGGTTGTAGGTTGTTGGGCAAACTTTTCCACACAACACATATTTTTGGTTACTTTAATTGCTAAACAGATTTCTTTAGATTAAACAGAATTTTGGAACTGGAGTGGTTTCAGCTGCCTCACACAGCAAGAAATTTTGGGGGATTTTAATCATATAGAGTGCACCTTCTATCAACAAAATATCTGATGAATCTTCAGCTCTATGTGAGTAAGGCTGGCTGCAAACTCTAATTTGCTCTCATATTAAATATGTAGTCAGAATGAAAGTCCAGGACACTATCTAACTGAAGGGGCTAGTGATCTGTGAAAGAAACAAACCTGTGTGGGAAAGGAAAAGGGAGAACAAAAGGGGGTAAAGAGGAAGAGTGAAAATATTTCACTCCCACTTCTATTGACATAATAAAATGGAAAATGGAGGATCCTTGGTCTGACTGAAAATCAACTTTATCTTTAGACAATGTTCATTACAAAGCTCTCTTTCATTTGACCTGACCTCATAGGTAGTTCTCCCTTTTTTCTTTCTACAGAAGGTAAGTTGCAAAAATGTTTAATTTCTCAGCAGCTGTCTTCATTCCGTTTGGGAACAGCCTCACAGAAATAACGAAAAACCTGTTTCCTGAAAAATGAAATGTTTTGCACCACATTCTCTTGGGCTTTTACATTCTTGTCATCCAATGCAAAACTCGAAAAACCAAAACAGAGAATAATCAAAGAAATCAGTAAAGACTTCTTAGGACCTTTCTTTGTTACCCTTCTGAAACAAAACCTCATTAGCGCCAGCAATTTTTGCAAAGTGTTAGCACTTGAGTGAAGACACTTCCACAGGTGAGGCATCATTCAGCTAGACTTTTCTGAACAGGATGAAACGCAAAGGACAAAGAAAATGCATTTTTTTAAACAGTTGGCACAAAACACATAAACAGACTGTGTACATAAGCAAAAAATAGTTCCTTGAAAATATGGAATAAAACAGTTGTCCACATTTACAATAATTAGGTACACAGAAAAACAATATAAAGAAAAATATTGCCTAAAAAAGAATTTTAAAATTTCCAAGGCTGCATTCAGTCTGGAAGGGAGAACAACTTCCTAATAGGATATTAGGTCCTAGGATGTCCATCAAAGGAAGGTGAGGGCAGAAACTCAAACTACTTTTGGTATGACACCCAGAGAGTTTCTGAGCAGGGAGTTGTGAATCAGGACCTGAGCTGTAGGGAATTGTGCTCATGACTCTGTTTCTACTGCTCCAGTTTTCCCCAGGGCTGCAGAAAGCTGTGCCCATCCTAAACCAAACCACCAGAGAGCCATTTGAAATCCCTTCGGGAAACCGAGTGTTGAGGGAAAGGCAGCAAAAATGTTGTCCTTTCATTCAATAAGGAGGAAAAGTCATTTATTCTCTTTCATGCTGTGAGCCTGGCTGACAGCTAACCAGACTTCAGGTGTCACTTGCCAGTGTGCAAATATTGCAGTACATTAGTAATATAAATATTGCTAATGAATGGCAGGTATCAAAACTGTAATTTTCTCAGGACTTTGTAGGATCTAGGTAAACCACAAATCAGACATGGATGTGCTGACAGACAGACAATACAGGCCATTGTATTGTGCTTACACAAGGACCTGTGGCATGGGAATATATTAATTTTTAATGGAAAATGTTATTCTTTATGGTCAGCTCTTTCAGTAGAATAGTTTATCAAGACTGACATCAACCAGATACACTAAGGATTGATGTTAAAGTGGGGGGGAGGGGCACATCTAATATTTACAAATGGCACAGCTTTTAAAATGCCACTACTTAGAATCAAGTGCAATTACAGTGTATTTAAATGAGTATTAAAGTATTTGTATTGCCAGTTTGCAAATTCAGCATCTTGAGAAGCCCAAATGGATTTTCATGTAATTATTGTCATTAACTCAAAGAAGTAAATGCTCAGCAAAGAGTCTGCTTTAAAAAAAAAAAAAAAAAAAAAAAAAAAAAAGCAAATGCATAAATGTATGATTAAATGGCATCTTCATGCTTAATTCCTTGCATGATCTTCTAAAATATACACCTCATAACTGCTGAGTACCTTGGTGAAATAACCCAAGTTTCCTTTCAGCATAGCATTAGCATTAGCATCAGGATATTTGGGGTCTCAGAAGTTTCTCTTAGAAAGGTGACATTGAGAAATTTCCTTTCCCTGAAGCCTATTTATGTGCTTTTCATGCTAGGACATCCTGGCCTGCCTTTTTCTACAAGTACTAGGAACAAAAACTTTGTCATTCTTACTCTCAGGACTGCTATGCCATTCCTACTAGAAATCACAGTTATGGTGTGTTCCACACCAAGTCTCAATCTAAATGGCCCATAGTTATAAAATCATAGAATCAAAGAGCAGTTTGGAAGA